>JAPWDS010000006.1:3033400-3640080 GCA_028828255.1 Penicillium fimorum
AATGGTTGGAATTTCACGCAACCCGCAAGCACTCGGAAGGTACCAGGGTTATGCACCTTGCCGGATATACATTACAACATGCGAGGTGAAAGAGCTCGTGGATGTATTTCAGGACTTGGACATCTTGGTCAGCATGTATGGCCCAGATGCAGATGCGGCTGCCGGTGGTGTATAGTACATGCTGAGGTATTAAACAAACACTGGCGGATGTCTCGTGCTAACAAATAGGATCCTTGCAGTGCTAATTAGTGAGGTCCTCCGAAAACACGTCCTCGCCGCAAAGTATGCCAAGCTCGGCTACTTCATATTTGTTGGAGGTTCTGGTAGCCTTCAACTTCCAGGACCAATCCCGGAGCATCTACCAGACCACCCCGATCCCATACTCGCCTATCGGGCCGCTATTGCAGATAGTGAATGAAAGAAGGAGAGAGTATGAAGGGAAGAGAAACGATCTAAATACATGTAGGCATCAAACCAGGCATCAAGCATCACCACATGTGAACTGTCACAATTTTGCTGATACGTCTCTTTTTTTTTACCGTTAGTACAAATGTTCTGGTATATCTGTATGCCAGTGGCATCCTTTAGTTAAGTTTAGCTATATCCTATAACGATAAAATCTAATGAAACTAAGCAATTTACAAGGCCATATAAAATATTGTCTATGATCAATAATTTATTGCTGTAGTTTTACCCAAAAGATACTCCACAAGGCTTACTCGGAATAAGCCCAGGTGATCATAATTACATCCAAGCTACTGGAACACAGCCCTTACAGACCCTTGGCCTGCTTGGCCTCAGCCAGAGCCTCCTTGAGCGCTGCCAGGGCATTGTCGATATCAGCACGCTTGGGATCAGTGACACTGACACCCATGTGGCCGAAACGGATGTACTTGGAAGCAATCTCCTTGTGCAGGCCAGCTGCAAAGATGACTCCACGCTTAAGCAGACCAGGCAGGACATCAGGCGGGGACAGACCCTCAGGCAGGTACAGGGCAGTCATACCATGAGCCTGGCATTCAGGGCGAGAAGCGAGCTGCTTGAGACCAAGCTCGGCGGCAGCAGCCTTGACCTTATCCGAGACCGCGGTGTGGATAGCGAAGCGGCCGGGGACATCAACGGTGATCTGCTGGAGGGTGGTGTGCAGGGCGTGAACAAGCTGGGTGGGCGGGGTAGCAAAGTAAGAGGGCTTGTTGTTCTCGTAGTTCTTCATGATGGGAAGCCAGTTGGCGATGGAGGCATAGTAAGCGCCAGGGGGGGGTCTTGCGCGACTGGGAGGCCTGGATGGCACGGCCGGATGTCATGACGATGCTGAGGCCGGGCGGGCAGCCGATGGCCTTCTGCGAAGCTGTGATGACGGCATCGAGGTCCCACTCGTCGAAGGCGATCTCCTCAGAGCCAACGCTGCACACGCCGTCCACGACCACGAGGGTGTCTGGGCTGACGCGGCGAACCAATTGTGCCACTCCCTTGACATCCGAGAGCACACCGGTTGAGGTGTCAACGTGTGTGAGGGTGATGAGCTTGTATGACTTCTCCTTCAGGGCTTGCTCCACTTCCTCGAGGGAGGAGCGATCACCGATAGGTGCCTTGAGGTGCGTCACGTTGGCACCGTATGTCTCGAGGCACTGACCGAAGGAGTCGCCGAAGTAGCCGGTGTTGAGAACGAGGGCGTTCTCGCCACGCTCAATCAGGTTGGCGGAGACAAGATCCCAACCAAGTGTGCCACTTCCAGAGATGATAAAGGGCTGCGCGGTGGGGTTGGTGGATTGGAAGAGCTTGCGGACAAGAGTCAGGGTCTCGCCGAAGACCTTGACGAAGCCAGGAGCGACGTGACTCTCACTGAGGGGGTTAGTTGGTTCCTGTGGTATGTATTGTGACCTGGACAAAACTCACGCATAGTGGGACATAGATTGGAGGACGGCATCGTCGAATTCGATGGGTCCTGGGATCAGGAGGGTATTGTGTGGGGGTTGAGCAGACATAGTGGGAGTTTGTTCTGGAAGAGGGGCAGGAGGAATGGAACGATCAATGGGTTTATATTCGACGTCGTCAGGGAATAGTGAATCTCTCTCGGTCGAGAAAGGGGTGTTGAGGTCAGGTAACGGGAGGCGCTGGTCCAGGTGTCTGGAAATCAGGCTCAGACGCTCCGTGGATTTGGACGCCAGCTTTCCGATTGCGGCGCGCCGCGGGGTATTTCGCGTGAAAGGCGATTTGGGATTTCCCGAGGGTAAAAAATTCGGGGATCGCCGCCGAGTGGATTGGCCAAGATACCGATTGGGATTCGATGATTTGTTGACTCGGATGAGTGAACCGAGAGCATGTGAGAGTGGGATGGGGAAGGTATTTATAAATTGAGTCACTTGTCTCTGAAGGGATGTTTTTTTTTTTTTCTTTGGGGGGTTTAACGGAGAAATGAAGGCCGGGCGGATCCTACCGACCTCCCAACAGTTCTACGCTATACGCTGTATCTATGGTTCTATAGACTCGTGGATATTAATATCTGGGGTATTCTGCAGGTTTGTCATTTTATATCATTCTATTAGCAATTGAGATTGTATATCTATGTCTATGTTCGGTTGACGTATGTCGGAGATGAGAGTATCCAAATACTAGACCTCTCTCCTTTGAATGCATACTATCCCAACAATTTTATATGTTTTAATCCCGATGTCTGTCCGGCAATTCCTATTCGATTCAACCGCCGAACCCCAATGTAGTATGCCCCCTCCTTCGGTGACCCCCGCAAAGAGCTAGGAAAGCTTCGAAGGGGCCATGGAGTATAATACATATGTATGGATTGGACTCATCAACCCGAAAAGGATGACGCCGCCGGCCTGAAGAGCCAATGCGATACAAAAAGGATGATGGCTTCATAAAATAGATAACGCTAGCCGCATTCGGATATAAAATAGGGCTTAGGGCATTGCTTAGTTGCTCTTCCCCGCGAAGCTCCATCAGGCTGAAGCCAACAGGCGTTGTTTCTTTCTGGCTTGCTCCAATTTCCGATCATCGTGGATGGACCATTGACCTCCATTTACCCCACACACACCCTCCAGGATGACCGCCCGTTTGGTCTTGGTGATTGGTGACCTGTTCATCCCTGACCGAGCTCCTGTAAGCTGTCCTCAGCTCAGCTTCACTATCTCCGCTAACACATCAGTCTAGGATCTCCCAGCCAAGGTCCGTCTTTATTCTGTACTACACACCCCTTTCAACCTGCTGACACTGTCCGTCGATTCTAGTTCCGCAAACTCCTGACCCCGGGCAAGATTGGCCAGACCCTTTGTCTGGGCAACCTGACTGACCGCGAAACCTATGATTTCCTCCGCGAGGTAGCCCCGGACCTGCAGATGGTCAAGGGTGACTACGATGTCGACTCTCCCAATCTACCTCTCTCCAAGATCGTGAACCATGGCAGTCTACGAATTGGTTTCACCCATGGCCACACCATCGTGCCACCCGCCGACGCCGACGCATTGCTTATCGCGGCCCGCCAAATGGATGTAGATGTCCTGCTGTGGGGTGGCACCCACCGTTTTGAGGCATTTGAGATGGAGGGTCGGTTCTTTATCAACCCAGGCAGCGCAACGGGTGCCATGAGCTCGGGTTTCTGGCCAGATGGCGAGGAGCCTACACCGAGTTTCTGCCTGATGGACGTTAGTTGCCCTGGTGGAGCTGGAAAATAATATACATGCTGACCCTGAACAGATCCAAGGTGATGTCCTTGTGTTGTACGTCTATCAGCTAAAGACGGATGCCAATGGGGTAGAAAATGTGGCTGTTGAGAAGGTCTCCTTCCGCAAGAACCACCCCCCGGCTTCATGATGCTGTTCTTATGCCCATTGCCCTTCGTTCCTCCGTGTAAATAATTGCCTTGACATTCGCTTGATCATATGTTCTTCTCCTTCCTTCCGCTTTGTTGCAGATCCCATGCTTTTTTTTCAATTTGATACATGATACCTTGAATCGAGTCATTTCCTCCACATCGTCTATGATGTTATTATCTATTCCTACAGGCTTGCTCGCTCTGATTCCCTTGATTTCCCCCAAAACATTTCTCACCTGATAGAATTAAATTTATCCCTTTCAAAGACAGATTGTATACAAACACCTCAATGATCTCAGACTTTGATTCCAATTATTTTCTCCATGTTGGATGTTTCTTACAGTATATATGTTGTATTCTCATATTTTCCTACCTCGACGGTGAAGAATCTAAATGATGGAGATGTCATGTACTTCTTGTATGGGCGTGCTATACAAAATATACCTAATTCCCTGAGCTTTTCTATGAAGTTCGTGCTAGTGAAACAATCCTCTGAACGCGTGAGGCGTGTATACACCGCCCGGCAGTATACCGCCATTTCATCGCAGGCGGAAATGGCGCTATTCCCGAAATAGACAGCCTCTCATTGCCAAATCCTCAGAACTTCAATTCTCTGCCGCCTAGAGGTCTTGAACAGAGGGTTTTGTTAACTCGTACAAATCATCTGGGCAGTTCCCAACTTCAAGCAGCTCGATCCCTTCATTTTTATTTACCAAGACGCGCAAAGATTAAACCGACCCTTGGAGAGCTCTGACTTGCTCCCCTCACCGGTATCTCCGGCGCTTTCACCCTTCGAATACCCTCAACCCGACACTTTTTCTTTCTTTCTACCGACAAGATGGCTGCCGAAGGCCAGGAGATTCCAGAGGAGATCAAGGGGGAGCAGATTCCACCCCAGGAAGATGGTGCAGATGACGAGGTAGGTGTGCTCGGGGTTGTTCCGTTGCACTGAAAGCAATTCCACTCTTTGTTTGAGCTCTTTCGGTCATTTCTTTGATACCCACGTCGCGTACTTTCCTTCATATACAAGACACCCCCCACTAATATGATTGATCTCTATAGGAAGAGATTGAGGCCATGAAGCGACGAGTGGCTGAGATGGAATCCGAGGCCGCTAAGCTGCGCGAGATGCAAGCCGACCTTGACCAGCAAACCGAAAGCTTGCAAGAAAACAAGGAAGATATTGATGCGCGCAGCATCTTCGTCGGCAATGTCGACTACGGTGCTTCACCGGAGGAGATCCAGGCTCATTTCCAGAGCTGTGGTTCCATCAACCGGGTTACCATCTTGCTGGACAAGTTCTCTGGCCAGCCCAAAGGGTGAGAAACTGAATGTGAAGGAGAATATATAATGGATATGTGCTGACACCGTGTGCAGTTATGCCTATGTTGAATTTGCGGAACCCAGCCTGGTTGCTCAGGCTCTAGTGTTGAATGAGAGTGTCTTCCGTGGTCGCAACTTGAAGGTCAGTTTATAATTGCTGATCCTATTCTCCTCTACACTCGCTAATGTCGAATAACAGGTTGTTCCTAAGCGTACCAACCTGCCTGGTATGCACCGTGGCCGTGGTCGTGGCCGGGGAGGCTTCCCCCGTGGTCGTGGATTCCCTCGTGGTGGTGGATATCGTGGCGGTGCTAGCTTCCGGGGCCGGGGACGTGGTTTCTCGCCCTACTAAGTGTGTTGTTTTGAGGATGCTCCTGGAAATCCCGGGATCTGGTGTCCAATTTCAGGACCATCCTGATCTCCCTCATTTTCTCTCGGTGTGGCTTTGGAGTTGTGGGATCTATGCTGTACAATAATTTCCGGGCAGAGAATTAGCAAAAAAATAAGAGTTAAGATTTAGCTATTGACTTTGTATTTAATGTAGTTACATAGCTGATATAGCTGATATAGCAAGATTGTGCAGGAATTATACCTTGATAGTACATAATCTCATCCTAATGGAGGTATATAAAGACGCATAGAGATATATCTGAATATGGTTGCCTAAAAATGGCCTCTTGCTATGCTATTATTACTGTGATAGCTGTGATATTTCCCTAATAATATCAAATTGCCACTCTACCCGCCCACACCCGCTATATTTCTCTATTACGTATGACTAGGAAACTTGAAAAAAAAAGGAATTAATTTTATGATACATTATAGTAAAAATAAGAATGGAATTAAATCTAAATCTTGTGCTCAGCCCCAAGAAGTACTGACCGGGTATCTCGTACATAGTGAATACGTAGTCCGAGTACCTGCGCCATACAAACCCGGGCGCACCTAACGCCAACCCTTCCTTTCTCTTTCTCCTCTTCCAACACCCACCCAACTTGCAAAGTCACCAACCTATCCACTCTTTCCAGGCTTTGACCTGGGCGAACTCGGTTTGGTCTTTCTCCCTCCTTGTGAATGTGCGCGCCCGCGCTGTTCTTTGGTGATTGATCGGCTGTAAATCATGGCGTCCAATCTCCCAGCGTAAGTCGGACTCCTATCTAGCATCCATTCCGATCTGGATCTTCAGATCATCGCTGACCATATGAATTGCAGCCAGCCAAATCTCCGGGTCACGAGTAAGAGCTGTCATTCGAATCGAGTTTGGACTCTGCGGGGTTCCGCATGCCGTATAAGACTGACCTCTCTTCTCTATAGTTATCGCGGCTGACGGCTTGTACAAACGTGATGTCTTTCGTATGTTATATCTCCAGAGTTGATCGGGTACTGTGGGGGGGGGGGGGTTGAAGCTGACCATCTCTAGGATTTCCCGATCCATTCGCCGTGGCTACTGTTGGAGGAGAGCAAACACATACAACTTCTGTAATCAAGAAGACCCTGAATCCCTATTGGAATGAGCCATTTGATCTGTACGTGATACCGTGATAATCCCCCGCTGTCAGGGGCAAAAATCTGGTGGATCTTGTTAACCATCTTTATAGGAGAGTCAACGAAGACAGCATTCTTGCGATCCAGATCTTCGACCAGAAGAAATTCAAGAAGAAGGACCAGGGTTTCCTCGGAGTCATCAATGTTCGCATTGGCGATGTCATTGACTTGTCGATGGGTGGTGATGGTACGTCCGAAGAACGCCGATCGCGAGTCATAGAAACGTGGACTGAGCTGACGGCCATGTGCCCCCCACAGAAATGCTGACTCGAGATCTGAAAAAATCGAATGATAACCTCGTGGTCCACGGAAAATTAATCATTAACCTATCGTCAAACCTCACCACCCCGCATCCAAACCAGAATGGACCCCAGCGTCAACAGGCTCAGACATCAACTTCCAGCGGCCTTGTGCCCCAGGTTGCAGCTTCAACACCTCAAACACAGGCTGGCACGAGCATTCTCGATACATCCCCTGCCGCAGTATCAAGTTCATCATTGAGCCAGCGCACCCCGACCACCGCTCCACCGGCTGGCGCTCCTCCTCCGATGAATGGCGCCCCAACCAACCCCCCTGGACCCGGGGCTCCCTCCCGCGCCAATCTCAGCTCCTTTGAGGACAGCCAAGGTCGACTCCCTGCCGGATATGAACGACGTGAAGACAACTTGGGACGGACATATTACGTCGACCATAATACGCGCACCACCACGTGGTCACGACCAGCGGCGAACTACAATGAGCATACCCAGCGATCGCAGCGCGAGGCCAACATGCAGCTCGAACGCCGCGCCCACCAGAGCCGAATGCTTCCTGAAGATCGAACTGGCGCCAATTCACCCAACCTGCCAGATGCGCAGCAGATACCGACACCACCGCCCGGGCCTACCGCAGGAACCTCTCTCGCAACCGGAGCCCCCGCCGGGTCCAACGCCGCCGCGATCTCTATGATGGCAACGGGAGCCACCACTGCAGGCACAGGGGAGCTTCCGCCAGGCTGGGAACGACGAGTGACGCCCGAGGGACGGCCCTACTTCGTGGACCACAACACGCGTACGACGACATGGGTCGATCCTCGTCGCCAGCAGTATATTCGTATGTATGGCCAAGGACAGACCACAGGTGGCGCAAACAATACCACCATCCAACAGCAGCCCGTATCCCAATTGGGTCCTCTCCCCAGCGGCTGGGAGATGCGTCTTACCAACACTGCTCGAGTATATTTTGTTGACCACAACACCAAGACAACCACATGGGATGATCCGCGACTCCCCTCCTCCTTGGATCAGGGCGTGCCCCAGTATAAGCGTGACTTCCGCCGCAAGCTGATCTACTTCCGGTCTCAACCCGCGTTGCGCATTATGTCCGGACAGTGCCACGTCAAAGTTCGTCGTAATAACATCTTCGAGGATTCATATGCCGAGATCATGCGCCAGAGTGCATCCGATCTTAAGAAGCGCCTAATGATCAAGTTTGATGGTGAAGATGGTCTTGATTACGGTGGTCTTTCACGGTATGTTCTACCCATCGTTTTCTCCGGTGTCAATTATGCCTTGCTAACTCTCTCAGTGAATTCTTCTTCCTCCTTTCCCACGAAATGTTCAATCCTTTCTACTGTCTCTTTGAATACTCTGCCCACGATAATTATACCTTGCAGATTAATCCCCACTCGGGCGTGAACCCTGAGCATCTCAATTACTTCAAGTTCATCGGCCGAGTGGTTGGTCTAGCTATCTTCCACCGTCGTTTCCTGGATTCCTTCTTCATTGGGGCCTTCTACAAGATGATGTTGCGGAAGAAGGTCAGTCTTCAAGATATGGAAGGTGTGGATGAGGATCTGCACCGCAATTTGGCATGGACACTGTAAGTTTGATACATGCAATCTCAGCTTGAGAAATTACATTAACACCATGGCAGGGATAATGACATTGATGGAATTGTGGAACTCACATTTTCGGTTGACGATGAGAAGTTTGGTGAGCGTCGCACTATTGATTTGATACCCGGTGGCCGGGATATTCCCGTCACCAACGAGAACAAACCTCAGTACATTGAGTGAGTACCTCCACCTCTAACCCGATGAAACCCCGCTAACCACATCGCAGGTTGGTTACGGAATGGAAGATTATGAAGCGAGTCGAGGAGCAGTTCGATGCCTTCATGTCCGGGTTCAACGAGCTTATCCCTCCCGATCTTGTCAACGTCTTCGACGAGCGCGAACTCGAGTTGCTCATCGGTGGTATCGCTGATATCGATGTTGAAGATTGGAAGAAGCACACCGACTACCGCGGCTACCAGGAGCAGGACGAGGTCATCCAGAACTTCTGGAAGATCGTCCGCACCTGGGATGCTGAGCAGAAGTCTCGTCTTCTCCAGTTCACTACGGGTACCTCACGTATCCCTGTCAACGGATTTAAGGATCTGCAGGGATCCGATGGCCCCAGACGGTTTACCATTGAGAAGTCTGGTGATCCTTCCGCGCTGCCCAAGTCGCATACTTGGTATGTATCCCATTCTAGTTCTTATATCTGGTGTATCATAGCTAACCTTGTTTTCCCACAGCTTCAACCGTCTTGATCTCCCTCCTTACAAGACACACGATGCCCTCGAGCACAAAATGTCTATTGCGGTGGAGGAAACGCTTGGCTTTGGACAAGAATAGAGAGTCTGTTGCTATTACCTCTTTTGCCTCTTTTGCCTCTTTTGCCTCTATTGTACCTGGATCTTTCTACCTCTCTCCCTCTTGCAGCGTGCAATGCAGGGTTTATTCCCTCTCGTGTTCTGGATTCTTGGTCTTGTTTGTTAAATGTAACCCACTACTCACGAAGCTCTCTTTTTTTTACCCGCCAACCAAACCAACTTTCAATTTTTGAGTCTGCACTGTATTAGGATAGGATCTAGGGCTGGAACATTAAGCTCAAGTCTCTTCCGTTCCTCTTCTCCAACTGTCCTTTTTCTTGTTTTTGTTCTCCTCTTATTGGAGAGGGAACCCGGCACATTTCCTTTTCCGTCTTGTGTATCCCCCCGACTTGGCTATACATACCCATCCTGGCTCTTCCCACACTCGTTCTGTGTTCAATATTCTACGTAGCAATTAACAGGAAATAATCGGACTTGTTGTAAAGTTTTCGCTTGCTCGTATCTTGTTCACGCTGCTAAACTCCAGCATAAAAGTAAATAACTTTTAAGAGTCGTCTGTTATAACGTTGGTTTAACTCTATTTATGCTGTTTGGTCGTGCATCGCCCATGTTGTGATCAACGACCTACTAGTATCGTATAGACGTAGGTTGTATGGTTAAAAAATCGTAATGTCACTAAAGGCTTCTATTCCAAAACCTCTGGCGTGGCATAACTTGCTTACTTGAACAAGGTCGAGGTTTTTTTATTAATTTTATTACTAATTTTCAGAATGTACGGTGTGAGTTTTCTCTCATTTCCTTGTCTCAGAAGTTTACCATTTGATGGGTAGAGGGGAAGGGGTACAGTATCACACAAAACAAACGAGTAGTAGAGCATTTCGTCAAGGTTACGGCCCGGTAGATTAAGATCATAACTCCCATGTTTGATTTGATTCGACAGTCACCTTGATGCTTGCAGCCAAGTACCTTCTCTCGTCCTTCCAATGCCTGTCTATGCATCGCTTCTGCGAGCATGCACCCCAATCATATGTACTACAGCTTCGTAGATGTTATTGTAATTTATACCAAATGCAACGTCCTTCCAAATCATTTATTCATCCTATTTGAAACAAAGTGTACTTGTAGACAAACATCACCGAATGAAATATCGTTAATGTACAGAGAGGTCTTCTAACAACTTTCAACGTTTGATTTCCTCAACGCATAGAGATACTGTCCTGTCAATAAAACTAGAAACACCATCACTAAGACTCCTCCTATCAGGATACAGAAAATGATAATCGCTATAGAAAACCCAGAGCTGGATTGTACAATCATATGGTGAGCATCTGATATCCCGAATGCTGTTAACACGACCTGCATTGCGGACAACATGACTGACAAAAGACCAAATATGAAGAGCAGTGGCGCTATCAACCCTAAAGTGTAGTCACTTGATTGTGTAGACAGCTCTTGGTAGTAAAGTCGATTTGCGAACCAACCTCCTGTGCGTACCATACGAGGCTGCAGTAGCCGTACTGCCCAATTTAGGCGTGTTAAGCGCATCTGACCAAAGAAGTATCGTTTTGCTACAGCAGCATTAGGTAGGGAATGAAAAGGTCCAATAAATGCGCGAAATTCAAAGTAGCTTATGTTTTGAGGGATCAGATTCATTGTTTGTGCAATATTGAAATCGGATGGATGGCGGATCAAGAGTTCGTAGGTGCGAAGGAATCCTAGCGCAGACTTGCATGGTGATTGCAAGGCGCATATAGGATATGAGGATTGTTGCGTAGAGTCGTCTGCACTCCCAACTGGTGGAAGGAGAAATCGCCGCCACATCATGAAGTTGAGAAGGAATGGCGGGATAGGCTTGATGAATATAGTATCGTAATGCCATATCAGGTGAAGACCAGGATTTTCTGTCACGACTATCTGCCGCTTTCTGATAAGATGCTCGTGCAGAGAGTGAACACGTCGATAATCACGAGGTGCAATGAAGTGTAGGTAGTCATTTAACTCGTCAAGAACTGGTGTCTCCAGCTCCATTGATGTCAAAGCCTTCACATTACTCGTGTCAGGTATCCCTGGGTATATCAAGCCGTTCACTGGAAGCAATTGCGCTTCAAGATGGTGCCTAAGTGTTTCGTCGTCGATAAGTTGCGGCTGTTGCTCGTGAAGCGGGAATATCAATTTGGATATTGGAGACGGCCTCTGAGATGAGGCCATGACTTTTCTCCGCAATATTCAGTCTTTTCACAAGATGGACTGAGCGCTGTAGTGCATTTACGATGGAATTATCAGAAGAGCAGAGTCAAATACGGAGAGGCAGAGGAGGGGGTGCAGCCTTGGTCGCAGCCTTGGGCGCGGTTTGGGGCATTAATAATTTATTTACGATGGAATTATCAGAAGAGCAGACTCAAATATGGAGAGGCGGAGGGGCGCAGCCTTGGGGCGCGGTTTTGGGCGCAATCTTGGCGCAGATTTAGGCACAGAAAGGTTGCGGAGCCTTACAATAGAACTTGCGCGACCTTTTTCCATAAGAGCCCTGCTTGTTTCTGGTGATACTACTAGTATTCTCACCTTGTTCGCTTGTTATTTATCTCAGCACTGGCGTCTCCCATCCACGTCCTCATCTGCTGAACAGGTTTATATCAGGTATACGAACTTTTTCATTTCATTATGCCCTGGAGAAATCTTCTACATACCAAGGGAACTTATTCAGGAGTGGATTTGGAACGGAGTGTATGGACTACTACTTCTCCCCGTGCAGCATACGATGACCCACGAGGTCAATATACCGTTTTCGTCTCCTCTGTAAAAGGCGATACAACGGAGAAGGGCTTAAGTCGTGAAGCTCCGTTCCGGATTCTCGTCGCGACATCAGAGGGCGATCTGGGCATACCCGACGGCAAATACACCACTGTTTCATATGTGGACTTTGTACAGCTGCATGAACCGAGTTTGGGATGGTTACCAATTGAAAACTTTCAGAAAAGAACTACTTGGATGGTCGGTATTGCTTCAAACCTCAGAAATACCACTAAGCCAAACTCGGTGAACGTTGGTCAATGGGCTACTCACTGGGGGGTCTATATTCTACCGAAAACGGCGACGACGGACGTAAGAATTTCGAGAAGTATGCTATATTTCGAAGATGGCTAATTAGCTGCAGGAATATCCATACAGGATCTACGGTCTCAACTTTTCAGGTAAAAATGGCAAAATGGGACGAGACAACGACACAGTACTCATTGTTGGGCAAAATTGGGCTACCGACAGAGGATACGTGAAAAATATAGCTGCGTCAGAATTCACACGAGTGACAGAGCCCGTAGAAATGCATTTCGCCCATGACGAATTCATCCTAACAGGTAAGATCGCATTGTAGCATTTAGGCACATCTTGAAGCTAACAACAATATTCCCAGCCCGATTCCTGTTGATGAAGTTTCACGAGAAACAGGATGGGTACCGCCATATTAAACAAATAGATGCCAAAGCATATTCTCTGGTGGCCAAAAACTGTCACACATTTGCCGAACAGATTCTCCAGCATATGATTGCAGAGAAGTGGATGAATCCTTACCGCTTGGAGGATGAAGGCATTCCCACGTGGCCAGGAAGACTCAAGCACGATGTTATTGCGAGGTATGCAGATCGGGGACTGATGGAAGGCATCGAAAGTCAGCCCGTAAAGCAGAGAAAAAGGTTACTCACGAACCTTATGAAAAAGTAGGCCTTGACAAGTCCTGCAGCACCTAGGCAATTTTGGTGCTGCGATATAGTGCTGCGCTAGCTTATTTTGATAAATTACTGTTTTTTACATTAGACATATGTTAGACCTCAACCGATACTCTTAATAACTTGTGGCTAGGGTATAATTCTACCTAGCTCTTACAGTAAATTTCCAATGCATGGATTCCTCCCATCACGGAACCGAAATCATACCATCTTCCTTGATTCAATTGGGACAATACAGTCCGAAGTGTGATTACTGTATTTTGTGACCTTCGGCTTGATATAGCAACACACACACGCGCCTCCAAGACAATCCAAAATCAAACATTCATACCAGCAGCGACAAGCGACAACCCAACAAGCAAGAAAACGTGCACTCCAGTTGCTCTAGCACCGCCTTCCTCGTCTCCAGAGCTTGCAGAGGCACTCGCGGATGCACTCGCGGATGCACTCACAGAAGCACTAGCCGTCTCGGCCGGTCCATCGCAGTGCCAGTGGTCGTTATGCGGCTCACAACCCACAGACTCGGTAGGACTAGGCATTCTGGGAGTGGCATCGGCAGTGGTGCTCACTTCATGCACACTGGTGCTCGCTTCAACCTTGCTTGTCGTTGATGTAACCGAGACAGATGTTGAGGCTGGGCCGTCACAGTGCCTGCATAGAAAACTTTGTGTTACTAAACACTTCAAGTAATAAACACAGCATACGGGATAGAACAAACCAATGGTCTCTATGTGGCTCACAGCCAACTGAAGCAGTGGGAGATGGACCTGGGTCCTGTGCTAAGGCCCCGTATGAGACCGAAGCCATGATAGCAATGAAATAGGTGGATAATCTCATTTTGGCAAGGATTTCTAAGGGTTGTGCAGTGTATAACGAGGGAAATACTCTAAAATCAGGGACCTGTCGCTCAGCGTCCGCACCGGGCTTTATACCTGCCACTCCGCTGAGATAGTAGTACTCGCGAGGCCAAGAAAAGTGGAAGTCTTGGTGCCCCAAAGGTTCTCAGCTTGGCGGCGGATGTCTCATCGTATTAGGCAATTTACGCATTAGCTCCCAGCTGGATGGTCTTGTGTGGGTAAAAGTATTTTATTAATGACCGCTATGCCTTTTCTTGCATATATCTTGGCCGGCTTGGGCCAATGTCCCTGTCGATCCCAACTTGCCAAGAGTGTTGATACTTTATTCTCCGAGCAATGCAATTCCCTCTTTGTGTAAATTGCAAGTCCAGGAAAAAAGCCTATTCTTATCCATGTGGCTAAACTATATTATTTAAGATATGGTGTTGGCTCAGTAAAGACGCAGGTGGCTCGTAGCCCTATTCCGTTCTCGGTTGAATTCGGATGAAATTCCAGTAGTAAACAGATACTTTGGCTTTTTAAAAGAAGGCTGCACGTTACGAAATGAATTTCATTCCTCTTCTAGCGCTTAATAGCCTCCCAATATTGCGCCTGATATGCATTCTTATTTAACCCCCGCCCATTCCGACCATATGCCACCTCCAATCCTCGCACTGGGAAGTCAGGCAATGTGATATTTCCAATTGTGGGATCTGATTCCTGGAATTCAAACCCCATGCTAGCACTTAACGCCACAATCTCGTCCAGTGATAACTGGACAAATGGCGCAGTGCCATACAATAAAGGGCCTAGGTTCACCCAACGGCCTCCAGGACGAAGTAGTCTGTGTATAGTCTCAAGGTATGAGACTAAGTTCCGCGCGGTATCGATAAAGAATAAGGTCACGATTATATCGTATTGACCTGTGTGTTCTGTGAATACCGTGGTGAAATCTCCCTCCATGAGCAAGACAGATGATGAGTGGATAACTTCATTGGGAAACGTAATGGAGCGTTGAAGATCATCAGTCGTTGCGTGGTGAGACCACCAGTCGATGTAGGGGTAAAATGATACACTGTTTGGGATGGAGAGACTGGATACATAACGGTATGCCAGATTCATGTATGTTGACCATTCATTCATAGTGACATCAAAGCCTAACGTCTTTCGAATCAACCAATGAAATTCTCACGGATAGGAAGTATATCCTCACCTCCGAGCCTGTCGACTTCATGCGCCAGTCTTCCCAGTCCTGACCCAGGCAATAGTACTCGCAAGGGTCTGTCATTCGTTCGTGGCGTCTGGGCGAGCGATTTTAAGATACATCCAAAGGATTGTTGACGCTCTTCATGGCCCTCATCTGCCCAATCACGCACAAAATGCTTCATTCCCTGGGAGACGCTAGTCCTATCAACGGAACGCTGCTGACTTTCACTTTCTTTGATGAATTCATCCAGCTCAGATTGACTGATATTGTAGAACAAAAGACCGTAATCAACAATAGATCTGGCGAGTTCACCGTTTGCCTCGAGTAGATGTTCTATTGTGTTGAGTTTACGTGTGTAGTGGATGGTTGACTCGAGAAACTAGACCAGTTAGCCAAACTTGCTTGGCCGCAAAAAGAAAGAACGAAATACCATACCGTTCGCTGACGTTTGGGGACGTTTTTATAAAGATTCCTCCATCTATTCACCTCGGCTAGGCTTTTGTCTTTGTAGCAGGTATACCCATGCAGAGCAGTTAACAATCGATGTCGAGGGTGAGCAGAATTCCATTTCCCACTAGATCGCTGAAGGTCTTGAAGTAGACGAGTGTGCTCTTCATTGTGTGTACACAATGGCACTGGATAGTGAGAGGTAGTAGGAGTATACGCTTCAATGCTGTGGGAGATGCCCTACAGGACGTTAGTCCTGAGTAGGTAGTGACAGTTTCATATTGATCTGACCTTAATCCACGGTGAGAGGTGAATGGCAAATTCCACCCATGCCATGCATGTGAATACGAGGAATAGCTCACGTAGCATATTGTCGGAATTAGAGAATCAAAAAAAAGGCTATTGGACGGAAACTATTTCGCATTAGTTAACTTTTATGGGAGTAACTGCCAAGCCCTATCCTCTCAAGGTCCTCGATGCCAAGAAACCATCGAGATTCCACACATGGCACAACAGCATTGAGGGATTTTCCGAACATAAGAGATCGAATGCCATGGATGGTTCGATGGGTTCTAGGTGGAATGAAAGCCGCACCATCTGCCCACCGGTCCCTTATCAAATTTGTCGAAATAACATCGAGGAATAACATTGAACCCCTTCTGGATCAGTTTAACCATCTGAAACTCCCGATAATTTTGGCAAGCCCACCAAAATTCGGTAGATGATAGGCTGCATCGAAAAGCCAATTGTAAAACTAGGTATCTTTTGTATGACGACTTCGTAAAAAAGGTATATAAGCACGTATGTATGCAGTTGTTATACATAATGTACCCAGCCTTACAATTCGCTTTCCGGTGTAAATGATGCTCGATAGATCGAGTTTACCGGTTAGAATTTGTAGTTGTGAGGTGTGGACATATGTTTTTGTTCATTGCACATCTCATATAAACCTAGAAACTGAGGGTTAACTATATGACAGGAAAGTGCTGGAGAGATGGGCATATTGATGAATGATGGGCAGAAATGAAATTCAAATTTGGCCAAATGACAAGTCTGGGCTCTGATTTTGAGAAAGGTCAAAACTGAAAATGTACTGGGTTATAAGCAATATGTAATCTCAAATATGATTCTGTCCGCTTTTTCTTACTGACATAGGCCCCATGTGCAGTAGCTAATCTTACCACATGAAATCTTCGGATAAAATTGCAAAATATGTGCAACATCATCCAATGGGCTCTCCTCCCGAGAGCACTGGACCAGTCTTGATTGTGCCGTGCATTCAGTCAATCAGATCATCACCTGGGGCTGTTTCGGCGCTTGACAGCGGGCCTGGGCTCTGGTAGGTATCTTGCTGTAACCGATAAGCCTGAAGCAAGTATGAGCATGAGTACCCAAATGGCATACCCTCCAGCCAGCTGTGTCCTCGCCCCCAAAGCGAATAGGCTGGTGAATAGAGCAGGGCAGAAGGCCCTCAGCATACTAGAACCAGTCAGGGCCAGCGCATTCAGTGTGCCCAATACCTTCGGCGAAGGTGCAACATCGTTCAGAGCGAGCTGGATTGCTGTGTAGCTCATGCTGACTCCGCAGCCGATCGCCAGCCCGATTGGCAAGAAAATCCAAAAGGCTGTGACGGAGCCCTCAGTACCCATCCGCAGAAGTACATTGCCAAGAGGGCAGCATATGAAGAATAACGGAAACATAAAAGCGCAGAGACGTATCACTCCATTGGTTCCTATCCTCTTCTGCAATGGGGGGAACACCAGGAGGAGCCACATAGCTTGTGCGGCACCATTTAGACCCATCATCAATGAAATTTGCAGAGTCGTAAAGTTATACCCTCCGAGGTGGACGGGAGTGAACCAAAAGACGGGAATAATGGCTGTGTAAGAGAATGCGAGGATCATGATATGCGCGTACGAATATAGAACCATACCGACTCCTGGCGACTTGAGAAGCTGCCATGTCGATAGGTCAAGACTCTGGACCGGCACATGGTATGCTGCCTCCTCGACATAATGCTCCACCACATCGCTTGTTGCCTCCTCGACATAATAGCCCACCACAACCGGGTCCTTCTTCAACGTCTCCTCAACATAACAGGCGGTAGACACAGCAGCGGTGGCTCCCACCATCGCCACCACGAAGCTAGAGAGCGCGTAGGGATATTTTTCAAAGAAGCCGCCAGTCCCGAAAACACCAGGGTACTGTCCTACTGGATCAGCAAGTGCACCGCCCAATAAAGGCCCCAGGAAGATTCCCAAGTTCCCGCTGAAGGCGAACCAGCTGAACGCCCGGGCCTGGGTACTGGGCGTACTATGCTCGGCCACCATAGTGCGGATGGTGACGATGGTCCCAGCAAAGACACCAGCAAGACATCTAAACAAGATCATCTGTGGTATGCTTTTTGCCAATCCAAAGAGACCTGTCGCCACGGTCACGCCGAATAAAGAGAAGGCCAGGACCGGCTTGCGGCCGAGGCGGTCGGCTGCTCGACCCCAGAATATCATGACAATGGCCTGTGTTAGAGAGAACATTGATTCGATGAGTCCGCTGTAAAAGCCGATGTCCGTATCTGGCACGTCCCCGTTGTCCTGCACCATCTGGCTGACATAGGGGAAGATGGAGAAGAAGGCCAGGGGCTCGACTGCACGTGCATAGCATAGTAGGAAGATCTGCAGCTTGGGCAAGGGTTTTTCCTCCTCATCGCTGTCGCTAGCTGACCCTGACGAACTGACCAGAGTGTCTGTGCTGTCATCATACCTGACCTTGCTGGACCCTATAAGGGCTGTAGTCTCATCTACATCCCTTCCGTTTACAGGCTGTCTGTCTGTCTGTATCACGGCCATATCTAAGGGAGCTGTGGCGTGTCGGGGTAAGCTTTGGGGTTTGGGGGGAGTGGGACAAATAAATTAAACACTCACCGCTTTCGTGTGGGGTTGCGAACGCAGCGTCCTAAAGAGGTTACCTACATGCAGGTATAAAAGAGTACATATGCAGAGACTGAATCTATTGTGACAAAGGGCTTTGAGCCAGGAAGTTGCAGGCTCCTTCATATTTTGACCATATAGGTATGGGCTTTTTGGACTATGCCACACAGCTCCTTCCAAAACCATTACACGGTCCATAAAACCCTTATACTTATACAATAATGCCTAGTTCAAAATAAGTCGTCATTTTGCTCCTTGATTACGCATAACATCCCCCATTATGACTGCTCGGTGTGTGGCTTCCGAGGTCCCTGCGTCAGAATAATTCAGATGACTCACTTGTCGCTCAACCCGATTGAACAATTATATAACTCAGATGCAGATTCATGCATTGACCTTTATAGCTTGGAACTACAAAATAATAATCAACATGAGTCAAGGTCATGCTATCATTATAGGGTGAGAGCCCGGTCTACCCCCCTTATGTCTGCTTATTAACGGTACTTCACTAGAGCCGGCGTTATCGGTCTCAGCATTGCAGTCAGGTTATCCAAATACATGAAAATCACCATCATCGCAAGAGAGTTACCCGGAGACGTTGGCATTGACTACGCCTCCCCATGGGCAGGGGCACACTTCCGCCCCATCCCCGCAAAAACAGCCGAGGAACAAAAAGAACAGGCCTGGATGCGACACACCTACCAAGAATTCGAAAAGATCGCGAGAGACCACCCAGAAGCGGGCGTGGATTTTATTCCTGCAGTCGAATATTTCAATACTGCCGACGCGACCTCCTTCCTGGCAGAAGAAAATGGCTACACCACATGGCCAGACTTTCGTATTCTCGACCCTGCGGAATACTCTCAGCATCCATCTATCCAGCTAGGTGTCACCTACCGCAGCTGGGTCTTAAACTCGCCGGTTTATTTGAATTGGTTACAGACGCGGGCACAGGCGCAAGGGACCCGGTTCATTCGTGCCCATTTGACGGATCCAGAACAGGCTGTGTCTGTCTATCTAGAGAATAAACCCCAGGATGAGACCAGTCATGTTTCAGCTGTTATCGATGCAAGTGGGAGGGGATTTAATGATCCCAACTCTTTCCCTTCACGGGGTCAGTTCATCATCGTCTCGAATCACTGTGATAAAACCATTAGTCATCATTGGAGTGACGGCTCCTCTACAGTGATCATACCCCGACCTCTCGGAGGTGGGACTGTTATTGGTGGGACGAAGGAGCCTAATAACTGGTATGGCATGAGATATTCTCCGAGATTAGAGTGGCGCTAACACTCCTCAGGTCTGAGGATATCGACCATGCTTCAACCGAGGACATTCTAAAGAGGGTGAGAGATCTATGTCCCGAGATGATTGATGAGCAGGTAGGTGAACTAGCTTCGACCCACGGGTTTGATGTCAAGCAAGTCTACGTTGCTCGGCGCCCTATGAGACGTGGTGGAATGCATTTTGTATTAGGGTCATCAGTGGCCCATAATGGCAACTATACTCCGTTGATCTCTTGTTACGGTGCTGGAGCAAATGGGTACAAAATTAGCTGGGCACTGGCAGATGAGTTTGACTCGTTTTTTCCTCCACCTAAATAGTGTGGATGCTGCGCAAAATTAAGCAGATGTCTTCGAGATAACTCGGCCGCTTAAATATTTCTGAATCTAGTTTGCTCAATGTATAGTTATATACTTGAATATCAGTGAAAATTTATGTGATCCCTGTTCAAAAATTATCAGTAGACAGATGCCGGTAAACTGACTAGGGGTCTTTTCCTTGTAACTGTTGTCACGGTCGCCTACCAACACTTGTTATACCTAGAAACTAGAAGCATTCCTCGGCTGCTCTAGCCAGAGTCAAATTCCTATAAAACGCTCCCACATTATTCATACTTTTCTAAGCTATGTTGAAGATCCTACTACTAGTAGTACTGCTGCTTCTGTTGCTCAATATTAGAGCACACTTTACGATCACTTCCCCAAGTTTTTCCCTTTCGTCGTTTTCAAAATATAACTATCACGCTTTTACACTGAATCTGACAGCTCTTATTACTCAAGAGGTGAGGAGTCAGTGAGGCATTTAGTTTGAGCGAGTTCCAGTAACCCAGGGGTTAGCAACTCACTACACCTAAGGACGTAGAAGCCGAATAGGTATGATTAAACAACTCGTTCTTTCTTTCCATGTTAAGTGAGTTTGGAATGTATCTGGGATATCCCAAGATACTTTGATAGAGTTGGCAGTAACCGTTGGAATGTTCGTTCAATACTAGGTTATCAGGAATGCCTCGAGGACAATCTATACTTATTTTTCAAACTTAGGGCTGGAAGGGCCTATTATATCTAGCATTTTAGTGTCACGATACTACATTAAGCGTTCAAAAATGTGCAAGACAAGGCCTGACGGCGTCTATCCAACGGTTCTATTCGTCTCCCATAGATATCAATATAAGCCACATTAAGGGGTACACTGTTATTGTTTTGGTTGCAGTATAGCGGACAATAATATTAAAAGGCAATAAAAAACCACTTGGAGTGAATCATATTTATGACTTTTGACAACTTTACGACTGCCTTTTTTTCTCTTTGGTATTTCTAACAAATCGCAGATAACCCATAACCTATAGCCCGCAGATATGCAGCCCATTTTCTTCTTGATTATGCTGTTCTTCGGCTTTACATTGGCTGTTCCGATTTTAACAACCTCGCACGACTTAATCAAACGAGAAGATCAGGTGAGATCCTTCATTCCTCTCGCTGGGATGCAAATTTTGTTATATGTATATGACTAACAGAAAATAGCCTGTGAGTATTACAAATTTTGCATACCTGATACCATGCTCATAAGTATGGATACATCTAGGCTGCTGTAAGTGAACAGTCCTTGCCCACAAGATTTTATTTGACTGCCCAGAGAACTAATCCAATCACGGAAAAGCCGGTAAGCCACTAATTGCACTCGGATATCTGACCGGCGTATATTGACATTTTTTGCAACTGTTAGGCTGTGAGTGAGATCAAAAAGGCAGACGCACTCAATGAGACGTTGAGTGCGCAGAATGATCCACCAAAGAGTGTGAGTGAACTAAATTACAGATATCACTACTTTTAGATATGGAACTGACGTTTTGAAAATTATAGATTGTGAGTTATGGTCCACCTGTCCTCCAACCTTTATTTGAATAATGTCCTGACGCGACTTGTTTAAACAGTTCGTAAGTGTTTATAAAAATGACAGTTTATGAACATATGGCTAACATCTGTGCTAACTCTATCTAGGATGTGAGTCACGATCCAAAGCGATAAATCAACTGCTACCTTAACATGGAGCTAATATTTGCCCAAAACAGCAAGTAAGTTAACATTCACAACCCTAATTCGGGGTTTCAACTGACAGGGCGGAACCGATAGTTGGTAAGTGCTAGGACCAACATTTTTGGCATATCTACTTTGACAAAATGCTTATGATTTATATAATCAACAGGGAGTGAGTATCCTCCTTAATTCAGATTAATATAGACATATAACTAACAATATTTTCTCATATAGGAAGTGAGTCATTCTCTTCAGCCTTTATAGAGTATTTCAGGTATACAGGACTGATAGAAATCGCCAATATCAGGGAGTAAGGAGCATCAACAATCTTTAATATCTTCATTTGCTAACTATTCAGGTTGTGAGTTATTTCTGTGTACACAAGCTCGAAAATTACTATCGCGCAGTGCTCACATATCTTTGATAAATAGGAGGTGAGAGTTTTCGAATCTGATCTGAGGCTATAGAACTGACAAAGTCTCGTTTTAGAAAGTGAGTACAGTACCGATGCAAAATATTATTAGGTCATAGCTAACAAACTGCCATGGAAAGTTGGTAGGTGAACTTAACAAAGCAGAAACATCGATGTCCGACCAGCCCATCACGAAGAATACAACGATTAGAAAATTAGTGAGTCACCTACCCTCAATCACAATACTGGTTTATGCAATACTAATCTATATCTGATAGTTGGGAAAACTCTTTGGTTTTTGAAGGATGCGGTATGGACCTAAGGCCTAATCCTGCTACGTTCCTACTAACATTGCATGGCTGGTTTGACAGAATTTGCAAAGCGTTTGGAATTTTTGGGCGAAGGAGAGTTGGTCTTATGAGAAGGAACATGCACGAGTTGAGAGCTTCAATTTGTATTACATGGAAGCCTTGATTTGGGTTTTTGGCCCTAAACTCTAGGGTTTTCCCCATGTTGTGATGCGAATGCAAAGGCCGACTGTTTTGTCCATGCAACAATCTTTCGCAAACGTAGGACTGTCGTGATTTGTAAATCTGGAGATACAGTAGCAGCAAATGTGATTGACGAAGCAAGTCATTCTTCTAGCTTTCCTTTCTTCGGGGCCATAGAGGAAGGCATATTGCAGCGGCAGATCAACTATCAAATATAATATACTGCCGCTTCCGGTCATTAATCCTAGTATAGGAGCACGCATCGTTTGAGCAGAATACTACGGGGGTAGACTACAAAACTCAAATTTGAATGCTACTGAATTTGCGATTTTTACGTAGGACTTAGTCCAAACCCTCGAGCTTTCTCCCAATGACAATGAACAGTCGCAGTCTCTTTGACAGCAGCCGCCTCTTTTTAAACAATACAGACAGGTATCCTATTTCGTTGTATTGGAGTAAAAATGACTTTGAGATAGTATGTACATTCATTATCAAACCCCCCTCAAAACTCCATTCTCCTGAAACCAATGCCAATGAGAAAAACATAAAATATACAGGCTAAGCACCCAACATCATCCAAGCCATAATACCAGCCCAAGAAAAGACAAAGATCAACGTCAGAATACTAGCGCCAGCCTTATCCCCATTCGTAATAGGCTTATCCTTGTCATCATCGCCACTCCCTTCACCAGCATTGGGATCACTGCTACTGTTTCCACCAGTCTTGGAGGTGACAGGTCCAAACGTGCCGGTGTCGAAGTTGATCATGTTCGCAAGGAAGACATTCGTGGCGCTGATCTCTTGCTCCATACCAGTTGTTCCATCCCACTTGTTTTGATACCACGCGATACCGCATGTGTTGTTGTTGTTTCCCGTGCAGGACTTTGCAGCGGCTTGGGCGGAACTCGCGAGTTTGGGTTTGATCTGTGCTGCGGTGTCTGGGACTAGGAGTGCCGTGAAGGCGAGCCATGAGGAGGTGAGGCCCTTGAAGAGGATTTCATTGAAATTACACTTTTTGATCGGTTCGCAGGTCGTGTCTTCGAAGACGTCGCCGTTCGGGAAGAAGATTTTGAGGGTTCGAGCGAGGAGACCGTCGACTGGGGTCTTCCACTTTTCGTCGCTTGTCTGTACAGGTAGAGTGTTGGTATTAAATGAAAGAGTTGAGCGCGCGGAATGGGTCAAGGATCAACATAGAAATTCCACTTACAAAGTTATACATGTAGGCAGCGCCCATCAGGTATGTGCCGTAGTTGTAGGTCCACTGGTAGTTACCAGCGTCGGCGCAGTCATTGCTCATTTGCGTCGAGTCGGCAACATTCCAAGTCTTGTTGTTCACTAGTGGTGAGGAAAGAGACCAGTCCCAGATCTTCTCGGCCCATTTCGTGTACTTGTCTTCATTCGTGTAGCGAGCGAGACGGGCAGCAAGTTGGAATAGACCACCGTTTGATATGGAGTTCTTCATGGTATATCCGTCCTGATAAGGGAAGAGCTGCCAACGCAGACCACCACCGCAGGTTGTCGTGTCCCATCGAGCCGTCTGGGTGTTGAATACACCCTGTGCGAGCGAAAGCCACGAGAATTTGTCCGGGACATCGGGGAATTTCAGCTCGGCGGCCGTCATAGCTGCGAGACCCCAAAACATTTGATCGTCATTTCCCTAGAGATTCGAGAATGGTCAGAGCAATATCCTTGGTAGTTTGAGATCGGTATATGGTTCTCACCAGGTAACTACTGTAGTTGCTGGGCATATAGTCACCCTTATCGCCCGATTGCCACTCCATTCCCTCGCTCATCAAAGAGTTGTAGGTGTCGTCACCGGTGAAGTGCCAGTATTGGAGAAGTGCAAGGAAAAGAGCAGACCCTTCCCACCATTTTTCAGGGAAAGACCCAGGGATTTGTCCAGTTTCATTGCCGGCATACCATCCCATCATGGAGTAAGTACTCGTACTGGCGGCATCTTTAATTGATTCTGTCAAATAATCGCAAAGTCAGTCCCATGCCATCTTTTATCGGAAAATCAATTCGAGTAGCCATGACGTACGTTCATCGCCGATGTTTAATTCGATCGCAGGCGTTAACGTTGAGAAGAGGAGTGTTGCGACGAGGCCATTAAGGATGGACCATGTTCCGGACAATTGCATTTCGGAGTTAGATCAATCATAGATAGTATCGATCTAAACGGGGAAACAGTTCGAGAAGGTGAAAGTTGGGCGAGATCTTGTCAGAGGATGTTTGGGGGTTGGGGATGCGGCGCAATGATGTATGGGCAGCCCCCCAACCCAAAGTTCCTAATTAAAAATAGTTTTCAGGGCGCTATCCACTTTTATGTGGGGTTGAGAGAAATTGCAAGCTTTTGCTGGTCGATTTCGCGAAGACCGACGATCACCCAGAGCTATCATCTCTCGTTTGCCACTGAGCCGAGTATAGGCCGATACCATTTGCATACAGCTGGACAGTTCATGATTCAGAATAAGGATATGTTAAATGATCGTCATCTTCTATAGAGGTTATCTTCTATAGAAGTTAAAGTGACAGATATATAATAAAGGGTCTGTTGTCCCTGGATGGGTTAGGGCTTAAAGATGCCCCACTCTCTCGGATGCCAAGCCCTGAAACGCGTGTAAAGAAGGCGAGACAAGCTATTCGGATCTAAACCAAGGAACTTGGACCTCTTGGCTTTTGATATTCATTTACAAATTACTACGTAGTGTTTCATATTTATGTATGGTGACATAAATGACAAGGTAGTATCCCTGAATATTATTTTCTAATTTCCTTTATTCAAATGTTCAAGTGAAAAATATTTCCGTTTTCGAAATTGACTGTAGGAAATTTACAATGGGCCTGGGGCAGAAAGAGTGGGCCCAGGGGTCGCTGACGTCAGAGGCGGGAGAGCCAGTTCTTTCGACGATCAAAAGGGCTGTGTTTCAACTTCACTAAGACCAGGGGTTTCGCAGGTTGATGTGGTCCAGACCATATTTCTACACAGACAGTATACCTTGTCTCCCGAGGCTCGACAAATGTGAGGTTCTGATGGTTGTAAACCCTCCCAGAGCCAAAAAGAAAAACGGTTGATTGCGATAGGGATAAGCCACAACTTACCCGTGAACATTCATGGATGCATACAGAGTTATGTGAGGGGCGAAGGCTTGAGAATAACTATCGATGTGCTGCCTTCGCCGCAGCCCCAGGCTATAATAATGATACACGACAGAGAGAAATACTCATTTCCGAATAACAACGATTCGCTATCTCAACAAGGCACTCGGGCAGGTACAAGACACTACATCCAATAACAGCCAATTGGCCCCACATGGACGCCAATAGCTGCCTCTCAATTTCACGGATTTGTTATAATAATATCCATCTTTCCCGCAGTATGCTGCGAGGCGATGTTTTTCAAACCTTGCCAGCCATCTTCAAAGCAAGGTGGACAGCATCACTCTAACAAATTCTACACGCTCGCAACATTCCCTGAGAGCGAACCATGACCAATCTTTCGAATAACCAGACTCATAGTTCTTGCAATTCCATTGACAAAATTCACCGAATTCATTTACCACAAGTGAAACCCAGATATAAGCCCAGAAAATACAAATATCCACAAATAAAGAATACCCAAGTACTCAGGAGAATGACCACCATTTTGCCCGTTGGTAACCCTCCTCTGCACTAACCCATATCGATCATGACCGTACGTTGCATTGAGATGAACATCACCGGAAATCGACCCATCTTCTATCCGAATCCAAGTCTGTATATCATCCCCAAGCGAGCGCTGATCCAACAAAATCTGCCTTCCACCACGCGCCCAATCACCATACCCCCCATATCCCGTATGCCGGCCGTAGCACATGTTCATGCCATTTCCTGTGACATTGAGACCAGAAAGTTTACCGTCCCATTTGAAGCACCTATCAGCAAAAGATTAGTTAAATGAGATCTTATTGCAGTGTGACTTGAAACCGAGAACAGATAAAGCATAGTGTGGCCCATACCAGTCATTATCGTGATCATGGCCACTGAAAGTCGCTGCCATCCCCGTGGTGTTGAGCAGAGCGCTTATAAATGGGAAGTCTTGGGAATGGTAGCCGGAATCGGCGTCATAGCCTTGCTCCTGGACTCGTTCTCCATTGATTCCTGGTTCATTGATCGGGCTAACACCGGATTTCTGGAATGCGCGCATTGCATGAACTGGAATATGGACGAAGGCTAGAGATGGGATTGCTTTTCCGTAGGTAGATGTTATGTTTGCATTGGCTTTTTGAAACCATTCAACAACCTGTAACAAGTTATTAGGTCAGCCTCAAATCCCTGGATCAAGTATGAGAAGACATGAGTGTCTTGGGGTTTCATCAGCACCGAGGTACTTACGCTGTGATCTACCCAAGTCTGCCTTGCTCCTGATTTACCATCCTCCTTCTCTGTCAAGGCATAATGGCCACCTTGACTATCAAAGAACCACAATATAAACGCAGGGGTATTATCATTCGAACCCTCATGTGGAAATACTGGCAGGTAATAGTTCGTGATGCCAGCAGTAGAATTCAGAACCCTTCTCTGGGTTAAGCTGTTTTCATATTTTATCTCCTGATGAAACATCTCTTCGGGGTTCAGATTAACCTCACTGTCGTGATTCCCATAAGTCGATGCCCATGGTAGACCACGGTCGACTAGTGGTGCAACAATCCGATCAACGTAGAGACTAGAGTTGGAGCTTTGTGTTGCTTCTCCGGAGATCAAATCTCCATTGAGTACTACGAGTTGCACGTTCTCTGAAGAAAGAACGGATCTCATTACCCCGATGGTTTTGTTGTCTGCTTCATCATCTTTGAATATAGTTAGTATTCCGACAACAATGGTTAGAATCCGTCATGGTACCTTCAGCAAAATGCAAGTCATTAAAGACCGATATTTGGAATGTGCCATTCTCAGTAAATCGCAACGTTTGGTCTCCGGCAAGACGCTGTTGGTATGCGGACCGCCTGCGAATTGACATCGTTATATACTCAAGCTCAGGTATAAATTATCCACAATAGCGAATGATTAACTAAAGGAAATGAAGATCCTGTGGTTCTCAATATATGCTGTCAATTTTCGCACAATTTTCTAATCGCTTATCCCAGATCCAATGAAATGTACCATAGGGATGGCTAGTTGGAGATGGTAAGATGTAACCTTACAAAAACAGCGCCGCTTAGGTCCCAGTGGAGGAGAGTCATGATCCATGGTTTAGATGCCAAGGATATCCCCTGGATGAAAACTTTGGTGACTGGCTGTTGGAACTATCATGCAAACTGCTTGTACGTCATGGCCAAATATCCCATAGATGTTACTTTTAGTGTTGAAGTGGGTCCCATCGTGACTTTTAACCTTTGGCTATTGGTGGCTTTGGCTAGCTAACCAATCAATTTTTCCAATTCTGACCCACTCAGTAAGCACAAAGCATAAATTGAGAGACCTTAAATCCTTATATCCGAATGCCCAGATGTCAGCAAGGAGAACATGGATATGCATATCTAAACAAAAGATCCTCAGACCACGCTATTAATAGTCGACACTACCTAATTAGTCCACGAATGATATCACAGTCTCCACCCCCAATCTTTGTCTCTACACCTCGCGCCAACCACTCGATATCGCCGAAGATTGTTCCGCTTGTTCTTTGTGATATCAGACATCCGCCTTATACTAGGACCGCTGGATTTCTAGACCTGCTATATTGATACAGACTGCAGTGGTTAGAGTGCTGATGGTAGAATCTGGGCCCTATGTTGTACCCCACTACAATAGCAATGTAGCCAAGAACGTATTATCAAGCATCTTGTACAACAGCATGCTTTGGAGGCGAGATTTACTGCCAAGAGCGGAATGTATTAGTGTGCTGCATAATGCTGACACCAAGAGGACCTACACCCACCCGCGTATGAACCTTAGCAGCATCCTTTTGACTGCGGAGCTTTTAGTCTAACTCCGAGCATTCTATAATGTAGGAGCCTAGACAGAATCGGAATTTATAAAGCTTGGATATCTATAGTATTTGACCTATTGATAGAAGGTGTATTTTATAGGACAAGAAACTAGGTGAGACACAAATAAACCAGGTGGTTCTAAATCATGGCGGTCAACCACGATAAACTCTCTATGCTGCATACCCCTGGAGTATTTTATAGCGGTATACAGAGCTTTAATTGATTTGCGCTTGCTTGCAACTATTCTGCAGTGCTCGATGCAGTACTTGGGCTCTCTGCTTACCAAGTTGTACTACAGTGTGCATATGTACATAACAACTCGGGGTTTCCAAGGAAACCAAAGTATCTTCCCAGTATGAAAAGATTCAGCATGTCGGCCATTATATAACAATGACTCCCACGTTCAGTGGGGTTTCAGATCATTATCCCACACCCCTTCACAGATGGCTAATCTCATAAACTCCCTGTTGTTACTCCTTACATTCATCCACACTCTTTGCCTTGCCCATTCCCCCACTCTCCGCGAAATCCACAGTTTCCCCAACGGAACCTGGATCGAAAACATCACAGTTAGACCCAACGGCAACCTCCTCGTCGCGGTACTGAGCACAGCAGAGCTCTGGGAAATTGACCCTTCAATCCCATCAGGCTCTGGCTCGGCCCATTTAATTCACCACTTTGACGGCGCCGAAGACGCCGATGGGATCACGGAGCTTTCGCCACATATCTATGCAGTCATCGCATCCAACTCCGTCTGGACGATCAATCTCAGAGAACACGAGCTGTCCAAGCCAATCCTAATCACGAAACTCTCCGCTGGCTCTTTGAACGGTATTGCCGCTCTAGATGAAGGAAACGCAGTCGCCATCACCGACTCCCAGCTCGGCCTTATATGGCGTCTTGATCTCCAAACTGGCAGCTACAACGTGATTCACCAAGACGAGACAATGGCCGCAAATAATGACATGGGTTTACTACTTGGCGTCAACGGGTTGAAGATAGTAAATGACTATATGTACTACAGCAACACGCCGAAGAGGATTTTATGTCGTGTGAGAATTGATACACATACCGGTCGTGCCTTGGGTCCTTATGAGGTTATCAGCAACGATACACGGGCTGATGACTTTGCTATTGGCCCGCATGGAGTTGGGTATTTGGCGGGTATTATTGATGATGTAGTTATTAGGGTCTTTCCTAATGGGTATCATGAGGTTATTGCGGGTTCGGAGGGCTCGACGGATCTGATGACTGCTACGTCGGCGGCCTTGGGGAGGACACAGAAAGATCGCAATGTTCTTTATATCACGACTGGAGGGGAAACCAATCTTCCTGTTCATAGCACGAGTACCAGAGGGGGGAAGGTTATGGCACTTTCTCTAGAGTTTTAGGACATTGTCTTCTTGTGTGTTGTGTTAGATTGCCATTTTATGGATTCTTGGGCCATTCCCCGTTTCAAGATTACAAGATCGGCCGTCTAAAGGTACGAAGAACTTCAGAAAGCTTCTTAGAATATCAAACTAAGGTATCTAGATTCTTGAAGAGAAGTCAAGGTCATATGTACGGATTTCCATTCCATTCCTAGCAACAAAACGAGACACTGAATGCCATTATGAATAACTGTGCTTGCATGATCGTGTTGATCTCCAATTCCCTCCATTGCTCCGTGATATCATCTTTTTTTTCTATTTTCATGTTGAAAGATTGGACATCGCCCCCAAAACACAAACCCCTATTACACTTACATACGCATTCATGATCACAAATGCGGATAATGATCATGACTCGATTTCACCACGGCGAAGTGCCAACAAGGCCCGGACATCCGTGACAGATTGTAGAGCTTCGAGCATGGGGATCAAGTGGAGCAGACCGTTGTCTGTGGGGTCGTTGATCCAACCTTCAATAGGAATCGCATTATCTGCAATAATTATTAGTTCGAGAGCACAATGATAGATAGAGTTAGTATTACCTTCGTGGAAGATATAGCTCATCGGGCTGTTATCCAGAATCATCACCTTGCTCAGATCCGGTTCCACAGAACTCAAGTCCTTGATGTATGCCCCGTTACGGAATGTGCAATGCTGTCGGTATAGACGGCCTTGGAAGTATTTCCGTTCCGACTCGAGCCAGTCGATAACAGGGTCGGCATACTCTTGAACGCTGGCAGTGAAAACAACAAGCTTATACCACTTGCTGATCTTCCGCAGGAACTCATCGCAGTGTGGTCGTTTATGAACGTAGTACAAAATGGGATGCTGGGGGCCCAGTGTCGTTTGTGGTCCGCCCGGGGACAATGAAGTAGTTGTGGGTATCGAGAGCTTAACCTCGACCATGTGACCACTGGACATGCGGCCACCCTTGGCGAGCGAGTGGATTAGAGTCTCATCGAGATCCAGCACCAAGGTCTTCTGCGGGGGTCTGGCATTGCGGGGAGCTGCAGTGTATGAAGGTACTCGTGGCGGGAGGAGTGGACGCGGCGGAGTGGGGGAGTGTGGGTACTTTGTTATGCGGTGGATGTTGGGAGAGGTTGGGGACTTCAAGCTGTCCAGGTGGACAGCACCCTGGACGCGAGAGACACCCTCGGGCATTGGATATCCTAAATCTGAACTTTGGGATCTTCTATATCTCTGCCGCTTGAGAGATTCTTCATTATGGAGCTTGATTCGTATAGACCGACGGGGCGTGTGCTCATGCTCTTGCCCTTCTGGGATTGGATTTGTATCGTGGCTCTTTGTCTTGGTGGGTCGATTCCTCCCACTTGAGAGATTTTTGATATGCCGTCGATCTGTGTCGGACTCCGACGTTGTTGATACAATAGATTCATGAGAGCCTTGGGGTCGGAGCTTCCGGGTGGAGCCACTGCGACGCCGACCTTCTATCCGGGTGGCCCCTTTATCCGACCGGGTCGTTGGGGCGGCAGATGAGCGCCGCAATTTCCGGACAGGTGCAAGAAGTGAGTAGCGACCATCGTCGGCCTGAAAGCATTGAGCCAAATACACACCGGGTGCAGCAAACGTAGACAGAATAAACTTGAGCGTTTCCGTGATCGCATCGAAAAACCGTTGCGTAATTAGTCGCCAAGTATTTCGAGCAGTGAGCGTGCCATTCTTGTGGGCCTCATGCAGTAACGGTGTCTTCTCGTCTAAGTCATATGTCGTATCCTCCTCTCCATCTTCATTCACGGGCGGAGGTCCACCGTCGTAAGTCTTCTCAGTGGGATCTAGAGACCGAAAATTATCCTCGCTATAAGACCGGAGCTTCGAGAAGTCTGCCGGTAGGGGTGCACGTTTGCTATCGCCTTGAGACTGCGATCTATGGCGTGAAGAGTTGGAAGATTGGCCAATGACTCGCGAGGACAGGATATTCAGCGAGTTCATCTTCCTTCAAGGCGTCACGGGAGACGGGGGCGCAGCGATCTATAGACAAACGGATCGTGAGTAAATCATCAAACCCACTTAGAGTGGTCCATGAGATAATGTAGGATGTGATATGGCTGAGGGAAAGAGGGGGATCGCAGGGAGGCGTAAGCTGTTCTAACCTCAATGCGCCAGTCACCCGTGCCTCGGAAGTACTTCCGCAACTCCAAATCTGAAATATACAAGGACAAAGCTGAAAGCAATCCAAACCCGGAAATGAAATAATAAAAATGCGAAAACTGAAAGAACGCCAATAGGAAAGCCTAAGCCGAGACAATAGAGTGATCAATGAGTGTGGGGAAGCGGACAAGATCAAACGGCAGAAAATCATTCTTTGTCTCTCCCACTATCTCTGGCTTTGAGTATCTGAGCATATCTTGATAAAACCCTTTCTATTTACATACTTAGTGTGATTTGGATCTGAAACTTGGTATGTTTATTACTCGAACACTACATACTTCTATCGCTCAATCCCCCGTTGACACTGCGCAGATTTCCTCCAAACATCCCACTTCCTCATGCCGTCTTCGTTGGCCCTCACGCCGGGCCTGGGGTCATTCCTCAAGTGCCTCAAGACCAACCCGATTGATACGTCTATTGAGACTCTGATTTCGTGCGTATCTCAAGACTTCCAGCCACGGCCGCTACCCCCACCGACGATCAAACTTGCTAACATAATATATTTCAATCAGCTTGCTCAAGCGACGTCAAATCCGCCATTCGCGATCATGTGCCACAGCAACCGCCTATTTGCTACGGAGTGTGATCTCCGCATGCCGTACAACAGATTCAGCGAAGCTTATTGAGCGGGTGCAGAGTGTGGGCAGGCGACTTATGGCCGCGCAACCGCGCGAGATGGTTGTGGGCAATATCGTGCGCCGGGTCTTAGGTCTTATTCGTGACGAAGCGGAAGATGATCGCGACGCGGAGTTTGCCCTTAGTGAAATTGGTTCCGAGAGTCAGCCACAAACACCCCGAGCTTATGACGGTGAGTCTCAACTTCTGGTCCAAATATCTACGCAGTCGTGACTCATAAATTCGTAGATCCAGCATTGCCTTTGGATCGTGACTCGCCTTCCATCCGGCCCGATGATAGATCCTCTCGCCCTCCTCTGACCTCTATGTTCAGCCTTCTCTCCCATCCCGAACCCGAGAACTCACTTCCCAGCACTCCGGGATCCTCCTCTCCAAACGGACGCCTTCCTGGCCACGGCCCAAGCAAAGACGTACGGGCTGAAGTGCTCGAGGGTATTGGCGAGATCATTGATGAGCTCGGCCAGGTGGATGACCAGATTGCAGCCTACGCATTGGACCACATTCACTCCAACGAAATCATCCTCACCCACACATCCTCGACCACTGTCCAAAAGTTCCTGCTTAAGGCCGCCACAAAGCGAAAGTTCACCGTCATCCACGCTGAGTCGTACCCGAATAATCACGAGGCTACACACGCCACCGTCAGTGGTAGCGCTAGCGACGATGACAACCTCGGCCTGGAGGCTTTCCAGAAGCCACTGATCGAGCACGGCATCACCGTCATCCTTATCCCAGACTCTGCCGTCTTCGCTATCATGTCGCGAGTCAACAAAGTCATCCTCGGCACACACTCCGTCCTTGCCAATGGCGGCCTCGTCGCTGCAGCTGGCACCCGTGTCATCGCCCGTGCCGCTAAGGTCCACCAGACCCCTGTCGTGGTCGTGAGCGGTGTTTACAAGCTCAGCCCTGTCTACCCATTCGACTTCGACTCCCTCATTGAATACGGTGACCCGAGCAAGGTCCTCCCATACGAGGAAGGTGATCTCGTCGACCTGGTCGATGTCCAAAACCCCATCTATGACTACGTTCCCGCAGAGCTCGTCGATCTTTACATCACTAACATGTAAGTTTTAAGAACCCATTTCACTTGCTAGTCTCATTTCATAATGCTAACCTTGCTTTCCTTACTCCAGCGGCGGTCATGCCCCATCATACCTTTACCGCATTGTCTCAGATCACTACCGCAAAGAAGATATCAGCTTCTAAGCTGGTGGTTAGCTTAAGAAATTGTGTCAAAACAGCTCATGAAAATCAACAAAAAAAATTCATTGAGGGACATTTGCACGAACGATACCCGAGGAATTACTTTGACGATTGATACGCAGAAGTAATGAATAAAAATACCTAAATTTCTTTTCACTTTCGTCAATATTGGAAAGCGCTGTGCTAGCCAATACATTAGACTCTCTCTCTCTCGTACATATCAAGTAGACTTTGTAGTTGAACTAAGCCTTAAAGCCTTAAAATTCCGGAGGGGTAAGCTGTTTTCGAATTCTACTATACAATAATATGGACTGCAGAAGCTAGTCAGGGTCATTCTGGCCCGCGGTCTATAAAAGAGACTACAGGTTCACCCAGATGGCAACATTAGGATTCAATCCTCTCAGGCAATTCCTCCCACTTCCTATTTCTACTATCCCGAATCCCAGTTTCCTTGCAAATCGCCTACTCAGTGATTTCAATCGCTACGTGCACCTACAGGATTTAACATGCTCTGGAAACGCAACCCATCCGACGATCTACTGATCATCAGCGCCCAGACTCTCAGTACCGACTCGGCTTTGAACCAGACGATCTGGAACTCGTTTGTACTACCAGTCTGCACTCTCATGCTGTTGACATTGAAAGTTCTGCTATAGCCAACGATCATTGCGACATGACAATTGATCTGACAATTCTGGAAGACCATAATTTGCGGGATGTTGAGCAGGCTACAGGTTTTACTTCTCGACTGGAATCTTTTCCAAACAGTCTTCCTTTCTCCACCTTGGAGTATCAAATCAATCTTGGTTCCTTTATGCTTACATGCATGTATTAGGCTCTCAAATTCCGATTGCCATGAGATCAGTGCAGAGGTTCCCACCCGGGGTTTCATTCCCTCGCAAAGAAAGGCTTAAACGTGTACACGACTTCTCCAAGGGTCTATAAAATGGCTCTGCAAGCATATACGTCACAATTATATCTCATTCTTTTTATCCATATTTCTTTCTATTCTCCTAGCCCTCCAAGACTTTTAATCGTCACTGTATAGAAGACCAAGAAGCCAATAGACCTTGATATACCGACCTTTTAAGTGTCTCCTAGTCGATACAGACCAACTGATTCATGCAAAACGAGGTTAACTTTGTGGCTTATCCAAGGCTAGTACCAAGGAAATCTCGATGACTACTGAAAAAGGCGTGGGTTAAATATATATATATATATATATATAGTCATCCATACAAACTCGGGATGCATAACATATAGCTAACTAGCCATTGCAACTACTAGACACTCCACATGTGAATGACTTGTGTCCCGTAACGAAGAAATAAACGAAGAAATAGACTTCAAGGCCTAAAAGCATGGGATAGACATGCCGGTACGGATAACTCCCCAGATATACTCCGTCGACAACTCCACATTAGCAGAGATTGATTTATATACTTAAATCGCTTGCAGGTTTACATCATATCATGTCCATGAATACTGTATTCACACCAAGGCCGTACCCTACGCTTTACTATGTGTGTCTATCAGACAACTCTAGCAAGGATCCAGGAACCAAGTGAAGTATACGCGAAGGTCAGAAACCCGGGAAAGAGATAGAAAGTCATGGCGCCATAATCTTTTGGAGGTTGTATCAATCGTGTTTAATTCGCAAATAAGCGGATCCACCACATTCCGGACGAAAGCCCGCCGGGGGACTCCCCAAAAAGAAAATATCTCATGTAATCAAGGCGCTGATGAGGCGGGCTTTCCGTCCGGCACCGTTCCCACACTCCAAGGCTCCCGGTCGCTGCATTTTTGATTTCGAACAGAACGCGTCGAGTTGTTTAAGAGCGGGGCTTCTCCTTCTTCTCCTTCCACAGAGCGGCGAGACCGACACCGGAGACCTTGACGACCTTGAAACGGACACCGGGAATATCACCCTTGGCCTTACCCTTGCGACCGAAACCGGCGAGCAGGACCTCGTCGTTCTCGTCGATGAAGTTCAAGCAACCGTCATTGGGGACTGTAGAAACATGCCGGTTAGCATACGTCTTGGTAGTTGTGTGTGGCGGTTTCCATATTGTCGTGATTCCAACTCGTATAGACCTTTCCAACACATTCATAACAATAACAGCAAGGAACAGGGTTACCCACCGAAAGCAGCGACCTTCTTGCCGTTCTTGATGAGCTGGACCTTGACACACTTGCGAATAGCGGAGTTGGGCTGCTTGGCCTCAACACCGACCTTCTCGAGAACGATACCCTTGGCGTGGGAAGCACCTCCGAAGGGGGAGGACTTGTAGGCGGTTCCGAGAAGACGCTTCTTGAAGTGGTCATCAGCCCAGCGCTGATCCTTGCGGTGCTGCTGGAGCTTGCGGGCGGCGTTCAAACCACGGGGTTGTCCTTTACCCATGTTGGCGGATTATGTGTTCGACGGTCAACTGAACGAAAAAAATAAAAATTAGCTTCGTGTCGAGTGGAACGGTGGTCTTGTTGTTTGTGGGTGTTTTCGATGCGTGTTCATGTGTGGTGGAGGCCGAGTTTTTGTGCGTACAAATGGATGCGATCGTTGAAGGATCTTGCAGTACCACGAATAAAATATTTCGGAAAAGCACAAACAATGCAGGGGGAAACAGCAGGATATCGAATACGTACCGACTGGGAGGGGTGTTGTCGGCCAAAGGGGCTGAGGGTCGATTGTCGAAAAGTCGAAGAGTTCCGGATTTCCCTTACCACACGCTTTGGATGCACCTCAGGTGACTTTGTGCGCTTAGCCCTAAGCGAGTCACGGGACAGTCGTAGCCCCCACCTCTGATTATGTTATCATATTGATAACGATAAGATTATCAGCTACCGGGGCCATCATTAACCCCATTCGGGTACTCAATGGCTGTTGTTCTCTCAGGCATTTGTTGAAGATGGATTTGTCAAGAAAACCTACGAATCCAAATCCTCAGCGTTTGCCTCCCCCAGCCCTTTTTCAGGGCCCACCATCACACAATGCCTCTAATATCTCATTGTCCGTACCACCTGCAGCCTCATCGTTAGCATCTGCCTCCGGCGGCAGCCAACCTCCACCCCTGAATCGGAACCGGTCACCTCGCGGAGCCGAAGGCGCAAGTCCCGAAAAGCCAAGCTTGTTATCACCCTTAATATCGCGCCGCCCCTCCAAAAACGATGTAGACGGATCCGACGCCATCTGGCAGGAGATGCAGAGCGCCCTGTCGGAAGTGGAACTCAGCGCCGTGACGAGCGAGAATATCTTCGGTGCAAAGCACTCGGAAGCATTGGAAGATCTACGCATGAAACAGTTGAAGCTCGCTCAAGCCTGGGCACGCAGTGAGGCAGACGATGAAGTTGTGGATCCCGGTCACAGCGGTGCCGATAAAGCCAGCGGGAAAGCCAGCCCAGCCCAGGGAGGTGCGGGAGAGTCGAAGCAACAGTACGATACAACGACGGAAACTAGCGAAGGCCGCGGTTCGGTGTTGCACCGCACGTTGGACGATGAGACTGAGAAAGACATTAGTCTTGCGCGAAAGCGCCGCGAGGCTAACGACCGGTACTTTGACCGGGTCAACCAGGGCGTTTTGGATGTAGTTGCCAAACTGGAGGAGGTGGCTCAGGCCATGCGCACCGTTGAGCGGGAAAGCAAGGATATCTGGAGTGATTCGGATAGTGTCACGACAACTGCGCCGTCATCAACTCATACAAGTTGAATTCCCGAGTCTTCTAGTTGATTCAGCTGCAGCCCCGCCTTTGCTGCATTGATTTCATTTACATTTCTTCCAGCGGGCCAGTGCGAAAGTGCCAGGATTGATCGGATCATCACCAACTCTTGTCGCATTGCATTGAGATCTCTATCCCATCTGGAAATGCGCTGGACGCATTTACAATATCCCTCGGGGGAAATAATAGTACTAATGCATGTAAATTATGACACAACTAAATCAAGGGTATCCAAACTCCAATGCTTAAATCCAAACCCAAACAAGCAGTCATGATAATACATCCAAGGAATCTTTTGAGCCAAGCCTTTGCTTTAGTCCCAGAGATAATCCTTCATTCTCGCTTCACCACTCGTACAGCAGCTTTCCAGCCTTCTGATGCAGCACCTCTTACATCCTCCCAGCTCGTCTCATAAGCCTTTTTTGTCAATACCTCCACTTCCTTGTTCCATCTGTGCTTGAGTATCTCCTTCATAGTCGGTTCAGCTTGCTTTTGCGCTTCCAATTCTTCGCGCCGCCGTCTTGGCATGTCTTCTGGTAGGAAGCGCCGGTCATAGGCGCCAGCCGAGGAGGTCAACCAGTCTATTTGCTCGACTTGCGTATGGATGGCGTTGCGTTGTGATATGCGTGTTGAACGGTGGACTTGGATGGTAATATAGAGAACAGATGAGGTAAAGGCAAAGCCACCGACCTATTCCATTGTGAATTGAGTTAGTCCTTGTTTCCTGGTATGAATTCGAGGGTATATCGTACAAAGCCCGTGAAGAAGCCCATATTTGTTGTGGTGGTTGGAGTCGCCGGATTTCCGATTTATTCGTTGGGTGAATCGAAAATGCGACGAGTTACACAATTTTTTTGCGATTATAGAGCTGGTCTTTTCTCAGCAATCAAAAAGCTCAGCTGAAATGTATCCAGAAAGCTGATTGTTCTCGAACAAGCAGAGTGAACGCGGAAAACTGAAGTCGGACAGGCGGTGGAAGCACTCCGATTGGCCGGGACAATTCTTCTGGGCCGAACATCCTCTCTCCTTCATCTTCAGGAACACCTTAGTTTGGCCATTGACCACGCGATTCCCACTTTACTTTTAATAACTCGGCCTGTTTCTACCTCTTCTCCTCTCCCTTAACAGCCCTCACTATGGCCGGCGGTGGAAGCAGATACCGCCACTTGAGCCGCGACTCCGCGCATCGACAGGCCCTGCTCCGAAATCTGGTGACCTCCCTCTTCGAGCATGAGTCAATCACCACAACATGGGCCAAGGCCAAAGAGGCCCAGCGCCTGGCTGAGAAGTTGATTACCCTGGGTAAGAAGAACACCGAAGCCAGTCGACGACGAGCATTGGAGATTTTCTACGTACGTTGAATTCCTGGAGAACAAGCCCACCCCGATTCCAATCACGACGGGAACCAGTTTAGTCACGAGAAACAATAGGTTTACCAATTCCGTGATGAACTACGGCAATCCCCAATCCATTATCCCCAAAAGAGGAAAAAAATCAACAACCCAATGACAACGCTAACATCCCTTAGACACCACATGAAATGCTCCCCAAACTCTTCGGTCCCCTCCGCGAGCGCTATGCAGACCGACCAGGCGGTTACACACGAGTCCTCCGCATCGAACCCCGCGAAAAGAACGAGTACTTCTCCCCCAAGAAGGGTGTCAAAAACGCCGTCCGAGAGCCTAAACCCCAGGTCAAGGCTCCCTCCGCCATCCTCGAGCTAGTCGATGGGCCGAAGGATATTCGTTTCGCTATGACTGCGCGCACGGTGGCACGCGAGCGTGAGCAGGGCCGGGATCTTGTGCACGCGCTCACGAGGTTGAATGTGAAGAAGGTCACGCAGTTCCGGAAGGATGGTGTTGAGGTTTTGGAGCAGGCAATCTCCAAGCTCAGTCTTGCCAAGAAGCAGAGTGAAAAGCTCGCTAAGAAGGAGGGTGAGTCGAGGGATTAGATGTGGGCAGTGCTAGCTCTTTTGTTTTGGGGGGGGGGGGGGGGGGGGTTCTGCCTCGGAATCCTCAGCCTGGGGATGATTTCTGAGATCTTTCTGGGAGATGTTTTCTCCTAGGATTGATGGGTGTGCTTGATGTTGACACCATCCTGCTTGGTCTCTGGAGTTAACTCTGTTGTTCTTTACTTGTTTTTCTTACCAGGAGTTCTCTCTTCTTCCTGTTTATTATGGCATCTCCGTCTTCGTTTGCACTCGCGCATGTGACATAGCCTCTGTATAAAAGATTTTGATACCTCTTTATTCGTGCCCCTTCGTTAGTTTGTTAGCTTTGCGTAAAGGTTTCTGTCAAGTCATAACTACTGGGTAAAGACCGTCGTATAGAATATTTCATCCGGGGCTTATATATAGATATGAAACCCGGCCACTATCTGGTAGACAGCATATCATAATCAAGGACGTTGTCAACGAACACTTGTGCATCACAGCTCTGGAGACGTTCAGAACCTGGCATCTTGTCGGTATTGATGCCTGACGATCTAGGCCTCAATATATGATCTCAACAATCTTCACCAGGTAACCTTCACAACAACGCTATGACCTGCAATACAGATCAAATTGAAGACCCACCGCAAATAATAAGAGCTTTCATTGCATAGGTATTGATGCTAGATAACTTTTGCATGTGTTAGTGATTATGTTGTCAATGCTAGTGTGACATTGACGAACTATATATATATGACTCTAACTATAGCCTCCTCAACAAGAATAAAACTCATTCCAAGCAATTAGACCTGAAATTGCCATTCTCAAAAATCATCCATGATCTGACCCTTCCAGAAGTGGTCAAAGTTCCTTGCCGACTCCGAACGCCTATTCCTGGGGCGACGATTGACAAGATCTGATATATCAGCTGCAGCCCCGACGTAAGAGACTAGTGTCACCCGCACACGGCAATTGCAATCAAGGGAGAATAAGATTCAATGCAGAATGATCAATAGTTGAACTTTCTAGCATATGATCCAAGCGCATGTTGTTACCGGTTTGCCCAAAGGGTCATTTATTCATCTACGTCGCTTAGTCCTGGGAGATATTCAAAGCTTCAATTTCCCTCTCTTTGAAACGCCAGTGCTCAGCAGGATCTGAACCCCGGTCAAAAAAATACAGAGCGCTTGATTTCCTGTTATCTAGCATTCGATACCCATTATTACTACACCGCAACTTTCTTATAAGAAGTATGCAACACACAATATTCCCAACTATATTCTCCAGTGTTCAACGCCCACTAACCTCCACCAAGACAGAAAAACATACCCAGAACAACTACTCAAAATGGCAAAAGTGTCAATCGAAACACAGAACCCGCTCCGGCAAAATGCCCCAAGCCCTCTATACGCCGACACATACAAAGAAGTCGCCGCGTCACCCCGTCCAAACATCGAACACAGCATGAACAGGGACAGCACCCTGGAAGTTAATGACCGGGACTGCACATTAGAGTTCAGCGACCGAGACTGCAACCTGGAACTCAATCAATATGCCGACGACAGACACACAGAGAAGCAGGTTGAGGCTGGAGTCGGAGCTGCAGACGGAAACCAAGCAGACGTGAATAGACCACAGTCCACACCAGACGAGACACAGGATCAGGACCCGGAGTTGCAATCTGTGACAGGGACAGTCAGGCGTCATAGGTCTCGTCGGCGGGAGTGGATTATCGCTGGTTCGGTTTTTGGGGTTGTTGTTCTTCTTGTTGTTATTATTGTTCCTTCGGTGATATTTGGGACTCGTCATTATAGGCCGCAGTATGAGCCGTCCAAGAGTCCATATATTGTATGAGACAGTTGAGGGTTGATATCTGAGGGGACGCTGATGTATAGATCGAGGGCCGGAGAACTGGATGTGAATATGGAGGGTCCAAGTGTTGTTCCTTTGTCTCATAGTTTAGAGCTTGGCCATATATATATGCAAATTGAGAGGTCAGTACTATATTGGGTATACTTATCCCCTAAATTGGTAGCTTCTGTACTACCTGGATTCCCCCGTCTGCTCTTCTACCAACTCGACCAATTAAAAGGCAATATTTTATAAGTCACATGATATTAATAAACCCTAGCTACCAGTAGTACTTGTAAGTATATCTAGGCCTTGCATGACCTTTCCTGCATTGATTTTACAGTGTCCATATGCCCTTGGAAATACTGTCCATATGCTCTTGGAAATACTTTCCAAGCGCAGAATTTTCCTTCTCTGACATAACGCGTCTCACCTCAGTAGCGCGTGCAAAACCCATCTCTCCTCTGACCCCCATCAGTGCACCAAAGATTGGGAAAACAGCACTTTTAGGGTCCCCAACAATCCCATAAAACACTAAATGCTTCATTTTTGGCCTCTCCAGCCATAAGCATAGCCCAGCCAATTGTGGCCAATCCCAAAGTCCCGATGGTTTCGCCCACCGCAGGGACCAATATCACCAAAGCAGCTGCGAAGTTGATGATCATTTCCTTCTTATATTACCCCTGTCGGATTGAGAGGTTGCCGCGTTGTCCCCATTTCCATTGCTATTGTCCGCTGCGTTTAGGGACTGGCACCGTATGAGCGATCTCGCAATTATCTGTTGGCGGCCGTATTGAAGGACAATCCCATATATACTAGACTGTTTCAAAGCGGGACTTTTGGGGCCAAAGAATATCCTATATATCCATGTATGCACAAAGTACGTCTACTGTGATATGTAATTGTCTAGTTTGATCGTGGCTTATCTTAATGGGAAATGCCAAGTTCCGAGGGCGGACGCTTGATTCGTCTTGGCAGGACTTTGAAGTGCTGGGAGAGTTGTGCTCTAACTTACATCGGGAGAATACAGTCTATTGGGATCATGCCTCAGAGTCTCTAGTATAGCCATATTGCTTTTATACACATAATTCCTCTAGACTATCACGAGTTTGGGGGCCAACCACCGCTATACTTTCCCAAATGGAGTGAACGGAGAACATTGATTTCTATGAGGATTTAGTCCCCGGTCTCCCATATTCTCATACTGTAAATGCAATCTCACAGAAATGGGGCCAGTGTTAGACCACCTCTTAGTGTTCTTGGCAGTGCTTTAGAGAGTCGGAGAGAAAATTAGAATGGGGACATGTAGCTATATCACACTATGTCAGCCCTAAGTCAAAGAGCATGCGGAATTCGTTAATGTCGAAGGGACTCTAGTTACAAATCCATAGGTTAGTCTATTAGTCTAGCGGAATTGGACCAATTAGCGGCGAAGCTTTGTAAAAAAGAACCTGGAGTGGATGCCGATGGAAAGCTACCGATTCATGCCGCACTTTATCTATCTGTCAAAGAGACCATGGAGAATATTATTGTTAGGCCATGCAAATCTGCATAATTCATACACCTTGTAGAGCATGTTGGATATGATTCGTTATCAATTCAAGGAATATGTTTTGAAAGCGAAAATATGTCTTTCTATATATCAAGCATCTCATACTACATGGTTCATAGCCTTTGCTTTCTCGGTTAAGTAAGATGGTTATGCCTAGATCCGTATGTATTAGAATTGCCTTCTCCCCTTAGTAATTAGATCTTCAATTATCACCATGCCATGTGCAAAAATTCAAGACCAAATTTAGTCGAACTTTGAAAGGTGGGATAGTTTGTCCATGTTGAGGCTTGTAATGTAATTGGATTGGGTATCAGGTCTTTAAAGCCGACGTTAAGTCTGACATTGAATCTTATCACTCACATCTTACCTGGGCAGCCTTAGGATAGGAAGGGAGGGATTTTCTCGGAGTACTTTGTAGAAGTTATTGCTATAAAATAGATATACAACGTCCGTACCTTTTTGTTTTCGCCAAGTTGGCGAGGGACCTATATTAGGCTCTTTGGGGTTAGCGAAATGGGATGGTGAGACACACACTCTCCGGTCTTTTAGCGGAACTAGCAGCATGTAAGAATAGGATCTACAAGGTGTATAGAAGGATGCGGTATAGATACCACAGAATTGCTAATTACTTGGTAGGATATACCAGATGTAACGTTATATCTTGCTTATATTGGTTTTTATAGATTTGGTGGGCATGTGACATGCCCCATCTGGAGATAGATTCTCCTCTCTCTACTTTTCTCTTCTGCAAGACCTTTGAGCTATTTTTTATTTGACTATCAAAATGGAAACCTTCAACCACATAAACCTTCGCATTAAAAAGGCGAAGAATGATGACCTTGTGCAAGCTTTGCGCGGTCAGAAGATCCCTCGAGCCCTTGGCGACGAGAGGACAAGAAGATGAAATACCTGATATGAGCCCAGAATGCCCTGAAGAATTTCCCTACTGTATCTGGCATCCCGATACAGCGTCAGAGGCAACCTATCGCGAACTAGCCAAGCGTTATCCTCACATGAAATACTTGGTCGGTCGTGCATGTGCCGTGGCAGGGTGTACATATCTTTTTCACGAGTTGGATCTGCTACCTGAATGTCATATTGCCGAAGAAGCACGCAAGAGCGGTCATATGGCGATCTTTGATACTATCATGAAAGCAGGTACCAAGTACAATGCCATGGACGATTATACCAAAGAGATATCTACTCCTGTTCCTGGAAATTTGAACGGTGATACAGCCGTTCGGTCATACCTCGACACATTGGATTCAAATTTGACAAGGGATGGCTGCCGTCCAGCTACCAAGGCATCCACTGGGCGATGGACGATGATTATTGCGACACCTGTGAAGACCGGCGGGTGAATGAGTTTGACACGGACCCTGAGACAACGCCTTTTGCGATCAAAGACGAGGAGATCTTGCCAATGCTCTACATGCCACTTCCAGCCGACCTTCCAACTCTTAACAAAGACCTCCTGATTCTCACTGCGGCGTTCTACGTGATGTCGATCGATATGCTCGCCTTCGACGACCCAACACGGTCCGCTCAGGACTTTTATGTTTGTTACAAGGGATCTATAACAACACCATGTTTGCCATGTGGTGCTCACTCCAAACGGACCCCACGTTCCAGTACAATGGTATCAAGGCTTCTATCCATGCCCGCTTTATCATGAACGGTGATCTGTCGCGCATCACCCTAGACACTCCCAGCGAAGAGCTACCGTATCTTCTCTGGTACCCATCCATCCCACGAAGGTCGGTACTCCGAGAGCTATTCCGGCGTCAAGCTATGATGAAGTCTGCCATTGCAAGAACTTGTATCATCGTCAACTACGAGGACCTCTATGACCTCCTTGATGTAGATCCGGATACCGAAATTATGGATGATGCTCGCGATAGCCAGAACCTCCAATATATTCAGGATTTGGAAGCTAAGATCCCAGATCGTGGCTACAGACCCTTCCCTCGCGGGATTACCTACGAGATACCACGAAAACTGAAAATGTTCGAATATCCACCCTCACACCTGTGGATAGACTTTGCAGATTCAAGCCCAAGCATTGAAGATGACGGTATATCCTACAATGGTAGTATAGTATGTTTCAACTCGCTACAATTGTCATTCTCAGCTCCAGAGCCACTCAAGCAACTTGTCGCAGAAACTCATTGTGCGATTGACATCGATGAATATTATCACTCCCCGAGACATGAGATACAGGTCCACGAACGCTTGGGCAGCAATGAAGGGATCCTTCCGCTCACCTGCCCTTCTGAGTATAAGACTAGGGTGGCCTTTGCGAAAGAAAACAATCTCGAGTTTTACATCGGTACTCACTCGGAGCCAGAAGCGTCCTTCAAGATAGATTGGATTTTCTCTCTCACTAACACTTTATCACATGTGCATTCCCACAGGGTGTTTATTGTTAATCTCTATCTCAGCAACATCTTGGTTATTCAAGATGAACTGAAGCTTACGAATCCTAGCGAGTCTATCTTGTCACCACCAACGGCCCAAATGGATACCGTATGCGAGGACAATTTGACTGCTAAGATTGAGATCCTTCAACTTGGTTGGATTATCTACTCGATTGCTACTTGGCGTGTTCATAAATATCGTTTCTTCAACCGGCTTAATACACCCTCGCCAACTCTCGAACCGTTTCCTTCTACGGATGATCTTTTCTGTGACCTCATCCTCGGAAAGTGTTGGCGTGAAGAATATGATAGCATGGATGCCTTGAATGAGGAAGCGCATTATTCATTGCAGATTTCCAAGGAAGACTAAGCTGAGATGAGAAGAGAGAAATCCATGCTGCATTTACTATGGGAAGAAATGGCGAGGAAATGAAGGACAGGAACCAGAGAAAGCTGTTCCGGGCATCTAGATGACTAATTTTGAATGCTGTGATTTAACTAGTTAGAGCCCAAAACTGGTCATATTGTGCAAATGAAGCATTTCAATGCTTATTTCCTGTCTACCGTAAATCTCAATATAGACATAACCTGCCGCCAAGCCCTGATATCAGGCCAACCTGGAGGTTAAAGATCTATATACAAGCCCCAACCCACTCAAAGTTAAAAGGATCAAGCCTCGACGTGATAAAATGAGAACTGTAACTCATACCAAGATACTTCTAACCAACCTCAACCCCCTCAAATGACCGAGAAACATAAGACCATTTGACTAACACCCGAACATGATAGAAAAGCCAGCCCAACCCAATCCAAAAATATCCAGCCCCTGAAATCAGGGAACCGCCAACATGGTTGTTCTTTTGGCTACTATTATTGTGCCTGCGGTGATTGCTACGAAGCATTGAGTTGATGTGTATGTGCGTTTCCATACCTCGACGGGGCTGGGATGTTTGTATTGGGGATTAGAAACCTGATGCCATGACCAAAGGGACCTGAGGTGACGGAGAAGAAGTTACTTGATACCAACTAGAACTTATATAGATTGTGCGATCATGCTAGAATTGTTGCTTTTGGTTTTTGTCTACCACTACTTAGGTGCCCGTTCAAATTGTTCTGGCTGGACATAGAGTAGAGAAGTAAGAAAAAAAATCACTTGAACAAGCAAGTTCATGACTAGCTAAGAGCGAAGAGGTATACGCACAAGAACCTGGATCGCCTTGCATTGTATTGCTGTAGATGCAAACCTTGGAACACAGCTGCCGCATGTGAACAGTCGAATCTATCCCATATAACACGGGACAACGGTTCATATACCCACAACTTTCAAAGGTCCAAGGACCACGTCACAAACAGATACAACACAAATGGTAGTGGAAATACGACCAACCATAAAGCTTTTTAGTTCGGCTTGGAGACAGTTGTGCCTCCCGAGACCACAAGTGGTCCATTGCTCACGGCTGGAATTCCATTGCTGTATGCTGGTGGGGGGACTGAGGCCGGAGCGGGTCGATTTTTCAGGTCAAAGTCAGAGGGGACTTCGGATGGCGGGGGTTTGGGAGGAAGATGAGCCGGCGTGCCCCATTTCGCTATCGAGTCTCGAGGGCCCGTGGGCACTCGGCTGGGAATCATGGCCGGGGTTGAGTCCATGGGCCGGTTAGGGACAGGTTCCGGATACCCGTGCCATTGTGATTGCATACTAGGTTGCATGTTGCCATACGGCTGCATTGTGTGTTGACCTTTGTTCGGGTGACGCCCGGGAGGAGCACCGCCCGGGATGAATGAGCGGGTTTGCGGGTTGAAGTGAGACCTGGCATATCCTGCTTGCATTGCTGCGTGGGATCCAGCAGAGTTTTGGAGACCGGGATTCATATGCTGCCCGGGGTATTGAGCATAAGGATATGCGCCCATATTGGAGCTCATGTTAGGACTCATGCTGGAGCCCATGTTGGGTGGCATATTGGGAGCCATTGGCTGCTGAGGATAGTTGGGCCAGTGGACAGGCGGTCCATTCCGCTGGTGCGGGGACTGCTGGAAACTTGCGGGAAAAGGAGGCGAGCTCCAGTTGGGGGTTTGTTGATATGGCACCACATTGGGCACGGCATAGTTGTTCATTGCCGGCGAGGACGCGTTCGAGGACGGCTGATTTATCATCCCTTGCTGGTTCATTGAAGCGTACCCGGAGTATGGGGACTGCTGCGGCATGTTTCCTTGCCACGAGCCATTGGAGGCCATCTGGGGCGACATTGCCGCTGGATACTGGGAGACACCATTCATGCTCATGTTCGGCTGTCCAGGGTAAACGGCGCCATTCTGACCAGATGGCATGTAACCGACAGAGGGTAGTGGTACGCCAGGTCCGACCAAGTAAGGGACTTGGTTTGGGTATGAGCTGTCATTTACAGGAGCATTGTACTGAGCAGCACCATTTCCATATTGTGTCGCTGGGTAGAAGGTGCTAAACTGTGAGCGAACCTCAAAGCTGTCATCATGAGGAGTTCGCTGCCTCTGGCTCTTCTTGCGGCCGTTCGTCGAGCTGGAGCGTGACATATCAGGATTCGAGTCACCGCTGGCCGGATCCGATTTGGCACTGTCGGGGAAATCACGGAAGATTCGTTCACGAACTTCTTGGTATTTTGCCTCCCGCTCCTCCCTCGTCAAAGCCATTCGATCTTTAGCGGGCGTAGCGCCGGATGAAGATCCATGTCGTTCTCCATCTGGTCCACTATCGCCATCTTCCGAGTTGGCTTTTGATGGGTTTGACGAACCTCCAATACTTTCTTCGAATTGCCCTCCATCATTTCGACGCATGATTTTCATTGCCGGAACAGCTGGGGGTGGAGTGCTATTACAAGCAGCATGCACAGCAGACAAAGGAGTGGGTAGCCGGCAGAATGGTGTTCGATGAAGCCTGACCGATGTCACATTATTGTCGACAAAATGTGTCAAGTGATAGTAATCACCCAGCTTGTGTGCAAGAAGTCGCCCAAACGCGTTCGAGGGGGGGCAACTCCAGGGATTGCTCATTGCAGTCCTTGATAAAGTACCGAATCTTTTCCTCCAGTTGTAGAATTAGGAGGCGATCTTTCGGTGATTTCATTGCCTCTAGGAGTTTTTCATCCGGCTCTAGCGGAAACCCATGTAAGATTTGACCATCTTCAATGCCATCGGGGTTGGCTGGAATCACGAAATTATTCGCGACTGAATCTGGAGGAATTGTACCATTCACCGGCTGAGTGCCGTCAAAGAGAGGGGGAACAGGCAAAATTCCGCGTGGGCGTGTAGGAATGCCATCTCGATACTGATCCCGAAACACGCGACTGCTAGCTTCGGAGCCTGCCACTGAATTGGGAGCCCCAGAAGCAAGTCCGGAAAGTGACTCTTCTTCGTCAATGGCTTGGACACTAGCACTGTCATCGGGACGTACAGAGTCCTTTTCATCCATTGCGAATGTTGTCACCGAGGCAAGGCTCTTGGAATCGAAGTTGGTCATTTTTGTGGATGAGGTAGAAATGTGAGTGCGATCATCTTCAAAAGAGTTCTCCCGCTTGAGCAAGTCATTGTCTTGGTCACCAATGAAAGAGCTTGAGCCATCATTGTGCTTCTTCAAGGTAAGGCCGATATCTTGTACGCCTTTCCCTAGATCATCAACAGCCAGATCAATGGAACTAGCCTCTGGCGTTTTATCGAGATTATGCTGGCTGGGCAAAGCTGCACCAGAGCCATTTGCTTCTGAGCAGGATGGTTGTTCTGCTGGTTGGCATATTTCGTTTTCATCGGATACCGAGGAAGAATGTGGGTTGTGGGGTGCGGGCATAGCGGCAATCTTGACATGGAATTAGCGGCGAGCCACGAGGCAGTGTAATGGAATCTTGATTTACCTTTGCAAAGGAGAGAGGGCCGTCTCCACCTGGGGGACTTTTTGATGCCATGACAACACTCCGCGGGATAATCGCTGAAACCGTGTAAATTTCACAAAAAAAAAGAAAATCCGAGATCAAGTCAAGCAGCGGCCGCACTCAGCACGCTTCGGATTCGCAAATGTGAATAAGGTCGAAGTTTGTTTGATCGAAAGTAAAGTCGCTGCGTAATTTCGTTTCACACAAGCCCAAAACGAAAGACATATCTCTGGGGTAGGGCAATCGCCATGGAGAAAACTGTGGGAAACGCGCATTAGCACCACGCACGAGAGAACATAAAGAGATCCATAGGTCTAACGAATAGGGATCTCCACTTAATGAATCAAAAGATTTAGGCAGATCAGGTAACGGTGCCTTACATGATATCAAAGCTGGCTCATCGTCAGGGAGAAGACCTCGTACTGAGTTTTGAGGGGATTCTCCAGATCCGGTGGATATTTGAAGAGCCGATCAACTTTATATCATCCGTCCGAGATGGATGACGTGAAGGTTGACAATGAACTCCGAGATCGAGAAGGAGCGTTAGGAATCCGAATTCTGACTTCTTGATTGCCTGAAGATTCGTGGGCATTATGCCGCGCCCGACCGCCCTTGGCGCGCGCCTACAATTTCCCTTGGGCTTCAGAGGTTAACAGCCGCAAACTTGCGCCGATCAGCTTTACGTCGCATTTTTACCGTTGTTTCTGATATTGGACGTGTTAATATCCCTATTTTAAACTTCAAGTACCCGCTAGTCTAGCGTTCTACAAGAACCTACAACATCACGAGCTCAAATGAACCGATATCGAAACGCCCCGAAGCTCGGAGGCTCCAACTCCAACAAGGCCACCGCGACCACACTATGTCAAAAATGCCTCGGACGAGATATGTGCACTCTTTTACTTACTCTCTAGACGTTTGACTAACTCCGATCTACGACACTATAGCTTTGATTGTAAGGCATCCGCGCAAGAGCGCCCATACGTCCCGCGACCTTCAAGGACTCAGCAGTTGTTGAACCCAGAATTGATGCCCAAGCTTTCCAGCGAGAATCCAAATGAGCTGCTGCGGAAGTAAGTTCGGATCATTGTCATTTTTGCGCATTTTCTTTTTTTTTTTGGAGAATACTCGCTGACTTGTATGAAGAGAGGGTGTTGCGGATGAACTACTTGCTACCCGAGAGGAAGAGCGTGGCCGGAAGAGAGACCTTGATGATATGACAGATCGTAACGCTCAGTCTCCGAAGCGGGCCAGGTCCCTCTCAGTGGAAACGATATCCACAAATCGATCCTATTCCTCATCTCCCCGCCGTAACAAACACGGCACAGCCGACAGAGGTCGGCGAGATGATTCATCGGCGCCACCTACAAAGTCCCGAAAGAGACGCTACAGTGATTCTACAGAGGGTTCTTCCGGATCAGTTCATTCAGGACCAAAGCACCGCTCACCCTCCCTGGAGGGCACCGACGACCGAAACACTCGGCGACGGAGACGAGAATCCAGTCCCGATGAACGAGGTCGGCACCGTGGAGCAGGAAGACATAGCGATCGAAGAGACCGCCGAAGCAAGAGTGTGGATAAGGAGCGAGTGAAAGAATCACGTGCTACGACTCAGGATGTTCCACGAGACCGTTCATACCGTGATCGAGCAAGTCCACCACGCCAGTCTCAACCTGGACGGTCTAGGCCTGATCCCATAACGCAGAAGAGCCAACCTCCTCGTGAACGAAGCTTGAGTCCTTTCAGTAAGCGTCTTGCTTTGACCCAAGCCATGAATAACGGACGTTAAATTGAAATGAAAACACCGCTTTGCAACATTGGGGCTTTTTTACGGCGCAAAATCTTCATGGGGAACATGGTGCCAATTCATATTCCATCAGTATATGACCGAGTGTATCATTAGCATCTCCATCTTGGAGTTTGAAATTATCTGTCACTCGACAGCGGAACCCCAAAAAAATCAATAATAATTTCTGGTCGACACTAAGATACACAAGCTCATTGAGAATCTTAAGTTGTAAACCTCCAAACGCCTCATTTTTGTGCGAAATATGCCCATGACATCAATTGGGCGCCTCAACCAAGACAACAAAAAAGGAATAAGTTAAATGGACAGAATATAGACAATTACAGGTGGAGGCAGAAGACCTAGACAACGCTCGCATTCCTGCAACAAAGGGTATCACGTTCAAATCGTTTCTTCGTCGCTCTTCTCTTCCTCTCGCTCGCGCATATGGATGCCCTCAACGAGTGTCTCGCCCTCCATACCCACTTCCTCTCCCTGGTCATCTCCGTTAGACTTGGGCCCATGTGCCTTCGCAGCGCGCCGCGCATCCTCTACCCGCTGTCGCACAAGCCGGGCAATTGCATTGTCCGTCCGTACATCGAGAATCTTGAGCTTTTCGTTCAAATCGCGCTTCAGATCCCAGTTGGGCTTCTTAGGTTGTAGTTTGAACAGATCAATGGGTTCGTCAGCGCCTGCATCCTTCTTCGCTTGTTCCGCTGTTGCCTTTGCAATTTCAGCTGCCTGTGCTTCCACTGTCACCTGGCCCTCTTGTGGGCCGTGTTCGAAGCCTAGTTTAGGCCCGCGGGTCTCGGGGTCGTAGTTGCGACCGGACAGGTATTTTGTGGTCACATCTGGCGTGGCATCGGCGTCGGGCAGCTCCTGGTCTTCTGTGTTGGCCTCGTCTGTGTCTTGCTCGGGTTGCTTGCGCTTCAGGGCTGCGAGCTTGGCAAGCCGGGCTTTGCGGTCGATGGATGCCGCATCAAGATTGGCATGATTTGACGACATGTTTTCGAGTGATGGTTGAACTGATGACGGAGATGATAGATGGACTTGAGGAATAGGAAGCAAAGTGACTGAATTGACCGGAAGAAAATCCCAAGCTCCTCCGCTGCTTGCAAGTTGAAGGATGATGGAGCCGATAAAAGTAGATGTGGTGCGCCACACACTAGCCACGGCAAAATCGGGCGGAATGGCGGAATTCAACTTTCTGTCCAGCATTGGACTTTGACTTCTCTCTCCACGCGCCATACTCCACTTATTTTCTTGGTCTTGGTCTTTCTCCCACAAATGTCTGCGAATACAAGCTCCTGAATGTCATCGTGTCCACACCAACTCGTTCGGTCCCGTCTCAACGGGTTGCTCTCACAACAATGTCGGAGCCCAGGCCGATTGTATCGGGAGTCGGGGACGGCGAATGTCGGTCATAGAGTGCGGCTCTCTACATACAATGCTTCAGCGATCTTAGAACCTGGCGTGACGCATGATGCTCCTGACCCCATATCATATCAACACAACCGCGATTCAACCGACAGTGCACATCCGCCGACAAATGAACAATCAGATCAGGTCGCGACAACTCGGTATGGCATGGGCGATGGCCGATCAAAACCTTCATCCCAACCACGAAGGACATCACGGGCACCGACTATAACGAATGATAAAATGAAGAAGGTTGCTTATGTGCGACATGCTGATCCCAAGCTTGTGGCCATGGCGGCCGAGAGAGTCAACCGCGAAATCCTAAACAAAGGCAGACACTTGACCGATCGAGGGTTATATCTGGCGCTTGCGATGCGAATGAACTCACTATACACACGTGAGCTAGGACTCCGTCAGTGGAAGGAGGCATACGGAGCAATTCACAAGGCCAAGACATATGGCCGTGAGGTCTTGCACAAATCCGCATTGCCCAAACTGAGAGAAGATGGTGAGCAACTGCTAGGGGTGCTTCTTGATGACTGTCAAGGCAAATTTCGAGAAGCATGGCTAGCAATGAACCGTTCTACCAGGGCCTGGGCCTGGCAACGCCTGGCCATTTGGCTACTGCAAAATAACCCGGCAATGGCCCTGGAGTTTTTACTTGTCACAACCGAGCCACGAGATAAGCCGGACTTGACCATGGTCGTCGATTGCTTGGCGTACTTGGAGAGATTTCACTATGAAGAGCTCCGGGATTGGGAGAAGGGTGCCCACACATTCGAATCAGTTGTTGCAACTACCCTGGATCCGAAGGACTGGCCGATTGTCTCGCCACCACAAAAGGGTATACGGTTTTATATTCGCCGAGCAGGCTTTTTAGGTGTCTACGAGAGTTTTCGTTTAATGAACGAGCGGGGCATTACGATGGAAGCGCAAACAGCACTTTGCTACATGTACCGATTCACACAGCTGAATGACGTGGAGTATGCTCTCAGAGCCCTCGAATTCATTCCCAAAATCAACGACCCTGAATTTTCTATGGACTCTGAAGGAGTCTTACGGCACTGTTGCAAGCTCCTGACCCTGGACACCGTTGAGGATAAAGCTGGAGCACGCAATTTCCGGATCCTCCCACGGCTTCTCAAGATGGGTGTCCAGCCAGATCGGGACATGATGAATCTTGTGCTCGCCAATGCCTACAAAACCGGTGATCCTCAACTGGGGTCGGACATGCTTCAATTCATGAAGAATCACCACCACGAATTCGATTCTTATACATACTTGACTCTCCTTACTGATGCGGTATCTCGAGGCGACCGGGGTCGTGTGGACGGGTTGGTGCGGGAAGTCGAGATGAAAGAGGAACTACGAAACAACCCATACATTTTCAGCAAAATCTTCCACGCCCATTTCACTTTCACTGCCAAGCACATTGACCCCGAGAGCGATCCCTCGGGAGTTTTCTACTCTATGCTCGACATGTACAACAAAATCCACGACATCACACCGCTCAAAGAACTCCTTTTGCTCCCTCCTCAATATACACAGCCGCCAACTCAAGGACTTGAAGTCAAAATCCCACCTTCTCCAGTATCCTTGTTCCTTATGATCGCAACTTTCTTCCGCTGTAGGAATCGGATCTCACAGGTGCATCACATGTATGACAGATTCCGCGAGCTCGTGCAGCAGGGCCACCCATCCATCGCCCCTCTGGTCGAAACTGACCACGTCTATAATGAATTCCTCATCGCCTTCCGCAAGAGCAGCCGTGGACTGCGGTCAAGCATACGTCTTGTCGAAGACATGCTTGACACATCCGCCATGCCGAAAGAGACTACTGCTGGCAAGCCTCTCAATCACATCTCGCCCACACCTCGCACTTGGACCATCCTCCTTAGTGCCTTCAATTACAGCCGCCAGCCCGATGCAGCCGAGAAGGTCAAGGAGATGATGGCTAAGCATGACGTGGAATACAACCAGGTGACTTGGAACACTATCATCAACGGATTCGCAAATGCACAGGACATTCCCGAAACTGCTAATGCAATCACGAAGATGGAAAAGGAGGGCTTCGCCATTGACCATTACACGATGAAGAGTTTACGTTATCTCCGCGACCCTGAACGCCTCTGGGTGGCGATCGAGGAGATGGATGAGGGCCTTGATTCGCATGGAGCGCATAAGCTTCTCACCCTCGAGCCCGCATCTGATGTGCACAGTGATCAACAGGAGCACGACGAGCTCATTGACAGTGGCTTGGAGAAGTTGGAGTCAAAGTTAAAGCCCAAGATGTAGGATAGGATACCCTTTTGTCTTTTATTGTCGCCTTTTGTGGGCTAAGCAACCTGGAAGCATTTTGGACGCATCGGTGTTGAAGAAGTGGCTTTGAACTTTTTTTGTATATTTAGATATCATGTACTATACATTGCATCATAATGAACTTGTTGTTCGTCTGGAACTTTCATTGCATCTGGAAACTGTCACATGGAGTGGAAACAGTAATCTCGTAATCCTCACTCCCAAGTTACTTGAGGTTTGATTGTCACGAAGTCAAAGACTACTATAACCCATTGATGCCCCATGAAAACTCCCCCTTCAAACACCCATTGGGATTCAAGCAAGGTTAACCACCGAGGAAGATTGAGACCTGCATGCAACATCAGTATCTCTCTTCATACATCTGGACTCACGGAGTAAGGAACTTACTGCCATCACAACACAGCATATGCTAATATACGGGCTGAGTCGCTCTCCGACTCGGGCACATTTCCAGAATATCCCAAGGATTCTGCATCAAACAACCGTCAGTCTCCCTATCTCTCATCCTTGGATCCGCCTCAAATAAGCACGTACCCATTCTGGTTCCGGTCCATGATCCCTGGCATTATTGAGTGTGCATAGCTGCTCGTGCAAATAATCAAGAGGATCACAAGGAGCAACGACTGAAAATTGAAAAGAGCAGACTAGGTAAGCGTGATAGTTAGCACATTGTGATCATATTGTCATTGTGGTTCCCACGCAAACGCCGAGTCTCATGTGCCCCCCACCACATTGACAAGCACTCCCCATCAATCTAACCATTTGCATAAACTCACCATTTTGTGCAGTGAAATCTTCGCCCGTCACTGGGCCTAAGAAGCAGAGCGACGGTAAGTTGCCAGGTAGCTTGCATGTGCTAAGTTGGTAACCAACCCCAGTCTAGCATATTCTGCCCGTCATGTCCGCCAAGCGCACAGACCAAACGCCCAAGCGGGTATCGTTTTCCCTACCGGGCCAGAGCCTAGCTCCGCTACCTTCCACGGCAACTCAACGTGTGCCAACTTCATACACTGGGTTGCAAACTCCGGACACGTCAACTGCAAGTCCGATCGCGCGCTTCCAGACTCCAAACACCGTCTCGCCAACCCCCAACCGTCGCTTGCAAACTCCGAACACATCCTCTCCATCTCCAATCACTCACCTTCCAACTCCAAACGCCGTCACACTAACTACAAACCGTCGCTTGAAAACCCCGAGCACTTCCTCGTCGACTCCCAAAACTGCTTCACTCAATCCGACTCGCAGTCCGTCGCGCCGGCCTAGCTCCAAGCATCTTGTCTCCACGCTCTTACCCAACTGGAATTTCAATGAGCAGGACACAGCGTTAATCCGTGCCGGATACGAACCTCAGTGGACTCCCACGCCACTTCATACACCATCTATCTTAACCGAAAAGGGAAAGAAAGAGTCCGCAACCAAGTCCACCATGGCTGAACCACGTGCACGTATGGCCCGCCACAAGGGCCAAATGAACTTCCAGAATGAGCGTAAGTTCCCGCAGCCCACATGCATCCCATTAAACCAATCACAATACTAACCATCTTTACAGTTCGCCTGCTGCTTCTCGCCTACGGCGATCCTAGCCCACACCCAAGCTTCCCAAACGAACCACTCCCCGAGACAGTCCGTGTGTTGGACGAAATTGTCACCGACTTTGTGCTGGAAGTCAGCCACGGCGCCGCGCAAGTCGCACACCACGCCCGCCGTCAGAAGATCAAAGTCGAGGACTTCCGCTTCGCACTGCGTCGCGACCCGAACAAGCTTGGTCGTGTCCAGGAACTGCTGCGCATGGAACGTGAATTGAAGGAAGCCCGCAAGGCATTTGACCAGAATGATGATCAGGTTGCCAAGGAAGCTGGAAAGAAGGGCGCTGCCGCTGCCGCGGCCGCTGCTGCTGCTGGTGAAGATCCCGTGGCTGCTGAAGCTGCTGCTACTGCTACTGCCAAGAAGAACAAGGGCAAGGGAAAGCGCGGTGCCCGCCGTGGATCCGATGCTACTGAGGAGTCAGTTTCGAAGAAGCGCAAGACCAATGGCTGAATATATATCCCTAATCACCCCCAACTACTCTTGTGAGTAGATCTACGGGTCACGATGAACATGACTTAATGCCCAACGTGTGCTTCTTTTCTAAGCACATATGTACTATTACTTTTTAGCCATGAATAGCCAGAAATTCAATGAAACTGGATACTCAAACTGCCAATATGCACTTTATTTACTATAAGAAAGCCAATATCAACACCACTAGCCATCTAGTACCTTGTCTCATCCCGAGACTCCATGAATATGCTGTGACAATCAACCACGTCCCAAAGCCTTGACTGCTGTAACTAGAGCAAAAGACTAGAATTCCATGACACTTAGAGCCACACCATAGAACCACATTTATATAATGTAATATATCACAACATGCAGTTCTAGAGTCCACCAGTATCAGACCAATTGTCCCTGTCAAATTAAAGTAATTAAGGTGTGGGTCCCGTCTTCCCCACACATTTCCCAAGACGGTAACTTAAAACTATTTGTCTCTTATATTCTCTGCGACTATATATGCCTGCAGACCTGAGATACGAGAAATCTCCGACTAAACTCATTTTTCTTCGGTGAAAATTCAGGTGCAAATCACTAACATCTGAATTGCAACTGAGCATTTACATGATACACAACATGTCAACCTCAACCATCAAAAGACCGGATTAAACAATGCCCAGAAAGAAAACAGTGCTGGTTAGGTGAACTGATGTTTCTCAGGGATGAGATGTATTCCCCGAAGGTAGACAGGTAAATAAACGCTCCATTTATGATTTTCATGAAATGCAACTAACAGATGCATCCTAGGGCCTGGACTAACAAAAATCGCATCAACTTCGACCTCGCCTCACCTCACCTTCAAATGAAATCTCACTATGCTCAAATACCACTCCTAACTTGACAATATCTCCGACCCTGGATGAGTCCCTCTCCCAACAACTCTACAGTACTTGATTGGTTTTGAGACTTGGACTGCCAAAGAAGAAGACAAGGCAATACCTCCCAACATCAACATCAGAGAAATATTGGAGATATCAGGCCTACAACAAGAGTTCCCTTATGATATACCAAGTAGATGGTACTAGGGAATGAACCTTCCTTCACAACTAACTCCTCAGAGGTACAGTCCTCCAGAAGATCTTGCGTCATATGAAGGAACCACAGCCACGATGACATGGTACACCAACAGCACTCTCCGCCATGCATTCTGCCTCAGAAACATTCGATGCGGAGCGTTTGAAAGTCAGACACCTAGCCAGCTGACATGGCTTCGGGATCTCTACTTTCTCCCAGATGGTGATGGTGATCCCCCTCCCAAAGCCATCTTGTTGGCACCCAAGTCAGGTCACCATCCTGAGCTCCCAGGGGGAAAAATACAGGACATTCCTCGGTGGACGAGTAAGGCAACCAAGACACCCATTTCCCTTCTCCGGCACGCAATAAAATGCCCGGTCATTTCAGTTGAACACCTTGTCTTCTACTCTCAACAATGGGGCATTGGGCATCTCAACATGATATGCACATGAGGAAGATGAGAAGAACAAGGAAGATGAGAGTCGTAAGGACGAATCTAGAGAGGTTTAGCCCAAACGGCATATGTTGGGTTTGAACCAGAGGCTCGTGATTTCACAACGAATAAGTTAATTTATCATTGGCCACTTTTGATATTGGTACTCTTCTACTGGAGGCTCGCACTCGTTCTTGTTTGTCACTCGTTGATATGATCGAAATGAACTCCTGAAACCAGAATCACTGTTTTTATACAATTGTAGTGATACATGATGCTTATGTTTGAAATCCCAGTATTAATTTAGACTGCAATGAGTTACAGACAAACAGCCCATCAAAACAATACCGGAACTAGTGCCTCGAATGACACAAGAGATGAAGAATATCAATTCTTAGGCGTAATTATAGCCATTCACAGCCTAGTCCCTGGGGTATTAACAGTGGCAAACATTTAGTGTCAATGTTACTCTTCACACTTAGTTTGTTCAGCCTATGTTTACTTTGGACCTATTGGGTTAGACTAGCTAGGGGATATACTAACTTGTATAGGTGTTATCATGTGACTACGTTTGATGTCCAAATAAAATGCCGTTGCCAGAATGTCGGACTTTTTTTTACCAGTATGTCGGACCTGTTCACTGGCCTGTCAGACCAGGAGAGACATGACCAGGATAACACCATCCGACTGCAGGAAAAGCGAGAAAGGAAGCTCCTCGAAGCCATCCGCAAAAACAACATCGCGAAAGTTAACGCACTTCTCGCAGATGGTGTTTCACCTAATGGCAGCTCGGAAAGAGCCCCATTACAGCTCGCTGTTCGGTTAGACAGACGCGAAATTATGCAGTTACTCATCCAATACAACGTCCAGTCTCCAAGCAACCCCGGTCTGGACTCGGATGACGACGAGTTGCTCACAGCGGCCGGTCGGGGACGAGTGGAGACATTAAAGATGCTTATGGACTACCGCAAAAGGTTGGGCTACAAGGGCACTGCTTGGCCAAGTCATCGAGGTGACGAGCCCATTCACCGTTCTGCCAGTTGGGGTAACCTGGAATGTCTGAAGCTATTGGTGAAGGAAGGTGCCACGATTAACCTTGAGAATTCACATTGGGAGACACCATTACACCTTGCTGCCAGTCTTCCAACTGGGATGAAGAATGGATTGTCGGTTCTACGATTTTTGCTCGCATCAGGCGCAAATGTCAATGCTTTGACCACTACGGGTGACACGCCTATTTTGAGGGCAGCTCGTGCTGGCAATCAGGCTGTTATTGAGGAATTACTCCAGTCGGCGCCCGATCTTCACCAACAAGGTCAATTTGGAGAGACGGTTTTACTTGTTGCTATTTCGTATAGTTCCACGAAAACGGTGCAGATGCTCGTTGCGGCGGGTGCTGATATCAACTTTCGGACTAAGTCCAATGCTTCTGTTTTACATCTAGCAGCCGAAGCTGGCAAAATTCAGACATTCAAATGGATTCTCAATAACAGCAATTTCACCATCAACGATCTCGACTCGAATAACTGGACCCCATTGCACTATGCTGCGTGCAATAACCAGGTGGTGATGGCCAAGTACTTACTTGAACACAGGGCAGATCCCTCAATCACATCAATCCCAGGAGATCATACCCCTCTCCACCTGGCAGCTGCTCATAGTGATAGCCACAACCCCCAACGAGATGATGGACGAGATGATCCCACCTTAGTCGAGCATCTCATTCAGATGGTGCTGATGTGATGGCGCCGGCAGACAGTACAACTCTGCCCTTTACAGGGGTCCCAAAGCCGTCCCGGACAAATAAATACTCGACATCACAGGGAAATACTACCCGGTCTGATACCATCTACCCTCTCCACTGTGCCGCTAGGAGTGGTGCTATCCAGAGAGTAAAAGCGCTTCTCTCAGGCGGCGCAGATATTCATGCCCACACTGCCCCAAAGGGAAAGACAGCACTTCATTTAGCCGCGGAGAACTCACACCGCGGCATGGTGCTTTTCTTGATTCAGAGCGGCCTGGATTATCGGCTGACTGACGCCGAGGGACATACGATGGTCCACTATCTCTCTCTCGGAGGACTATATGAGCCAGTGAGTGTGAAGGATTTTCTTCTCACCGAAAACCTTTATGATTCCTCGATGGAATCCGAGCTTGTTAGACTTGGACCTTTTGAATGATCGCCGTATAATACTGAGATCGAATTTGATTTTATAGAATCCAGATCAAGAATGATCCGCGCATGTTGTGCAGTATATTGTATAAACAGCAGGGACGCAAACTAACAGAAACACATTGTGCTACTATTGGCATACGGTCATATAGTTGTCTCATATAAGTATGTACTGGGTGGCCATGGCTGGAGTAGTAAATGGGAAATACGAAGAAGCTCTAGAACTTTTATGTCCATTTCATCATAACTGAAAACGCCGCGCCTAGAAAGATGCGACTTCGTAAACCGGAGAGATCGACTCTCAGCAGATCCATCTCTCATCTTCAACAGTCTAGACTCATCACCCCCGAATATTCTCTATCGAACGGTAACGACATCGTCACCCTCGTCAACCACCACACGTTATACCAATTGTATTGATATTAAATCTGTCTCAACACCATAACACCACGTGCTGAATGCCGTCTTTAGACGTCACAAGCTGAGTCCGGAGGCCGTTGACGGGGCGTGACCAGGCCGCAGTCCGTGAGCTCCGGAGAGAACATGTAAGCCTCGCGAGGAAAAAAAAAGAGGAAGCCGGAAAAAGGAAAAAAAGGGAAAAAGGGGAAGAGGGTGGTAGAGGGATAGTAAACAAAGAAGCGAAAGACCCAAAAGTAATAACGTCAGGGAGGGGTGAGATAGAAAGGGAAGAGAACGCGAGACGAGATATCGACGTTCACTTGAAGGGGAGTGCTCCTCTCGCAATTGATCACATTATGCATCAGCGTTTTTTTGCTGTGGGAAACCTCTCATGCGCGGGCTTCCTCGGTGCGGTCCTGGCGGGGGCGGCCGCCTTGGTTCTTGCCGCCACGCTGGTTGCGTTGGTTATCGCCGGTGGAGGGGCCTTCGGCGCCGACGCCGCTGCCAAGGGTAAGCTGGGCAGTTGCTAGGCGAGTGGAAAGCTCCATCTGTGTGCGCACGGTGTTGGCAAGGTAAGAAACGACCAGGACGTCCTGGATGTGGTTGTTGCTGTGGAAAAGTTAGTGATAAGCAACTTCAGAAGAAACACAATGCAGATTCAACATACAAGTCACGCTCGATGTCGGCAGGCTCGACCTTGGGAGCGAGAGCAAGAGCGTTAAGCAAGAACTGGCCCATAGCGGTGGAAGCGGGGGTCTCCTCATCGATCACGGACTCGACGTAGCGGGAGACGCGGTCAACCATGGACAGAACCTCCTCAATGGCGCGCTCCAGAGACTCAATGTCGGAAGTGACAGAAGCGGAACGGTCCTCGGCATCCTTGGCGTTGGCGATAGACTCAAGACCGCTCTTGTCGGCCTCGCCGTATCGGAGCTCGTAGGGAACGGGGATGAAAGCAGCGCTGTCGGCAGCACGCTCAGCGGTGACACCAACGGGGGCGGAAATGTAGGCGCGGGTCTCGAGGTCCTTTCCAGCCTCGGTGGAGACAGTCAGGTGGACGGCGGGGTGAGGCCAGGTACCATCACCCTGGCCGCTGTAGAAGTTTTGGATCAAGGCGGAGAAAGTGTTGAGCTCGGAAGCAGTGGCGTACCAGCCAACCAAGACTTCGCGGGGGTTGGCCTTCAGGTGCAAAGCCAACATCTGCTTGTGGTATTCCATATCGACTTCGACCTGGTCCTCAGCCTCGGAGTGGCCGACGGCGAAGGCGGATCGGACCTCGACCTCACTTCCATCCTCAGATCGGGTTCCGAGCAGTGTACCGATGACACGCTCCTGGTCGACATTACGGCGAAGAGAGTGATCGAGAACTGAGAAGATTGCCTGGGGGAGGAATGAGCTTTACCCCTCAGATTATACACATCGCAACATACCTGGGGTTGAATGACCACGTTCAGAGGGGCAGTGGTAGGAGCGGTCCCCACGCTAACGGGGCCGAGGGGGCGAGCGAGATGAAGGAAAGAATCTTCGGCCATGATTAATTTTGAGATGGATAGAATATCTTGCAAGTTTCAAGATCCAAACTTCAGCCTTTCTCGGAGGTTCAATTTTTCCTTGAAGTGGAGTGAGCCGCTCTGATTGTTCCGATTCTGTTGTGTGTGGGAAATTTCGCGCTAAGATAAGATAAGGAAATTCTCATTTTGGCCGGGAACTGTACTGGAACTCACTTCTGTTTTTAGTTATTCAACACAATATGCCTGCTCCTCGTGGTGGTTCTTTTAGAGGAGCTCGAGGCCGCGGTGGCCGTGGTGGCCGTGGTCGTGGTGGCCGTGGTGGCCGTGGTGGTCGCTCTTTTGCCACGTCGCGATTGAATGAGTCCGAGTAAGTTCTTAGTCTGAAAAGTCTTGGACTATTGGACTATATCTAATTGGTATTAGATCGGATGATTCTTCAGGCGGAGAAGATGATGCTAGTGTGCAATCCGAAGAGGAATTGGTTGATGATACCCAAATGGACGAAGGCTCCAGCAGCGACGAAGATGAGAATACTGAACGCCCCTACAACGAACTCCTTCAGCTACTTCACACCAACGAGCCAAGCGGACCAGCTCGTAAGAAGCGCAAGATCGCTACCGACTCGAATGCCGAGGTTCAAATGGCAGAACCCGCGGAGGAACCAGAGCAGGTCGATGATGACTTGGAAGCCCAAGCGCCATCCGACGATGAAGAGGAAGAAGTAGACGAGGATGAGGACCCAACTGCGGCTTTTGAAAAGCACTTTGATCTCCGCGAGAGTGCAGACTTGACCAAGCAAATTGAGCCTATCCAATCGAACAAATGGGCGTCCGTCAAGAAAGAAGTAGATGGGCTACGGCTGGTACATACCGTTCCCGATACAGGAGCAAACAGCGCATCGATCCTTCCGCCATTGAAGAGCGCAACTAATATCAAGGTATGTGGGACAGGCATGGATTTTATGCTGGCTCTAGTACTAACATGCAATCACGCAGCTTAAACAAAAATTGAAGGCTCGTGCGGCCGAGATCCTGCCTAAGATCACCGGTCAAGCCCAGATTCTCGCGCCCTATGTGTTCGACTACCAAGACGTTCTATACGGCGCCCGCACTGCTTCCAATGCAAATGAGATTCGCGAGATTCTCGCTTTGCACACCGTCAACCACCTGCTGAAGACCCGAGACCAAGTCCTCAAAAACAACGCCCGTCTGGCCAAGGACCCCGACACCGACATCGAGTGCCGTGACCAGGGATTTACTCGACCCAAAGTGCTTTACATTCTGCCCACCCGCCAGGCATGTGTTAAGGTTCTCGATGCGATCACTCGGATCTATCAACCCGAACAGCAAGAAAACAAAAAACGCTTCACCGACTCGTTCTCGGCGCCAAATGATGAACAGTGGGAGCACAAGACAGAAGACTTCAAGGAGCTCTTTGGCGGTAATGACGACGACATGTTCCGACTGGGTCTCAAGTTCACCCGCAAGACAGTCAAATATTTCGCGCAATTCTACAGCTCTGATATCATCCTAGCCAGTCCATTGGGTCTGCGTACGATCATGGACCAAGCAGACGTCAAGAAGCGCGACCATGACTTCCTCTCATCGATCGAGCTGGTTGTCCTCGACCACGCCGACGCCCTCCTCATGCAAAACTGGGACCACGTCGACTACATCTTCCAGCACTTGAACTTGCAACCGAAGCAAGCGCACGGCTGCGACTTCGGCCGCGTCCGCAACTGGTACTTGGATAACCACGCGCGCCACGTCCGACAAACCGTAGTGGTCTCATCCTACATCACCCCCGAGATCAACGCACTCTTCTCATCCCAGATGCAAAATGCCTCGGGCCGCCTCAAAGCAACCCCCACCTACGCCGGTGCCATCACCGAGCTCCCACTTCCAGTCCCCGTCAAGCAAACTTTCACCCGCATTGACAGCACGTCGCCCATTAAGGACCCCGATGCGCGCTTCAAGCACTTCACAACAACCATTCTATCCACCTTGGTGAAGAACATCACGCACGGCCGCGGCAAGGGCGGTGCCGGCACCCTCATCTTCATTCCCTCTTACCTCGACTTTGTCCGCGTGCGAAACCACTTCGCCACCTCTACGCAGACAACCAACGTCGCTTTTGGCGCTATCTCCGAGTACACCGAGTCGAAGGAGGCTAACCGTGCCCGCAGTCATTTCGTGTCCGGCCGCCACTCTGTGCTGCTGTATACCGAGCGTGCGCACCACTTCCGCCGTTACCAGGTCCGAGGTGTTAAGCGTGTGGTTATGTACGGGCTTCCAGATAACGCGCTGTTCTATAGCGAGATTGTTGGATACCTGGGTCTTGATCCTGCGGAGTTGATTGAGGCTGCTGAGGGTGGTGTGCGTGCGCTGTTCTCGAAGTGGGATGCGCTGAAGTTGGAGCGTATTGTTGGTACGTCTAGAATTGGCAATATGTTGCGGGAGAAGGGGGGTGATACGTTTACTTTTGTATGAATAGAGCTGTATGCTTTCCTAGGTAGATATTATCTTAGTCTTATGGATTATTCTCTCATACCACTTTATGATGCTGTTATTCCCTGTTATAAATGTAAAAGTCGATTTGTCTATTGTTCCCTTTTTTCACGGCCTATATTCTTATGTCTTGCGGCTGTTTACTATTTCCATCCTTCTGGTTATAATACTGACATGGGAAGAAAATGCATCCAGAAAAGATATCTAAAAGGAGATGAGGACTATTATTATTTGTGTCATTTTGATAAGATTCCCAGTTGCCTTTCAAGGTTCCCGTCAAGGGAGCTGTATCAAAGGTCTATGAAGCCTTAAATTACTATATCCCGACTCGCTACCTCTAGTATTGATTTCAAAATGAGAGAGACGTGATTTAGACTAAACATATGTTTACGTAGAGTTGTCAATACAGTTCCCTATATGGCACTTTCAGAAATATCAGATGAGAAATATCTGACCATTAAGACAAAAAGAAGCCCATATTAGGGTATCATATCGAGATCTTCTCACTCGACTTCTTGATTTCTCTCTCCCTCTCTCTTTCTCTCCCTCCCTCTTTCTCTCCCTCCCTCTCTCTCTCTCTTTATTCATCTTGAACTCAACAAGCCGTTTGCTTCCCCTTCCTTTTATTGAGACCTTCCACATCATCCAATCTCCACTTATTCACCTCTATTCATCCAGTCATCGTGCCAGATACCATAATCGCTGTGAAAACAATCACCAAGAGGGTGTGGTTCAACCATGAGATATACCCGGCCAAAGATGCTGGGCTCATCCAAGTAAGTAGAGGGTTCAGCCCAAAGTAAACATTGCATGATGAATGACTTCATCTTGCATATTCATTCATTGTTGACACAACTGGGAGTAAAACCATTTCTAACCACTAATATCAGATGGAAGGAATCATCACCGTTGGACCTGATACGCAAGTGGACATTAAAAGCCTTTGCTTCGACGGGAACGAAGTGAGAGGATTCAGCGGTATCGTCGCAGATGGATTCTGGTTCCGATACCTAGTCGATATCCCGAATATCAAAGGATCTGTCACTTTTGATTTGGATCATAAGTCGGTGTGTGTTCATATCGATGTGACTATGAAAGATGGAGACCGTGTTGATTTGTACCATCCAGTTGCTGTTGTCGTTCTTTCGTAGGATGGGATTGCATCATCTGTTCGAGGAAAAGGAGTGAAGTGAAGGAGATCATCATATCTAGAGAATTCATGCATGATTAAGCTATTGGTAACCTGCTTTACAACATAAATATGCCAACTATGTAGTCTACTATGCTGTATGATGTGGATAGCCCTATGGGGCCCCATGTTAGTTACCTATAGGCAGTATTATGTAACATTGTATGGTCAACAGAAAATACATAGAGAAGATTAGCATAGCCCCTGCACTAAGAAAGAGAAGCTACCTATTTTTTTTCCTTTACAGGTCCATTACTGAGAGTATACAAAAGCGGGTCACTTTTGTACCGTATTATTGGTCCTACCCAATTAGGAAATCATGTGAGCTCTTGGCCAATGATGCTGTGAGTTCAAGCCCCACGTTGCGCGAAAAAGCGGGCCCCGTTTAATTTACCACCCACCCTTGGAGTATACCCCCCCCCCATACAATTTCTATTTCGAATCTGAGGTTATAATGAAATCGAGGAGTAACATATTGCCCTTCGGGGCCTGTGGTCAATTTGAAAATATACAGAGAAGATTAACGTGGCCGCTGCACTAGGATGACACGCTCAATCAAAGAGAAGAACCTATTTTTTTTGTTTTTTTTCGACGTTCAGTATTGACGACTTGAGGTGCAGTGAAAAATGGGTCTATACTGCTAGCTATGCCATTTTCGGCCTTGTGGGTCGTAAGTTCGAGCCGATCTGGCGATGATTTTATCTTATTTTCTCTCTGATTGGCTCGACCCTGTGAGGTTGTATCCCATCCATGATATTGAGCCTCCAGAATCTGCGTATTAGTACTTTCCAAGGATGAATTCCCCGATGTCACCTACATCCGTGGATACACTACCAAGCCCAAGTGATATTGAATACTACACTGTCTATAGGTGTATGCATTCGATGATGATTGCGACCTGTGGCACAAAGAAGTAACCGCTGCGTTTCTTGGCACAAAGGTCTGAGTTGGCATACCGTGGAATCAGGGTGCAATCTGTACCACGAATCTCATGTTGTTTCTTCTAGGCTACTCACTTGAAGAGGGCAAAGCCACCGTTGCGATTGCAACCCTGGCAAGCGACTCCCATCAGAGGCTTTCGCCGAGGGATTTTTTCACATTTCTCCACTTGACAATCTAAAGTGTGACTAAATTGAAGTTGCTGATCATGGGCTTCATTAAACGGTTTGCATCCTCGAAGCTTGTCCGTTGGTTCTGAGCAGTGTGAAATAAGTTCACTCTATCGGATGCTATGAGGCTTGCGCCGGAGTTCCCATGATACTCTACTCAGGACGCTCTCACAGATGACTCTAAAAGTGTTCTCTCACCCATGGTGTCTCTACTCTCGGAATATCCATGGACAACAACTGCCCCTAGCTGTTCTTGACTAGGAATCTCCCAGTTGGTATCAAGAATACTAGGACCTGACTACTAAAAAGACCACCAAAGCAGGGTACCAAAAAAGACACTACAAGGCCGCGTAAACCGACTATTGCTGTCAGTTGCAAACCAGCATATGTATATACTACAAACCATGTGGGGTTGGCTTTGGATATCAACTCGGACTTTCGATGTCATAGATAGTATTCTCGCCAGATCTACGATCCATGACATTGTTAATAGTCCATGTACTATTAAATACGAGGTTCATCTCTGCTCAGCCCTATGAGCTCGACTTGAAACGGTGATTAGTAAGCGATATTCCTCCAGCCATAGCGGGCTACGTCGAACTTTAGATTAATGAGAAGCGACGAAAGGAATCGGATAAATATCCGTGTTAGGTGCATGTTTACATGTAGCTAGCAGCTAGTACATGTAGGCAGTAGGTCGTGTGCCACCCACACAACCCGGGGGTACATGGTAGTACACCAGGTATGAGGCAACTGGATTTACAACCTATTTCAAGTCAAGTCAACTCAAAGACTATGAAAGTCCAGCAAAAATGAATAAAAGGCAAAAATAGAAAACAAAACGAAAGGCCGCGGTTAGCGGTCAACGGGGGCGGGCTCCACTCCCCCCGTGAGCTGAAATCTCTTTTGTCCAGATCGGCAAACAGCAGATATAAGATCCTTCCCTTCCACCTGAATATACGGTTTAATTTGCATCTATTCTCCTCAGGAGAACACTGTACATCCAGACTTTATAAAAGAAAGCCAATCCGATTTCAAAGAGAAGAAGAAGAAAAAAAAGCCCTCTAGATACCTCCATCTCCAATCCCCCACACAGTCCCCGCAGGGACCGCCCTCTCCAATAACGACCTCAGGAACACACATCCCAGTATGGTCACTGCACACCATTCGGCCTCACCCGGCCAATATCAGGATCATCCAGACGCACCCCTGCCGATCCGGGTGGAGCATTCATCAATCTCATCGGAGCAGGGATCGTCTTCAACGAAAACGATAACGCAAGCCCTATATGAACATGAGTATTGCGACAGCAGTGAAGCCGAGACCGAGTCGGCGTTGGCTCAATCAGAACCCCGTCCTATCGAGGATGACGATGAGGCGGTCGCAATGGCTTCGCGACCCCGCCATAAATGGCAGATTTGGTGGTTGCGCAATAAGGGTATGGGGTTGGTCTTGGTGGCGCAGGCTTTCGCTGCCTCGATGAATGTCATGACACAGGTCTTGGAAATTCATAGTGCTATGCATCCTTTCCAGGTAAGAGACCGCTCCCCCACCATTCTATACAAAACTAACACACCTCCAGATCCTCTTCGCCCGCATGTCCATAACAGCAATCGCAAGTTACCTCTACATGTACTTCGCCTCAACACCCTCCCCACTAGGAACCCGTCCAGTTCGCGGTCTCCTTCTCCTCCGCGCCATCTTCGGCTTCACAGGCGTCTACGGCCTCTACTACTCCGTCCAATACCTCCCCCTCTCCGAAGCAACCGTAATCACCTTCCTCTCTCCCATCATCTCCTGCTACGCCTGCTCCCACCTCATCCCTGGCGAGCTCTTTTCCCGGAAGCAGCTGTTCGCGGGCTTAATCTCTCTCGGCGGTGTCGTGCTCATCGCCCGTCCCTTTAGCGCACGTGCTTCACACACTGCCATCGCAACCCCAACGGCCGCCGCTGCTTGGGCATTAGGTCTGTCTGCATCAGAGGTCGAAAAGCCACCCTCCGAAACAGACTCCTACCACCATGTCATGGCGACTATCGTTGCCTTTGTCGGTGTGCTCGGTGCTTCGGGTGCGTATACTTCTATCCGTATGATCGGCCGTCGTGCGCACCCGCTGGTGTCGGTAACGTACTTTTCATCTGTCACGACGGTTATTTCTCTCGTTGCGATGCTCGTCGTGCCTTCGGTGCCATTCCGGATTCCTACCACGGTTGTGGAGTGGACTCTGCTAACGGGATTGGGTATTTGTGGGTTCTTGTTGCAGTTTTTGTTGACGGCGGGGTTGTCGTATGTCCCGCCTGCGTCGGTCTCGGATGGGAAGCCTGTGGCACAGGGTGCGCGTGCGACCTCGATGGTTTATATGCAGATGCTCTTTGCGGTATTTTATGACAAGGTTGTATGGGGGAGTACACTTAGTCCCATTAGTTGGGCTGGATCTGGGATTATTTTGGTTTGTGCAGTTTATGTTGCTTTTGCACATGAGAAACCTGTACATGGGAATGGGAGTGTGGATGGGGAAGAGTATCGTGATGTTGAGGGGTATAAGGATGACGAGGAGAGAGCTGAGTCAGGGGAAGGGAATTGAGTTTGTATATTGTATATATAACTAGAGGGTGTATATCGTCGGTGCTTTGACCTAGGGATTTTGCCACTGGAGCACTCTGCTCCGGCATTGCATTGTATATATAAATGAACTGTCAAATCCAACTCGACGTCATTGGGTTACAATCCCCGTTGAAACGCATTTGGCCTTGTATTTTTTTCTATATTGTACCTTAGAGTGGATTTCTCCATAAAAAGCCGACTCGCCCCATAATTTCCCCATTCCTTTTTTTGCCTTAGAAAACATATACACCATGCGTCACTTCGATACTTGGGTTCTCCGTGATCCCTACTCGATTTGGCACTATTATCCAACCGGTCATCGCTGGCGTGATACCGTTCGCGATTTAATCCAATCGCGTACAATTTGTTCCCCAGAGAACAATCTCAAACCTCCTATAGACTGGAGTCCACCACAATCTCAACAATCCCCCCTCCTCCGCCTCCCCGCCGAAATTCGCCAAATAATCTGGTCCTACGTCTTCACCAATTCTTCCACTCCAAACGCCCAAACTATCCACTTAGTCCAATTAAAAGGCAAAATCCGTCATGTTCGCTGTCCAAACCCAGTTCACATTTCCCTGAACCCAAAACCAAACCACCCAAACCCGTCCTTAACTCAGAATCGCCACTGTTGCCCCACAACCCCAGCCCGCTGGCGCATCTACGATGGCCGTGTCCCAGGACACAGCGACAGACTCCTCTACCCACATACCCACTCTAATCTCCCTTTAACACTAAGCAATAGCAATACCGCCCTGCTACGTGTCTGTCGCTCCATCTATTTCGAGGCAGAGACGATACTCTACCGAGCCTCGCAGTTCGATGTCGATGATTTATACACTTTTATTGCATTTGTGACGTCGTTGTCGCCTACTGCGCGTGCGGCGATTTCAAGACTCACGGTGCAATGGATGCCGATCTGGGTGCCGATGGCCGGGTTGGATCATAAGGGGTCGATCTATGCGCATACGCATAGTGATGAGTTGTGGGTTAGGTTTTGGGAAGTTGTGGCTAGTTTGGAAGGGTTGAGGGTGTTGGGGTTGAGTTTGGATTTGGGGAGGTTTACCAGTGTGGTGGGGAGTACGGGGGAGGCGGTGGTTTCCGGTCAGAGAATTCCGTTTGGGATTGAAGAAGGATGGGTGAAGCCCATTCTGAGGGTTCGAGGGTTGAAGGAGTTTGATTTGGCCGTTACGGCGAGATGTGATTTGCTTGCCAAAGGAGTTGTTGAGGGGGAGTTGGTGAGGGATGTTGGGCTTCTGAGGGAGCAGTTGAGGGGGATGTTGTCTGTGCCGAGGGAGAGGAAGAGGGAGGTCAAGGGGATGAAGAAGAGGAAGATTATATTGGCTATTACTGCTGCGTGATATACCCGTATGTACTTGATACAATACCATCTGTGTACAATATGTATGGTTTGCATACCCCCTGTACATTCCTGTACATTCCAAGACAGGGGACGTTGGACTGTTCTCAAGCATGACCCTAGCAGAAGTCTGCCGACACTTGAATTTTTAGTATATCGGTCATAACTTTACAACCCCGTTAATATGAAAGGTTTGGGGAATCAACTCTATAATTAAGTACATAATTCATAAACCGTGGGAAAGACGACAGTGTCCAGTACGCCCCGAGACTGCTCTACTGGCAGTTACCTCATGTTACTCCTCTTGTTGCTATCCTCAACGACTTCATGCGATATCATCTCAAACAATTGACTACTAGCCGCTGATTCTCGATGACCCAGAGGGGCCGTGGATGACGCCCTGGCAGGATGATCTGGGTTATCGCCGGTGGTCAATTTCGCATTCGCAATGTGGTCTGGCAGCGGGTCAAGACCACTGTAGTCTTTCATGCCGAGTTCCGTGGATATCATGGCGCCCTGGGTGACCCTGAAGATCGTCGAGAATTTACTGCTATAGGATCCATCGTTGGAGAAATAGAGCAAGATACCGGCGACAACACACAATGTAGTGACGCTCAATGCAGCGCCGTAGGCGGCCCAGAGAATTGGTCGAGTGTAGACGTAGATATTGTGGTAAGAGGTGATAGTCACATTGGTGTCTGGCACTGGGTTCACGGTGTAATTGGGTCTATGATGAATGGTTAGTGCGAAGAGCATAAAGGCTAGATTGGAAATACTGACTGGAACATTCTGGAGCTCATAAGAGAAAAGGTAATGTTCCGGAAAAGTTCCTCAAGGGATTTGGATAATACCGGAGTAGAACCCTTTGACGCGCTGACAGATCTCTCGTTCCAGTAGTCCACAAATGGACTTTTAAGACCCGACGTTATGATAGATTGAATGGATTTAATCTCTTCGGTATCCTGCAATGATGTTGATAGGATAGAAGTATTCGGCATGGACATTGCAAAGAACTTGTCCTTGCCCTTATCGCCTCGCGAAACCTGCTTGATGGCCATCTTGGTTTTGATCTCTCCAGACAAAAGACTCCCAAACGCCTCCATTATGGACTGATAAGATAGAGACTCTGTGAAATGAGGGTTGTGGAAAAAGGAAGTATTGGTAGAAACTTCAGTCCCTTTAACATTGGTAACACCGTCAAAGTAACTAACCCCATTAAGGACTGTGATGTCTCTTGCATGGATTGTCTGGTCCCGATTGACGTAGGTGAGATCGACCTGGTACGAGGCATTGTGGAGCACACAATGTAGAATCTTTGCATTCCTTTCCACATCTTCTACAGCTTGGTGAGCTTCGGTATATATCAAAGCACGCGGAAAGGTAGCAACAAATAGAGATAAAGGTGCTCCGTGAAGGCCAGGCTTTCCCGGACCCCAGAGCTGCGATAGAGCGTCTTGAATCTCAGTTTCGGGACCTAACTTTCTCGACCGTTGAGTGTATGTATCATTCCTATTCTCACGATAAAAAGGAGTAGAACCAACGATAGTATCTGAATCGGGTGCCCAAGAAAGATAATCGTATACCTGTAGGGTCCATGTCCCGTTGTCAATGGCTATAGAGCTGTTGATAGCCTGGGCAACATTTTGAGTGATATAAGTGGCAAGGGTTTGGTTCACCTTGTCGCAGACGATTGTAGGACCGTAGAATTTCACTGACCACGACGAGTTGGCAGCTGGAGGCTCTATTTGCAAGATTGTACCTTGTGCCGCGACACTATTGACGACTCTTTGGGTTTCTGACGAAGGGCCCCCATAGCCAGTAGTCCAATTAATATGCGTTGCATCTGGGATTACGAGCGAAGTGAGGCTGGCAAAATTTGCGCTCGTAAAATCAACCCGAGGAATTCGTTTCAGCGCATACTCATCGAAGGAAGTTAATTGTACGCTTAACGTGGCGGGCGAGATAATCGACGTCGTAGGAAGAAGCCAACAAATTAGAGCAAGCGACATACTGATTGGAGAACGCTTCCATAATCGAAGATTAAGAACTGTGAAGCCATTCTTAAGGACCGAGAGTAAATCGTCGATGATACCAATTTTAGTTCTTTGGCCGTGGATGGACCTCCAAACAAATTGATCAAAGACCGTTGAGACGGACGCTCCCAGCAAACTTTTCACTAGGAATGCAAATAAAGTACCGAGAGAAAGGTAAATCTGCTGTTCGGATATATTCAACGAGGAACTCAATCCAGCGAGTGGTTGGGCTTTGAGCACAGGCTTTCCATTCAAACTTTGATAAAAGGCATCATGGACGAGAGCAAAGGCGAGGCCAACCAGAAGAGGTGCCACCATCACAATGACAGCGGAATATTTCAAGTTGAACAGAAAGACCATCTTTGCGTTGGAACAGTGAAAAGAGTAGAAACAAAGACAGGGATTAATTCAGAAAGTAAATTAACCTCCGACTATTAACTTTTTGCACTGACACTTCGGGGAATCACATTGGGCTTACCCTATGTTCCCTTGGCATCTGCGGCTAAGGATCCTTTACGAACACTATGTTTTCAACAAATCAATTCGCCGATCCACATTGAAGCAATTTTTAGCAACAAGTCAGCCACCGGTCTGCCTAGCCCTAATTGCGATGCACGATTTCGCCGATGCGGCTAGAGCAAACCAAGGGGGTGATACAGAGCCTCTCTCGACCGTCCGCGATGCTCTTGATCAAATTCACAAAAGAGCCTCAATTTCAGGCTACAGAATAGTGCTTGTCAGCCTCGGCGGATGAGTGCGTCTTATAATGAACAACAGGTAAAATTGCTGTATATGTCCAGGTCCGACGAGAACCACCGGAGTGGGTGTTCTGGGTGCATACGAGTAGTTTGGCCCCCTGAAAAGAGTCTGCATAATTTGGGGGAATCTAGCTGTGGAAACTGGCCCCAAGATGAGAAGGTTAGCAAATGGATCTGACAGAAATCTACCTGTTTTACCCAAATCCTACCCCAGATTTAGGGCACAGTCTCACAAGCAACGGATGGTGCCTCGGTTTGACTTAGTCATCAGGCCCCAAACCCGGGGCCCCTCAATCTTTTTCTCTATCAAAACACCTATTGTATCTCCACAGATCATGGATATCCCAATTTCAACCTCAGCCTACCTGCTGCTGGCTTCACTGCCACTACTAGTGTTCTCGGAATGGAAATCCAGATCACACATGGGTACCGGAGTATTCAAAATGCTCTCCTCAGTCGCTTTCCTGAGCAGCCCATTACTCCTACCCTCCACAGAATGGTCAGACTATCGCCGTCTCATCACCATCGGCCTGAGCTTTTCTATGCTGGGCGACTTTTTCCTTATTCCCTCGCACCGTGAATTCCACGGCAAACCCCCATCCGACAAATCAGAGTCACAAGGAAAAGTATCAATCTCTTTTCAACTCGGTATCGTCGCCTTTGCCGCGGCTCATATAGCCTACACTGTAGCCTTTCTGCAGGATTCCTCCCAGACCTCCTGGACGGCCTTTGCTGCTACCTTCGTAGCCACTCTGGCCGCTGCAAAATGGTTGGGTGTCATCTATCCCCCGCCACAGTCCTCACTCCAGACCAATATACTGGATCTCGATATTGCGCCGGATATGAAACCAGTGGTTTCCGCATATGCGGTTATCATTGGTGTGATGTTTGCTGCCGCTACTGCTACCGCCCCGCCGATTGTTCCAACTGACTGGTGGCACTCGCGAGCCCTGGGTGCTGCTATGTTTGTTGTGAGCGACCTCTTTGTTGCGAAGAATGCATTTGGGAAGGCTTCTGTGCCAAGGAGCCGGGGTTGTATCTCGATCTTTGTGGGTTATGCGCTTTATTTCTGGGCACAAATGGTCATCGCTGGAACAGTGCGAGCATAATGGCGAGCATGGACTGGTATTGTGTTGGGATGATCCACTGCGATATCCAAGCCATGCTGAGGTAGATCTCACCATGAACCCTCCACGTCTGGATCTGGTCTTTCTCTCCTATATTTATAGCGAGCTACGAGTACTCTGTACATAAGAGAGTGTCTCCTTGCACATAGTCCGACTATACCTATTTGTATGAGGGCTTGATGTTGTTATAATCCTACAAACTATGTATATATTCAGGAATACATTATTCCCAAATCTGATAGTGATCGACCCTACCAAAACCTAGGCTGTAGGGTTGCAATGAAGGTATTGAACCACTATAATTTCCATATAACTTCTAGTATACTGTAAGCATAATGGCAGTAAACCCACAGCGTGCTCCATAATTGATACCAACTACAATATGGAACATCTACGAGAAACAGGGACATGATTCATGATAAATGTGATTAAGAGATTGAACTATGAACTGTGGACAATCAAGAATAGTAGGAACGGGTCCAGAGACATCACATCCACAAAGCCCCACCACGCACATGCGTCTTCTTCCATACCGAACATTCTGCACAGTGTTTTGCGCTCCTCCATAGCAGAGGTCTGTTCAACACAACCCTTGCCTGTTTGGTTGCTGTTCCCATAAGTAGGGTGAGACTTGACCATCCTCCAAAATTCCTATTGGTTTTGGGTTGCATGGGACTTCCCGAAGAAAATGTGTTTTCTCACCCGAGGTAGTCTTGAGTAAGTCCCCCAAAGTCAGCATAATGAGGGTCTGATACCGTACAGACTCATGGTTGCAACTTTGCAGATGTTGAACTTGGCAATTCGTTCTTTTGGCTTCGATTCTTCAAAGCTTCGGCAAAGGACAAGTCACGCATGCGCTTCATCTTCTTGGAAATTGTTATCAGGTAGGGGGATATACGATCATTGGTTATAGGTATAGGCTCATAAAGAAGTTGTAAGGCGTTGTGGAATGCTATAAATGCTATAAATGCTATAATGATAACTATACCTGAGTTACAGCATCAAAGGGAGGGGGTGAGGGTAGGTTGGAAGACACACGAGAAGGCAATTGACCTTCTTTATATGTGCTGGGCCAGAAGAAGGCCTGACACCCAAGGCAAAGCAAACAAGCCATCAATGCTCAACCATTAGACACTATTTGTGCAAGTGTAGCAAAGGTTTTCGGGGAAAGATCCATGTGCCTAAAGAGCATATAAAGAGGAAGCGAGAAACAAAATAACTTCAATGGTCTTTGCGTGACAGAAGCTGAACCATGAAGATAATTCAAGTAGCACTCTCTTTGCAGGACCTGGGTAGGTCGGATACCTTCTCCGATCAAGGCTATCAGAGGTGAGTGGTGAATCTCAGGCCTAGAGATATGTAGATCAGAGCTGGCCGATTACTTTCTATACGAACACGGAAATCTATCAAAACTAGTAATCTGCAAAGTTCATTTGAGGAAACCAGAAACTGGAACAAAAACATCACAATCTATGTGCAGGTCCAAGACATGATCAAGGTCATGTACCTCGATCAGCTGTCCATCAATTCCACTTTTTTTTTTGTACACAAATTAAAACAGAGGGGACAGGGAATAACCGGAATAGCCTTGGATCAAGATCAAAGACCATGATTATGATCCGAGGAAAAGGAGTCAGATCAACCAACCCCTATCACCAAGGGCCAAATACAAAAATATCAAACAGGGAACAAGTTCATTGGAGGAGTATTAGGGGGAAGGAGGAGCGTTTGAAACCGCCGAACAAGAACCAAAGAAACAAAGCCCTAAAAAAAAAAAAAAGAAATATAAAATGACAAAAAGGAACTGTATCGAAGCCAAAGTTCGGCAATACAGCCTCATTCATAGAAGACACAGAAGAAAGAAAAGGACACCAAGCGCCCGACATAGGAAAAACCGCCAGTTACGGCACAATTTGTAAAGTATAAGACACGAACCGAATGCAAAATGAAAAGATGGATACATATGCAAAGGAATAGGAGGGAAGGTGTAGGGGAGGGTAAATTGCGGCTACAGGAATGGCAGGCCTATTTACCAATCTGTAGCTTGGTCAGGTACCATATGGAGGCAAAGTCATTTACTTCGCAGAGACGTGACCGGCACGGCCACGCACCTCCTCTTCGTAGCCGTTGTGCTCGGACTCGGGGTCCTCGTCAGTGGGACTTTGCATGCCGCTGGGGTGATCCTGGAGAGATTGGCGACTGCGGGCCATCTGTATAAGGCATATTAGTAACAAGTTACACTAGATAAAGCTAGCTGCGCATATCCACTGCAAGATTAACTTACCCAAGCACGCACACCTCCGATCAATCCGAGACTGTATCCAGTAGCGAAATCCTCATTGCGACGAGAGCCCATGGGGCTATCTGAGCGGCTGGGGACGTCCGCACCCACACGCGACAGGTGCGACTTGCTGCCACCTGTAGGGCTGGTGATGGGTCCACGCATTCCCCAGTCCATGCTGTTGCGGCCGCTGGGCGCGGGGCTGTTGGGGCGGCTGTTCTGCCAGATCTGGCGCAGTTCGCGGCCGAGCTCTTGGCCGGTCATGGTCCAGTTATTGCGGATGTTGTCACGCAGCTCGACAACATGACGCTTGATCTCAAGTTCGTTCTTCTTCAACCAGGAAACGTTCAGTTCTTGGCGCGAGGCACCGCGCTTGAATTGACGGGAGATGTACTGGTCGTAGTCACGGACGACACTGCAAAGAGATATGTTAGCTCTGAGTCTGCTAGATTCAGTGTTGTGGGAGATGGAACATACCGTGTGATGATACCAGTGGTACTGACACCCTCTGTACGCTGGGTCACCAGGAACTTGCCCTGGGACTTGATAGGTCCGTAGATGTCATCACCCTCAGCGGCCTCGTAGGGCAGATCGTCGTGAGCGACGTAGTCAATCTGGTGCTCAGAAAGGAACTCCGGTGTGACAATCCACGGGCAGCAGGGGATAACCTCGTCAACCCACTTGCAGTGACGGATAGTCTCCGCGCGCTCAGCGCCGCTGAGCACCGTCAGACCCTTACGCATGTGTGTCTCCTCATCACCAGTAACACCGACAATCAGATAAGTATCGGGGAAAGCCTTCTTAGCCTGCTCGAGCTGTCTCATGTGACTATAAAGTGATAGTCAGTAACTATTACCCAATTGAGCGACCCTAAAGCCTGAAATGGAAAGGGGGGGCGGCTGAATCTAAAATTTGAATCTGAAACTCAATCCGCTCGTGTGATCACCTACCCAAGATGGAACAAATCAAAGACACCGTCGGCATACACGCGTACCGAGCGGCCCGTTGGGGGGGGTTGGTTTTATAACCGACGGGATCCTGCAAGCGCCCAAAAACTGGGGGTGCTATCTGCTCCTCTGTAACAGGTTCATCATCTTCGGGAAGATCGATATGTAGACCAGGGCGTGACCGAGGACCACCCTCAATATCGCTGCTAGCGACGGTTGTCTCTGATGGCTCGCCGGGGTCTTCCTTATTGATGGCCCCGTTCACCTCGTGGTTTGCATCGGAAGCGGCAGATTTGCGGGCACGCTTCGAAGCGTGGCGAGTACCATTGGTATGAGCGTTGGCATTGACGGGACCTGTTGAGTCGTCACCACCTTCTTCGCCGGACGCGTCGCGTGAGGACGGCTGGAGGTCGGCTGTGACGTTCTTAGGAACGTGTGCGGGAAGGTGAGAGGCGCTGCGCTTGCGCTTGGCGGCGGGGGAGGTAGATGGCGACATTGTGATATTGGCCCTGGAGAATAAAGAGGGATTTCTTCCGAGGGGAATGAATGAAAAAGGTTGGGGATGGAGAGAATTAGGGAGAGAATGTAGAGAACCCTTAATGACGGCAACCCGGTTTTAGGGGAGACTGGTAATTTTCTGTTTGGGGAAATAGTGGGGGCCGTAGCTCCGCTGTCGTAAGCCAAGGTCCACTTGGACAGCAGTTAAGAGTGTACCGGGGGTTGAATCTTACAATACAGTCAACTGCAAAAATGTATTGCAAATTAAAGTCTTGGCATCTTACACTGACCACGTGTGGATTAGCCCTGATAGGCACAGGGGTAAATGTGGACATCCGCTCTCCGTATAATAGGTCGTACTCGCTCGCATAGTTCTTCGGTTTCACGCCAACGAAATGAGCAATTGACAGAAATTTCATACCCCTGGTTTTTGTCTACTTCGTACTTATGTACTTCACACTTCGTATAGAATCACTTCCTCTCAGAACTCTGTTGCTTAAAATAGAAAACATCTACCAAGGTACAAAAACGCTCAATGCAGAGATATACGTCAAAGGGTGTATGCAAATGACTATTGTCATTGCCCATCGCTAACACTGACGAAATCTCAATACCCAGTTCTACCAGCTTGCGCCCCTAGCAAGTATTCTCGTATAGACCAGACCATAGATCAATGACCGTAGGTAGGGAATAGACCGGGGATTAGGAAGGGAAATAAGAAAATAAAAAAGGAACCCGAAAAGCGGGTAGGGAAGTGTAAATGGCTCGTCAATAGCGGGCATTTTCTGCGGTATCTCGTTGTGGTGATGGCATAAAGTAATAAACGTGTTCATGAGGCCCATTTGGCTCCCGGCGAAGGGCTCTCTTTCAACACCCTCCATGGAAATTCAAAGCTCTTGTCTTTCATCTCATTCAATTCCCTGTGGGTCTCTTTGCCGCATGACCTGTCTCTGACAACTATCCATTTCAAGACGAAGCAAGTTAAAAAAAAAGGGGGTGTAAACAGGCTCGGGACCAGAGCCCAACGATAACCAAGCGCAAAACAAAGAAAGGGGAGGGGAAACAGGGCATAGATCGTGGAATCAAGGGGGAAGGGTCGTTGATAGTGGGCAAGGAAAACAAAGCCAGGTTGAAACCAAAACAGGGAGGACCTCAATCGATCGACTATTCATATAAAGTTCATAGTTTACGATGAGGACTTCTCTTTCTCGGCGTCGGTGGAGGCCGGGGATTCGGATATTTGAGCAGAAGTTCCACTAACATTATCCTGTTTCCCCTGAGGACCTGGAGTGGCCTGGCGGTCGTTCCGGGTGCTTGATTCGTGCTGCACCTGGTTGGGAAGGTCCTGATCCTCCTCAGTTTGGTCAAAAAGTTCCTCGTCGTTCTGGTCCGGGATGACTTCAGTGCCATCACCCAGGAGAATGATGCGGCCCGAACGGACACTGAAGCCACGAGAACGCTCCATCTCCAGGTCATATTCATCCGGGTTATCCTCGAACTGGTTCCGGATTCCGGGGCCGCGGAACTCGGCTGCACGAACTGGCCGTCAGCACGAAGAAGTGGGGACGCTTTCGGGTTCCTCGGGAGACTTGCCGTACTCGGGCGGAGCACAAGGTCCATCCCCGTTCGCAACCCGCTCTGCAATCTGGTTATACCACTCCTCCTTGGTCTTGCCTTGTAGGAGTCCAATGACGGTCATGGTCATGTTGTCACATCCGACACCGCCAGTTTCACTGTTGGAGGCAAGGCAGTTGTCCATCATGTTCTCACAGATCTGGGCGAGAGGCTGCTTGGCAGCAATGCCTCTGCGGACAAACTCAACCACGGCCTGGGAGGACTGACAATCCCAGATACCTGTAGATTGGTTAGCATTTAGATTGGCGAGAGTGGGAGCGATAAGAGAAAACATACCATCACAGGCAATCACCAGGAACTCATCGTCATTCGTCAGCTCGTGAACGGTCACATCGGGGTATGCGGTGACAATCTGCTGTTCGGGAGAGAGCTCAGGGCTCTTCTTGAATTCAAAGTCACCGATAGCACGGGACAGGGCAAGGTTGCCATTGACACGACCAAAGTCGACAAAGCCACCAGCAGCGGTGATGCGGGCTTTCTCGCCTGTGAGAAATATTTGTTAGACCTCCATCATGTTTCATGTAGTGACCTGTATGACTCGATGTACTTACCCTCGTTTTGAGGCTTATGGTCGAATGAAAGGGGCTTTGCACGTCCCTTGACACCCAAGACGGATCGTGAATCACCCGCGTTCGCCTATGATCAGTCAGTTTGAATCCCTTCAATCCAATCTTGGTTTCAAGATTATAACAAGATTATAACATACCACCCAGATCTTCTTCTGTGAGATAATGCTTGTGGAAGCAGTGCAGCCAGACACCTCCTCCTCATAACGGGGGTCTGGACCAAAGTCAGCGATCACACGGTACATTGGGGATAACATAGCACAAACCTTCCAAAATAGCCCTATCGGTCGCAAGGAAACCATCCTTCATGGCTTGTTCAATATCGCCCTTGGCGAAGGCCTCCTGTCGGGAGATGATCTTGTGCAAGTTCTCGCCGGTGAATAGTGCCACCTTGTCTCCACCGTGGCCATCGTACACACCAAAGAAGGCGAGACGGTGTTCCGGATCCGTCGGTTTGTCGTTGTTGCCGGTGAACTTTGCCTGGAGGTCAAGGATTGTAGCGTGGGCATCCTCCATGCTGATTCGCCAGCCCTGCATGGCCGACACACCATACACACAGCAGTCATCCCCGCCTTCGGACGATGTCTATAATAAGCAAAAAAGAACACATTAGTTACACTGGATGCTTTTTTCACAAGATATGTAAGGCGGTCTGGTAGGATTGCGACGCCAGTTCGTTGCTGGTCGAACCACCCCACTACCCAGCTGGACTACCCAAGACCCCGCATGGCAACCCGAGGAAGATTCCTCCGAGCGACAGCACGGACGATTTGTTCAACTGGAAGACTTGAGAGATTCGGTCCATGACCCCTGATTTTGGGTATGACAAGAGCCCAAAAAAAGGGGGGGTTGTTTAAACATCGAAACAGGGCATCACAATGGCCAGTGTGGGGTGTGAATCAAGGAAGCGAAATATCTCACCTTTTCGACCACCGGCTCCGATAGGGTTTGACCCATATTGGCAAAGGTTGAATAATTCGGGGGAGGTTATGGGATCGAGGGGATCGAAGTGTGGGAAATGGAAGTGCTGGAGGTGCTGGAGTGGAAAGGGTCAGATGAGGGCGCAGGGCTTTCAGCGCGTCTGGTTCCCGCGATAAGTGGGGAACGACGGATGACGATAGATGTCTTGCCTTTGAACTTGGATGTTTTTGAGAGAGTAGAGATTTTGGGAGAAGATTGGAGAAACAATTCAAATATTTCAAGGAAGCTAAGAGAGAAAGTTCGAATCCAAAGGAGATCTCGCAGAGATTTCCTAGTATTGCGTTTACCGCTTTTGTTACGCTGTACTCTATATAGTCACGTGAGGGGGGTCAGCTAGGAGTTTTTGAAGATGCAACAGATTGGAGAGAATATTTTGTGTAAAAAAAAAAGTCTGTAGCTTACATAGTCATAGTCATAGTCTTTGGAATTCAAGTATCTTGCATCTTGTATTTTGTTGAGGTTGAGCGGAAAGTAAAATAGGGGCTCTGTAGTCACTGTAGCCGCTATACAGTCACGCCATATCAGATTGTCTGACTTTCAAACTTCAAAGTCTACATTTATTCTATTAGGGAATAACATTTTTTTCCCTCTCCTTCATCTCATAATGGAATCTATTCCAATGTCTGTCTTATTCTATAGAAATTACTACGAAGCCGGACCTCGGGAGATCCAAGCGGTGAATCCTAAACCTTGGAAAAGCCCTGCTCGCTACATGTATGCACGCATACGGGATAAGCTTGAAATAATGCAGAGATATCATTATTTCCTCCAAAACTATATGACGTTACCAAAAGACCAACCAATCCACCATAGAAAAGCCAATGGATATCATGCAATGCCCCAGAACGCCATAAACACAATAAACGGAAGACAAAACGAAAAAAAGAGAAAGATATAAGACGGGAAAAGACGAAGAAACCAAACATCAAACAAATGCTAGCTCTCCGCTACTGGCTATAGGAAGACCTCGCTTATCGTCACTCTTCATCGGCCGCGGGGGCTCAAGAGGTGACGACAACCACCATGGATGATTGGCGCTCTTATTGGGGGCCTTGCGCGACAGGTGCTCATCCAGATCCGAGATCATAGATGAGCTGTGCGGCATAGCGTTTTCATCATTCATTTTCTGAGGCTGAGAGTTGCCCTGGGCCTCCAACTGCCGACCACTGCCCATACTATTCTCGCTCCAGAACCGCGGCAGGGGGGAGATAGCACCGCGATATTCTTGTGCAAGACTCAGCTGGCTCTGCCCATATGCGCTGCCCTCAGCAAGAGGGAACAGACCGGCCTGGTGCAGGTTCTGATATTGGGAGAGGCGGTTGGTGGTGTTGTCATCGCCGTATTCCGAGGCCGAGATCGCGGCCGACACGGGCCGTTCCTGGATGGATCGGCGGAATTCATCACTAAAGGTGGATTCTGAGACGGTGTCGGCGCGGCTACGCATGCTGCGGTTTCGGTCGAGCGCGCGCATGCCAGAGGAAGTGCGTCGGCTGATTTGCGCGGAGAAGAGAGGGTTGGAAGAGTTGCGGTGCTTGGCTCGGCTGTGGACAAACGCTTCCAGGGAGTCGGCTTCCGAGAGGATGGAGTCATCGGGCTCGACGGTGCGCAGGGTCATGCGCTTGTAGTTTTCAGGAATGCTGGATGTCATGCTGTGGCGCATGCGTGCTGCTGCTGGCGGACGCGGGAGCATCATCGCCATGTTGGTTATGCTGGTCTCATCGCTCAGCATCGAGGCTCGCACATTTTGCCATGATGTCTGCACCACGCCGTGACCGGGGGGTCCGAAGCCGCCGGCGCCATGGCCGGCCCCACTCATTCGTACAGGTAGTCCAGATGCAATGGAGGAGATACCGCTTGAGCGTCTTGAGTATCTCTTCGACTTGGATGACTGGATGGATTCTCGCCTCATGGTTCGCGGCTGGATTGGCTTCAATGGCTCCCGTCGGGACCGGGTGGTGGTCCTGCGACGCACAGGGCTGTTTGTATATGAGAGGCGATTGTTTTGCTTCTTGGACGGCGAGACGGTTTGAACTGGTTTGTTCTCTTCGACGGGGTCTCGCAGTGGGACGAAGCTCCCACGAGTGGGAGACTTGCGAGCAGGAGAGCGAGGGGGGACAATAGGCCCAGGGATAGAAAAGCTAACTGGGTGCTCCCGTTTATCGAATGATGATACGTTCCACACGGGTCCAAGTTCGAGCTTGGGAATTGACGATGGGGAGATAGGGCTCATCCAATCGTCGGGATTGTCATCACGATCGCGAGAAGGTCTTTCCGTCATGGATGGCTGGCAAATAGGAACATCTGGCCTAACAGGTCGTGGCGGAGCAGGCTTGCTGTCGGATGAACCCTCTTCGATCGTGGGCGAACCCTTGCGGCTACGCCAGCAGCAGAAAAGAACCAGCATACTCAGAATTACCACGAATGGGATCACGATCGAGATCGCGATGATTCCAGCCTTCTTGTGGTTGGGGGTATCGGGATGGGTGAACGGATCGGTGGGGTTCGAATGGGCATCTGAAGCTTTGAGAACATCGACAATGAAGTCCCTTGTGTCTTCAGTCGATCCTTGGTGCGCAATAAGAGGAATGGTGAACTGCTTGGGATCCATATCATCCGGAACGTGTCCATAGAGAGTCTTGTTGTCCGAGAAGTAGGTAAGCCACGTGAGGTCGCTGTCCAAATCGACCTCCAACTGCACAGAGTCATCGGTGACGATAGACTGGTTGAACACGAACTTGAAGTCTTGGCCAATGGCTGCCTCGCAGCCATCCACGGTATCGAGGAACAGCTTCAAAAAATCTAGGCGAACCATCAAGTGCGCTTCATCCTGGAAAGAGTCTGTAACGGCAATCGTGATATTCTGGTTCACGGCATTGTTGGGTGGTGTCCCGCTCAACGAAATATTGTCCTCATCCAGCTCCAACCAGTCTGGCAATTCAGCATCGACCTTTGCCAGCTCCTTGGTAGAGATTGGCGAACCATCCATAGAGAGAAGGGTGGTGAATTTGGGGCTGTTGAACCCTTCTCCTCTCGTAAGATTGAAGGTTTGCACAGTCTCGTTGAATGTCAGAATATGGGGACCGATCGAGAGTTCAAAAGTCACGTTGGCCGCACTGTACCCAGCTACATCCGATGCGATCAGCTGGAAAGTGAAGGTTTGAGGCCCCGCGCCTGGAAAAGCAGGGCTATTTCCAGCAAACTTCAGGGCTGCCGGGTCGAAATTGATCCAGGAAGGCAGCGGAGCGTTGTTCGGCGAGGTTCCATAGTAGATCGTGGCAGGATGCGTGTTGCCAAAGGTATCCTGATCGAACTCAATTGAGAATGGACGACCTGGATGGATGAACAGCCTGGCAGGGTATGAGACCGGTCCCAATTTCTGCAGCTGAGGTACAAGCGGTTTGTTCACCGTCGGTCCCTGGTCTGCCGTCACGACCAGAGTAACGTCCATGCTGTCTTTTCCCGATTCATTCGACGCCACAAGCTTGAAATTAATGACGCCATTGTCGCCTGGGTGTGGCGTTCCGGACAGGGTGAGACTGCTGCTGTCCACTTCGAGCCATGATGGTGCATTTGATAGCGAATATTTAGTGTCCGCGTCGCTGTTAGAGAAAGTACTTTGGGCGAATTCAAATCGGAAAGGCTGTGAAATTCGGGCAACGGGTGGCAATTGCGCGTTAATAGGATAAGTAGCAGACAAGGTTGCTGCGCTGACGACTGACAAGAAAGCCAGTACGATGGTGAGAAAGACCGTCATGGTTGAGAGAAAAACGCGAGCACGCTAGAACTGTATATAGCTAGGAAAGATACAGCTAGCTCATCGACCACCAACAACGCGTCCAATCTCACGGAGAAAGATAGTGAAAGTAGTCAAGATGGAAAGAAAAGAGAGATTCGGGATGAAGATGAAAGAGTATCACGCATGATCTTCCAGAAAAGGATCGTGGTCCCTCTCGCACAAAAGGGACCAGGGAAACATTCAAGGCGTGCCCTTTCCAAAAAGCCATGCCTGGATATGTTAGATATCACGAAAGTATGTAGCGGAATGGCAGCGGAGAATGGACGCAGACGCGATCACTATAATCTCACGTTTCGAAGACGCCCGGTCCATGCAAGGGGTAGGCACAGGTGGCTCCTACGGCGGCCAAGGAGCGCACACGCGCCCAACCATCATGACTTATTGCCCCTCAGGCCTATTTGAAAGGGACCAATAAGGCAAGGAACAAATTTAGTGGGAGGGAAAAGGCCCGAAGGGTGCAGCATTGACGGCAGTGGCTCAACCCTATCAAGCTTCTAAATCTAGGACCATTTTGATGCCTGTTCGCCCAGGGGCATAGTAATCAGGGATAACTTCACGCTCCTCGAATCCAATACGGAGATACAAGGCGCGTGCAGGCTCCCTGGCCTGGTCCACCCAGAGTTGAATATACTGGCAGCCCTCCTTTCGTAGGCGCTGCTGAATGTAGGACAATAGCTCCTGGCCGACACCTTGACGGCGGTTAGGCTCTGTCACACAGATTTTGTGCAAAAGCGCAACGCCCTTCTGTCGGACATAGACCGCATAGGCAATCAGATCAGATTGCGATCCCTTGGCTCGAGTCGCGTACAGTACTCTCGTGTTGGGCTTTTTTCTCCAGAGGTCTTCGCCAAATGGGAATGCCTCATTGGTGGGGAAGGTCTTTTTCTCGACGCGTGAAATCTGGGCAAGAATCTCCAGTGCCTCGTTCCTCTTCAAGGAATGAATGTCAGAGATGGTGATGGGCATTCCTCCCACTCCAGTCTCGTATTGAGGTGCCATTCCACACGACTTTTAACACACGCCTGTTTCAGATATTTGACACTGTAACTGTGTGAGTTTATGCCATGTAAACGGCGCGCCTGTGACTTACTGTGTCGGGCTAGCTTTGCCGATTTAAGTTTAGCGTCCTAATCACGTAACCTGACATAGAAGACCCGTCTTCACTGCGCGTTAGGGCCCTGCGTGTTTAACCCAGCTTTTACACATACAAGACACCATTTTCTGATTTGTTTTTGATTGGTAAATTACATGTCGAGTCACATCTTGCAAAGCGCCTGGGCACATGGTTGACCTCCCCAGGCTAAATCACATGATAACCGTGATCGATTCACGTTCAAGATTCCACAATCCCCCATTCATGCATGCATTTACCAGCAGAGACTTGGATTTGATATGAGACCGGAAAAGGGCCTCCACAAACCCTTTGAATACCATCAAAAAATTGAAAAAAAACCCCGCCTCAGCCTCAATATTCTCCATAGCCTCCTGAGGAGCATCATAGTGCAAAATTTCAATTCCATAATTCTCAAGAGCGCATCCGAAGACATGTAGAGATTTCTCCATACCTCATTCAACAAATGCGGACAGCCTCGGGGAGAGTCGCGATGCGTGTATGGTGGTGTGTGAGTGATGAGAACGTCGATATTGCCGAGGATTCGGTCCCAAATGTTATCAGAGTAGGGATACTGAAAGGCCGAGGATGGAATAGTCATTGGTGAATAGTCATTGGTGAGTATGGACTTCCATAAATGCGGAGTTGGCGTCCATTCGAGCAGGTCACAACGACATGCTGGTGCTCCAGATAGGTGATGCCGCCCCAGTATACCCTCTCGAGATCTCCAACTTTCCAACGACGAGTTCCTCTCTTCATTTCATCGAGATACCGGTCACATCTGCCAGCTACGATAATATTGGTGAGGTGAGGCTGGGCTTGTAGCCAGTTCAGCGTGATCTGTAGCTCGGCGAGCGATCCGTCTGAGATGATGGTGATGATGATGATGTAGAAAATTCGAGTGAGAGAAGAGTTCAAGTATGATGTTTTCCGCTTGACTTGTCTTGGTTAGACCTTCTCTAAATATATTTTACCTTGACCTTTTAGTAGTGATCGCTGTTCCCCTTGAGCTGACGTCGCTACATTTATTTTCCTTCATGTCAGCCCTCCAGGACAATGACCCGAACATGTAGAGTCACTCAATACGCGTTTACGTTTGTTTCATCTTTTATTTCATATAATGTTAATCCACGTACAGCTTGTTTGCTTCCTATTTGATAGGCTCAACATGTAGAATCTCTATCTCTCTCACAGCCTAGTATGATTTCTTTCATCTTTCTCCTATAAGCTATATCTCCTTCTCTATCTCTATATCAATTGTAGTGTTTAGAAATATTTCAGGGTCCATATTTATCGCTCAGTTCTTTCATATTTTAGCATCTCCGTCTGTTATAATGTCCATCCCCAGGTAATAACAATGCCACGACTATGCTGAAGTGGACACTATCAGGAGCTCCAAATTTGAACCCACAATCCCCTTACAAGTATACTTCAGCCTCCGTTTTATCTATGGGCTGTAAGCTCCTCGTACCTCTTGAATAAACCCAGACAATATTGGCAACATGGTCTCAACGTGAAATATACCCTGTCCAGGGTATCTGGAGAAATGAGACACAAGAGGAATGTCCCGGGGGGAACTGGTTTCTGAAGTTTGCGGCCTATCTCGGTATGGCTGAGGGGGAGAGATGAGAAGGAAATCTTGATTCTTCAATCCATAAAAAGGCAGCGTATTCATGCCCTGGGATCTAGCAAACAATCGCTCAATCTGCTAGCAAGTAAAGGGAGCTGGAATCATTCATCAGCTATAATTGGGATAAGCCGTTTAGTCCTCTCTTTGGCAGGTAATCGAGTAAATGCCTCGGAGTTGAAGGCAATCGGCTAAGGGATTGGCCACGCACGCGTTTTCAGGGAGGAGAAGTAATCAAGTTCCCATCTTTGTCGTATTCGATGATGTGGTAATCCTCTTAAACTTTGTCCCATGAGTTATTAGGACAATATATAGAGCTGGATGGTTTGCTCAAAAATGCACTGTTGATAATCTGCTTATCCGCCGGCAGTCTTCAGATAGTGTAGTCCCACGCAAATCTCCTGGCATCGTCGTGAATCAAACTCTAACTCGGCATACACATGCTAGGTATTTCTCATGTATATGAAGCTAATAAGTAAAGTACACCTGGCTTGGTTTTAAAACCGCAAGTCAAAGGAGATTTTGTTGAAGAGAAAGATAGAGGTATTTATAGCGAAATTGAGATAGTGTTCGAGCGAAAAAAAAGCTATACCCATCACAATAAAGGAAGGCAATTATGCAAATATAAGAAAGAGGGAAAAGGAAAAGGAAAAGGTAGTGAGAAGGGGGGGGGGGGGGGGCGGAAGAAAAAAAACAATTGACTTTTATAGCCTGCATATGGTATATACACTAAAGCCAAACAATCTCCCACAAAGGTATAAAGGTGCATATATTCATTAACCACTTAACGCCAAACAAAGAAAATATCCGTTGGAGCAGTTTAACGAACACTCCAATGCACAACTCGTTTAACACGAATTGCCGTAGGATCCAGATCCTCCTCTCCACTAATCCTCTCTTTCGGATCTATCTCCACATGAGTCCTGACCGACGTAAGAGGATCTAGGTCTTCATCTGCGTGGAAGGGCATAGGACTTGTTCTGTATGCCATATCGTATTTGTCGTTTTCACGATTATGGAGAGATATTCTCTGTATAAAACTAGACAGTCCACGCGAGGCCCCGAAATGATGGGTGCCTGGTAAGTTGGGCATTTTCTTGACCATTGACCGGACAAATGGCTGGAGGACAGGGAGACAGGCGCAGATGATTCCGACGCATGGCTCGATGGTTGACCACACGGATACACTACCCAAGGCCCATGTGATATCGATGTTACCATCGAGGTAAGTTAGGTAGTGGATTCGAATGCCGCTTGCGACGCAAACACTAAGACAGAGTTCAGTTAGCATTGGCTTTTGGAAGAGGTTGATTCGGGAACATACAATCCACCTAGAAGAAGCACAGCGCACACGCCAATCTTCTGCGTTGTCCGCATCTGAAGTTTCCAAACAATAGGCATCGGGACGAGCAGAATAAGAACATCCGTCAGGACGTTGGCAGCCGCATTCCCAATGTAGTAATAATAGAAGTTATATCGGTACGAGCCAGATGTAGGATCGGTGATTTCGTTCCAGAAATATGAAATTGGATCACAGGCGCATAGGGCAGCGACCATGCTTCCTATGCACCAGCCGTAGCATATCAAAAAAGTGGTCCAAATCATCCAGTTCATGCCAAAGATTCGGCGGTAGAACATGAGGATGGAGAATTTGATGAGGAGAAGCTCGACGAGATAGACAATGAGATAGGCAAAGAGGATCTATATTCAGTTAGCTTTGGCTCTGGGATATAGAATGCTTTTGGTTCGTGCCTTTTTCATTATGACCATGTTCGGCACTTCTATACACCAGATATGCAACCCGAACCCGTAGGTGCCACCTGATTTATATACTGTTAATGTCTTGTCCAAATAAGGTCGGATCCAGACGTACCAAGAATAGATGATGCAAGTAATGCCACCAATGGAATGGCCGTTATCCCAATCAGCCAGTCATCGGCTTCCAGCTTCACTCCTTGCATATACAACCTCACAAATAGACGGAAGATAATCGTGACTATGGCAAGTGTACATACAGTCACCACAGCAGCCGTATCTTCTGCATTTCTGTTTTCGTCGAGATTGATCCCCTCTGGTGCGGGCCCAAAGACCGAGGTCATATTCATATTGGCGGTTTACTTGCGCCAGCCTGAATATAGGGGAAAAAAGAAACTCTAGGCGTTAAGCATTGAAAACTAAAGTGAGTCTTAAAAGGCAAAAGTCTAACAGGCGATCATGGGTACTCTTGTCATTTTGATCTAAGGTCAAATTCTAGAGTATCAGGGCAGCATCCTAAAAGGGATGGTTAAACATGGCTTGCCACTAATCCTCTTGTTCCACTTTCTTCATTCGGATAGGATCATTTTCTGCACAGATTGCACCTTGTCCCGCTCGGGGATGGCCGTAGGGTTTGGGGGCGAAATATTAACAAGAGAATCAACTTCTTACTGGTATAAGAGGATAAATTATGGGTCAATGGCCCTATGCATTTATCGTGGAGGATTGGGAATCTGACGATTGTGTTGCAATTCCTTGAGGATCAACAAGGTAGTTTGTATAATTTGTATTTTTGATGCAAAACGCCCTCGCACATATCACTTTGCATGGTATTTAGCGACTATCACAAATGATACACTCATACATTTTTGTACAATGTTATTAATGAAGCTATCCAGACTTGAAAGTGGCTGAGGTACCGCTGTGGCTATATAATATTAGAGGTCGTGATTTATTCCCTCAATCTCCATATCGATTGAAAAATGGAGAGTAAGAAAAAGGTAACCATACGCGAAGATTCCTTAATATGATATGAATTCAGTACCAAGTGATATATAATATAGAATAAACTAAGGACAGAATATGCGAGAATATGCAATCCCTAACGGTGCTAAGGAATTTATCAATTCTCGCTATATGAGTACATATTAGTACATTGTACTATATCCAAGAATATCCACCAGTAATAAGAACCCTTGAAGCATATTCCGTTACAAGTAAAGTGACGTATAAAGAAAAGGCCCCCAAATAAGATATCAAGTTGATCATTGATAGCTGACGGACTCCGTATAATAAAATGAATTGCCTCCGAAAATGTCCCCACAAAAGATCGACCCCAACTTCAAACATTCAATCACCTTTTGACATTCTAACACCCCACCATCAAAATAATAAAATGCCCCCTAAATCTCAAGACCAGGCCGATGACAAGCGCCAAGCGGCCAGAGAAGTCATCGATATTCTCCAGGAGATCTCCGACCTACTAGTGCGTGCTCCAACATGATTCCTTCCCTGTCGTCATTCTCTATAAAGCAATTAGCCCCCGAACTAACATGTCGAATAGAATACCGACCTCGACCGAACAGAGCTGTCGCTTTGTGTGTCTCTCATTGAAAACGGGGTTAACCCCGATGCTTTGGCAGTACGCGTTTCCCCTCGCGAAAGTAACACTTTGCGCGCGTCATTAAAGGTGCATGCTGACTCTGCTTTATAGACTGTCATCAAGGATCTGCGCAAGGAGACTGGTTCAAAACGCGTGGGTAATGCTCCTGCCATGGAATAATCGCTTTGGGGAGTCGGCATGGGTTTAAGAGTTACATGTTGCTACATCGGTGCTTTGAGGTTGGTTCGGTTTTGGCGTTGAGGCCGTGTATTTGCTATGCAGGCCAGTCGGAGATATACCCTTTTGTTTTGTTTTCCGGTACAAATACACATTCAATTTGGCTTGGATTTATAGAGACATTGGAAAGGGTGGAAAATGTCTTGGGCTATCTCTACTAGGTAATCGTAAACCCGGGGTAGTGGGTAAGCGCATAGGAAGATGAGGCATAGCAAGGTGGCAGAGTAGAACGACGAGGGAAACAGATATGATCATGGGGAGGAAACGATTCAACGCGGAAGTGATTCGCGCAAATGACTGGGGATATTCAAATTCCAATTCACAATTATTTTGACTCGTCAGGCTTGATAGCCCCCTTGGTCTCCTGATCCTTGGGGGAACTAACTGGTTCTGACGCCGACTCGACAGTGGCATGCTTGAGTTGATCGCCCTCTGAGCCAGTGGTCTGCTCCTTAGTCTTAGTTTCCTTCTCGTCATCGCTATCGCCGAGGCTAAAAGGGTCGTTCTCCGCGACGGGCGAAGGCGCGACGCTGGACAATGGTTGCCATTTACTCGCCTTGCTGCCCGTTGAGCTGAGACGCTTGGATGCTGTGGAGGAATCGTAAAGGTTGTCAATCTCGGTGGGCGGTCCATCCTGGAAGGACACCCTGCGCCGGTCTGGAGAAGGAGACACAGAATGTTTAAAGCTGGACTGGCCCGGACGAGGGGGGCGAGACGGGGGAGCTGGGGCACAGTTAGCAAAACCCAATGCCAAACTTAAGATCGTTGTTTACCTTCGCCATCCCTCAACTCGAGAGCAGAGAAATCATCGCTGAAAACCTGGGGATCTGCGTCATAGCGCTCACGATCTCCACTGCGACGGCCCATATCACCACTCCGTCGGGGCCGGGCATTGGCCGGAGTTTCTCTTTGATTCTGCATAGGTTCCTCGTCCAAATCATCTCCATCAATTCTCTTCTTCAGGTTTGTTACCCACGAGTTAACCTTACTCTGTGTCTCTAGGAAGCCCTTGCGGAGATTCTCGCGGATTACAGGTAGATCATCTGTAAACAATTAGCACGAGCTCATTTGGCCTAGCCACCATATTTAATACCATCAAAGAAGCTGTATTCTCTCTCCTCCGAATCCTCGCTTCCTCTAGGTCGCTGGTACCTGGGGTCACTCTCCCAGTTCGGGGGCGGTGCGCGACGTCCTGCCGCATTGTAGTGCTCCGATAGCTGACGCGCATACATCTCATCGGCTTCAAGTTGTCGCTGTGCAGCAGTGCTCTGCTGGGTTGGGCGCGGCGGCTTTGGCGGTGGTGTCATTTCCTCTTGAGCCTTGGGGTCGGTCATACCTACAAGCAGAGGTCTTGGTCAGCTTATACTCATTTCAAGAAACAGTAGGTTCTCCACGAACCCAGAAGGGCATTGAACGCCCGCTCGACATTCCAATTGCTTGCGGTCAAGACGGCTTTGACAACACCAGGTTCGATGCTTGGAAATGCTTCTCTAAGGGTGTTCTCTGACTGTTCTCTCGGGTTCAGGGGCCGGGGCGGCTTTGGCGGGGCGGCCTCGGCGGCAGCTGGCTGGGCAACTGGCTGAGCAGCCACAGGGGAGGAAGTAACAACTCCATTCTCTTGGGGCTCATCGTCAAAGTCCATCGGGCGCGCGGTAGTTGGCGACTCGGCGCGGGGGCTGGTAGGGGAGTTAAGGGCAGCCAAGGGCTTGGGCGTGTTCTGTGTACGAACGTGAGCGTCATGCGACAAGTGAGATTTTGGAAAGCAAACATACTATCTTGTCCTCTTCTGACATCTTGAGATATCCCTAGGATCTAACAGAGTATCGAAAGTGACTGAACAGAAATTCAGAAAAAACAGTGTTGCCTGAGAATGTCTGAGAGCAGAACATATCGGGGAAGCTCTAAGTGACGTGGGGCGCACGTGATAGCGGGCGAGCTTTATACAGATCTGGATGTTTCTGCGACTCCGAGGATCTCCAAGTTGCCAATCTGCGAGCTTGAATTTTCAGAATGGCCCAATCTTAATTTGGGTTCCTTCAACAACCCATTCAGCAGAGTTCGTTCAAGGCTCAAATTTGGTCTAAAATGGCTTCAGACCAGGAGCTCTCGACCTCTTTTATTCCAGCCCTGTATAAACCGGCTGCTTTACTGCCTATCACACGCCACAAGAAAAATCTGCTCTACCTGGTTGAAAAATACCCCGTCACTATCGTGGTGGGCCAAACAGGCAGCGGGAAAACAACTCAGCTCCCGCAATATCTAGATCAGGCAGGATGGTGCGAGAATGGGAAGACTATTGCGGTTACACAGGTGAGCACTAATCCCATCATTCTTCAAACTGAGTAGCGACTAACTCTGTTTCAGCCCCGGCGTGTAGCTGCTACAACGGTTGCAACGCGAGTAGCCGAAGAGATGCGCTGTAAAGTCGGTGAAGAGGTGGGCTATTCCATCCGATTCGAAGATTTGACGTCTCCTGCAACAAGGATCAAATTTTTGACAGATGGAATGCTGCTCAGAGAAGCCCTGGTGGATCCTCTACTTTCGCGGTATTCAGTGATCATGGTTGATGAGGCACATGAAAGATCTCTCAGTACCGACGTGCTCCTTGGGACTCTAAAGAAGATCCGGAAGAAGCGTCCCGAACTTCGCATTATTGTTAGTAGTGCAACCCTCCAAGCAGAGGACTTTCTTCGTTTCTTCGCCGGCGAGGAGTACAAGCCCGAGGCAGATCCAGCGGATTTGGGTGGAAGCGTTGGTCGGATCATCAGTCTGGAAGGACGAATGTATCCAGTCGACATGCTGTTCCTTGACTCTCCGGCAGAGGATTACATAGAGCGAGCAGTGAAGACCGTTTTTGATATCCATACCCAAGAAGCAGAAGGAGACGTACTTCTCTTTTTGACTGGCCGAGAAGAGATTGACACTGCGATCCAGTTGATATCCGAGAGAGCGGCAACTCTCCATCCAAAGGCACCCTCTCTGCTTACGCTGCCACTTTATGCTGGACTCACCACGGAACAACAAATGTACGTCTTCGAGCCGACTCCAGAACACACCCGAAAGGTCATTGTCTCGACCAACATTGCCGAGGCCTCGGTCACGATCGACGGGATTGTATATGTGATTGATTCCGGCTTCGCCAAGCTCAGGGCATACAATCCCAATACTGGTATTGATACGTTGACTGCAGTGCCAATATCAAAAGCATCCGCCACCCAGCGAGCTGGCCGCGCTGGAAGAACGAAGCCAGGGAAATGTTTCCGTCTGTACACGCAACAAGCATTCGAGCAGATGCCGGAAGCCACCGTACCTGAAATTCAGAGGTCAAATCTCGCACCGGTTATTATGCAACTGAAAGCACTAGGCATCGACAACATCGTCCGGTTCGATTTCTTGACACCTCCGCCGGCAGAACTGATCATCCGTGCACTTGAGCTCCTGTTTTCTCTCGGTGCGATTGACGACTATGCCAAACTCACAAAACCGCTTGGAACGCGGATGGCAGAAATTGCTCTGGATCCTATGATGGCTAAAGTTCTTCTCACCGCGCCATCTTTCAATTGTCTGAGTGAAATCCTCACAATTGCGGCCATGGTCAACCTCCAAGGGACGGTGTGGGTTCAGCACGCCGGAGACAAAAGATCTGCCGAGAGCCACCGGCGAAAGTTTGCCGTCGAAGAGGGCGACCATTTGACGTACCTGAACGTTTACCAAGCCTTTGTCACCAAGGGAAAGAAAGACTCCAAATGGTGTCGCGATAACCTCTTGAATTATAGGGCACTGTTACGTGCAGTGAGCATCCGAGGCCAGTTAAAACGGTACCTAGAACGATTTGGTATTCAAGTTGACGAGACACTCTCATCCCGTCATGGCCCAGCCGATTTGAGCCGCCAACCAGAACAGATTCGGCGGTGTCTTACGACGGGCTATTTTGCTCACGCGGCGAAGATGCAACCGGATGGAACTTTCAAGACTGTCAGCGGTGGTCTGACTCTTCATGCTCACCCCACCTCGCTGATGTTTGTAAGTGCTCATAGATCTTGCCTGGGAATTTTCATGTTTGGCTTACTGACTTGATTATAGAACCGAAAAGCTGACTGGGTCATATTCCATGAGATTATGCAAACGGGTGAGAAGACTTATATCCGCGATGTCACCAAGATCGAGAAGAGTTATCTGCTGGAGTATGCTCCGGATTATTACCGAGTCAGGCAATTATAACACTTAGAATTTAGCTAGAGAGGAATATGTACAATAATACCCAGGCGTTTCAGGAGGCTGCGGAATTGAGATATAGTAAGAGTTTTGTAGATCTGTAAAAGCGAGAGGCAATTTGAGCCACTGTACTGTAAGTGATATTATGATGTACGTAATATCTACATTGTAAAGTAGTAGAGAATATTAACTCCAAATATAATCTTCTAAAAATATGTACAAAGAAAGTACATACATATTGTATGTTCTTAGTATCACCTCAATTGTCCGAAGTAAAACGACGTCACGGGAGTGGAGAGCTTCCCCAAACACTTTTTCAACCTCAAATCTCCAAATTTCTCTCTTACTATTCGCATCTTGTACACCAAATTTACGTATCTTACAATGTCAGGGCACCATGATCATGATGGCCACTGCCATGGCGAAGATCACGACCATACCAACGATATCACTCCAGCCATCCAATCCCTCCTCTATTCTCAGATCAACTTCGACCTAATAACGACCTTGAATGGTATGCATGAATCCCGTATTTTCTAGGCAACTACCAGTGACAAGTTCTGATTTGCGATTGACAGAGACCACCCCAAACTCTGGCGCATCCATCGTTCAGAAAACCTGGGCCGAGCGACTAAACGACAAGCCTGAGCTCGAGAGCGATGCTGATGAACAACTGCTCATGACCATCCCGTGAGTTTCATTCCACACATCCTATAATTTATTGTTGCTGCTCACTCCAACGTGTTGTGAAAATCCCAAACAAACCCCCCAATATTGCCCCTCACCGTTATCGCCCCAAAACTAACCCGAGATCTTCTACACAAGCTTTAACGGCCAAGTCAACGTTCACTCCCTTCTCCTGTACACAGCGCCTACAAACTCCGCCCCAAAGACAGCAAAGCTATTCAAAAACCGTGATGATATGGATTTCTCAACTGCATCGGAGTTGCACCCGACTCAAATCATCGAGGTCCCGCAGCCTGTACCTTCCGCCGATGTCTTTGAATTGCCCTTGAATCGTGCTCATTGGAACGCGACTACTTCTGTCACGCTTTTCTTTGAGGATAATTGGAGTGATGGTGAGGAGGATGTTACTAAGGTTGGGTATGTAGGCTTCAAGGGGCAGTTTATGAAGTTGACCCGGGAGCCCATTAATTTCCTCTACGAGGCTGCGGCGAACCCTCAGGACCATGTCTCTATTCCCGGCGTGAGTGGTGTTGGCAGCACCATGCCTGGCAGGTAGACTGGGTTTGGATGTTTCCTTCACAAGGATGAGTATGTCTCGGTGTGTTTTGAGGTGTCTTAATGATTAACGACAGTACCGTTTTACTAACTATGTATTTCTACATGGATTTTATTGATTTGTGGCCTTTGTTCCTGTAAAGTGAGCTCGTATACCGAGTATCATTTGTAAAACCTCGGATGTCATAATCTATAGAGGATGCACTCACAAATTGTCAACCTCAGGTTTTACAAGCAGTAGAACCAACCACCAACGCCATGGACGCAGGAAATCCACCAGCAATGTAGGCAACAAAAAAAAAACAAGCAAGCCCCAACGCCAGAAAATGCTTTGGATCAATATCATGCAATGCTTGGTGCTGTGCAACGAGGACCCAACATACCCCCCTACTAAGCGTGCAACGCCGTCCGAGTCTCAGCCTTGGCTTTGGCTCTTTGAGTTGAATCCGGCACCGGTTCTTCAACAAGCAAATCAGCAGTAGGCGGACTCGGCAGTACAACAGGATCAGGCAGGATTTCAGGACCAGCAAGTTCCCGCTGCAGAGCCTCCAGTTCATCCTCGACCTCATCCTCATCTTGGTTCGTCAAATGACCAGCCAGCATTTGGCTCACCTCCTATAATCCACTGTCAGCACCGAGCCCTAATCATACCCCAATCCAACCATCCTGCATAAGAGCAGCAAACAATGACGAGGGACATACCTCCTGATAAGCTCTCGCCTCCTCGGTCTCCCCCATTAATCTCTCAACTCCTTCAATACCACCCATCTCCTTGTTGATCGTCTGTAGCACCTTCGTTCCCTGCTGCAACCCAAACAACACGTCTTTCTGCACAAGCGCAAACTCCACCTGCCCAGTTAACTGTTCCAGCTGCGCAAGCTGCCCATCTGTCTTCTCAAGGAGTGACTCCTGGTATTTTTTGCGTCGGAGGGCGAGCAGTGCTCGCCGCCGATCATCGCGCGCGAGACATTCCCTGGCGATTTCCGTTTCGCGGCCTGTGAGGACGGTTATTCGTCGCTGATATTGGTGCAGTCTGTCACGTTGATTTTTGAGGTCGAGGATTGCCCTGTAGATACCACGGGGTGTTAGTGAGAATCATACAAGCTATTGTGTTCCTTGAATGGACGTGCTGGGCGGGGATGAGGGGGTCTGAGAAGAACAATAGTATGCTCAACACTGACACTATTGAGGATGGATTGGGGATATTGTATACAATAGACAGTAAGCACTCACCGATCCTGGGCAGATATCTTCTGCGAACTACTCGAGTTTCCCATGTTGTTGAAGAGAAAGAATCCCCCCATCTTGTAGATGGCCTAGACATGAATGACGTTATGTAACGGGCATGTAATTACGGGTAATTTTCAGCCGATCTTTCAATTGTTGCCATCTCCGAAATTTCGGGCCCGCGGCCTTTTTTTTTTGTGTATAACAACCATAATCAAATCATGCCTCCAAGGAAGGGTGGCAGGCCGACCCTGAGTCAGGGCCTGGACCGTGAGGTATGTATTCAAAATTGAGTCTTGTTGGCTTTCGCTCACCAAAACAGGTCTACCAGGTCGTGCGCAAGATCATTGACGACCAGCCCGAGACTGGTCGCATCCGACTATCGGTTCCAACGATTTATGACACAATTAAGAAATCCAACTCGAGCTTGAACCGGAAACCGAAGAGACTCATTGAGGACAGTCTGGAACGGGTGTTGGAGGTTGTCAAGGCTGATATGGGCGAAGAGGATGAGGATTCCATGGAGGGGGACTTTGAGGGACTCGAGGAGCCTCCCGCCGCGGTACGTTCATGCACTGCGCATATTTTGTTTGAATGGGATGGAAATTCTAATTGGAATTGTCACATCAGGAACCCAATGGAATGAACCAGAGCGTCGTCGGCTCGTGGGCAGTAGCAAAGGCCAAAAAGACCGCCGAATCAACCGCTAGCCCGGCACCCACATCTTCCAAGAGAAGAACACATGGCGGAGAATCTGTCTCTAAGCGACGCAAGGCTGAGCCCGCGGATCGTTCGCCGCCAACACACGTCAGTCTCGCTGATTTGGGTGGACTGGATGATGTTGTTCAGGAACTTGGGGACTTGGTCATTCTACCCATGACTCGGCCGCAGGTCTATCTCTCATCAAACGTGCAGCCGCCGCGTGGAGTATTGCTGCATGGCCCGCCAGGTTGTGGTAAGACGTTGATTGCGAACGCTTTCGCAGCGGAGCTGGGTGTGCCATTCATCTCAATCTCTGCGCCTTCGGTCGTGTCAGGAATGTCGGGTGAATCTGAGAAAGCCCTGCGCGAGTACTTCGAAGAGGCCAAGCGTCTTGCTCCCTGTCTCATCTTCATCGATGAGATCGATGCGATTACACCGAAGCGCGAAAGCGCTCAGAGAGAGATGGAGAAGCGAATTGTCGCCCAGCTTCTGACCTGCATGGATGATATTGCCCTTGAAAAGACAGACGGCAAACCTGTCATCGTACTCGCGGCAACTAACCGCCCAGACAGTCTCGATGCCGCCCTGCGCCGCGGTGGCCGTTTCGATAAGGAAATCAACATGACTGTGCCCTCAGAGCCAGTCAGAGAGCAGATCCTACACGCACTCACCCGCAAAATGCGCCTGGCCGACGATATCGACCTTAAGACGCTAGCCAAACGCACCCCCGGCTTCGTGGGTGCCGATCTCAACGACCTCGTCTCGACCGCCGGTTCAGCCGCCATCAAGCGGTACCTCGCGATCCTCAAGTCGAACAGCGGTGAAGAAATGGAGATGGAAATTGAAGGCGAAGAAGATATCAGCCCGCGAGTTCGCGAACTCCGTCGCCTCATCGTTCACGCCAAGGAAACACCCCTTGGCGATGAAGCAGAAGTCGTCCTTGTCTCCAACGCAGACTTCTTCACAGCCCTCCCCAAGATCCAACCCTCCTCTAAGCGCGAGGGCTTCGCCACAATCCCCGACACAACCTGGGCCGACATCGGTGCCCTCGGCGGCATTCGCGAGGAGCTCGTCACAGCCATCGTCGAACCAATCAAGAACCCCGATATCTACGCCAACGTCGGTATCACCGCGCCAACTGGTGTCCTCCTCTGGGGCCCACCCGGTTGCGGTAAAACCCTCCTCGCAAAGGCCGTCGCCAACGAGTCCCGCGCAAACTTCATCAGCGTCAAGGGACCGGAACTGCTCAATAAGTTCGTCGGTGAGTCTGAGCGCGCGGTTCGCCAGGTCTTCGTCCGAGCCCGTTCCTCCGTACCCTGTGTTATCTTCTTTGATGAGCTCGATGCCCTCGTGCCCCGTCGTGACGATACGCTCTCCGAGGCCTCTGCCCGTGTTGTCAACACACTTCTCACAGAGCTTGATGGTCTCGGCAGCAGTCGCCAGGGTATCTATGTCATTGCTGCTACTAATCGGCCTGATATCATTGATCCTGCTATGCTGCGTCCTGGTCGTCTTGAGACTCTTCTCTTCGTGAACTTGCCCACGCCGCTCGAGCGTGTCGATATCTTGCAGACTCTTCTCCGGAAGTTGTCCGTTGAGTTTAGTGAAGATCTGCGCAAACTCGCTGAGGAGTGCGAGGGCTTCAGTGGTGCTGATTTGGGCAGTTTGTTGCGCCGTGCTGGTTACTCTGCTATCAAGCGTCGCGATACTATCAAATTCGTTGACTTTGTTGCTGCTAAGGCATTCGTTCGGCCTAGTGTTACGGATTTGAGGAAGTATGAGAAACTTCGGAGGGACTGGAGTGGTGGAGTGGTCTGAGTTGGTTGGGTTGTGTATGCACTTCTCTTGGGATATACATATTTAGATCTAGAGTTTTCTTTTTTTTTTCTCTCCCCTTTTCTTACTTGGGATCGTGGACATAGATACCTTGAACATTGCCTATTTGATCGGACATTCGACCATTCATCCCTACATCCCTTGGGCTACTACTAAACGTGATGGATCCCAAGATCTATGATATGATACGAAGTAGAAAATGTTTAAAAGAAACAACTTTTTTGTAAGATACCTATACAAAAGAAAGATTATGCACAAAAAATAAATAGAGAAAAACGCCCAGAAAAATGTCAGACATCATGCAACGGCATTTCAAGATTACATCCACAAGCGACAGGTTCCATCGGCACCGGCACTGACAGCCCACGCCTCGCGCGGGTGCCAGTCGATATCCAAAACACCCAGCTCGCCAGTAATCTTGTGGCCCTTGAGAACCTTGAGCGGCACAATGGTAGCATTGCTGAGCATATCTCCAGTAACGCTGCCGTGGAAGATCTGCAGAGATCCATCGTCGGAGGCATCTGCGAAGAGCGGGTAGCGGCCGCTGGGGTGGAACTTGACAGCGCGGATAGCCTTGCGGTGGTAGCGGAGAGTCTTGTAGGGGCGCTGGGAGAGGTCGAGATCGTGCCAGAGCAGACGGCGATCGTACGAGCCGATGATGATGTTGTCGCCGCCGGATGCGCTGGAGGAGGTCGGGTGAATGTCGAAGGACGAGATCCAGCGCGCACCGGGCTGCAAGATCTTGACGAGAAGCTGGCGAGAGAGATCGTAGGCACGGATCGAGCGCTGGTTGGCGACGAAAAGGATGGGTTTCGACGGGTGGAAGTGGGCGGTCTGGGGGGGACCACCGCCCTTGAGGCGGCGCTTGAAGGGGAATTGCGTCAAGTGCTTGCTGACTGTGTGGATGGAGATTGCGACGGAGGCGGGTGTCGAGGCGCCCGAGCAAACTGTCACGAAGTAGTCGCCGCGGCGGTGCCACGAGATCGTCTTGGGCACGTAGCGGAGGGGAATGACAACACAGACACCAGCGTCCAAGAGCGCGGACTCGGGACGGATCCAGGTTGGGGCATTGTTCTTCTTGCCTTCCTCTGAGGCACTGGGGGCCGGTCGAGAGGCGGCGAAACCCCAGCCTGCGTCGAGGAGATCCAGACTGGCCTTCTCGATTTCGGGGTTGACGATGGGAGGCACGGCGAGGAAAATATCGTCTCCTGCGGTGGCAGCAAGGACGACGGCATCCTTGCCGGGACGCCAGCGGACAGTGTTGACCGCTTCGTCATCGCTGAGCTTCACACTCCACAGTTGGCGACCTGTGAGGAGTTCCCAGACACGGACGGTACCATCATCGCCACCAGTGGCCAGCCAGATTCCAGTTGGGTCCACATTGACAGAGCGCACACGGCCCTTGTGTCCACGGAAGACGGTGGCACAAGCAGTGGGGAAAGGCTTGAGCTCCTCAGGGCTGGGAAGCTTGGGCAAGAGACTCTCGGGGTCGATGTTCAGCTTGCTACGACGCACACGCGGAGCGAGGTAAAGATCCAAGCAACGCTCGAACTTCTCCTGGACGAAGTTGTCGTATCCAGGAACTCTGCGCAGGGAGCCGAAGTCGTTGGGCAAGTAATCCTTCTCGCGATCCTCGGGATCTGTTTGCTCCCATTCCTTGCGTTCCTTGTTATCGGGCAGGTACTCGGCAGGTGGGTGGTAACTCTCCTCATAACCAGGGGGTGGAAGTTTGGGCGCCGGGATGTGCATAACGTGGTCAGCTCGCTCAACTTCGTCAGCCCACAGGTCGTAGTTGATGAGTTCTTCATCCTTCTCTTCTCTGTCCTCGGGCGCCTTGTAAGGAAGAATACGGCCCTCGCGGATGGCCTTCACAAGCTTCATCACACGCTTCTGCTCGTGCTTGGAGGGCACGAAACGGCGCTTGGGCTCGGGAGCGGCGCTCAATGGCATGATTTCCTTTTGACTACTGAACCATTCCACCAAAGGCTCGTATGGGTCATAGCCCTCGGAAGTAACCTCGTTCATCTGCACCTTGCGGATCAACTCCAATTCCTCCTGGCTAATCTCCAGAGGCTTGCCGGTCTGAGGGTCAGTCATACCGGTCCAGCCCTTGGGGATTTCAATGCTATCCAACAATGCATCCAGGGCCTCGCCCTTGGCAGGACGCATAATTTTCTTTCCATTGATGTCGTAACCAATATGGGGATATTCGTCGTAGAACTTCAGTGGGATGTCGCCAATGGTGTTGGCATTTTCATCCACCTCGGATAGTTCAGAATTGTCGTCCGGGTGAATTTCATCCCAGAGGTAGCGATCGTTTCCGTTGGCGTCCTTCACAATGCGGAAGTTGGGTTCACCGGCAGCTGGTTTAATTTCTTCTGTATCAGAGGGGATCTCATCGCTATCCAATTCCTCTTCTCCATCTTCCGAGTCGCTGAAGTCGTCGACCAGTTCAACTTCCGAGTCGCTATCATCGTTCTCGCTGTCCGAAAGATCGTTGGCGGTGTCCGACAAGGATCCATCAAGGTTGCCTTTGCTCAATTCGTCACCGGAAAAGACACCAGCTTCCTCCTCAACATCACGAGTGACAGCCTTGCGCTTCTTTGAAGCCGCCTTGGGATTCATGGTGCCGTTTAGCGGGTGTTGTTTTATTGCAGTAGATCCACGGATTTTTTTTAGGATAATTTCTCGCGGCCATTCACCGCTCACCGCCCACATGACCGCCCCCATCTTATCGGGCCTATCTATGACACGCCAACCTTTTGGAATGTTTTCTATTTGAAGGGCTCTGTTAAATCGAGAATATTATCAAGCTATGTCACTCCCACCTGATTATGGTGGAGTGCTTCCTTTGTCTACAAATGATTCCTCAGAGGCAAAAAGACATGCAGCATGCGACGATTGTAGTATGTCTCACCGGCCGGTGTAAAACACAACCCTCACTGACCAGTCTACTGTTCGACAGGAAAGCGGAAGCTCAAATGCTCCGGGGAACTGACAGGATGTTCGCGATGTATTAAACAGTCACTCTCTTGCAACTATTCCATACAAAAACAGATGGGCCGACCACCTAAGAAACGGACACGGACAGACGATGAGGGGGTCGACTTTCCACCGTTATCTGGAGCTGAAATTTGGCCAAGTCCAGAGGACTCGCAACAATCTTCATCAGGAATGAGTCCGAATATATCCACTTTCCCAGATGCTGATCATCTTTGTCCGCAATTCTTCTGGCGGCCTGGTACGAACACGAATTTGCCACAGTCCCAGCCCGCAGATCTATTGTCAGGCTATGATGACCACAACCATACCTGGAAGCCAGACCGTCTGAAACAATCCAATCTTCCTGTTTTCCCATCATCTTCTCCTTGGCCAGATTTCTCAGCCGTCTCTGAAGCCACGGCTATGCCAATGCCACTGCCATTCCCTAACCCCTCAACATTCCCACCCACGCTCCCGCTCTCTCCTGCCACCTCCGTTTCCTCCGACTCCGCAACACCTGGGTGTACTTGTCTGTCATATATCTACCTCAGCCTTAGCCACATGACATCAATCTCCTCCTTCCCCGTCAACTCCCACACTCTATGCTCGCTATATATCGCTGCACGAACAGCGCGAGACGTGATCCGCTGCCAAGTTTGTCCCAAGGCCTTCTCGACAGGGTTTCAAAATATCATGTTCTTAGGGACTCTATTAACAGTTGTCGCGGACTCGTGGCTGCGGGTCTCGCAAGCCGATGCTATGGACTTGGGGATGCAGGCCGCGCCTCCACACTTCGTGTCTGAGGTGCATCAAAGCCCTGACCCAGCACAAGTTTGGAAATCATGGCTCCACCAAGTGGTTCGTCGCGCTGTCATTGGTGGTCCCGTTGCGCCGGGTGCTATCGTCGCTTGTTCTGAGCAGCCAGATCTGCTGTCCATGATTGGGGAACTCGAGAATCGGCAACGCCGCTGGCATGAGCCTGGGCAACATCCACTTGGACAAAATCCACTTGGACAGTGGAACACAATGTCGTCCCTCTCGGACCCCCTTAAGTCAGAAGATAAGGATGAGCCCGATGAAGCTAAATTTTTATGCCTTCGTGTAGTTGGAAGTTCCAGGGAAGTGATCGCAAAATTCAACTTTGATCCTTCGGAATATCCCGAGGGCGTTGAGCCGGTCACTGCGGGCAACAAAGCGCATACAGGTGCACATCATGCATGAAAAGTTTGGTTAGTTAAAGGTGGTTCAGTTATCTGGTTTCTTCACGTTGAATATGTCCGAGACAAGGAGTTAGTGCTATATACCATTTGGCATTGGATACGATACAAATCTATATTGCTTCGCTGGTACGAAGCTAGATATGTCATTGAACATTTCATTAATTTTTGTTGTACAAGCATCAAGTCAGAGTGAAATGAGCCCTAGGGTCCCTCGAATGCCTGTCCATGTAGATGACGCCGGACCATGTGGATATGTAACAAGAAAACTGCATCGAAAGCGTGAAAAGAAAAAGAACCTGCGAGAGAAGTGGAATGTTACAAGCTCACTCGTCGTCCTCGTCGTCCACCACGTAGCGGTTCTTCTTTCGGGCAGGAGGTGTACCGGCCCTGGCTTGAGATTCTGGCTTGCTACGGGCAGCTTTCGCAGGTGCAGCCTCCACGTCATCTTCACCTTCGGCGTCCATGTCTTCATCTTCCAGCTCCTCTTCGTCATCTTCGGCTTCCTCCTCAAGCTCCTCGTCGCTGCCAACCAAGAATCCATCGTCCTCGTCGTACTCGTCTTCTCTGTTACGGGCACCACGAGAGTAGTCCTCTTCGTCGTCGGTGTAGATCTCACCCCGACGGTTCTGGCGGCGGGGCTTGGCACGCGGACGAGTCGTATGCAAACCACCATCTTCAAGACCACCGACACTAAGGCCGCTAGGACCGGTACGACTGGCGCCATGACGGCGACCGCGGTCAGCCTCGCGATCAGCAAGCTGCTGGCGACGACGCTCGGCCTTGATAGCTTCCTTTTCCATCATTTCGGCACGTCTACCAGCCAACTCGGGATCCTCTGTTATTTCATAACGTGGCGCAGTGCCAGCTGCGGTCTGCTTGCTACCACGAGCAGCAGCAGCTAGTTGCTCTTGCAGTCGCTGAACGGCATCGTCCGTCTCCAAGGTGGTCGGGAGAATAGTCAGACCTTGGGTGACATGTGAGCTCAATCGGAAAACTTGAGCTGTTTCCAGTCCAGCTGCGAGATAAACGTGGGAGTCCAGCTTGTGGTCATATTCGCCGGACTTGGTGAGAGGCGCGAGGGGTTTAGATGCGATGCGGTATTGCTCAAGGGGGGCAGAGGCGAGTTGAAGAGTAATGGAGCCATCCTCCCATTTGATCATGCGGGCATTGGACTGCAAAAGAGACCCATCTGCGGGATCCTTACGCCAGCATAGGGAGGTAGCAGCGGTCTGGTAAGGTGGTGGGACGTAAGTCTCAGGATTGAATTCTTCTCCTTCGATTGAGAGGAAATCTGGCACACGCATTGTGTAAACCTATTACTGGAAGTTAGATCAATGTCAAAAGGTCGAGGTAGAAGCTGCTCTTACCTCTCCATCGTTGGTCAATGGCATTGGCGCCCGAGCAAGATCCTGGTCAATGACATTGAGTTCCTGCTGCTCCTGAGGCTCATCATCCATTCGGTCTTCGCGCCGATCATAGCGATGCTCATCGTCACCGGAGTCAAGTTGTTCATCGTCTAGGTTGCGGTGGGGTCTAGCAATATATCAGCATTTAGATCTTGTCGCTTTGGTGCGGGTTGCATACTCAATATCATCGAGACCACCCTCTCCATCCGATCCGAAAAGATCATCGCCTTCATCCATTTGATCGGCGCCAGAATCATTGGCATTGCTGTGCGCAGGGCTCTCATTGCCATTGCTGGGGCGTCGGACGCCCTCCTCATCGGAGGACATGGTGTATGGATTTATGTTGCAAGTCCGTAGATGTGTGAAGATGGGAGTGGCGATAAAGAATGGGGTGAAGGTGTTCTTTTTATTATATTGGGAGTGAGCGATACGATATATCGTCCGTAATGTACTGACAATTGTTCTATCGGACATTCACGACGGAGCTCCCATAATTCAATTGACGCGTGGGAATATAAATTCTCCGACTCCGGACCCAAACAGGACTAGTATCTCGATGGCCCAGACCAAAAGGGGATCCTCAACGTGTGGGCATCTCACCGTCTCGTCCCTCATCCCCGTTATTTTCTTGATTTGAAGCATCGCAGATCAATTTCAAGATGGCGACCTTCTTCCAGAGCGTGTAAGTGATGTTGCACTATTGTGGACTTGTTGCAATCGGTTCCATCTCCCTTCTACGTTTACCCCCTCATACTGCACGAAGAACACCCCCGGCGCCACAAATACAAAGGAGCATTCCATTCCCCCTCCCCAAAGTCTAATATATGCCCTGGCCTCTTTTTTCGTTTACACTACCCTTGCTTCTTTTATATATTCCTACTTTGTTCTTAAACAGCTATACCCTGCCACAATCGCCCGCTAACTCTATTTTTGAATACAGTCGCCAAGGATTTGGTCGGGGAGGAAACAACAAGAGCAACAATCCGCCTAAAAGCCCAGCACAGTCCTCTATTCCTCAGCATCAAGCCACCATGTCGAATTCGCCCTCGATTTCCAGCAGTCTGTCAGTGGAGACTCAAGCGAACGACCCCGAGGGGCCCAAGTACTTCTTCCAGGAGAAGTATGCCCCGCTGAATGTGAGGGGCAACTTCTTGACCCTCTGTGCTTGCCCGAAGAATGTGGAGCTGGGCGAGTGGCTGGCTCACCAAAGTAAGCAATGCGGAAGCTTATCTTGGGGAGCGGGGAGGCTAATGTGTTTCTACTTCCAGTTGTTGAACAATATCGTTTACTCCATGGCATGCTCCAGGTTATCCAGGAGGTGAACAGTGTGACCGGGCTACCTATTTGCAATGAAAATACTTGTCCAACAATGTCCGCTGGACGGTATGTGGATATGGCGGGGTAAATTATGAACTAAGCTAACGATTCCAAAGGCTGACCTATACTTGGCTTGTTGACGGCCGCGCCGCCAAAATCTCCGCCCCGAAGTTTATCAACCGCGTCGAGAAATGGATCGTCAGCAAGATCCATGACCCTGTTATGTTCCCTACCGAAAAAGTCAACGGCACACCCGAGACATCTGCCATCAAAGAGGCCAATGGCGCATCAACAACTCCCTCCGACCCTGCCAACCCCGACGACTGGATCGGCAAGTCTAGTGGCTTCCCGCCAACCTTTTATAAGGACTGCCAGGGTATTATGAAGCAGATGTTCCGCTGTTACGCTCATTTGTACCATGCTCATTGGCTCAACCCCTTTTGGCACATTAACAAGCACGATGTCCTGAACATGTGCTTCGTTCACTTCGTGACGGTCTCTAAGTACTACGGGCTTGTGTCCGATAAGGAGATGGAGCCCATGCAACCCTTGATTGAGCTGTTCATTAAGCAGCAGCGGGTTCCACCAGAGGCGCTTAACGGCGGCCACTGGGCCCAGCAGGCCGCCACTTAAAGCTCCACGGGTCTGGAGTTGCACCTTTTTGTTTTTACATTGACGACCATGACATGTCCGCTAACCTGGCGTTGGGCCGCGCTGTCTTACTTTGCTCGTATTCTGCTTTCTCCTTCTGCCATTTAAAACAAAAATGGGTGAATTTGTGATCATATGACACAGAGCCAGGACTTTGATTGAGCATTTAGCATGCGCTGTGAATTATTCTACTTGATGATCTTGCATATTCTCATCCAGCATCAGCTGGGCATTGCATGTTTTTTTTATCTACTCATTGCAATAAATTCATCTGATCATAATTTCATCACAATAAGACTTGGGGCTGTAAATGATCCACTAGATACATTCCATTTTGTCTGGACCTGGCGACTCGAGTGTGCCTAGCGCTGCAGAAGACGTGAGCAGTCCCGAAGGCTTTGGGGGGAGTTATTTGTCGGGACAACTGTCTCTTGACAGCTATGATCCAGGTGTGTACAGCGTACTGTGAAGTATAGATGCTGTGAAACATAACCAATTGAGATAGGTCGATCTTCGACCCACAAGCAAATGCAGTAAAGCGCCCGCAAACAACAGTGACCGAGAGCCACAGATGCATAGATGACAACGCTTTTGAAGATTTGAGCAGTCCAAGCTAACTTAAAAGAAGCCAGTTGCGCGTATATGACCCACCAGATTGGTCACAGATAGACCCCATCCCCATCCTCTCGATCATTGGACTCCTGTCCTGCACCGGTCTCAGCCCCAGCCCCAGCTCCAGTCCCAGTCTGGGTCTCAGTCTCAGTTGCATCTCCATTCGTCACCGGAACATCTGTCGAAGTGTCCTGTCCCTTGTCGATCTTAAGCTCATCAAGCTCAATCCAAGGCTGTCCACGATTCTCGACCTCGGTCTTCAGCAATGATATCCGCTCATTCATGGACACCGCCACACCCTCGTTTTCGGTGACATAGCCCTCCAGCTCCTTCTTGTCTTCTTCTGAGTCATTGCTTTCTGCTAAGAATGCGCGGAGCTCGGCATTTGAGCGGTGCAGGTGTGCGATGGAGTTTGTGAGCTCAGAGACTTTGCTGTAGAGGACTGCGAGGGGAAGCTCTTTGATTGCTTCAGCAAAGGCTCCTGGGGTTATAGGGAGGGATTCAGTTGACATTTTGATGTTTGTTTTGTGATGGGTTGAAGGTAGAGTTGGAATTAATGCGGGCTGATCTGTTTAGATTGTTATCGTCTTATCGTCACGTGGGGTTGGTTATAAATCAGATAGGAGATGTCCACATATGGGAGATATTGGGATTGGTTTTGAGTATTGGTGGATTAGGAGTGAATAGATATTCTGATACTATATAGTTCAAGTCAATGCTACCTTTAAATAATCAAGCATCTTCAATCAATTCCTATCCATCTTGCTTTGTACGGGCAATCGCGGTCTCGGAACAACTCTACAGCCGGTCCATATGATGGATGTTACCAAAAAGATCTCCGAACAGTCCACCACCATCCCATATTCCGTGGTCCTCTCCGAGCCCTCGCTCTCCAGTCACAGGATATGAGCAATGCGGTCTGGGCCGTATGGCGGGCTCCATGCCCAGGGCTCCGCACCTCCGTGCTGCCAGTAACATTCCGCCCTGCCAGTCGCGATCTCCGCATTACCCCATGGCGCATGTACAGCACCTCGCGCCAAACCACCTTGCCAATCCCGAGCCTTCTGTCCCACATATTCTCCCGCTCGTCTCGACCGACGCCAGCCCCGATATCCCTACAACGATTCAACCCGGTCTCTACCCCCCGCCGCTTCAAACGTACAACCGCCGCATCTTCAAAGCCAAAGCCTAAATCGGATCCCTCGGAGGTCCTCCCTCGCCAAAAGCCCTTCTCCGATGCCGAGATCAAAGCCATCTTTGGTCCTGTCAAGTTCAATGCAAAGCTGGGAAACCGTATCCTGGCCGTCTTGCACGGCCATCGTCTGACCGGCACGCTTGATGCAGACTTACCAATTGACATTGCCCGCGCTATCACCAAACAGCAGTTTGATATTGCTTTGGAATGGCTCCGCAGTGAGTACCCCGTCGACGAGGATGCTGCTATTTTCGCCCGCATTGAGCGTGAGGAGCGCGCGGAGGAAGAGAAGCTTGTGCGCCGCGCTGAGAAGCTAGGCTTGTATAAGCCGCAGAGTGGTTCTTATGATGCCGAGCTTGGCGAGGAGGGCTCTCCCTACGGCAAGAGTGTTTTGAAAGAAGCTCGCGAGAGGAATGAAAAGCGCTTGTTGGCTGAACAGGAACGCAAACGGCAAGAGTGGCTCGATGGCGAGAAAGAAGAACACGAACGATTGAAGCGGGAGTTTGGGAAGAACACTTCCCTGCAGCAATACCAGGAGGCTGCGCTCACCGAGGGTATGTATACTATGATTCAAGCTTTGGTGATTGGTATAGGTGTTGACATTTTCAGCTCGTCCCCGTGCGGATCCTATCGAGAGGCCGTATCTCGCTTGGGTCCAGAAGCATCATATTGCCGCTACCAACGAGAGTCCCGAGTCGATGAGTATCACCAATGTAAGGATGATTCATATTGTGGAATTGTTCCGTTATTAACCATATTTGAACTGGCAGTCTCAGCGTCTGCTCGCTCCACTTCTGTTCTCGATCGTCGTTCTCGCCCTTTGCTATACCTTTGCTCAGAAATATGAGTTCCCGGCACGAAAGGATCGCCTCATGCCGGATGTGCCTCCTGCTGTGGCTACTGTGGGTGCCATTGTGACAGCTAATGTAGCAGTCACTTTGCTGTGGAAATACGTACCTCCCGCGTGGAGACTGCTCAACCGATACTTTGTGATTGTTCCCTTTTATCCCAGCTCACTGGGTATGATCGGAAGCACATTCAGTCATCAGACATGGAGACACCTTGGAACAAATATGATGGTCTTGGGACTTATGGGAACCAGAGGTATGCATTGTGGTTAGCAGAAGCACCAGAAAATATGGTTTCTAACTATTTCCTTATACAGTCCACGATGAAATCGGCCGTGGAAACTTTTTGGCCATCTACTTCGCTTCCGGTGTCATGGGATCTGTCTTCTCATTGACACGCAGCGTCATCCTCGGCTGCCTGGGCATGACCTCCCTTGGAGCCAGTGCTGCAACCAGCGGTATCGTCGCCGCATGGTGCATGTCCCACTTCAAGTTTGTCTCCCATCATCTCTCCGGCTGTGATCGTAATACCTAAACTGACCCACCTTAGTGACAAACTCACCATGTGGATTCTTCCCCAAGGGCTCCAAGAAAATATTTGGACCTACGGCTGGGTCTTCCTTACCTGTCTAGTTGGCACCGAAGTCTTTAGCTTGCTCGCTCCTGCATTCCTATTCCGCGCTTGGCCCCTCTCCCGACTGACCAAGATGGACCACGCTGCCCATCTAGGTGGTTATGTGACCGGTGCTGGGTGTGGATATACCCTCATGCAGAAAAAGAAAGAGCGCGAGAGAAAGGCGAGACAGTCAAGGTGGATCTAAAGTCTCATGAATAGAGACCGGGTAACCTTATCTTTGGTTTCCAATTGTATCATACTGGCGTTACTGCGGCAAATTCTAGCCTTTTATACTACTCATTTACTTGGGTTGCCATGTTCTTCTCACTCATTGTTCTATTCAAAATTACTGATATATCAATCTACCAAAACGTTCTAGGGGGGGATATCAAATACCCCAATCATCTTCACGAAACCCGTTTCTAATCCTGCAGCTCAGTAGTCGCAGACCACGGATTCACAGCTGCGTACACGGGCTTATCCCAATGCGCAGGTTCAACCAACAGCTGATCCTCACGTTCCGAGGGCCCCTCGCGGGACAAGAAAACCATGTGCTTGTCAATAGAAATAATCCCTAGGTTGATGAATTCCACATACCAAAGTGCAACAATCTGAATCTGCAGCATCAACACCTCGGCAGCTTGCTCCGGTGTCTCTATCCTAATTGGAAAGGAGACGCACATATTCCCCAAGCCGTGCAATGCATCAATGGTCCACGTAACCAAGCCAGCCTCGATGGTCTCAGCTATATGGATTATAACCTCCCTATCATCCGTTGCAATGCTCATAGTATCAGGGAGAGTCACATTACCCCAGATCCAACCTAGCTGGCTGTTGTGGGGGTCCCTGAAATGGAACCGGGTGCCATGCTCGAGCTGGCTTGACTGAAACACACTCGCCTGGTAAAAGGGCATGACGACGGGTAGAGTAAATGGATGTGTTTGGTAGTCTACTTTTTGTTTTGGGTTAGGGATGCTTTTCTGGGTGATGCCGCTGATGGTGAGATATACTCAAGACAGGGACACCCGAGGGTTCATATAGGGGACAAGCCATCTATTTTTGATAATTAGAAATAATGAGAGAATAAAGTCCTTTCATGACTATAATGCCGTTGTCTGTTCTTTGAGAAAGTATACTATTCTCTCTATACTCTTTGTTTGACCCGATATCCTATATTAATCTTATGTAGGTCTTCTCTTTGTTCTTATTGCCTCTTCGAGTGTTACATTTACTTCCATCCAAGGAGACTTTGCGCCTTTATCGTAAGGATGGCTTTCAGTTAGAAGATCCTGAAGAAAACTAGTAAGAATTATATTCAATGCAATCAGAAGCCACCACAATATTGCCAGAACACTCTGTATAGACTTGGGCTGTTAGCCTCCTGGCTCTAATATTTGGACGTTTTCTCTCAGTTTCTAGCTTTGACAATATCCATCTTGCATACACTCGACCTTTTATTTCTCTCTACTGTCAACAAATCTATTATACAACTCCTACACCTACGAAGACAGTTTAAAAAGTAGAATATTTCAACATAAAGTATTGCATTGATTACTCGAATATCCAAATAAGCCTGAACCATTCGAGTCCGAAGAATTTGACCTCGACACAATAAAGAACAATCTAAATACGCCAGGGATCCATTAGAACCACTCCCACATCCAACATCTCTTCCAAACGTATAAACTCACGACGAATCCCAGCAAAAATTATTGTTTGATCCAAAGTAACCTTCCTGGACAAAATCTGATCCTTCCAATACCCCGCCAGATTTTCAGCAAGAAGAAGATCTGGGTGCGTAGGATCAGGCGTATATGACTTGGGCAGGGGCGTATCCGGATCGCGCTTGATGGGGATCGAGAGACAACTGTACCCTAAACCATGCATTGCCCGATTGTCTACAGTAAAGTGGCCTTTTGCAATCATATTCTTTACAATCAACATGACTTCCGAATCTCTAAGGCCGCGGTGATCGCCGTCTTCGGCAAAATGTACGGTGATCCAGTAGTAGTCGGTTCGGTTACCGTCTGGCTCGGCGAAATATTGACCGTTCGTGCTTTTGTACACGCTTGGCTGGAACTTGCTTGACATTTTGGTTAGCAAATCTCAACGGGGGGGGATTTACCGTTACTATGAGGGGTATGTCCTTGGTGGAGGGTTTTCGTTTTATTGATCAAATAATGTTTTTATAGATAATGACGGCGAGGTAGAACTCGAGGCGAGAACACCAGGGTTTATAAAATGACAGCTAAGTTGCAATATATCTAGAGTATTGTATGGGAAGTCACACAAAGGGCTTTCATTTCTACAATGGCTTTCTTCATTCTTCCAAGGGTTTTGGTCTTTGATAGAGATATAGTCTTTGTACTAGGTATAGTTCTACCAGTCTTGAGGTTGGTTTCTCGACAGACTTTTTTGAGAGCTAGAGCTGGGAATTATACTGCCAAGTAGAACCTCATTGTCACAAACAGAAATGAAAACATAGATATACCTAAATCTAAATCTTTTAAGATTTCAACAATGCTGTATGAGTAAGGTGCAAGTCACGAAATAAGTCACACGCGACACTCCTACATTGGACAAGTAATAAAGCCCTGGGTAACCTGATTGGAAGTCTCCTTGGACCTTATGTGTGTATACACACAGTCACTCGTTCTTCCATAGAAATAAAAAGCGCAAGGGGGAAAAACAAGCAAGGCACGGTTAGTGGGCATGTCTATCCTACTTAGCATGGTGTTTCTTCTTTATATTAGTTTCTTTCAAGAAGTGCCCTCTACTTCCTTTGGTCAGAACTAATACATCGGTTTTTTGAGGCATGTTGGTGATAAAATCGTAGTAAAGATGGTGCATTGGTTGGAATTTGCATTGCGGTGTGGTAACCCAATTACCAAAGGGGGATTGGGTTACTTGGCGAGGACCGGGTAAGGCATAATGCGACAAATACCACCATCGCGTCAGTATCTAACCTCGAATGGTCAATTTAATTGAAACCTACAATTATTACTGTTTTGATTTTATTCCTGAACGCTTACCTAATATTTGTTTGGCAAAACTGAGAACCGGAGTCCAATCATAGAGGGCTTACTATCGTATATTGAACATTCATCGTACTAAGCATATGGTTTCGTCAGTATGGGCCGCACTGTATCTAATGAAGTGAAGCTGCAATGTGCGTCTCTAACTTCAACCCCGTCAAGATGATCCATAACTCCATCCTGCGGTGAAACAGTCTCTCCCCATTTCACCATGTCTTGTCCTGTCATCTGCATAACCTCGTCGCTGGGTGGATGACAGGCAGCACTGATAGCCGCACTGCAAGACCCGGCCAGAGGTATTACTGACTTGAACCTTTTGAATGCCAAAATTCCCAATCCCAGCATCATGACACCGCCGACTAGAATTGCAAGAAAGATGAATGTTGACGAATAGCCCAATAGACTGGCCTCGCCACCCGATATCTTCACCCCGTTGGAATCATATAATACCGACAATTCGTAGAAGAATGCCTGCGAAATCATCCAGTGGAGAATCATAAACGTTACCAGCATAGGTACACTATATCGATAGGGTACGCTAAGCCAGTAGGTTGATCGTTGTTTATTACCTGGTGTGGGCCAGGTGACACGAAGGCCTTTGCGGTCGACCCCGTATGAGCTATACTCATCTGCAGCCAGCATGCTTGTAATCACCGCATTATAGCCGTAATAACTGATGGTGACGAGCAGCTGTGGCGTATTTGCAAGCACCACGTAGGACAACATAGACATATCGAAGTTGATCCCAATGAAACCGTCGCCACTCAAAGGAACATCGTTACCGAATATCTTCTTAAACTCGGATAAAGAGAGCCAGCTCGTGTGACTGATATACGGTTTAACAGCCATAGTGAGACAGTATATAGAGATCGTAAGGGTTGTGAAACACCTAGATACCCTTGGTCAGTTGTTTTCTTTCAAGTCCAAGGAAGAAACAAAAAAAAAAAAAAACGAACATCGCAAGAGATGCCAGCCACCGCATCGGGGTAGGTGCCTGTAGCCAAAATTTAGGCCTTGAGAGGCACCTACAGTTGACTGGTGCATCTGCCCCCCGGGATGATTTCCAGCGCCCGCTGCGAACATCTTTGCCCGAAATCCAGCACAAATTACGTGTCGTTACGTCTGGCCTCGACATGAAGGATGCCACTGCGTCACCCATGGTGAGAAGGGGCGGTGATCGAAAGCGACCCATTCGTGCCGCAAGGAATATTGCCGTCACCTTCATTGCTGTTGCTATAGCAATTATAATGCAAATAGGCGGACTGTACAGCAGTTGGCATTCTTGCTCAATATTGACCGTTAGGCAATGATGGACGGTATAATTTTTCAGCGGGGGAGAAAATCCGGCAGATTCCGATATCCACGTGAATGACTCGGTCTCATTTAAGCATTGTGTGGAGCTACCAAGACCAGTGCTTTGGTTGAAGAATGGGTATCCCCAGAGACTTTGGTAGCCGTATTCGTAACTGGATAATGATTTCCGAAGTGATGCGTTTCCCCCATCACTCACGGTCAAATCTTCTGCCAGCATAATGAGGAGCCTGACTCCCGGTGACATAGTTCCGAAGCTGTTACACGACTCAAAGTCGAATTTTTGGAAATTCCCCTGACTAATTTCCGAAGAAATCTGCGACCAGGAGGGAGGAGAGCCAGTATTGGTACGTGTGGTATCGGAGGCAAAGCACTTTTCTATCGCAGGGGTTGCCAGACTCATCACATTTAATGAATTCAAGTCTTTTGGCCCTATGATAACGTCGAAGCTGTTGCTTGATGTCGATCCGAAGACCATAGAGTTGTACCTAGGGGATTAATCAGCACATCTGTACGCCGTACAAATATCGATCTTGCCATAGTTACATCACATGGAACGGCGTCGACGTAAGAATCAATATTATCCAAAGAGCACGCCGACGCCAGTTAATGGCAAAGAGGTTCTTCAAGCTAGAGGTGCCAATATCAAGCCATTGACCGCGCTGGTGATGTTCGTCGATCTCTTCTCTCGTCGGTGCAACCAGGGTCTGCATGCAGTAGTTGCTAACAGCTAAAACGCCGGTGCTCAGAACGTTGATAATCAAATGGAGCGCAAAATTCCATCCTTTGACAGTTCCGCAGCCACCTTTGAAAACCACAGCAGTGGGTGAATAGCTGCCATTCTCGGGATGTCTGCTGGCCAAGCTAGCCGCGATGATGGTGAAGATTAAATTGATCCCTAGCATGGTGGCGCTGATCCAGGCGCAAAGAGAAACTCCAGTAATCCACTTGTGCTTGGATGGATTTGCTACAGGCTCAAAACTGCTCGCTATGGCCTCTATCGATGTCGATCTATTTCCCGCATACTCCTCGAGCAAGGTACTATCCTCATCAACTGGGAAGCGCTTTGCGACCGGCAACAAAATATTATACCGGTTCAAAGAGAATGACGAAACAGAGAACATCGGTGGTCTTTAGATGCTTATAAGCTCGGTATGGTGATGATAGTTGCCGTAGGGAGGGCGATAAAACACAACGTATAGTTTGGGGTTTGCCCTGGTATTGAATGGGCAACTGATCGGAGAGAATACAATTATGAGCGATTGCAAAACTGGACATGATACTGAATACTCACTTGATCCGGGGGGAAAGTTCCTAGCCGTTCAATGGCTATGCTGGCTTTGGTGATGCTTAACACTTTTATATGCCCCTCCTCGAGAAAAAGGTTAGCCTACTTCGCTTTCAAATGTGGCTAACAGCTTTCCAATCAATCCCCACTAATAAGCCGCTATAACGAGATTGGCTACTCGGGCTGAAAGGATTTAGAGGAAGCGCCCTGCGCCCCCAAGGTGAGTACGCTGGTTGGTAGATACGTGAAGATAGTACCAATAATAGCCACTCGGTGGAGTTTGGCAAATGAGGCTGGTAATGCAAAATCAAACGTCCCGTCCCCCTTTCCAAGAACACTTGTACGCTAGTCCTCTGGTAGATTGAATGTCGCTCAGTCCTCCTGAATTGCATTTCCCCACTTTTAGGGGGCAACTGCAGCTATAATTTGGGTGGACTTTTGGAAAGCCTCAAGAAACAACCTATTTAAAGCTCTTATCACTTACAAAGGCCAATAGATTCCAATGAAAAAACGGATTTCTTTGCGGTTCTACTTTGCCTGTTCGTCGCCGATACAAAATGAAACCCCACCACACCAACGAGCAACCAACATCAGACCTCCAAAACGTCATCACCGGTCGCTTTAATGATATTTCGCTTGGGAACTCACTGCAACGATCGAAAGCATTCAATTTGGAAGGCTTCACAATTCACAGGTGATGCTTACAAGGCTATGGAGACTGCGAGTTGAGATCTTGCGAAAATTGCAAACATCGCGGATGAAGTGAAAACTTTGGGGAAACGAAAAGCTGCCGTTATTGCAGAAGGGCAAAGACTGCTTTCCCAAGCAGAATCTGCCAAGTTGGGAGTGATGGCCAGCCAGAAACCGAAAAGTCTTATCTTCATCAGAAACATGCAGCTGTTCTTCAACCCACCAAGGATGTCACAGCTGGATTCTCCGGCAGTCCAAAAAAGAAAACAATTGACCCGTGGAACGCTGTGAAACACCACAAAGTCTCGCCCTAGACAAAATAATTTTGCGGGCAGCAGCATTTGCTCCCAGCGTTTGGGATTCAAATGTACTTCAGAAAAGTACATTTGACTTGGTCGTTGAGTTTTTATCCTGGCCCACTCACATATACGCAATTTTGAACGCAGCCACATTCCGGAATACAAGCTTCTCCATCGCGTCATGCCTCCAGCGTAGGGGGGTTTCATCTTCTCCTTCGAGTAACTGCATTTGCGCCAAATCTTCAAGGGTGTTGATTCCGTAAAGCGTGCCTTGGTTGATGGCAATGATGGCAAGAAGCAGTCCTGATGCGAATTGAGGCCTACTATGATCACGGATGCCTATGCTAAAGCTGCGGGGCGAGTTAGTGTGTGCGAACGAAAAGAGCAAATGGAAAACTTTCATTGTTCCGTGGATGAAGATAGGATCATCGACCGTCTAGATTGAAGATACGGTGTGAATGTAGTCGGTCTTGGTGAAATTGATTTTTTTTTCTTTTTCCATTTTCACGATGACTTTCTCCTTGGTCAGAGTTCCTTTGAGCTACTATAATAGGGTCAGCCTTAACATCTAAAGCCTTCGCTAAATGGACAACTAACCCCGTAACTCTCCAAACGATCCTCTTTAGCAACCATATTTCCTATAGCTGTTTCAAAGCCACCAAAAAGTTTCTCGGTGCATACCAAAGTAGTGACTACCGTGGGTCTTGCATCTAGGTCGAGACGCCCTTTGGTGGAATGTATATACCACCGAATAAATTCTTTGATTTAAGTAATTTCGGGCCTAAGGCTTCCCTTTTCCAGCTCATAGCCATTAGATACTCTTCCACTTTCAACTAGAAACCTAAGAAGTTGATAAACGTGGAAGTTGGGGAACAGCGTTGCGAGGCCACTCACTCGATCCAGAGCTCAACGTACTACCGGTGAAGGACATTGAACTCATCGGTACATTTATGTATACCACGTGTGGCATCATCCTCTCGGTGGGCTTCCGGTTGGAATTCAGTTTCTGTACGTCTCGCACGGCGCCATTCCTTTGCTAAATCGCAAGTCTAGTGCTTTATACCTATAATTTAGGATTGGAAAGGGACGCTTATACGCTGGGACGAAGCAAGAAGAGAATAAAAAGAGAGAGTGAGCTGCAAAACTCTTACGAAGATTAATATAATAGATATATGTCATGGTAGATATCCATTACTCTGACACCTAGAAAGACCTATAGAACTAGATAGTCATTCTCTTATATAAAGTGTCCTATAAAACTTGAGTCAAAAGGAGCTTTCATCTAGGTACCTTCGATAACCATTGGACACTATATTAGTACTCGATTTCCTCCTCGCCATGATGCGGATCCATAAATCCAATAGAAAAGATACGTTCTCGGTCAAGAGAAGCCTTACCAGCACGCACTTGTATCAACCAGTATTCCGCGAGCATCTCAGCTTGGGCCATAATTTCATGCCTCGCTTCCGCCGGGGAATACGAGGCTGGAAGATCATCTATCGGGAGCGAGATACACTCATACCTAAACGCATGCTGTGCCACTCGATGAATGGCAGCGCGCCCACTCTGAATCTCAAGAATCACATACTCTAGGATCAATTCATCAGTATGGGTGTGGTACAGGCTGGAGGGAAGTTCCACCGTTACCCAAGAAATGTTGTCGCCTGTAGGGTCCTGTTCAAAATTGGATCCTGCACCGCGCATCCAAAAGATAGATTGTCGGTTGGGGATATTGGTTCCTGGGAAGCTCATTTTTGTCGTCGTGTGAGATCTTTGCAGATTGTCTGTATATGATTGAAAGAGGATGTTTGGATTGAAGGACTTGAGGAGATTGAGGCCTTTTTATATGCAGAAATCCGAGATTCAAAAGAAGGATAAATTGACAAAGCCATTGATTATTACAGTGCTTTTTGTCTAATATCAAAGACTTTAACAGTCATTCATTCACTAAGAATAAACAAAGGCCTTGTTCGAGAATGAATGTCGAAGCTGCTAGCGACAGCTTCTTCCAACCGTAGCGAAGAAAGTACCGTATTGATATGAAAAGACAGGAATCATGAAATGAACCTTGAAGTGCGCCCAGAGTACTCTTCCCTAGTTAAAAAGAGGGTTATCTCTGTAGATAGGTTCCAAAAATGGACTCAAAGAGCACTTCAGGGGAAGCTCCCAGATGTGCGATGGAGTGGGAAGTGACTTGATGTATCCGCAGAGGGCGTAGGAGGGACTGAATCCAGATGACATACTGCCCTTTCAACTGGAGTTGTTCTCCTCAAGTTGAGATCCAAGAAGCAAAGTCTCCATCTAGTACCTTAAGAGGTGTGAGGCCCTTCAATAAACAATATCCGCGAAAGGGACAGATAGAGCCTGAAGCCGGAGAGGAAAAATTAAAGAAAGTGTATAAAAGGCTGGATATTTGGAACTTGATATATAGGAATTGCGTATAGGTTATTAGACTAGTTATTTACTAGGTACTTGGGACATATCTATGAGCATGTGCTCAGTACTTGGTTATAAGCTACATCTCATTTAGGTACTGGATACTTGAATTCTTAAATAAAATCACTTCGACACCTAAAAACATTTTTATCCTTACACGTACCTTGACATTACTCTCACATTCCACCAGACCAACTCTCACTCACAGCTTGACTATCCCCTCTCTCTCTAAGGTGCTACGGCACAGTAACCCCTAGGACGCTTGAAAAATCACCTCCCGGTTAAGGGTAACCATCCCAGTACGAATCACTTCAACCCATTTTCCCGCATCGACCTCAGCACGAACCCACATTGCATCCGTGTCAGTATCAACCGGGGCCGGGATTGAGATGCAAGTCACCCCCAGGTTATGCTGTGCCACATCGCATACGATGGCTTGTCGATCTAGGATTATCTGATGCACATGAGTCATGATAGCCTCATCGGTATAGGTGTCGTTCATTTCTGCAGGAAGGATCACGGTGATCCAGTGAGCTTCATCGTTGTCCGGGTCCTCCAAGAACTCAGGCGGGCCTACATTGAGCCAGGTGTCATTGTCAACCCCCCTCATATCTTCAGAGGGTGCGATGAATACACTGCGCTGTCCCATATCGTCTGAGATGGGCTAGTCGATTGAAAGGGGTTTGAGAGATTTTGAGGGGATTTAATGGGACTTGGCCTTTGTTTATGAAACTGTCTTGGATAGAGACTCGGTTGTTTTTTTTTTTACTGTGAAGGAATACTTTTCTATCGGATGATTTGCTAATTGACGAGACTGAGACAGAAGTCTTTTATATTGGGTGCCTCCAGATACAATTGGGTGGAAACAAAGTATCTTTATTGCCAGAATGGCCTTGTCCTGTCTTTGATCGAGTCTACACGACCCGAACCGAGTCTATATTGTTCTGATACAACCGACCGATAAAACGTCGATCTGGCTGATACGGGAGGCTCTTTATTAGTCTCTATCCTATATCGAATAGAGCCTTTGTACGCTTGATTCCCGTGTTTCATCATCGGTTGTTTCTCTTTCATACTCGGCCATAAAGAAACAACAAGGGCATTATGGGTTGAATGCAATGTCCAATAATATAAAATGACAAAAAGAACACTTCTGGCAAGAACTTTGTCGGCCAATGCCCTTTGTGTGCTCTTTGTATCTTTTATGGTCAAATCTCGAAGGAGATTCCCTTCGAGGGACGACAAACATATTTAGAAGGCCTTTGTTTTCTTTCTCTCTTACTATCGAGAGACCATAGTTAATTCGCGCAGAGTCTTTTCATCCAAAGTACAAAAGGGAGCCTTTTTTCCACGACTTGGGATCAAGTTCATACAGCCATCTCAACACAGAAAACACAGACACGTTTCAATTGACCATCTAGCGACGCGCGCAGCTTCATCCTGCTACATGCACATAGGAATCACCCTACATTGTAAGCTGTCCCGTCTATTGCGACCCCCCATTATGGCTTATGCTAACTTCATCCAGGACGTGTCTGCATATCTTGACTGGATCTTATTTCTCGCATGCTTTGGGTTTGTCCTCTGCTTTGGATCCATAACTTTTGTGGTCGTACATTGCGTCGTGCAGATCCTTCAAGCAGCTATCGCTTTTTACCTATTCGACATCTTCTATTACTTTATCTACGAGGAGGAAAGCACAGAGTTCTTCGTCGAGCTCATCTCCGAAATCCTTTCCTCACGCCTCGAACTCAAGAGCTTCATCCTGCTCCTGTGCATACTTTTCAGCATCCATTACTCTATCGGGGAGATTGCCTCTATCCTCTGCGAAAAGCTTCTCGGACCAAAAACAACCATCATTGTAGATTGTCCCAGGCATCGTGAGTCTCGAATCAACTCCTTCATCAACCTCTACGACCGAAGAAGAAACACTACTTTCGAAACCAAAAACAATTAAAACTTGACTTTCTAATAGCCATGCAGAGCCCCCAGTTATCCCAGCTCGCCGACGAGATGGCCCGGATTCATTCCACAAAATGGGCAAAGTCGTTTATGTCTATTACCATTAACCCTCCCAAGGATTCCCAGCTCACGAATATCAAGCCCACAATTCCTGAGCCCTCAATCTCCAAACCTATAACCCCCAGTGACCCATCTTTTGCATCTCATGGGAACCACTATATGCGCCATCCCTGGGGCGTAGTCGACTATCACATCTATCTCATACACATCGAAAATCGCCGCGACAATCTCCGCCGCGAGAAAGAGTGCTACATCTTGGAGAACACCGGCTTCAAACAGAGCACCCTACACAATGAGCCGCTTCTCAATAACATCTTGGCCCACACAAAGCCCACCGTAGTCTTTGTCAGCCTCCCCGTCCCCGACGCACAGAACGAATCCAGCATTGCCAGCTTAGTGCTCGGCTTCGATCAAAAATTCCGCCGCTTGCAGGGTTGGTTCTTCGAGCCCGAGTCCCCGATTGAGAACTATGCGGACCTCTGGAAGGTCTGGTCCCAGGGTGAGGGCCAGCTCGTTATTGATATTCCTATTGACCGTTTCCTGGCAATCGTTCATCATACCATGCAGCATCAAATTCAGATCCTAGAGCTCGGCCTCCTGCATCATTACGCTCTGACTACGCGCACGTTCCAAGCTGGCTTGGATATGGTTATTATTGTGCAGTTCTTACAGTTTATAGATGACTTTGCTGAGCTCGTGTCTGAGAAGCCCGAGGAGATTCGGGAAGTTTTTACGCCTTTCCAGGAAGAGCTACGGGAAATGCTTGCGGCTGGCTCGCGAGACTCTTGGTTTGCTGTTCGTGATGGACACAGTATCGAGCAGTATCGCCAGAAGCAGTTGAGGAAGGTTGTTACTTCAGGTTTGTTCCATGGGCAGAAGATGCTCGTGCCCCGAGGCGAGGTTGAGGTCACAGAAAAGCATAAGGTGTCTCGTCAAGTTAAGGTTATTTCAGGCCACTCGGGTCGGTGGTGGTCGAAGCTACGGGTCCATCTCTTGGTGAGTGCCATGTTCGCTCTTTGCTGCTGCTCTGTTATCGATCGCGAGAGGGTTCTCTGTGTGGGGATATTTTGATCAGAAATTTCATGCCTATCTCAAATTTTCTAAATGAACAGATTTTTTTCAAGTTGGTTGTTCCCTAGTCAATGTAGTAAGTATTTTTGATGTGGATCAGTAAATAACAAGGTTTGATAGGCGGCCCCGTTAAATGGGGGTCATGGAGATAGTAATCTGAGATATATCAAGATCTATACGGTAAGTACGGAGTACCTTTATACTCCCATGTATATGTATAACCCAGGAAATCTTGTAAATCTTCAAAATCAAAGAAAAGCCCACCGACTCAACCGGCTCAAGCCGAAGCTAAAAAAGCACCGCCACCCCTTGTGATTCAAATCGGGAATAGTGAACTGACTTATGTGGCGCTACGTGGCTAAAGCGGGTCATCACTGTTATTATGTCATCTATAATTGGTCAACCATCCCCCAGATGTTCTTGGCAAGTCTTGGCAGCGTCAGAGCTGTTCGAGCTCGACCTCCTTAATTGCCAAGGCAGCGGGCACCCCCCCAAGGTACAGATCTGCACCCAATCTCGCTTCATTTCTTGTTTTATTTTTTCCTTTTCAGCCCTGTAGCCCTATCGCATTCAAGTCTACCCAATTATTTCCTTTCCCTGCCCCCGGTCGATTGTGTTTTAATAACCCCGTGCGACTCAAGTCCACGGCTTTTATTTTTCCCTCCCCCGTGATAACCCTGAATCGCATCAATTGTCCTTATTATGGCCGAGTACAATGCGCAGCCCGCCAACGGTATGTCGAGGCAATCCAGCCCTGGATCTGAGAATTCCGCAAATTGAACTAAACAAACTTGTATTCAATCGTAGGGTTGCCTCAAAATGGAGAGACAAGACAGCAGTTCGCGCGCAGCTCGAATGATCGCTTTGAGCTCATCTCCGGTCCTCTGCTCAACCTCAAGAACATGCACTACCAAGCTGCAACCACCTGGCACGGCAGTGTCATGATTGTCACAAAGCCAACCCAGGAACAGCCCCAGCTGCGCCTGCGCCAGGTAGGTGCCGTGGATAGCGGATCGAACGACGACGGCAACCCCCAAACAAGCCAAACAATCGAAGGTCTCAAGCTCTACGAGGATCCCTTCAAAGCGTTCTGGCGATTCTCGCTCACGGTACCAGTGGCAGCCTTCGAGGCGCGCTGGGCGTACGACATCCCCGGTCTGTACAACGAATCTGGGGCCCAGGTCCAGGCATCGTGGGAATTTGTCGTTCCTGCAGCAGAGCAGTCCATGCGCATCATGTTCCACTCGTGCAATGGCTTCTCTGTCGGCACGGACATGAACGCCTGGGTGGGGCCAAACCTGTGGAACGATGTGATGCGCGTGCATGACAAGAAGCCATTCCATGTTATGGTTGGCGGCGGTGACCAGATCTACAACGATGGTATTCGTGTGGATGGCCCGCTGAAGCCTTGGACTACCATTGCGAACCCCCACAAGAGACGCACCCATGACTTTAATAATCAGATGCGCGCTGATTGCGATGATTACTACTATGCCAACTATGTCCGCTGGTACAACACCGAGCCATTCCGCACTGCCAATGGCCGCATTCCCCAGGTCAATATCTGGGATGATCATGATATCATTGATGGGTTTGGCTCGTATACGGATCATTTCATGAAGTGTGCTGTCTTCCGTGGTATCGGTGGTGTGGCTTTCAAGTATTACTGTCTCTTCCAGCACCACATGGCTCCTCCCAGGTCAACTTACACTACCGATTCCCCGCCGACTATGCACGCCGTCAATGGAACCTCCGGCGTTGACCCGCGTCAAGTAGAAAACACCTACGTTCTGGAAAACCAGGTCGAGGACGATAGCTGGATCATCGGCAAACAGCCCGGTCCGTACGTAGAAGAACGCAGCCGAAATCTCTACATGCGCTTCGGCAAGCGCATTGCCTTTATGGGTCTGGATGCGCGCACAGAGCGCACCCGCCACCAGATCAACTACGATGAAACCTACGATATGGTCTTCGAGCGGCTGCAGAACGAGATCGTCGCCGCCAACGGCGACATCAAGCACCTGGTGGTCTTGCTAGGTGTGCCTATCGCATACCCCCGTCTCGCATGGCTCGAAAACATCCTCACATCCCCCCTGATCGCGCCAATCCGGCTGCTAAACAAGCGCTTCGGCGTGGCAGGCGGCCTCTTCAACGAATTCGACGGCCAAGTCGATCTCCTCGACGATCTAGACGACCACTACACCGCACGCCAGCACAAGCGCGAGCGCAAGATGCTGGTCCACCGCCTGCAAGAGTTTGCCCGTAGCCACAGTGTGCGCGTCACCATCCTCAGCGGCGATGTCCACCTTGCCGCCATCGGTCGCTTCTACTCCAACCCGAAACTCAACCTCGCCGGCGAAAATGATCACCGCTTCATCGTCAACGTCGTCAGCAGCGCTATCACCAATAAGCCCCCACCCAAGGCCGTCGCCGACCTCCTCGCCCGCCGAAACAAAATTCACCACCTCGACCGCGACTGCGACGAGACCCTCATGCCTTTCTTCGACAAGCAGCCCGGCGGCAAGGAGAAAGGCGGTGCGTTCAATAAGGTCACCATGCCCTCCCGTAACTACGCCATTCTCACCGAGGTCGTCGCCCCCGAACCTGGTAACACTGGTGTCCTCGAAGCCAATTCCGTGAAACTAGAACATCTTCCCAAGGACGGTCACGCACCACTCCACAGGGGCGAAGTCGACGCCGGAACGACGCACAGAGCCGCTGATGGGTTCACCTGTGCGAGTGGCATGTATGGCGGTCTAGACGTTTCCGTCCGTGTGGAGATTGACCCCCATGATCGTAATGCCACTACCGAGGGATACGGATTTAGTATCCCACCCCTGATGGCAACCGAGGGTCCCCCTTCCACTGGTCACCGACTTAGTCTGCACTCGCGCAGGTCGCACCAGGGGCGGCCATCTACGGCGCAGTAAATGCTCGTTATTTATTTTTCACTAGGGGTTTCCCCGTATACCATATGTTACCGTTTATAATGTTTGAGATTTCAGGGGGTTTCTCTTCTTTTGTTTACTTTGATACCTTTGATTCATTTATAATCAACTATTTTCTACGTCCTATAGAAGTCCTCAAATGCGGACTTCCCCTCTCGTGGATAATGTTACTTTTTGGGGTTAGACCTGGCGTCAAGGTTTCTCTTATCTTGTCTTCTATTGAGGTACTTTTTCTGTAGATCTCTATGTATCTTTCTTTTATATATAAAGATATCTAATCGGTAGATGATATCCCTCTAAACTTTCTCTTTACCTATCGGCTATTGTCGAATACGAGAACCCCTTTCGGGCTGCATATCTACTTTGCGATACTATTCGCTGCACCTCTCGCATATCGAGTTACACCTTGTACTTCATATAGCCCCCGTATTCCTCTTTCTTCTTATCCCCAGTAGCTTGGAATAGCTCGGGTCTAGGTCATCTACCTATCTGAATATATATCTCTTATAACGGCAGATTATCCTCGTCGTCCACCTGGTATCACCATGGCGCTCGAAAAGGAACTCACAATCACTCCCTCGCCTCCCCAGGATCATGAAAAAGGCACGATCGAGAACCTCGAACTAGACCGACTAGGCTACAAACCAGAACTACGCCGCAACCGCTCAGTCCTAACCCTCCTCTTCCAAACTCTTGCCATAGCAGCAATCCCCTACGGCGAAGGCTCCCCCTCCTCTCCGCCATCTACGGTGGCGGTCCCCTCTCAATCTTCGTAGGCTGGATAGTCGTCTGTCTCTTTGACCAATGCATCGCCTTCTCCCTCGCCGAACTCGCCTCCCGCTACCCAACCTCCGCAGGTCCTTACTACTGGACTTTCCAAATCTCCCGCGGAAACAAAACAACCATTTCCTTCATCAGCGCCTGGATCTGGCTCATCGGAAACTGGACCATAACCCTCTCTGTAAACTTCGGCTTCGCCTCCCTGCTCTCGGCAACCATCTCAATCTACCACCCAACCTGGTCTGCGTCAAACTGGCAACTCCTCCTAATCTTCTACGCAGTTTGCCTCACCTCCCTCGCAATTTGCATCTTCGCAAACAATTATCTCCCCTTAGTCGACACCCTCTGTGCAACATGGACCGTCCTCACAATAATAATCATCCTAATCTCCATCTCCATCAAAGCAGATACCGGCCGTCACTCGCCGTCTTACACCCTCTCCCACTACGATAAATCCTTCGCCGGCTGGGGTGACTTCACTTTCTTCATCGGTCTCCTCCCACCCTCATACACCTTCTCCGCAATAGGAATGATCTCCTCAATGGCGGAAGAATGCACAAATCCAGCTATCAAAGTGCCCCGCGCAATAGCCCTCTCCGTCCCCGTTGGTGGACTCTCTGGCCTATTCTTCATCATCCCTATCTGCGCAACCCTGCCACCCCTACAAGACATCATAAATGCACCAGCAGGCCAGGCCCTCCCTTATATCCTGGCTCGGGTAATGGGTTCCCCCGCCGGCGGTCTAGGTCTCATTTCTCTTGTCCTAGTTATAACAGTCTGTTGTTCGATAAGTATAACAGTCGCCGCCTCGCGCACCACCTGGGCCGTGGCCCGTGACGACGCTATACCGCTAGCGAGACTGTGGGCGCGCGTCGACGAGCGCTGGGGTGTGCCCGTTTGGGCGTTGGTTTTGTTGACGGTGATTCAGATGTTGCTGGGGTTGATTAATCTTGGGAGTACAAGCGCGTTTACCGCGTTTGTTTCTGTCGGGGTTATTGCGCTCGCGGCGGCTTATGCGATTCCTATCTTTTTGAGTCTGTGGCATGGTCGTGAAGAGGTTGCGAAGGCGCCGTGGAATTGTGGCGGTGTTGTTGGGAGGTTTGTGAACGTTGTTGCGTTGGCTTGGATTGCGTTTGAGTTGGTGCTGTTTAGTATGCCTACTGCTTTGCCGGTTACGGCTGTGTCGATGAATTATGCTTCGGTGGTATTTGTCGGGTTTATGACTATTTCGGCGGTTTGGTTTTTGGTTTATGCGAGGAAATGTAAGTTTTTACACTGCTTGGCGGGGATTTTAATGCTGACAATTTATAGCGTACAAGGGTCCTCCTGAGTCGGATGCTCTGGATTGAATCCCTGTGGTTTGAATAACTGGACGATGGAAGACATTGTATACTGAATAAGAGATAGTCCGCGTTTTCTCGTTGATATTCTATTCCTATGCAAATGATGCAGTATATCCAAAGCCTTTCTCGAGGGTCATGTATGAACCAAATCAAATGGGTATCTATGCAAATTAAAGATCAGTCTTTCAACGCTTTATATCTCCCGCATTTAGTCTGGACAACTTTCTCTTCTCTTGTTTGACTTGACCGAGGATTCAAGGCGCGGTGAAAGTCGATAATCATTGCTCGTCCAAGTTCCTCCAAAGAATATTGTCATATCGAAGATCATCATGAACAGCTCCCAACTTGTTGTCCTTTGTCGACCTCGGGATTTCTCAGCCATGGCTCCATCTCCATAAGAAAGAAATGAAGTTCAGAGGATAAGAGACTCTATAGGAAGAGACCCACTGGCAAGAACCAAGTGGATCCTTATATCAGCTAATTCGGATAAACTATTATCCGAAGTGTATTCCAAATTTGGCAATTTGCTTACAACGTAGAAGGGAAAAGACATTAAAAAAGACATCAAACTATAACTATGTATGGAGTATGTAAGTGACACACAGAAACAGAAAAGGACATATCATATGGATCAGAGGAAAATAAAATAAAACTATCCACTAACTGCACCGGTAGCTGACCTGCAAGCAAAGCAATCACTAAAGACAGGAATGCTCATTCATTTCATAAGAAAAAAAAAAACAATCGGGAAATATATCTAGCAAGATGCCTAGAGAGAACTATTCAGTTGGCTTATAATTGAAGTCATGGATGTCATGGCTTACCAGTATGTTTAGACTTGGGGAAAGAATAATGGCAGTTCGTATTACGTCAAAAGGCCTAACAAAGAGAAGCTGCTTGCTCCAAGAGTAGGCCGATGACTAATAATTCCACGCACTCCATAGAAGTATCATTTCTTTCATCTTTTCATCTGAAACAAGAATCGGTAGAGGTCGATTGTCTAAAGTTACATATGCTTTGGCGAAAGGTTCCTTGGCTTGTTAGCATAGAAGATAATCCCCGTTTCAGCCAAAGAAAGTTCTGGAGTAGTGTGATGCTTACCAGTATGCTATATCATCGGACTCCCTCTGTTAGTTCTTTCACCTGCACCCCCGTGTATATATATATATATAGATTGCGTAGATGTTTCATCAGGTACCCAATAACCTTTTCTACCTCTGGTTCTAGAATAATTCATTTGAAGGAAGTGTGACCCCCCACGTACCTGACCCCTAGAACTGTAACATGAGCTTTGTTTTCCCTTTGGTTTTGAGATGCGACTACATTTTATCTAAAAGATTCTTCGGGATATTCTGAATTCGTCTACCACAATGTAAATACAATGGTATTGTAACAGGTTGCTACCTTGTACTGGTCACAAAGAAACCCCCAATTGGCGTCGACTATGGAGTCTAAATATTCCCCAGACGTTCTCAAATTAACCGGGTGATTCAGTGTTAGACCATACAGTTAGAGAAAATACCTTGAATGGAACAATCGCTTTATCCTCTAGAGGTCAATCACGTCTGTTGATACTAGTTTTGTCTTTTGCCGGGGTGATACAATATCATCTTGTTCTACTAGATTCGATATATGGATATCTCCCGTTGGAACAGCAATAAAAATGCAATCAGCTTCCCTTGGTTGAGGAGCATAATTCGAAGACAGAACGAATATCACCAGCAATCCTGCACTGTTATACTTGCTTGCTTATTTATACTAAATCAGACTCTAAGTAGTTCCCGCGGACAATGGATGAGGATTGGGTTCTTGTCGATCGGACCAAGAAGGTGTGTATCAAAACGGCAGCGAGCAATATCGAGTTTACAGGTTATGATATAAGCGAACTAGAAGAGTGTTGGTTTGTTGCTCTTAACAGGTTTTTTGCACCAGGTGGAGGAGCTGAACAGGTACAAAACGTTGTCCCTCTCTTCATATCCCGGGGGTACTCTTTCAGACGAGTAAAGAAGAAGCTAAAAGCCATCGTTACTGATATATTGTGTCTAGAAACTTGGACCAATTGCAGGTGTTTATTTAACGCAAGTTCATCCTTCATTTGATTTGATGTCTTTTCTCGGTTTCTAACTTGGGCACTAGGTTCTGGAAGAATGATCCCGTCCACAAATCCAAGTACAATCCCAAGGACAAAAGATTCGTTCTAACTTGCATTGTTACTGCAGTTTCTGGTGAAAAAAAAGAAGTGCCATGTTTATGAGACCGGGAAAGGCACCAAATGGGTTGGGGACAGAGAACAGTAAGTTTTGATTGTTGAGAGCTGGTGAAATGGTTTTTATATATGGTTATTCATACAGCTTTTGACAATTTCAGCTGGACTCAAAAGCCAGATCTATATAATTAGAGGCTATTTGGCCCAAGGCGCATAACCGTCTTTCATTGTCGTTTACTCGCTACACAAATGCTAGAGTGACCATGCAGTGATATCTTATAAAAGAGCTATAAAGTTAGTCAAAAGATCCCGCCATATCCTTCCACGCTCTCTCCAATAGGCTGACAAGAGCCGAAATCAACAATCACTAGCTTAGCACCGTCAAACATGATATTACTATGGTTGATGTCATTATGAATCCATCCCATAGAATGAAGATGTCGAATACCACCCTCAGCACCCGCCAAGACACCTCTGTAGTCTTTGGTTGTTTTCTGCATGCTTCTCGCCTGGCTCTTCATCAATGCGCCGGAATTGACCTTTTTCATAGCTGTTTAATCGGGGTCGTTTCACATGTGTGTCCTTTGGTAATGGGTCAGGTGCCCGTGTCAATTCTCTTGCATATAGAGGACCGTAGGCTGAGGGTGGTATTTGAACGATACTTGTGAGGTCCGCTGGGTTGACAATGATAGAAGAATAGTAGCGAGCTTTCAACATTCTGTGAAATAATTGAGCGTTCATTATACACGACTAACGTGTCAACAAAACCGAAGCTGCCATTGGTATCTTCGAAAGCTTCATTCGTCTCCAGGATCTCTAGCTGTGGGTTGTCAAGCGTGGCCATGGCTTGAAAGCTTTTGCTATCAATGGCTGTCATAAGTGATGCAATATTCTTGGAATAAAGAGCTTAGATCAATAATAACTAGTATCTTCCGGTATAGAAAATGAGAATGGACTTGCGTAGACGGAAATTCTTACAAGGTCGGTGTGCTCAACTAGCACATCAACATTTGATTGGCCCGAGGGACTAACTGACATTAGGTATCTTTCCTAGGTCAAATTATCCTAGTACAAAATACATCGTCCATTTATAGAGGTAGGCAGGCTATTAATTATAGTAACTGTATAGCCAAGCATCACTCTCGATCAGCTAAAATCCCCTCCTCATTCTCACTTTCACCCCTCCTACGCCTAGGAATCCCCTCATTCATAGCATTAACCTGCTTCGGAACAGACACCGAAAGTGAAGTATCACTCGGTCGACGCCGCCTAACAAGTTGATACCCCCTATCAAGCTCAATCTCAATCGCCTCTCGAACCTTCAGCGCACTAATCGCCGGCCAAACTCCCCTCTCGCCCTTAAGCGCCCACTCAGAGACGCGGACTTTCGTCGGACTTTGGAACAGTTTGCTCAAATCCCAGATACACAAGTCCGGGACCAGAGTTAGGTTCGGCCCCGGGATTGTCTCATCGATGAGGAGTCTGCTCAGTGGGGCGGGTAGCAAGCCCAGGTAGTCGAGTTGGCGGAGTCGGTGGCGCAGTTCGACGATGATTAGTCGCATTGCCGAGCGGGAGAGGTTGTTCCAGCCTGTTTGGCGTCGGTCTAGGAGGTTCAGTTCTGACCGAAGGAATGGGACTAGGTATGGTCGGGCTTGAGAGACGATGAAGTGATTTACGTTGAAGAGTTCCGAGATTCGTGAGAGGGGGGATTCGCCTTCATTGTAGTGGACGTGTCGCCAAGGTCGGAAGACTGCGTCTTGTGTGTGTGGCCATGGGATTATGGCGCCTGTTTCGTCTTTGCAGTAGATCATCACAGGTGAGTAGAGGCCTGAAGAAGAAGAGGCGTTGGATGCTACAGCAGCGGACCAGATAAGCTAAAAATGACGTTAGATATCACAGGCACGCACAAGGGGAAGGGAAGAAATACATACCACGTTCGGCGCAGTCAAGTAATTCAACAGATTCGGCGTCCCATTTTTCCCCGTCGTGGCAACAGTGATATTCAAAATGCGCTTCGACCTCGCATACGCCTCTTCAAACGTAAGATCCCCAACATTAGCCCGAACGCATTCCTCCAAAACACCCACATCAAACAAATACCCCTTCTTCAGCAACCTCCTCATCCTTCGGTAAAACGTCCCAACCCAACTCGAGTCAGAGTTCTCCCCACTGCCACCATTGACCATCTTCCGCCTCTCAAAAGCAGAAAGGTCAATCCCTTCCCCGTCAAGCAATGGCAACAATTCATCCTCGGAATGAATGCCTACAAGCGCGGCAATCATTGCTCCAGTCGCCGTGCCCGTAATAATCCGCGGCAATAGACCCTGCAAATGCAGCGCCTTCACCACACCAAGATGACACAGCCCGAATGCAGACCCGCCCTGCAGCAGCAGCGTCGTCCGCCCAAACGCCTGCCGCGTATCGTGCAGTAGCTCTAGCTTCGCTTGCGAGCTGAACCCGCTTGGATGCATCGGTGCTCCTGGCACGGATGTGACATACTGGATTGACAGCGCTACTTGCGTGATGTAATCGTCAATTAGAAGCTTGGTTCCTGCGTACGCATGCGTGAATAGCTTCGTGCTGGTTATGTTGCCCAGATTGCGTACTAGCCCTGACCGGAGCAGGTTCACTAGTGTGAGAATATCTTCTGACTCGCGCGCGCTCATCAGTGCTTCCAGTCGGCCGAGAATTAGTCGGTAATCATAGTGTCGGCTGACGGGGTTTTGGCGCCTACGTGAAGTGGTTAGATAGTGTGCTCGGTATATTGGATTTTGAGCTGGGTTCGATTGATTTGGTTTGATTTCATACCATAGATCTTTACTTTGTAGCTCGTCAAGCTCAAATGCCGCCTCTTCCCACTCCTCATAGCTCTGCGCATTGGCTAGTGTATGAAAGAGCCGATCTCGAGGGGATTTGGAATGCCACCATGATAATAATTTCTAATTGACAATTATTAGCTCAAGATCAGACAGAAAACTACATCCGATATTATGTCTTGTGCGTCATTTGTCTTTGCCATCTCAAGCTCGTACCTCTCCCCACATACAAGACACTCGGCTTGGGATTGGAGAACACTCACCTCTCTCCAGAATTGAGTAACATCAAGGACCATATTCCAGATCGCACCAGCGATCTTCCACAGTCCGAGCCACCAAGATCCCATTTTTCCATTCGAGGGATATGTTGTTGTGGAGGAAGAGGTGCACATGCGGGCCCGGGCTTCGCTTTCACATGCTACAACGTCACGCGCTTTGCACTAGGGGTTTGGAAATTGAGATAAGGTAGTGGAGTGACAGTAAATTAAGTGTGATATTTATTCGAGGATGACTAGATTATGGAGAGAGATTGATCTGGATCTGAAGGAATTGTTTTGAAGGTTGAAGAGTTGGATATTGGGAGTCACCAGATCAATGGAGATTTCCCCGGATCTTCCAACTACACCCCCCCGCGAGATATACATCTCTACAGTCAAGACTTTGAAGTAATGGAATTGCCTCGGGCGCACATTTCTACATGTCACATACAAAGACGTTTTCGCGTAAGGGAATCAGTGAATTTCAAAAGGGTCGTTTTGTTTTTGACATTTCGCTTTGCTTCCCTATATGCAAGTAGGCGAAATTAAAGAAACCTCTCCCGGACACCCCATACATTCCCAAGCGGCACATTTACTCTTCAATGATGTTGCCCTTCTCCGACACGTAAAGACCATCCAAGAACTGGGAATAGTTAGTACAGATTCTCAAGAGACTCGGATCCTCCCGGTTCGAGCTGTAGTTGTATAACTCACCTTACGGATATCCTTGTTGCGGACACGGCAGATCTGCTGGATGTCGGCAGCAGACTGGGACACACCCTCGAGGGAGTTACCGGTGAGGATAAGCTCATCCTTAACGTTGGCGGAGGGAGCGATATCGACATCGGGCTGGGCAGTGATGCGGCGGACGTACTTCTCACCGAGGAAGTTGCTGAGAACAAAAAAAGGTTAGCTCTGGTTCCATCACAGTTCACTTTTTGACGGTATGATTTCGAAAACCATATCGAAAGAAACCGTAGATTCCAGGGTTCCATACCGGATCTCCACAATAGAGCGGCCAGTCTCTGGGTTGGGCTCGATGTTGACGTTGATGGGGAAATGGGCGTAGACGTAACGCATCTTGTACTTGAAGCCACGGGTAACGCCGATCATCAGGTTGTTAATGATGGTACGGACGGTACGGAGGGTAGCAACACCCTTGCGGGCACCGTGGTGCAGCTCGATGGAGATAACGTTCTGCTCGGGGCGGCCGAAGGTGACGGCAATGTGGGAGAGATCCTTGACGAGCTTGCCGCGGGGACCCTCGACAGTCACGACGCGGGACTTAATCTGGACCTTCACTATAGAGCAAAAAAAGATTTTGAGTTAGTTGGCATTTCTTGTGATAATTCGATATTTTGATTTCAAAATCAAGAATCGTCTGGTGTGCGAGTCGCCGATCCCACACAATATTTCCTCCTGATTCTGCTGTATTGCTGGATGTTGATCGTGTATCGTGGTAGGCTGTTGAATTTCGTGCCTCAAAAAAAGAAGTTGTATTGTGTGCGACCGGCTTCCTCGATCCTCCAATAAAAAAAGAAATTCGCTCACCATTGTCCAGAATGGGCAGCCGTTCCTCGGAGTGAATGTACCGCATCTTGACGTGACTTTTGGTGGTTGCCGGGGGTGTAGATTGTCGATGTCGGGGAGGTTCAAAATTCGAATGGACTTGGTGGTGGAGCGAAATTGGATGTCACGGGATTGTGCGTCGCTTAGGACCATTTTGGGTCTAGCGCAATTAGGGTTCCTTATCAGCTTATCGTCTTATCGTAGCTTGTACTGGTACTTACTTTATCGGTATTAATTAAGTGTTTAGCAAGTAGAGGTACATGTGGTATTAAAGCTGAAGCCTACAGCTCCTCTGAGCAAGTTGGCGATATACAAATGCAATGAACTGCAACCATGTGCCACCGAATTTTCTGCCAGGGCTTATGCGCTATGGCTATTAAATCTTGTTTTACAATACTCTAATCTCACAGTGATTTCTCAACCTGGTGCGACACATCCACGATCCATTTCCCGCCCATTTGTCGCAGCGTCGAAGCCAGCTCGTCGCTCTGATCCAATGCCGCAATATCATCTCCACCACCTATACTCTTCCCACTAACAAGCACATTGGGCACAGTGCGGCGCCCTGTACTCTGGGCGAGCAGGGCCTGTAGATACGGCCCAAGCGGGTGCTGGTCCAATTCGACGACGAACGGTTTCGGGTCGATAGAGTAGTGCTCCAGCAATATCAACTTAGCTTTCTTGCTGTAGGGGCAGTAGGATTTGGAGAAGACGATGACTGGATATGCCATTTAGTCTTGGATACAGGCAAGAGATGGAAAGTGTGGGGGGCAAAAAAACATACCAGGAGCCCGCTTAAGAATCGCATTAAGCTCTGTCGTCGCCTCGGCCTCTTTCCTCTCTTTCTCCTCACGCTCTTTCTTCGCCTTTTCTTCGCGTTCCTTCTCCTCCTCGCTCTTAGTCTCCGACTGAAATTCTGATGGCGTATCCTGATTCGCCTTCTTAGGAACGGTCATCTTCGTCCGTCCCGCAATTGGGACCTCCTCCGTGTCTTCATTCTCTACGGGAGGAACAACAACTTTCTCGACCTCAGCAACGGGCACCTTGTCGCCGGCACCAGCACTGGCAGCGCCATTCTGTCCGGGCGCGTGCACGGTATTCTGGACCTTCTCTTGGGCCTTGGCCTGCTTGGCCAGCTCTTTCGCTTTCATTGCCTCGAGGGTCGAACGATAGAACTTTTGGTTTTGGATTTTGCTTGCATCGCCCTGTAGATTGGATTTGATTGCATTAGATATCTGGAACCCCGGGGCGGAGATCTGGGGACGTACAGTGTAGTAAAAGATCATGAAAAGAATAGAGATGACCGCAACGACAATCAGTCGAAGCCGTCGTTGGGAAGAAGGCATGGGGTAATTGCGATTATAGCCGTGTGGCTTGTGACTTGTATCAAAAAGGTTGAATCAGGATGTTCCAGTTTCCCGAGGCGACTTCTAGACAACGTGACGTCGCGGTTGTTCCAGCCAAAAATTCCTCCGTTCTCGGCGCTAGCAGTTTAGAGCAGGAACATTCAACACTCTGTTCCTCCCAAAACTATCACAATTAAAAAGATCAAAAGATGTCAGGAGAAGAGAAGTGGGGTCGAGACCTTAGAAGGGGCCAAGGGCATGTCATCCCTGACTTGCGGCCCCATCTGAGCGCTGATGCTTGGCGGAACTATGATATACATAGTTATATGCTTGTTTATGTCTTACTTTTAACTTTTACTGAATTATCAATCTTGATTAGAATATGGCATGACTGGGTATTATGCTAAATCAGACAGGTTTTTTCAAACGCAAAACCCATGTCAACAGTAAATCATAGAGAGGGCATGAACCTCGCAGGTGTAGATGGGTAAGAAAAGGGTAAGGATAAGGGATAGGATATAAAAGTTCAAGGTGTAAATCAGAACAGTGGCAGACCAGCTGCGGCCTGTTGAAATGAGAGCGTTGGTAATTAGGGGAATATGAGCCACCAGGGCTGAAAATGTAGTGTGTCAAAGACATCGGATAAAGGGGGAAAGATGGCAGACTAGGAAGATCAGGTATGAATCGAGAGTCCAGGCCGTGCAGCATGGCTGGCAGTGGCACGGCGTTTACCTTGGACAAGAACTGTCCAGTCTTCCCACTCCTTGGCAATCTCGGTCAAGACACCACCCATGACACCAGCAGATGCCATAAGCCCGTGGCCTTCGCCTTCGAGTATCCGGACCTCGCAGCGACGCATCGCCTTACCAAGCCACTGGACATTCTCTACCGGAACGCGGGGGTCTTTGCTACCATGGTGCATCACCACTGATCGAGTGATGTCCACATAGCGGAATCCAATTGTTTGGCGACGCTCGAGGCAGATCAACAAATCAACCGCCGGGTTGGCGTTGGTAGTAGCCAACTCCCAGATCTTGTAGGTGAGACGGGTATCATAGTCTTGCTGCCGTTCGACCTCGTCTTCTGGAGACTTTGTGAAGGACCCAAGAGTCGTGTCACTCTTTCTATACGACGCAGTGGTCGGCGCCGACGGTTTGATATTCGGTATAATGTCCACTCGCTGGGTCTGCGAGTTGTTTTCAACGGAAGGTATAGGCGGTACTGGAGGGATTGCATTCGCATTGGAAGCTTCTTTAGCAGCAGCCTTTCGTTTGGCCCGTCGCGGGGACTTGGGTAGACTGGTGGTGATGCTGGCGCTAGTGGCACTCATAAAGCTTGAATTGGCCACTTTGAGAAGAGATGTGGGAAGAGCACGAAGAATCTTTTGGGAGTAAGGGACTGCGTTGGTGGGCGCGGGATCCTTCTGAGAGCCGATGGTAGACAACTGAGATGGAGGAATCCATGGGGCTAAAAGATGAATGCGGCCACGAATATGCTGCGGAATTCGGAGAGCCGTTGCAAGAGCGTAAATTGCGCCGGCAGAATGGGCAAGGATGGAAAATTTAGTCACTCGGAGGTGATTGCAAACAATTGCAACATCATCTATTGCTGATTAGCGCAGGATTGGAATATCTCGGCAGTCTTGCTTACCGGGCCAGCTGAGAGGGGTGCTCGGCTCATCTCCCTGGTGTGGACCGCTCTCACCAACGCCAGGACGATCCAATGTGACTAGTCGTAGATGGAGCGTCCGAGCCAACTCATCATAAAATGCTATCAGATACCGAGTGAGACCCATGCCGACACAGCATAGCACGACATGGCCCTTAGGGTCGCCAACTTCAGAGAAGGCAATAGAGCGGCCAGTGGCTGGGTGAATTACTCTCTGGGTCAGCTTCGGCGAAAAGATGTAGTCGTCAACAGCAAGATCAATTGAATCCGCACTGGATGGTCGTTCGGTGCTGTACGAGGGACGCCCATTTGACAGGTGGGACAGATGACCGGATGGGGTGCGGCGATGGGTAATTGGTGCGATTGGCTCGAGGGACTGTCTATATCTAGCTCTCTCAGAATCCGATTGTTCCGCGGATGACTTAGACAACTGTGGTGGTAGGTGAGTAGACTTCGATGCGTGTGGTGCCCCTGGGCGGCTCCCAGTGCGACTTTTCCCTGTCATCACGTTTGGCGAAGGGGCACTGTCGTTGAAAGATGGTTGATTGCGGCCCAGTCCATTGTGCATGGTAGCCTCGTTGACATCATAACCTAGAACGCGCGATGCCTTTGAAGATCTCGACTGCTTCACGGGGCTCGTCTTAGTCGAATGTTCAGGGCTGTTCTCCGATTCTAACTCGGTCTTAATTTTCTGTTGCTGGTCTTTCAACTCTTGAATCCGGCGGGTCACTTGTTCTGCGTCATTGCTTGTTCCCGGTAAGCCATTGTCTGTGTTGAACTCTTTGCTGGCTGTGGAAGAGTATCGACTATGACGAGCAGACCGGTGCTTTTTCGAGCCTGACGACTGGCTATGCCGATGTCGCAGAGATGAGTCGCGAGTTGGAATGATTCTACCGCTCCCAATTCCGCCAGGGTGGCTAGCATCTGGGGTACCGTGGAACGATTGATGATCTTTGATTGGTGGGGTACAGGCAACTTTCTCTTCGTACGGCTCTTCCTTGACGTCCGCAGGACGAGCCTCCTCTGTAACTTCCGCCATAGAATGCAATGAGCGCAGGCTTGCTCGGTTGCGCGGGGTGTTGTGTCGTAGACTGTCGTTGTAGCTGGTAGCCTTTCGCAGGCGCTCGACTTGTGGATCCTTATCGCACAGTAATTCTCGTGATGACTTCTTCAATAGACTAAATGAACCCTTGAGACTTCTTGTCCGCCCTGCGGAACTATTCGAAGCAATGCTCGGGGTTGATTGACGAGGGCCAGGCTCCGTGCTGATCGTTCCGATTGAGAAGGGCTCTGGAGCAGCTATCACAGATGTATAGGATTCCCTCGAGGCTGGGCGAGTAGACGATGAGTCGGTTGTTCTGAGGGGCTTGAATCTTGGCGACCGGGGCGACTTTGGTGACGGGGGCGCCCTGGCCATGCGAATAATAGGTGACGAGGCCGCATCGTCGGGATGTAGAAATGGGTTTTCCGGTGCCGCGGATGTCTCCGCTGGCTTGTAGGCGCCGTAACTCATTCCAACCCCATGCCCGGACGGAGGAAGGGAGTAGACTGACACTGTGCGCGGTACTTCTGGCACTGGATCTTCGTTGTCGATCTTCGGGATGGTGTCAAAGTGCGAGTTTAGGGGCACAGAGATAGTGGAAAGGGACGAAATAAGGGAGGAAATGACTTCCGGCGAGGTTGGATCTGTTCCACTGCGCGAAGGCAGCGATTTACGACGGCGACGGCGATTGAGCAGAGCCGACTCTGCCACGGGAGCCTCGTTCGACATGGTTCAATCTAAAGGTGTAAACCCCAAACAAACTTCAGGGATCGGATGCAGGGTAAAATGGATAGACGCATGATCTACTGCATGCGAAAGATGTTTTGATAAGGGTTTTTGGTTTACCCCTTACTGAGATATTGAGATAAAAGGAATTGGGAGTGAACGTAAGAAGTTTTAAAAGAAGGGATTCCGGTTATACCGATAATAAAAAGAGAGAAAGGAAATATTAAGTCGCATGAGTCCAGGAAGAAAAGGGAGTTCTCTTAATTTTTTTGAGATCTCTTAGCGTTGACGCCTTTGCTCCACAGGGATCTTAATTTGCCGATAACTACTATAGAAGTAGGAGTACATATATGTACATTTGTGATCAATAATGTATCCATAGATGTTATACGAGATTCCTTACAATTATCAGAAGGTATTTGGCATTCCACGTGGGTTCTTCCTCTAGACCCCTAAATAGGCTTAATGGGCGATACGAGGATGCTGGTCAACTCATAAAAACTGTGGGCTACTGAGCAAATTTCAGCTTACATCCAGTTAGAAGTATATATTCTAGGCTCTATAAATTCGATGGATTTGAGTATAGACTAATTGAACGTGAAATAATAAAATAATACAGTGGTAAAGTGGTAAATAGTAAACAATAGATAGTAAATAGTAAACAAATATATATATAACTAGCAGATCTATATACGAACATATTCAGACATATAATCCCCAATCATTGCTAATTTAACGTATCTTATTGATCATATAAGCTTAGCTGCATGTTGAACTTATCCACCTTTTGCACCAATATAAATATTTACTTGGTCAAAATGAAAAGGCCGACTTTGTGCATCTCCCCAGAATTAACATAGCTGACCGCCCAACGTGGTATCATGGCAATATCCCCAGCCATTTGCCTATCTTACCCAAAACATCATTGAAACATTAAACCTCCGAAGAATCTGTGGGCCTCTCGTTTACAGGGATCTTTATATTTTGCTCTTAAATCCTCAGGTATTCTCTATCCTCTAGACATGTGGTGACCGCACTGCGAAATAGCCATTGCCCGCAATGGACGCCTACCCTGAAGACTACGTCAATCACAATCTGCCTTTCGTCCTGCTCTCAGGACTAGAGGCAGATCCTGAAAATGACCCTGAAACATCCTCGAGTTATCCTCTGCTAACAGAGAAGGGGACCCATATCTTTTCAGATTTCCCACCTCTGAGCGGGGCTGTTGCGGAGGAGCTCCGGAGCCTGCTTCTAGAGGAAGATAGCTCTCAGATGCCATGGAAGTCTAGAGTTACTGTAACCGGAAATACTACGACTGCACATATTGGCTATCGCATCAAAAGTTCTGGCCGCGTACGTTGATACTCTATGATTCCAATCTCGTTGGTTTCACGACATTGTACTGCGGACTACTTGTTAACACCAGCACAGTCATGCAGACTCCCTCCACGAAAAGCCGACCCCCCTATCCCTTCACCACCAACTACTCCCAACAATGACCAGCATAGTGGACACTCGGAACCTAGCACACACTATGTCCTCCACTCACCGATATCGCCCTTGTCACCGGGTTCCCCAACTTTCCCAGATGGCTTGCTCACTCCTTTATGGGTAACTAAACACCAAAACCTGGTTCCGGCAGCAGTAATCAATTTCTTCCCCTTCTCATTGGACCCGAATATGAACTCGTTACGAGACAATCAACTCAAGATCGAGATCAACAGCTTGAAAAAAGAATGGCAATCCTCCGGGTACAAAACGCGATTTGTGGTTGTTTTGATATCAGAAGACGGAGAAGAAGGCGGCTACGAGGGCGAGATTGATGACCGTATTGCGGGGATTCGGCGAGCAACAAACCTTGACCCCAAATCGATATTTGTGATCCCACCAGACGCATCTTCGTCGGAACTACAAGACTTCGTGAAATCACTCTTCTCTCTACTGCAACCGTCGGTTGTTGAATACTATCGGGATCTGTCCAAGCATGCCAGGCGCAAACGAAACAGGGGCAATATCCCTCCTCCGACTGCACCACCAACAACCGGAACTTCTCAGACCCTATCATCCCAAGGGTGGAACGTACGGTATGAATTCAAGCTCGGAATATTTGCCGAGTTTCGCCAAGAAATGGATGCAGCCTGTCGGAACTATGAGAGTGCGTATGACACTCTATTTGGGCATGAAGTTTTCGAAAATATTGCAGGCTGGAATCCTCGATTTAACGATGCGCGCCTCTTGGCTGACGCCCTTGCCATCCGGATTATACGCTGCGTGTTATGGACGGGCCAGACGACCGCCGCAGCTCGGCTTTGGGTTGACCACAGAATCCGTGTAAAGGATATTGTAAATCGCAGAGGAAAGGGCAGTAAACACTACGGATGGGAGGCATGGGAGGCGCGTTGGTCGATGGTAATGGCGCAGCTTATCCGCCGAGCGGAAATCCCGTCTCTCTCCAGCGAGATCTCTTCTGAGCAGCCCGGAGAGCTCTATATTTTACCCGAGAAATCGATTCCAACCGGGGAAAGAGTCAGACCCTGGGAAAATCTTCACCACGAGGGTTATTGGCTACACCGTTCAGCGAAGCATACAATGATCCGACGTGCGCTTGCCCAGAAAATTCCCATGGAAGATCGCAAGCCCCCTGGGCAATCACCCGCCTCACAACTCGCAAACAAATCCTACTTGTACGACACATATCTTGTTCCCGACACCCATGTCGAAGCACCCCAGGAAGGACGAACTGGCTTCGATCACTCTGGCCTAATATTGAACACGCTGAAAGCTGCTATCGAGGAATTCGCAAAACGCCACCAAACAAGGAAAGTTGAGAGCTTGAGTCTTGAGGCAGCCGAGGTGTATATGCGCATTGGGTCATGGTCCGAAGCGCATAGCCTTCTCCAACCGCTGTGGTCTACTCTTAGCTGGCGCCGCTCGGGATGGTGGCATCTGATGGTCAATTTCGGATGGGCACTCAGAGAATGTGCCCTCAGGTTGCAGGATAGTGAGACAGTCTTACGAGTGGACTGGGAGCTGCTGAACAAAAGTGAGTTGATTCCATTTATCTTATGCGTATTGTCTTTAATATTAATATCCATTCCGATAGATTTCAAACCAAGACCTGCATGGCATTATGATATCCACAGGAGCCTGGAAAGTCTGCCTTCAGAAAAGCCCAAACCTTCTCTTATCCTTCGCGCAGAGGATGTCATAACGAGTCGTAAGTTGGAAATCCCGAAATGCAAAGATTGCACTAACCTCTGTGTTCATAGTGACCGCGTCGTTGGTATTCGAGAAATCCGATGGCAACGTTGGGGAACCTCTACAGGCCCAACTTGCCATCACATCCTGTGCTCATAAATCCTCGGCCTCTATCCATCTTTCAGAGGTTAAACTGGTCTTTGAAGGATGCCTTCGCCCAGTAAAGGTTCAAACTGACCAGAATCAGGATTCTGACACCACAACCCCATGTTGCATCGCAACGCTTCCGCTCCGCGAGCCGAGCAACCCTGATACCACGGTACAATCCCCAGCCGGTGGGCTAACCGCATTGGTCGGCATAGCAGACCTGACTCTGGGGCCTTCCCAGACCAAGATCTTTAACCTCACCTGTATTCCTCGCGAAGCTGGTGAAGCCAGGGTTGCTTCAATCACCATGCTGATCGAAGAAGACCAATTTGATCTGGGTTACGCGATCACTGAGCCGGATCAGCGTGAATCGTACTGGTGGCAGCAGACGCAAAAGGGCGTGACCCGCAGAAGAGTGGGCAAGGATCGAGATACTGGCAGGTGTAAGGTTATGCCTAAGCCTCCTAAGATTCGCCTGACAACTCCTAACCTGAAGGAGACCTATTATACCAATGAACGGGTGATGCTTCAAATTGGTATACACAATGAAGAAGATGAAGCTGCCGATGTGTCTGCTGAAATCAGACTCTTCGGCACCGAGCCTACAGCGCAAATACAGTGGCTCGACGGTGATAGCAACCCTGGACCCCTCGAATCAGGCGCTAGCACCCCGATTGAGGGGCTGTCACATTACTTGAAACGAACCGTGGGCGTTTTGGAGCGCTCTTCCAACAAAACTCTGACAATTGTGCTGGCCGATACCCAGGAGGCTACGGATTTCACGTTGGAAGTCTCAGCTGTGTATCATTTGGTGTCTGATATTCAGACCCCGATCATGAAGAATATCACGGTGGCTCTATCATTTATTCGACCGTTTGAAGCGAATTATGAATTTTTGCCGGCAATTCACCCTCAGCCATGGCCCAATTTCTTCGCAGTTAGCGATAACTTACTCGAGGATAGCTCTGCACCAACACCCGGAGGCCTGTTCCAGAAGTGGTGTCTCAATTCCAAGGTAGTTTCCTTTGCACTGGAGCCGCTTGTAATTGACAAGATGTCTCTTATTCTCCTCGAAGCCAACGGGGGAGCCATTTGCGAGGTTCACTCGGAAGAGCTTGTCAGTCCAGAAACGCCCCATCTTGCACCAGAAGAACTACGAGAATCCAACTTTAGCCTCGATGTTCAGAAGCTTCTTCTCGGAGATCGTCGACCAACTGCGCTCACCTGCGCATTGGAGGTCAATTGGCGTCGGCAGTCGTCTGAATCTACGGCTTCCTCGGACGCAGAGAGCTCGATTACAACCACCGTCCTCGATATCCCCCGGTTTGTCGTCCCGATGGGCGAGCCTCGAGTCCTTGCATCGGCTACCCCATCTAGAAATATGGCAGGCTTGATTCATATGAACTACGTACTGGAGAACTCCTCCACCCACTTCCTCACCTTCAACCTGGTCATGGAAGCCAGCGAGCACTTTGCCTTTAGCGGGCCGAAGACCACCGTTTTGCAGCTTGTGCCACTGAGTCGCCACACAGTGAGCTTTAATCTGTTTGCGGCAAAGCGCGGCTTATGGATTCAGCCCCAGCTGGTAGTTATTGATACCTACTTCAACAAAACGCTCCGTGTCCTTCCAACAGGGGATATGAAGTCGGACAAGAAGGGAGTTCTTGTATGGGTTGATGCCGACGATTGAATGATATGACTAGGACCGGAGATATATGTTGTAGATGAATTGAACTGTCTCGTAATGAGCAAATATTGTACAAAATAAACATCCCCAACTCTCTACATAAATTGCTCTGTAAATACTCGTGGACATGTATGAGGATAAATCACGTGACTAGCCCTTATCACATAACCCAAATTTCCTAATTCGGCTAGCGGAGATCTTCCGCATGTCTTGCCGTCAGAGAGCTTCATCACAGTCACCCAAAGACATTACAGCTCACTTCCCTTGATCCCCGCAGTATCTACACCTATAATTGAGGCCCCAGCATCGAAACACCCGGCATTTTATTTTCCCCCTCCTCGGGAATCCGTTCCCACGCCCCCATTTGCCCGAGAAACTCCCCTCCAACGCGCGAACCGACGTGTTTAATTCGACAGTCTCGTTGCCGACACCATAACTATGGCGGCGCAAGCGGCGTTAATCGCCGATACCATCACCGGCATGAAGCGGGCCTTGCGCAGAGAGCGTGAAGGTAAGTTACCAACCAAGTAGTCTACGTTCTCAAGCAGAATTATTTTCTGACGTCTTTCTTCACCAGATAATGGCCCGGACGACCCGATCATGGCACCGACGAACCGAGGGAACAAAATGCATGCTAATGCTAAGTATGTGAGCGAGGGTGCACTGGGCTACATCCACGCAGAGGATTACTACAAGCAGGTGCGTGGTCTGCTGATCTCGGATTTGAGCGCTGTGGCGATAAGATGGGACTGGAATTTTATGAAGGCTGACTTTTGACCGGTGATTAGAGAGTCGAGCACGCTGGTTATACGCGCTACATTCTTCAGCCGAACCCGGTTCGCTATGATTCAGAGGGAGACGAGCTTGATGAGGAGGATGAAGATTCCGAGGCTGATGCTGCGGCCGCTGAAGAGAACCCGTTGTCTGGGATTGCGCTCGAGAGTGGGTTTTTCCTTTCCTTTTCTGAGTATTTTCTGTGGCTTCATGGCTGATCTGTCTCTTTTTCCATCTCTTTCTAGCTCTTCTATGTCCCCTGAAGCATCCTTCCGAACTCGCTACCCATCCTTCCATGTCCCAAGCATACACATCGCAAGCCCTGGAGAACATGACAGCGGCAGTTGAGCACAAGCTCCGCCAGGAACGGGCTTTGCTCTGGCGCGCCAGAAGCCTGCATAGGCAATTCCTCGGTGATAGCAGTTGGATGCCGTGTGGTGCTCTCGAGACACCTAATGATCACTTGATCTTCGACCCCAGGCTTGCTAGTAATGCCCCGAGCGTATATGCCGGCCAACAGGGTGCAAGCGGGACTGCCACTCCGTCTGACATTAAGGGTCTCAATAACCAGGATGCAGCACAAAAGGTACCTGCATCAATAGCCACGCAGGACCCCGGGCCATCACAGAACGGGACAAAAGCCCAGGCCAGTTCAACGCCAAATGATGTGGAAATGACCGAAGTCCCAGCAGAGGGCGAACCCACCAAGAACGGCCTGCAGCTCAAATCAGAAGAGACCGATGCCACTGTCAAAGACCTTCCACCTCACCCTAACACCTCGACTCCCGCCCAGGAGACCGACAGCATCAACAATAACGCAGCCGGGAGTAGCGCAAACCCTCCCAACGGGAAACAAGACATGGACACAACGAAAGACGCTGATCCAGTCGACACAATGGAACTCAACGACGACACAGAACAAGACCTCGAAATGCACGACGGCTCCTCACCAGAACCACCACGGCGAATGACAACGCGCGCACAAGCTAACGCAGTCAACCCCGAACATGAAAACGGCTCCCCACTCTCCGACAGAGCAATCCCACTTCCAACCCCACACCCTCTCTTCCTCGTCCCCGACAACATCCGCCCCGACTCGAACTACGGTCTCCCTGCCCCCGAAGCCGAGGAAACCCGCCGCCTGCTTTGGTCATATATTCAGAAGCAGGAAGAGACGGTGCGTGGGGTTGAGCACATGCTCGATTCGCTGAATAGATCTTGCCGCATGAAAGCTGATGTACTGGAGTGGTGTAAAGCCGAGGGACATGTTGGTGAGATGAGTGATGGAGAGGACTGGTATGACCGTGAGCAGTGGGGGCTTGCCGAGGGTGAGGATTTGAAAAAGGGGACTGATGAGGATGAGGTTGAGACTGTTGATGAGAGTCGGACACAGGGAAAGAGGGGGAGAGGAAGGCGGCAGTGAGGGATGGGCTGTTGGCAGTTATGTCTCTTTGCTTCGCTTTGGCCTTGGCCCTTCTGGCATTGTCATGTCCTCTCCTTCCTGGTGATATGAACCCTACATACTACCCTGTTCCTGTTCCTTTGGGCTCTTTGATTCATGTGGCGTCGGTATATACCCTCATTTCTATAATAAACATGGTTTTTGGTTACTATTTCTGCGTTTAACAAGAAAACCTTCATTCATCTGTAAAAAAAAAGATAACAACTGGAATGTCCATGGCCATCCCAGCAGGGTACGCAAGTCCACCTGGAGAGGGACAATACGTGCATGGTGAGACTGTCTTCCTGCCCATGACAATCTTGGAGATCAGAACCACCCCGTCCATGTCTACCGCTGCAGACATTTTGGTATTTGATCAATGAGCATTGATACTCACTGCCACAATCAGGTATCTGTAGTTCTTCCCCTGGTATAGTTGAGCAATGTCCTCTATGGAGGGGGAATGAGTTCGGTTCAAGCTATTAAATTGATAGTCAAAATGACAGTCAATTTCTGACTCTGTCTTTTAATTCTGTTTCCCATCCATGCCAAGACTCGACAAGAAGTTATCAGTCATGTCTGGGTATGGCAAGTCATGGTTATCATAGTCTCATTTCAGAAAGTCAATTTGTTCCAGGTCGGCTGAGATCTGCGACTTTCACCGTCAGGTCACTGTTCCTGAGGATGTTGACGCAGCCTTTGTCTAGGCTCAACAATACTGGTCGAATCTTCTCGGCATATACTGTGACAACATGGACTGGCGAATGTTTTCACATTCAACTTTCTTTTGGATTCATCTACCAGGAGCAGTAGATGTTGAACAAGTTAAATGGTCTGTATTCGAGTATTGGATGCGCTTCCTCTGCAGATATCTTCATCTCCCCAGTCGCAACTTCACTTGAAGCTCTTCTGTTTCAAGTGGGCTTCGTCTGTTTCCTCTTCTCTTCCTCTTGTCCTGCCTCTTGAATTTTTCCTTTGTTGTCTTTCTTTCTTTCTTTCTTCGTGGGACACAGCAACACGAAATATTCCAGCCCAAGCCGAGCCATTGCTTGACCTCTTCATTTTCTCGAGGTATAGCAATATTAACCACCTCAAGAATCCTGATCAGTCAATAGCTCCGATGAAAGCAGCTCGATGGTGACCGGTAGAAGCATTTGACTGATCCATTGATGTGCGGCCCTATGAAGGGGAGGGTGTGTCTCTAGGACTTGTTGGTTCTCGTATTCGCGGGGGCATTTGGATGCGTTTAGCAGATCTTGTCTCACAAAATTTGTCAAGTGATAAGATATGTTCGATCAAAAAACGGTTGAAAACGGTGATTGGTAAAGTGCATCACCGTGAATATTGTATCTGCCAGGGCTGCTTCTGCACCACATCTTTCAAAGATTACCTTGAACATCGGAAGTGGTTTCTCAGTGCTCCCCGATTATGTGTTTCCAGCAACCCTGTTTCTTGGGTCCTATCCATCGTGTTCTTCCAGGGTGGCGCTGCTGTCTGGCTCAACAAGGCACGTTCATGATTCCGATCAGTGGTTGTAGGCTGGCTCATCCTAGCCAATGCCTAGGATTCTGGCATTGACCGAGCTCAGAATTGAGCATGCTGGCTTGTTTTTTATTCCACAGGCTGGGTCATCATGGTCGACGTCGATTTGAGGTCGCCACAGACGAATCCACAGCGCAGGGCAGACCCACCCAATATGATACTCGCCATGAAGCTCTTCCTCGCACATTTGGGGATAGGGAAGGGTGGTGATAATGCCCAGCGGACAAATCAATGGGGACTTTCCTATTAATTGAGCCAGGTCCATGGGGTTGTGGTACGTAGAGCCGACGTCGTGCTGGAAACATCACAGGGGAATGCAAGGCACAAGGCAAACCCCCCAGCATGATCCTCGCCGTGAAGATCTAACTCTCACTTCAGTTTTATTTCCTGATGAGCTTTATCACCCGAGTATTTTTCATAGGGCAAGGTGTGATAGGTTCTTGGTTTAGTCCACCCCAAGGGATCGAAGAATGCCATGCCCCACGCATTTGATAAGTTGGAAGTCTTTTTCACTTCAATTGGCCCTTGATTGTCTTTCTCACTCAAGCTTCAGGCTCCCAGCTGCTACCTAGGAGGCGAGTACAATTGGCGACTATAGCCATAGTTTGCTTCGTCACCGTTGACTGGGCTCTTTTCGTCGAAGTTCAAGCCTCATATATAGCTCTTTTTCTCTCTCTTAGAATCTGTACATATTAGTTTGGTTCCTTTACGATATCTCCCTAGGAGCCTTTATTTCTTCCTTACTTGTCGCTTGTGATGTTAGATAGATACAAGGTTGAGCCGACTATTTTTCACTTGGTTTGTGATATCAGTAATCCGACAATTCGGACTCTGGCTCTTGCTTGGGTTATGCTGAAGCTTGATGCCTGGGGGTTTGATGACTCGAGAGAGGAAAAGGAAAGTATGACATAAATATATGGCCTGAAGATATTAGAAGGAACCCCTAATATCTCTCAAATAGTTTTGTCGCATTGAGGAATTCACATCTAAAATGTGGCCGAGCTGAAAACCACTACGTAGTACATATAACACTCTGACAACTGAGCCCCCCAGGTCCTCACATACTCTGATGCCTGTTTGACACAGTGTAAATTGGCTTGATAGATGGTCTTCAGTATCATACTGTATCTTTATCACTTAGATCGTTGGTACCGATATACACATTTCTCAATGGTAGAAGTGTATGTAAACTATTACGCCAGGAGAAAGATAACTAAGTTATACATAACTAGAAATAACATAACTAGTTAATTTAAGCATATTAGATATCCGAAGCCTTTTCATATAATTTCCTGGAGCATTCTTTTGCGTAGATATCTCTCGCCTGGCTCTAGAACAGGTGAACCCTTCTATAGCTCCATATACATCCATCCTCTTCACAAGTGAGCCACAGAGGTCTACTGATTCACAGTTGTACTGCAGTTTTGGCGCGATGGGTTGATTGAATTATATCTTTTGTAGTCGCGTAAGGGAAATCACAGGGGGGGGCCTTGTCCTGTTTTACTCATCCCCAGTATCAAGGACAAGGCCAAAGGTCTATCGTCTACAGGTCCGGCGTCGTTGAAGATTCGGGTGCGTCCGTGTGCTAGAAACTTGTCGCGGGCAACCCCAGACTTTTGGGTGCCTAGTTTTTTGAGCAATCAGGCCTCTCTCTCTCGGCCTCTCTTCTGGTGTGCGGATTGTGGATGTTGAATGTCCCGGCCAATCCTGGTATACATTCAAGGCGCTTATTGCTTCTTGCCGCCCTGCTTCTTGGCACGCTCACGCTCACGCTTGGCGTAGATCTCAGCAGTGAAAGGACTAGAGACAGTCAGTTTGTTTATAGGAATTCTTCAAAAATGACTACTTACTCTTCCCAGCCAAGAGCGAACCAGTACAGGACAAAGACCTGGGCGGTCAAAAGAATACCAGCAACCTTGCCGTGGTACAGAGCAACACCGAGGAAGTTCAAGGTGCTGCCCCAGTACATCGGTGAGCCAGTGACGTTGAAAGGGAACCCGGTGACGGGAGCGTCCATGAGAATACCAAAGTAATCACCAAGGTAGGTACCAGTCACACCAAGAGCCCACATGCTGGAGAGAACCAGGACTGAGCCGATAGCAAACAAGACACCTCCAACGATTGGTTGGTGGACAGGAGCGTAGAAGGGTTGGTCAGCTAGAGCAAGTTGGTAGACATGGTCACGGAGAATTCCGAGCGAGAAGATGGTTACTGCAAGGAAGTAGCAGCCATTGTACGCGCCTCCGAAGATGCGGGTCAAGAAGTGGTTGCGGTACTCTGCTCACCGGTTAGCCAAGGTCGAATGCAACAGTTCTCGGGTGGAGTCGGTACCTGCGCGGGCAACAATGCTAGCAGGTTTCAGGTTAGCTATTTTCCGACAGAATCATTGCCATGGTAGTTTTCTTAACCATGATGGTCACTCACTTCCAGAAAATTGGGTTAAAAGCAATAGTCGCGGCAGACCCTGTTGGGGGTCAATCACATGCAAATTGTTGAGATGTAGAGAGAGACCAACTCACATAGCAAAGGCTTAGAGGAAAAATCGACAAAATCTGTAAGACAAGCCATGGCGAAACTGAAACCCGATTTACTAAGAGTTGAGGAGGAAAAAGAAGGAAGAGGGGAAAGATGGAGTTGGACTGTTGGGCCCCGGATTAAACAGCTTAAGTAAACAAAAGTGACGTTCCTCCTCGGTCACGGGATGTTATCTCTTTGCTTGGCTTTTTTTGATGCTTCTACAGCTGATATCCACGTTATCTCTGACTTCTAGGGACTTTGTACCATATATTGACTTCATCCCAGGCCACTTGATACAAAACGAGAGCTTCTCCGCACATCAGGCCCAGTTAACCGTGACCGTACGATGCCGAGCTGTTCGCTCCCAAGTTCCCGGGAGTGATCGTTATGAGCCGTGGAGATCTAACAAGAGTGTGGGGAGAATGGCCCTTAGTCGACGCGACCTAGTGCTGGCGGGCGTCGGCGTATTCATCGCTTGGGGTCTTGTGGTTCGCTGGCTGCCAATCCTCCGGTATCTAGGATATGCCGTGACGCTGGGCGTCGTCCTATCTTCGGTGGGTCTTTTAGGACTTGTCACATTGACAATCAGACACCAGAATGACAAATTCAACACCAAGAACGTTTCGGTGGCTTTCATAAAACCCAATCAATGGCGAAAGGAAGTGCTGAATGTTCGCCGGAGCACGCGATACCGGCCCCGGCCACTCTACCCTCAGTCCTTTGTCGTATCGGAAGGGGTTGACGAACTTCTGTCTTTCATCACCCGAGACTTTGTTTCCTCGTGGTACCACAGTATCAGCCCGAACCCAATATTTGCCAATGAGGTTGATCGAACGATTCGTGTCGCCCTTGAAAACCTCCGGGATAGGTTGGCTGCGGAGGACATGGTCTCACTGATCGTATCGCGCATCTTTCCTATCATAACATCGCACCTCAAGGAATTTGATGTTGCCGAGCGTTCTGTGCGGGGGCGCAATCTCAGTCGAAATGTGACCGAGTCTGGAGAGCTCGATTTGGCCATTGCAAACAAATACCGTGAAGGTCGCTTACATCCGGCCGTTGCAACCTCTGCATCTGATCAAAAGACTGTCCAACAGGAGTACTTGCGCAAGCTTGCAGTTGGCCTTTTACCCCAGCTATTCCCAGAAAGCGTGCTGAGCAGTCGAATTGTGTCGGTTCTGATTCGCGAAATTATTTCATGCGCTGTGCTTATTCCGATAGTCACTTCATTGTCAGATCCAGACACATGGAACCAGTTAATGGAAGCATATGGCCGCACAGCTTTGCAGGATCGGAAGACTGTACGCAAACTGCGCGCGGCTTTGGATCAGCATGCATCACCCGCGCCCAAATCTAAGCGTGGGCAACCATTCCCACGACTATCAGCAACCGATTCAGAGCGAGCCTTTGAGCGCTTTGTGAGGGCAATTAGGAAATGTAATAACCTCTCCGACGCCCGTCGGTTCCGTGCCCTGGTTTCCAGTCAATTGAAGCAAGAGAGTGTCGTCGAAGGCCAGGATCAGGTCTATCTGAAGCGTCTAGAAACAGGAAAACGTGTTCTTGATCAGAAAGTGGCGAAACTTGCAAAACCTGGCGAGGACTCCCATGTACCTGCCACACTAGATCTTCGACCTGAGATCCCATCTAGAATGCATGAAACGTCACTGGTTGACGTGATGTACAGCGCATCTGGGCTTTCTTATTTCATGGAGTTTATGGACCGTCAAAAGCTGATGTCGCTTGTTCAATTCTGGATTGTTGTAGATGGACTCCGCAACCCACTCGAAGATGACTTTGGAGATGAGGCAGTGCCCACTTCATTAGCATGGAAACCAGCAGACAGAAACGACCTAGCTCTCATCAGTGAATCCTACCTCTCAAAGCCAGAGTTAAAGGTCTCTGAAGAGTCTCGCCAAACAGTCAAAATTTTCCTAGGTGCAGGAAAGCGTGCCACCCCAGAACAATACCGAAATGCGCGAATGGTGGTTTTGACAACCCAGTCTGCCATTCTAGAGCATCTCCAAGATACATATTATCCGAAGTTCAAGGAGTCTGATCTATACTGGAAGTATCTTGCGTCCGATGAAGCATCTGCTGCGCACGCGCCAGTTCGTCAATCCTCTCCCATATCAGTTACTTTTGAGACGCCTGAGAGACGACCTCTCCGCCCTTTGCTATCACGAACCACCTCCCAACCTGGATTGAGGCCATCCAAAGACCTTCGACGAGCCGCTGTCTCGTCTAGTGATGTACGGGGCGTAGGAAAATTGTTTGATGATGACGATTCACCCCGACGATCAATAGATTCAGAACGGTCTGCTCATCTTTTTGATGATGGCTACGACACCGACAATCTTGCCACCTCCACCTATAGTTTAGGCAAGGATTCCCAAAATGGCGAGAATGATGCTAGCCAGAGCCAAAGCCAAGTCCTCGAGACGATGGAGGCAGCGCTCAATGATATCATTACCAATGAACCAAAAAATGGAAGAATCGAAGACCTCAAGGGAGATGCTGGCAGTCTATTCGGGCCGGAGCGTCCTGTCCGCTCGTCGCGCAGCTCGTCCGAAGTTCCCCAGGTTGACAACCGGAATGAAAGAACCAAGAAAAGCATCGCATCGCTTGGTCTGGTGGATCATGCGTCGCGACTTGGGGTATTTGACGACGACTTATTTCCGGATCAACAGAAATTCATCGAAGATGAATACGAAGAACCAGATGGCGTGGATGACAAAGACCCAGCAGATGAAGTGCATGAAGCTGCGCCGGGTGACTTGGGTCTAACGGAAGCGATTGAGGCGCTCTCGGTGGATATCGACAAGCTTGCAGCCCAGGATGCCGTGGTCCAAGCATTGACACGCAAAGCTGAACTGACAAACAACACCGCGGAACTGAGAATCCTGCGCAAATCCAAAGCCAGCATCCAGCGTGAAATGCACCGCAAGGAAATGCAGCGGCAGCAATACATTCTTCAGGAAAGTGATAACAGCCTGTTTGGGCGATCGACCGTTAGCCTTAAGTCTACCGTCGTGGGCAAAGATGAGCACGATGGCCGCGAATTCGCAATGTGTAAGAGAACTTTCTAAAGTACCATTTGTCCCAGGCTAACTAATTATCTTAGACGTTGTGGAGGTTCAAAGAAATGCTGGCGAGCAAATGCCCGCTGCATCGTGGGTCATTGCACGAAGATACAGCGAGTTCCATGATCTGCATCAAAAGCTACGCCAACGCTATCCCTCCGTCCGGCACTTGGAATTCCCTCGGCGACGCGTCGTTATGAAGCTACAGAAAGAGTTTCTTCACAAACGGCGACTTGCTCTCGAGGCCTATCTGCAGAATCTTTTGCTCCTACCAGAGGTATGCCGTAGCCGCGATCTACGTGCATTCCTCTCCCAACGTACCATCCTGCCCCGTAAGGACAACACCCGCGACAATGAAGGTGAAACCAAAGACCTTGTCACGCGCATCTACAACTCTGTCACAGACGGCATGGATGACTTCCTCGGGAATTTCGGCGTCCTAGACCAACTATCTACCGCTGGCCAGAACCTCATATCAGCCGCCACCCAGCAAGCCAACAGTACGATAGCCCCAGACTCCAGCCTCGCAACCGAAGACGCCGTTACAGCCGCCGAAGCTGAAGCGGAACTAAACGCCTTCGAAGACCGCGAGCTCGAGCCATTCATCAAGCCTATCTGCGATCTCTTCCTCGAAGCTTTCGAGCTGAACCGTGGCAACAACTGGCTGCGCGGCCGTGCCGTTGTCGTCGTCCTACACCAGCTCCTTGGCGGAACGATAGAGCGCAAGGTCCGCGACGGAGCGCGTGGCCTGGTACAGGATGACTCGCTTCTCAAGTACCTTTCTCTCGCCCGCGATACCCTTTGGCCCGGCGGCGTGCTCCGCAAAGCCCCTCCTCGTTCGACCGCAGACCGTCTCAATAGCCGTGCCGAGGCCACTGTGGTCTTGGCTACCCTCATCCCAGACCTGGCGGGTAATGTCGTCGGTAGAGCTAATGCACAGGCCGCTGCCCGTCGCATCTTTGCTACGCTCAATAACCAACATCTTAATACTCATATTGTTTTTACAATTCTTGACGAGATCGTCTTAGTTCTCTTTGGGAGTTCGGGCCGTCGATGAGAAGTGAATACCATGTCCCTCACAGTGTACCCATTACTGTATACACTTACCATGTCTAAATAATAAACCAAATCTGTCCAAATAATCCTGTCAAGTAAATGATCTATCACGTGTGATAAGGCTCAATTGTGCCCTGGTAACAAAGAGCTGAGTTTTCAAACAGTTCAGCTTTTCCTCCTTGAATTCTTCTTCTCAATGGCTTCTCTCCAAACCCCAGCCCAATCCCACACCCTCTGCATCCCCGAAATCTTCGAACTAATCCTCCTCAACCTGTACATCCGCACCCTCCTCACAAAAGCAACTCGAATCTGCCACACTGGTCCCATTTCATCAACTCCTCCCCACGCATCCAATGGACCCTCGACAATGCATTGAATAAACCAAAAGCCCAGAACCCATTGCTAGGAGAGGCCTTCCCATCAATCTTTCATCGGCCCGGGTCTAGCAATAGAGGAAGTACTAAAAATAACGATACCGATGTCGATACAGCAAATGAAGAAACCACCTCCAATCTCACATTCACCACCTTCGACATGGTCCGGAATCAGCACAAGTGGGACACATACATCAGACCAGAAGCCAATTGGCGCCGTATCCTAGTCTAGCAACCGCCCGTGTGTATACGGCGTCACTGCTAAGGAGTAATGTCGGTCATGGACAATATTTGTATATTTACGAGGCGTTGGTGGATGTCCGGCTTCTGCTTATTTACCTAATATATACATAGTTATATACATAGTTATATCTACATACACAATGCATCTTGTTATTTGTTTACACTGTATCATTACTTCCGGGGAAAAAAGAACCCTAGCTGACATTCGTAATCCACCCCCAATGACGACCAAGAGCCAGTCGGTGACCTACGAATGGGTATCGTCTTTGAAGCACTGGTTTTCGGTGATAGGTGGGATTAAGATAAATACTCCGCGACGAGGATAGTCTGGGAGCGGGAACGCCTCCTTTAACCAGTTCGGGGGGACTTGGAGCTTTTGGGTATCCCGGGTCTGAATTGGGTGCTTTATACTGGTTTAGGAGAGACATCCAGGGGTCGTGATTATCAGGCAAGTCTGGAAGTGGAATGTGATGTGATGTGAAGAATGTCAAGGCGGCGTATACTAATCTGAACATGAAGCCGAAATACTCAGATGAGGGGGTTTTTTTGAGAGAGAGGACGAAAGACTTGGGGGCCACTACGGGTTTAGTTTGGAATTGGGGTATAGGGGATAGATATTTTTTCTCATATATCTATATGGAGTATGCCCGGTATAGCGTGACATGTCCACTTGGACTTCAGTCTCTTAAGTGGGTTGCTACATGTTGGATATTCCTATCTACATCTACCATTGGAGACAACCTTCAAGAATTACTTGATTCGATCTCCACTAGGCGTCAGAAGGAGTGAACGGCACATACCGGTCCACCCAGGGTAGATACATAAGCCGAGCCAGACAGAAATGACTGAAATAAGATAGACAAGATAAAAGCAAAATACGAAGATCTCCCTCGCGCCCTAAGTCTTGTTTCTACGGAGAACGCAGTGAACACAGAACAGTGGGACTGTAGAAAAGCAGAAGGTAAAAAGAAGTCAAATCGCGTCTTGCAGAGGGGAGTCAATAGTCCCCCGTAAGAACATCCATTATGATGATTGGTAAGTGAAGGGATGAAAGGGCAGAAGAAATTGGGGGCATCCGGGGACACTGGTCTGTGTTCATGTTGTGAACAAACCCGGGTTGGATGGGCTCATGCCAATCTATGCCTCGTCCTTGGACTTCTTCTTGGACTTTTTGCTTGGCTGTGGGGCACCCTCCTTCTTCTGGTGCACGACCAAACGGGTCCAGCACTCTTCCTTGTCCCACTCAAAGCCCGCGAGGTAGGGTTTTTCAAGTTCATCATCCGCCTAGTGGTGTCACGTCAGTCATCATGGCCTTTCTGTCTGTATAGAAACACTGACCTTCTTCTTGAACTGTTTGTAGATGGCATCTAATGCGTCCTTGATTGTGACGCCCTTGAGATTCCGAGCAGTGACCTCTAGACCGAGGGGGAAGTGTAGATCAATCTTCTTGACGGGTGGATTGACGAGGAACATCTTGAGGATGTCCTTGTCCTCGATGGTTGAGGGGGAGGTGTTGAGTTTCCTGGATTGCCGTCAGTGAGACTGATCTGGGTTATGAGGAATTGAGATGAGATACGGACCATCCAGTCTTCTGTGTTTCGATTGGTAAGGTCAATTCCAGCTTTTGCTGTTCTGAAATGCTCTCAGTATGGTTTTCCTCCATTAAAATTGATGGGTACTTACCGAGATCCTTGATGTTCCAGATACCTTCAGCCGTTGACGAGGTCCGCTTGTGGGTCTTGTGCTTGACCTCCTTCTTAATGGGCTCAGGTTTCTCATCGGATATGTCCAAGCCAGCGATGGCAGAATCGACCTTGGTTAAAGGAACAGACATAGTTGCAGGTTGTGATCAAGTTAGAGATGAGAAAGGGTTTGGATGAGGAATATACTAGATGAATCAGGAGATGAGGAATCAGGAGACTGGGAAGAGAAAGAGCGAGAGAGAGGGGAAATAGAACAGGTGACCAAGGTTGAGGGGGTACAATGTCATGGATGTCATGTTACTTGTCTTTTCATTTCAAACTATTATCTTTTCTACTAACTTATGACTATACTATTACTATTAACCATTATTATTAACCATTACTATTACCCATTATTCTATATACTATTACGCTATACTATATACTATTACACTATACTATCTCATTACATCTGAATATCAATATAAAATGAGTCCGGCCTCCCCGGACTTCAACAACGTCAATCTTAGCCAATCTTAGTGCTGCACCCCGCATTTATCCCCACTTATTTAACGGCAGATCACTCTTTATATTGGCTATTAGAATATTCTTATATCATTTAGATTACCTATATTACCTATATTAACGTATTTTATATATATATATATATATACATATAGGAAATATCACATCATATGATTATATCACCTGATTCTTATTACATCATACCACTACTTCCTATGAAAATGTTATTATTTACAAGTTCATACTGTATTTGTATTTTCAAATGGCAATACCTAACAAACTCAATGTTTACAATATTAATCTTGAACCCTTACAGCGTTCTTAGTTAGCATTTCTTTCTCACGTTACCTGTGGACTAAGATATGTTAATAGCCGCAATTATCCTATAGATTTACATAGCGATAAAAGATCTAAATTTGATACTTCAATATAGTATGTATGATCCCTCGATATATTGATACTATATTAAGATATTCTATGTCCAAGCCCAGCAATCGGTTGGACTAGAAAGATATAAAGATATCCAACATTAGTCAACAAATTCAAATTATTTGCACATATTTGACTAGAAATCTACTGAGAAAATGAGAAGATGAAGATTGTAGGCCAATAAATAACTAGCCCACTTATGACTACACGTAGGGCATTTGTATAGACTGACATGGTGATGCCAAGAAAGCGAACTTCGAATCAACTTTAAGTCTTATTTTTTTTAAAAAAAAAATTGCCATCTCTCTAGATGTCTCAAGCATGACCATTGAATAAAGCTCTAGATGCCTCAAGCGTGACCATTGAATTATGCCTCCAGTAGGATTGTCTATCAAAATGATCTCCAAACGGATAACTGCAGTCCGGCAATGCTGCCTGCCTATTAGGCATGAGCTCTCGTGGCCTCCATGGACAGCTACATGGCTGTAATTTCTGCCTATAAAATAGAATTACATATAAAGGTCCATTATATCAGAGTGTTTTTAAACAAAATACAAAGGATAAAATATACTAAAAGAACAATAAATTCAAGCGAAGTATAAAATCTACAGGCACAAAGGCGGTGAGATACATTTTCTGCCGCCATCGCGCATCGCTTTCTGTCGAGCTACAATTATCATCGACTTCCCTGTCTCTTCCTTCCTCCATTGAGCTCGACTTTTCCTTCTCTCCTGCATGACCCCTCAGCTGTGAATTCAGCTTTGCCTTTGTTTCTGTTTGCAATCTTTCAATCCCTCGATACCCCTTCGCCATATCACACCTCTCGCGCCCTTTCAAATGTCACTTTTCGGCGCCGGCGCGACGGCACCTGCGGCGGGCCAGACAAACACCACCGGCGACATTTCCAAGGACGTCGCCCTCAACACTCCCCCCGAGGATGGTATCTCGGATCTCCGCTTCTCGCCTACCAGCGAACACCTAGCCGTGTCCTCGTGGGATAAAAAAGTCCGCATCTACGAAATCAATGACCAGGGACAAAGTGAAGGAAAGGCACTCTTCGAGCACGAAGCTCCAGTGCTGAACTGCTGCTGGTCTCCAGTAAGCTCACATCCCCTCTTCTTTACCCCCAACAACCCAAGTCCCATGCACAGAAACTAACCTCTTTTTTCCCCTCTCTTCTAGGATGGAACCAAAGTCGTCGGTGCCGGTACCGACAAGGCAGCCCGCATGCTCGATCTCGGTTCAGGCACGACAACTCAAGTTGCCGCGCACGACGCCCCCATCCGAAGCTGCCATATGATCCCCAATCCCTCCGTGGGCGGATCCCCACTCCTGATCACCGGCTCGTGGGACAAGACCGTGAAATACTGGGATCTGCGCCAGTCGACCGCAATCGCCTCCGTCGAGTGCCAGGAGCGTGTTTACACCATGGACGTCAAGAACAAGCTGCTTGTCATCGGCACCGCAGACCGTTACATCAATATCATCAACCTCGACCAGCCCACAAAGTTCTACAAGACCATGCAATCACCCCTCAAGTGGCAGACGCGGGTAGTCAGCTGCTTTTCTGATGCCTCGGGCTTCGCTGTCGGCTCCGTCGAGGGCCGCTGTGCTATCCAGTACGTCGAGGAGAAGGACTCCGCCTCGAACTTCTCCTTCAAGTGCCACCGTGAAACCCCGCCTGCGAACCGCGATGTCTGCAATATCTACTCCGTTAACTCCATCACTTTCCACCCCATCCACGGTACCTTCAGCACTGCCGGTTCCGATGGTACTTTCCACTTCTGGGATAAGGATGCGAAGCACCGTCTAAAGGGTTACCCCGCTGTCGGAGGCCCTATCACTGCTAGTGCTTTTAATCGTACTGGAAATATCTTCGCTTACTCCGTTAGCTACGACTGGAGCAAGGGTTACTCTGTCAATACCCAGCAGACTACCAACAAAGTCATGCTGCACCCTATCGGACCCGATGAGACAAAGCCCAGACCGAGCACGCGCAAGCGTTGATTTGAACCTGAGCTCTTTTTTTCTCTTTTTTTGCGTGGGATGGGGGGGATTTCTTCGCCGATCGTTTTCGTGTCCCATGGCTACAACGAGCATGTAATGAAATTTTTACCATATCGGCGTGTTTTGATTAAGTGCAAATGGGAATTTTTATTTTTTTTTGGCTACCCTAGCTATGAAAATTTCTTGGAATGACCTTGAAGATGTAGTTTCAGTATTGTGACAGTTCACTGTAGATATAGATGCTATAGCTGAATGATATAGACGAGGCATACGGAGTACAAGATCAAGACATACTATTCTATCAGACTATCGAAAAAAAAAACACCTTCATTGCATCCATGCGTATGATAGCTATAAAAAGCAAAAGCAAGTCCCTAAGATCCGAGTTCAATATGCCGAGAAGATGATCCCCCCCCCCCGTTCATGACCCATGCACAACATCTCTCATACAGAATCATAAAAAGAAAGCCCCCCCCCCCCCCAACAACGCGCCTTGCATGTATTTTCTCATCTAGATCACCCTGTTGTGTTGAAGACCTTACGATGTAGGTAGAGTAACCTGCGCCACTCCATCGGCAATCTTCTCAACAGCCTCATCATTCTTGCCCTCGGTAATAGCGGTGACCTTCTCCGCACCACCCTTAGCAGAACTCTCAACACCACCTTCAGGGGCCCCAGCACGGCCCTTCTCCTTCTTCTCCTTCTTCTTGGCCTTTGCAGCAGCCTTCTTCGCAGCAAGCTTGGCAGCATCCTCCTCCTTCTTCTTCCGGTCCGCCTGCGACCCACCAAACATCTCACGCCACTCATCCGCCTTCTTGGGATCAATACGTGTGAACAGGTAAGCTGGCTTGCCGATCTTGTGTCCCGCCTTCAGCGAGGTAGGCTTCCAGCCAGACTCAATATCTTCCAAGCTGGGGATGTACTGGAAGGGTGCATTGAGCTGCTCCAGAATCGACTTCGAGGTTGCCGGCATGTACGGCGAGAACACGCTAGACAGCAGGTGGATCAGGTTGAGCACTGTACCAACAACGGCGGCGGCGCGCTCGGGCTCGTTCGCAATGAGCGCGTTGTCGAGTCGGTTCGCTTGGATCAGCCCATTACCTGCCTCTGCGATGCGCATGGCAGTCTGCACTCCAGCGCGCAGGTGAGCGCCTTCCAGATCTTCGTGGTACTGGCGCAGGTGTTCGGTGACTTCGTCAAGGAATGGATTGAAGGCCTCTGGCACGGTGAATTCCGGAATGGTAGAGCCGTAGGAGGCGGCGACGAGCTTGATGACGCGGTTGACAAGGTTGCCCAGCTTGGCGAGGAGCTCGCCGTTGTTGCTATCCACAAAGGGACCCCACTCGAACTGAGTATCGCCGGTCTCGGGGCGGTTCTTCAAGAGGAAGTAGCGCCACACGTCAGCGGAGACGCCAGTTTCACGGGCGTTCGTGCCGAACACACCCACGCCGCGCGACTTGCTGAACTTACCGCCTTCGTAGTTGAGATACTCGGTCGTGCTCAGGTGGTGAAGCATAGTCCACTTATCCTTCGTGGCAATCTGTGTGCCAGGGAAGATCACGCTGTGGAAGGGGACATTGTCCTTGCCCAGGAACTGCCACAACTGCACATCCTCCGGATTGCGCCACCACTTCTCCCAGTCATCTGTGTAGTTGGCTGTGATCGAAGGGTAACCGATGCAAGCCTCAAACCACACGTAGAGAACCTTGTTCTCGTATCCCTCCAGCGGGACAGGAACACCCCACTTCAGGTCTCGGGTGATACCACGCTCTTTCAAGCCCTCCTTCAACCAGGACTCGGTGATAATGCGCGAATTTCTAGGCCAGTTACCCTTCTCGATAGCAGGGTGGACCCATTTCTCGATCTCTGGTTGGAGCTTGTCGAGCAGGATGTGGATGTGTTTCGTCTCGCGGCGGACAGGGGCAGCACCATCGAGCTTGCAGCGTGGGTTGATGAGATCAAAGGGATCGAGGAGGTGGCCGCACTTGTCGCACTGGTCTCCGCGGGCATCATCGTAGTGGCAGCGGGGGCATTCACCCTCCACGAAACGATCAGCCAGGAATGAGCCATGCTTCTCGCAGTAGGGCTGTTCGGCGGTGCGCTCGCCGAGGAAACCGTTCTCGTGCAGGCGCTTAAAGATTGACTGCGAGATCTCGGTGTGCTTCTGTGTGGGTGTACGACCGAAGTGGTCGAAGCCGATGTTGAACCATTCGTACACATCTTGGTGGATCTTGTTGTACTTGGCGCACAGATCCTCCGGGGACAGCTTCTCCTCCAGCGCCTTGGTTTCGGTCGCGGTTCCGTATTCGTCTGTACCGCAGATGTACAGTGTGCGCCGGCCACAGGCCTTGTGGTATCTATTGAGTAGCTATTAGTTTCATGGCGCAATGGTATATATTCTGTGTGGGGTTGAGTCATACCTAGCAAATACATCGGCACTCAACACGGAGCCCACGACATTACCCAGATGGGGAACATTGTTCACGTAAGGCAAAGCGCTCGTCACTAGGATATTTCGCTCGCCGGCTTTAGGCAAGATGGGATCCGTCATCTTGTGTTGTTGAAGGGGAGAACGTCTTTGTTGGAGGGGCAAAGGCGGGAAAATCAGAAAGTGGGCATCTCGTCACATGCCCCGCGCATATCAGAAAAAAAAAAAAACGTTATCAATTGGACTCTTTCAGTTTTGACTCATATCGATCTTCTTTATATCCATCATGGAGCACAATATTCTAGACAGTCTCCTTGATCTAGAGGAGCAATTCTACAACGAGGGATATGAGCTGGGCACCGCAGATGGAGCAGCTACCGGATACACCGAAGGCAGCGTTTTCGCCGTTGAGAAAGGCTTCGAGAAGTTTGTCGAGATGGGACGCTTGTATGGCAAGGCATTAGTCTGGGCGCAGAGACTTGACATGAAATCGTCCGAAGACACCGTATCGCAGGTGGATAGCACAACGGATACTCTTTCTCTTGATCCATCTATCTGCAAAGACATGTCCAGTCTCCCACCACACAGCACTCGACTAGCCAGGAATCTCCAGACGCTTCTTGAGCTTGTGGATCCGGCTACGCTGGATATGAGTAATACGGAAGAAGCTGTGAATGATGTAGACGAGCGTCTCAAAGGCGCCGCTACAAAGGCGAAGCTTATCCAACGCGCAATGGGCGAGCGTGAGGATTCGGCCACTCAGGTTGAACCCAAGGATATATCGACTTCGGGGGATGGCAGCGGAAGCATTGAAGATATCAGCGCGTTGAATATCCGTCACTGAGGGCTTGGTCATGCTTCACAAAATCGGTAGGCATACCAGACGGTCGACTCCCGGACTCTACCGATGCCCTCAGATTAGAGCGCAAAAAGTCTGTCATTCGTTAAGAAGAAAGTACTCGCTTTGGTCAGCACGTGGAAAAGTGCTCCAGCATTCGGAGCGCCATTCCAGAAAGCCTGAGCAAGGTCATTCAGGCTTGGCTTTACACCCTCCGAAGACCAAAGCCTCTCGCTCGTTTGCCACTGAGAAACAAGAATCGAGCACAGTTGGCAGTCCGAATTTGACGCGCCAGATATATCAAGACTTGTGTACTATATCTTGGACACCAAAGTAGAAAAGCCCCGAAGAGTCTTCCCGGGCGTTCTACTGACAGACACTTGTGATATCCAGTGGTTTCATGCAAGATCAAATGGATTATTTACAATCATGTCTGAAGACCCAGAGTTATGTTAATATAAATCATATCCTTTGGAAGTCATAATATAGAACAAATTCATCAAAAAATTCAACTTTTCTTCAGTCTTCACTTATAATCAGACCAAATCCTATAGCTCAAGGCTGCGCTCAGCCATGGCCATAGCACCCTCTTTTGTCTTGTGGCCACCAATGAAGCCACTAGCATGAACAAAGACCGCACCTTCGGGGATCTTGCTCTGGCCATTCTTCTCAGCCTCCGCAGCCATAACACCATCAAGGTCTTGGTCGCGGACACCGCGCCACGCCTCAGGCAAAGGCTTACGAGACTCAAAGCTGCTTTCGGAGACGGAAACACACTGCACGCGCCACTTGGCTCCCTCGGTAGCGTTCTCGGGGTACAGAACATAGTACACCTGGTCGGCGGGATCAACCTCCTTGGTTCCCGAAGCCTCAGCCTCGAAGTTGTAGAGGTGCTCCTTCCAGGGCACGCCGCCCTGAGGGAGGACAATGATGCGGCCGGAGGGGTGGGTGTCCTTGCGCGCGGCGTAAGCGGAGCCTACGGTAGTGCGGGCAGGCATCCAGGACGTGCAGGCATGGTGCATCTTGCGCGCGAAGGCGTTTCCAATGAGCGTGCTGGCACGTCCGAAGAGGCTGTCCTCGTCTTGGGGCTCGCCAGGCGGGCTGGTGGGGTCTGGGTTGTTCATGTCGCCGACCATCGAGGCAAGCGTGATGCCGCCATTCTTGAAGCGCTTCTCGACTCCAGCGGCGGCAAGCGCAGCCTGGTCGTAGGCGGAAATGCCGTTGTCGTTGGCATCAATCGCCTCAATGAAGTCCGTGTACAGTTTCTCGTACAGCAGGTTTACGTCAGCGTGGTCCACAGGCAGGGACAGCTTCTGAGCGATGATCGCCTTGCCAAAGTGCATGTACACCAGGCCGGCGGAGGAGAGCTTGGTGGCGTGCTGCGGGAAGGTCGTTGAGAAGGTCCGCTGGTGGTGATCATAACGGTGAATGGCGGGGTCGTACACGCCGCCCACGTCGACGACGGTGTGGCATTTCTCCAACTCAGCTGGGTCGCGTGTGCGGATGAGAGGGGAGGAGGCGTATGTGGGAAGCAGACGGAGGAGGTAGACGGCCAGGGCCTCGTCGGCGTGGAAGTGTCCGCTGTTTTTAGTCAGTATAAGAGCAGATTAAGCTAGAGTAGCAAATTTCAGGACATTACACTCACTTGTGTGTCCCGATCAAGGGGGACGAGGTCTTGAGCTTCTTTGCAACGTTTTCGGCCATTTTGAAGTAGTTATTGAATCTGAACATGCAAAATGAAAGGGAATGGTCTAAAGGTCTTCACGTATTAATTGCAGCGCTCTGGCTGGCTGAGATTCTTATCTGCGTTTCCATATCGGGTTATTAGGGCTTGATAATAGGGCTGGAAGCTAGCATGTGACTAGGAGCTCTATTGGATCTATATAACGATGTGCTTGGAGAGACAATGAATTTGATTAAAATAGCTGTCATGGGTTGAAATTCCCACTGGGAGGCCTAACTGATGAACAGTATCAATTTTATGTGGATTAGCATATTATATTATAGGAACCCTATGCATCATAAATACATAGTTGTTTTCTAGGCTATTGCTCGTCTTTAGACTCTACTATCAGTCAACGACAGAACTACCAACGAGCTTTTCATACCTAGAAAGTGACTAGAATGAGTCCCTTAGTATGGAAGAGGGTCTTGGGGCCATGTTTTTCTAGCAGACCACATCTGACAACTTCAATCTAGGTGAGTTTTCTGTGTGGCATGTTCTTAGCTGGGCCATCCTTGCATTCCTATGCCTATCCTGTAAATTAACAGAGGTCAAGTAGGCCAAAGATATAAAAAGTGGCTCAATAAGGCTAAAAAGGGGTACCACTAGGGGTCGTTATATAACTATGTTTCTAGCTTTATATAGCTGTCGGCTAAAAAATCCAAACATTAAGGTATAATATATATATGTTATATAAATTTCTATCCATTGACGAGCTGTCTATTATCTATATTAGAGTTAAATATGTCAACATAGTGGATATATATAAGGTATAAGAGGTATACTCTGTAGTAATAAGTAACCAGAGCAAAAGATCGTTGACTAGAAACTGTTAGCCTTAGTTTCTAGTGTTCTTCTAGTGTTTCTAGGCCCTTATAAACAGCCTAGGTCAAAAAAAGTGGTGCTCCGACCGCCAGTCTAGTAACACTTAAGAGACTTCCACTTCTTTTTTTGAATTTCTCTTTCTTGTTTACCTTATTTTAGATATTATCCGATTCTTTTGTTTTTTAGGCATTTCTAGCATTTCTAGCTCTCACATTTATCTTGACCCACGTGAAGGTTGAAAAGCGATAAGCTCGAAAAAAAAAAAGAAAACAGTGTGTCTCTCTTCCCCTCCTTAACTTCTCTCTCCCCATCCAGCTCTGAACACATAGTTGCTATCAAGCCAACACCCGAAACTCTCGATCCCCTTCGCACTGCATACCCCTTCGGCGGTCCGATGTGGCTCTTTCGAGTCTTTTCGTCGGCCTTGTTCCTCGCCATCACCGTCTCGTCAATCCCACTCGCCTTCGATGTGGGTGGCAAGACATGTGGCCTGGCCTTTTCCCTGTCATTAGCGGCCTTTTACTTCTTGGTCTCGCTGTTGAAGGTCACCACTCCTGAGCGATCGTGGTTCCGTTCCTCCATCATTACCGTTCTCCGCTTCATACAATGGGCCGTCATCTTGGTCCTTCTGATTTGGTCGCTGAATCGATTCTCGGTTGATTCCGACAGTACAGGATGGGTAGAGCGCACTTTCAGCGGCAAGAGGGCACAGGATTCCTCTATTCAGGAATGGCTCTTTGGTCGCGACGGTCTGGTGGAAACTGTGACTCTCGGTAACTGGGATAGGCTTCTGAGATGGTCTACCCCGGTCTTCCAGCTGGCAGAGGGATTTTGCAGTTTATTGGTGATTCAGGCAGCTGGGCAAATTACCCGCTGGCTCGTCAACCGAGGTGGACGCAGCGATAGCTGGATGGTATGTTTTTTTTGGCATCTCTCATGGATGTAGCGATAAAAGACTAACCCTTGTCTTAGATCGGCCTCTTGGTCTTGTCCGCTACGGTTATCTCCAGCTCAGTTTACTTCCTCTGGCGTGTTCTTCAATTCCCCGAAATCTCCAACGTCGATGCCGCCTTGATCGGAGTCTCTGTCACATGCGCCGTCATTCTGTGTGCCTGGGGTATTGGAAGTGGTCGCGGTAACCCAGTTGAAAGCTCTCTCCTCTTTGCCTACGTCGTGCTCTGCATCTACCAGATCTTCACCGACTACCAGCCATCACACCCCGTGGAGCAAATACCCTCGCCCTCGCAGGTCGGAGACTTCCCTCCACTGCCTCCTATCATCATGGCGTCCTACACAACCGTGATGCACGCACTGTCTACTTTGCCGTCGATTATTCACGCGGGAGTCAACGTCATTACCGCCGTTTTCAGCGCCGTTACGCCCTCCGTTCTCATCTCGCTCGCGTACCGCCTACTCGTACTATATGCATCGACGCGCATCATCCCAGCTGTCCGCGAGTCTGGCGCCCGTGCGCTTTCTCAAGAGGCTTCCATTGATGATACCGACGCAGCAGGCCAAGTGCTAGGCTTCCTGAGCTACTTCGCCCCGAGCATTCTCATCGCTGTCTACACCAGTCTCCTTATGCAGCACTTCGCATCAACATCACAAGCAATGGGTGGCAGCGGCGAATGGTGGAGCAGCCACGGGAATGGCGGTGGTAACCCATGGCGTTGGATCAACCTTGCTTGCACAATTTCCCTATACGCGGTAGAGCTATGGCTCGGGGAAACCAACGATCTCGACAACGGAGTGGCCGGCCACTGGAAAACCGACTGAATGACAAGTCAAACATGCTTACGCTTTCTTATCATTGATCCAACAACAGCGCGGCAAGAATCCGAGGGCCAATTGAATCGGCCTTGATGCCCCCTTCGCTGTATATTGCTACACGAGCCCAGTCTGCCACAATCCTTGTGACCTATCTTGCAGCAAGCCGGACAACGAAAAGGTCACCCAGCGGCGATTCATTTGGGAATTTCGCCAATGGCCTTGCACCTTTACTACAGCTACGGTAGAGCGAATCTTTCAGAATTGTTTCGATCGCCCTGACGCCATATATCACCCGTCTCGCTTTTGATTGGACTTCGTTTCACATCACTCCCACTGCTCTTCCTTGCTTCCTCGCCAAGAATACCCTTCTCGATTGCTATATGGGTGTATTTGGTTGTCTCGTGTCTCGAGGCAAACATCACTGTTCAATATGCCACACCCCTTTCTCACGACTCGACGATACCAGATAACTCTGTTGCTTTTTTCTTTTCTCTTTTTTCCTCTGTCTTCCATATCCACCCTGAATTACCTCTTTTATCCAGTTCGGCACTTATACCCCCTGCTGTCTTGTTCAACCTTCCTATTCCCAGCTTTCTAGCTTCCCCTTCCCTCGGCCGAATCTTACTCCATCCACACACACACACACACACACCCACACACAGTCCCATGGCTTGAAGCCGCTACTTGTACATAGGATACCTGGCTCTTTCTTCTCTTGTATTTCTTGCCAGGCGCTGGGGTTTAATAGATATTCGTTTCTTTCTTGATATGATTCGAATAGCATAGAGCTCGGTGGTTGTAGTCTTATAGAGAACCATTGATTCATTTGATTTTTTGTCTAAGCCAGGCAGTATAATCCCCATTTCTTCTAGCTTTGCTTTGTTGACTTTCGGTTTCAGGCCATTTCTCTTTATGACTTGGGCTTAAGATGACACAAGGGACACTATCCGATCCTTACACAATATCCTTTTGCCTTGTTGGTGCTATAGCAAGAATAATAAAACAATTAGCCATAAAATGTAGAATTTATATAACCTTCTTAGCAAAAAGAGATCTGAACTATTGCAGTAACGACTGAGCGATTTTGGTCGAGCTCGTGGGATGTACCGTGTAAATGTTTAAAACAATTTTTCCATAAAAGTTGAATAAACTGGATAGTTAGCACACGGGATAAATAAAACAGCAGAAGTATCGGAATCACCAATTGGCGTCATGCATATATAGCACAGCCGAATAGGAATATTGGCTGACATAGTGTGGACAAACTAAAGAATGGAAACGCAGGTAAATTGTCACAAGAGTCTTGTCGTATGAACTAGATATAGACAAGGAGAACAGAAGTCAAGAAAAAGAGGGGGGGGGAAATTAAATGCCACAGATGATGATAAGTTGATGGTAAATGGCGATAATTGGAAAATAAAGAAAGCCAAGACTCTGAAGAGCGAAGCCGTGCTCGATGGACAAGGAATGTCACTCCGTAAGGAAAAACAAATCATCCATATCAATGACACCACAGTCCAAGCACTAACCCTCTGCTTCCACTCTCGCTCTGTCCTGCAGTGCACCTCCCCGGTCCCCCTCACCAAATGAAATAAAATAAAAAATTGAAAAAGAAAATTCCCATAGCGCCAGGCTTTTGAAAGTGAAATCACAGACCCCCCCTTCAAAAGATATGCATGCAAACGATCGCCCTCATCAGAACACAGTCACCCAGTGTAGTGCAAGATGTATCATCTACCGACGGATAGGAACACCTTCCCGTGCAGCAGGGGGGCTCACACTAAGCTCCTGCTCACCCTGGACTGATTCAGAGGCCAGACCAGAGCCCTCACCCTCACTGACACTGGTGCCACGGTGTAGGAAGCTACCTCCATCCTTGATTGGGCTGCGGCTTTGGAATCCGATCGAGCCAGGGTGTCCGCTGATACTGCCTGGAATTTGCTGTCCACCCTGGGAACTGACACTGCCATTGTTGGTAGAGTTGTTGGCACCTGGGGAGGTTGAGGTGAGGTGCGGGATGTTCTCTGGCACTGGGTGGCGGGATCCGATGTTGGTGACGCCTACGTCGGAGGCTTTGCCGGCTTTGCTGAGGGCATAGTCACCCGAGTCAAAGTATTTACGTTCCTGGAGAAAATTAAATGTTAGAATGGGTCTTGTGGGTTGGGTTGGTGTGTGGCTTACCTTGAGCTTGTTTTGGAGGACGTCTTTCTTGGTGGGCATTTTGCCGTAGAGGCGCAGCAGGCGCTGCTCCTCTGGGCTCAACGACTAAAGTTTGTTAGTTTATGATAAATAATAGTATAATGGGTGTACTTACATTGATGTCCACTTTGTTCTGCTGGTGGGGATTCATGATGGATAGGTTGAAGAAGGGAAGTTGGAGGGGAATTGAAGCGGGAGAGATAAGGCGGGGAGAAGTTGAAGTGTGACCGGAGAACGGAATAAACTAGAGAGAGAGAGAGAGAGAGAAACAAATAAATAATTAGAATAGTAATAATAGTAATATAGTATTAAATAAGGGCAAATGTCCACTAGGCTATGTAAATGATGTGGGATTCTCTATGCTTCAATATCTGATTTATATATATATATTAGATATATTAGAAGTACATGTTAACTAACTAGTTTAATCCTGTACTTTAATTTACTTTATCTAGAGAATATAGTCAGGTCACACATATAACTCGTAATAGATATAAATCCTAGGTCATACCAGGGTCTTCCTATCATCCCAAGCCTCTTAATATAAAATAGTATAATTGGTTAAAATAAATCCATCACCTCGTCACCTGCCCACAGTGGAACCGAACCTTTCGAACTTCATTTCTTTCCCGTGACATCTCTCTCTCTCTCACCACACCATGACCCAACCAATCTTTGTAGTTGAACATCTGGATCCTGAGTTGGGCCCATGGTCCACACTCGAATATGCCTGCATTGCGCGTGAATCCTACGACCGTGGGGCAAGATTTATGCTCAGCTCTGTGCCCGCCGAGCTGCAGATGCCCACAGAATTGGCCGCCACCAAGGGTCTCGAGGTCGAGAAGCGTAGTGTCGAGGAGATCTTCGCCGATCGCAAGGCCAAGGTCTGTTTGTTGGACCCTTCCGCCGAGGTTGAGTTGAGTCCCGAGGATGGTGATACCTTTGAGGTCTTTTTGTTTGGTGGTATCCTCGGTATGGAGTTTTTTTTATATTTTTTTTACCCCGCGATATTAGTATTGAAGTTTGGACTGACCTTTTTTTTTTTTAACTCCGTAGGTGACGACCCTCCTAGAGGTATGTACTGGGTTTCTCCATGCACTTCGGCTACTGACTTTGTAGATCGCACTTCGGAATTGAGGAAAAAGGGATATGTCGGCCGCCGATTGGGGCCTAAGCAGATGACTACCGATACTGCTGTGCGAGTTACTCGCTTGGTTGTTCACGAGAAGAGTGAGTGCAGGTCCTAAATATATGTGCTGTACGCTAATTTTTGCTAGTCCCCCTCGATGACATTCAATATGTCGACTACCCGGAATTGATCATCAATGAGCATGAACGCACCGAGATGCCTTTCCGCTATGTTAAGGATGCCAATGAGCAGCCTATTATGCCCGATGTAAGGACTATTGGATTTATCAGAGAGAAATCAGCTAACAGTTTAGGGGATGGTGGATCTTATTAAGAATGATGCCGACAAGTCTCTTGATTTCTAAAGATTACTAGTTGAAGATCTGGGGCCAAAATTAAAAAATAATAAGATCGGGTGGCTGAAGAAGCGGCTGGGCATGTTTCAATGGTTTTAGGGAGGGAGTTTCACCTTATAAAATATCCATATCCAAAATATGTGACGACTACATAGTTTCGTAGTATATGATAGACTGGAGTAGACTGGAGTAAATATGCTAAATATATCTCTAATTAACGTGAGGAATATAGATATACAACCAAATGACCAAATTACCAAAAATACCTTTATTTAAGTAAATCACAGTGCATTTTGATGCAACCCACCTGTAATTACCTGTACCAGTTTCAGTCCACAGGCCACGCCTCGAACTTCCTTTGAGCTTCTACTCTCTTTGACCTTGACACCTTGAATTTCCCTTTTGACTCCTTTGTGAACATCTCCCTTTGAACTGTTTCTCCCCATATCTCACTTTCCATTTGTGCCGTCCAACCTAATTCGATGATCTGTTAATCCGCGCCTACGAGTCCCTCCCTGGACATCTAGTCGACAATCTTTCCTTGGATGATACCCATACTGGACTGCTAAAATGTTCTCAATATCATTCCTCCCTTCTTCCGTGAAGGGCGGTGCCATGATATTGTTATCCGTATTGTCGCTGTTCAGTCCGGCCTTGGTGTCGGCTAGTTCGGCTGCTGATTATTATGTGCACTCGTTACCGGGGGCGCCGGAAGGCCCTTTCTTGAAGATGCATGCTGGGTGAGTCTCTAGAACGTGGAATTTCTTTAAACTTCTGGGCCTTTGCTAATTAAACAACTCTAGACATATCGAGGTCGATCCCAACACCAACGGCAACCTGTTCTTCTGGCATTTCCAGAACCGTCACATCGCGAACCGACAACGCACTGTCATTTGGCTGAATGGTGGCCCAGGATGTAGCTCCATGGATGGCGCATTGATGGAAGTTGGGCCCTACCGACTCCAGGACGACCATACGTTGGAGTACAACGAGGGTAGGTGGGATGAGTTTGCCAACCTGCTCTTCGTCGATAACCCCGTCGGTACCGGGTTCAGCTATGCCAACACCGATAGCTATCTCCATGAGTTGGACGAGATGGCTGCTCACTTCATCATCTTCCTGGACAAGTTCTTTGAGATATTCCCAGAGTATGCGAACGATGACGTAAGTTTCACCTCTTCTCTACTACATGACATCTCTAACTGTGCTGCAGCTATATATTGCCGGTGAATCGTATGCCGGCCAGCACATCCCATATATTGCAAAGGCCATTCAAGATCGCAACAAGGGCGTTGCAGAGAACGGGGGCACAGAGTGGCCTATCAAAGGTTTGCTGATCGGTAACGGTTGGATCTCCCCTGCAGACCAGTACCCTTCGTACTTCAAGTATGTCGAGAGAGAAGGCCTCATCAAACCGGGCACATCCCTCCACCACAATATAAACGCACTCAACGAAGTCTGTCTCTCGAAGCTGGAGACCCCCGCCGCAAAGAACAAACTGGATGTAGGCGCGTGCGAGCTGGTCTTGCAGCAGTTCCTCAGTCTCACCACCGAAGATCACCAGTGTTACAACATGTACGATATCCGTCTCAAGGACAAGGCCGAATCCTGTGGTATGAACTGGCCCCCCGACCTGAAAAACATTGAGCCGTATCTCCGACGACCAGATGTCGTCAAAGCTCTGAACATCAACCCAGCAAAGAAATCCGGCTGGACCGAATGCGCTGGTATGGTCCACCTCGCCTTCACCGCTAAGAATTCTATCCCCTCCGTCCAGTTGCTCCCAGGCCTGATCGAATCGGGCATCAACGTCCTGCTCTTCAGCGGCGACAAAGACCTGATCTGCAACCACATCGGAACAGAGACTCTGATCCACAACATGAAATGGAAGGGTGGCACCGGCTTCGAAACCTCCCCCGGTGTCTGGGCCCCGCGCCACGACTGGTCCTTCGAAGACGAGCCCGCTGGCATCTACCAATCTGCCCGTAATCTCACCTACGTGCTCTTCTACAACTCCAGCCACATGGTTCCTTTCGACAACCCCCGTCAGAGCCGTGACATGCTCGACCGCTTCATGAAAGTCGATATCGCCAGTATCGGTGGCCAGCCTTCCGATTCGCGTATCGACGGCGAGAAATTGCCTCAGACTGCTGTCGGTGGACAGGCTAATAGTACTGCCGCACAGGAGAGTGAGAAAGAGAGGCTGAAACAGACCAAGATACACGCGTATACTAAGTCCGGTGAGGCTGCTCTCATCGTTGTGATTATCGGAGTCAGCGCTTGGGGCTTTTTCATCTGGCGCAGTCGTCGTGCTCGCGAGGGCTACAATGGCGTCTCGAATAACGATACGTTGGACAGTGCATCCGTTCCCAACAGATTCCAGAGCAGGCGTCCCGGACGTGATGTTGAGACTGGTGATTTTGATGAGTCAGAGCTTAATCGGCCTCATTCCCCTGGCCTTGAGCAGGAGGATTACGCTGTTGGCGAAGATAGTGATGATGATGTCTCGCATCCCGGAATTGGTGACAAACGCCAGTCTTAAGTGTGGGTTGAAATCCTTTTTAGCATCTGTCTAAAGTAGATATGGTGTTCCGGGGGTTTAGTCTTCTAAATATGATTTTCGGTTTGATATTTGCTATAGTTTGACTTGGGTTGATCACGGATTGCCGACGAAGTTCCAATGTCAACTCATTTCTCTCTTCATTTTCAAACATACTAGACAACACTATACCTAAAGGCCTCAAACCGTACAAGTTGCACAGAATGGCCGAGATTCTAGATCAACTCCCTCGTCTGGGATCCTACGACATGGCAGTCCATCACGCCAATATATCTTGTGGAAGTAAACCAGCCAGCGGCTATCGACTGTAGGAATTTTCAAATGCGATGATCAATGGGTTTATCTGTATGTGCCTTTGTCGTCTCCCTGTAATACACGATGCCCAGGTGACATATTATATATTCATTTTGTCCTCTAAGTACATCAAGTATTTTGTCTATAAGGTATTCAGACCTAATACAGGTCAATTCCAAGTAAAATCACCGTGTTACAGTCCAAACCTTGACACTCCCATCATCGGCCGTCGAAATAAGCACCTCCTCACCCCCAGACCCCCGATCTGCTCTCTTCGCCCAAGCAACGTGGTTAATCTCATAAATCCCATGAGCCCCATCCTGAACACCAACGAGCACCCAGTCCGTCCGCAGCACACCGCCAGATGTAGTGTCCATAGCATCTGAACCAGCCTGCTGCTCCTGCTCTCGCGTAACAAATTGCTCTTCATAAAGCGCAATCCGCCCATCCGCACCAGTAGAAGCAACAAGCCCAGTCCGCTTGCTCCACGCCACAGCATAAATAGGCAGTTCATGTGCATGCGGGAGCACAGCATCCTCCTCCCAAACCTCATCCGTCCCAGTAGGCCGAATGATACTCGGGATCCCCGTAGTCGCAGAAGATAGCGCACCATGCTGCTGCGATTCCTTCGGTTGGCGCCGCCACACGCGCACGGTGCGGTCGTCCGAGCAGGAGACGAGTCGTGGGCCGGAGAGAGCTGTCTGGGAACGCCACTGAGCTTGTAAAGCGCTCAGGTCAGACTCGGAAACAGAGTCAGAAGTCAGTCCATTCCAATTCTCTGAATCTTCCCCCTCCCAATCCAAAAACCAGACTGTCCCTTCATGTCCCTTGATACATGCTACCTGGCCCCAATCATCTAGATCCTCCCGCCATAGCCGGATAGTATCGTCGTAGCTTGCGCTAGCAAGGCATTCCTCAGAAGGATGCCAAGAAACACACTTCACATCGCCCCCATGCTCCTGCATCACAGCAACGGTCTCGAAGTTGTTATCGCCGTCGTCGAGATCCTCCCAGATCCAAATTGACTTGTCACGCGAGCACGTAGCGAGCAGCATCCCCGACGCAGACCATGACACCGACTTGACTTCGCTATCGTGGCCGTCGAGTAGGACTGCGAAGCGCCATTCTTCATCTTCTTCGCGGTCTGGGGTACCGGTACCGGTACCATTGGGAGCTTCTGTCGAACCATCGGCTGGGCTCTCTTTATCGCCACAGCTCATCCCCACCCCGGCACCGTCTTCCTGCCCGTAACTATCCCACCGCCGCCAGATCCCGACTGTTGCGTCGAAACTCCCCGTCGCCAGGACGGACTCCCCCACCATGTGTGGCTTCCATGCTGCTGTGCGAACGGAGCGCTTGTGGCCTCCGGTAATTGTGGAGAGGAGGGTGAAGTTTGTGAGGGAGTAGACTCGGATGGTTTTGTCTGAACTGCAGGTTGCGACTATTGGGAGGGTGGGGTGCGGGGCTGTGAGCCAGGTCCGTTCTTGGGAAGGGGGTGTGAGGTCGGATAGGTGGGTTATTATGACTTTTGGAGACATGCTGATTTGTGTTTTTCAGTGAGGATTGGGGAGATTGAAAGGAATTGAAGGGATTAAGGTGAGAGGTTAACCTTGGAAGGGAAGTGAAGTTGGATTTTTGATTTGGGGGGGGGGGGGGGGGGGGGGGGCGCTGATTAGATAGGGAGGATATATTGGGGACTTCTAAGTTATATTGGAGATTTTATATTAGAATTTCATATTAGAATTTCATATAAAACCATTCAATCATATTCTATGAATAATACTATGAATTATATAGCATAGAAATCAAAAAGGTCTCATTTACTCCATACAAAAGCCCTAGAAACTAGTTGTATACCCTGCCCTGCCAATCTGCCCAGTCCAAAGTCCAACCTCCCAAAGTCCAAAAATGGAAATAACAAAAGGACGAATAAAAAAACCAAAAAAAGACAGCATTATATATGCCCTTCTAAAACGCCTTCACTGTGCCGGAGCGCCTTCTTCATATAAACCTTCATATACCGTTCCGTGGCAAAGCCAATCCACCTCCCGGACTTTCTCTAATTCTTCCACCAATTTTCCAACCTCATTAACAAACTCCGGCATACCCGCTCCAGCTAGATTCTGGCTGGCCGTGGTGGTAGCCCGTACCCGTTCAGAGGCACTCGATGCGCTAAGACGCGATAGGACGTGGCTGCGAAGGCGAGAGAGAATGAGTTTCGTGACCGGGTCCGAGAAGCTAGACGCGGGGGTCGCGGTTCCTTGTGGGTCTGTCGCGGAGGACGTGTCTGAGGCAGAGGTCTCTGAAGTCACCACTGCGAGCTGGGGTGCGGCTGCAAGACATGCCGTGGCGACGGGTCCGAGCACTCGTTTGATGGTAGCTCCGAGCTGGGCGCTCGCGGCGGGTGGCATCGGATGAGTCGACTCGAGGATAGACTGTACTCGCTCTGCACTGATCTCGTTGAAGTCCAGAGATAGGATCCGATCTGCCTCGGGTTTCCATTGAGACCGTGCGTCTCGCTTAAGTAGGTTCTTTGCTGTCAACAAGATGGAAGCTGTTGCTACAATTTGGAATGCCCTGGCGTGCAGCCGTTCGAGGCGTTGGCGATCGAGGCTCAGAGTCTCTGGAACTAGATCCTCGGATACAATCGCATTGCTTAGAACGGTGTCAGCAAGACCTTGGGCGTAGACTCGTGCTGGTGGTGGGCGTGGTTCTCCTTGGATGCCTTCCGGGTCTCGCTTCTTCATTTCATCAACGATGATCTTGCGATGAGTGCGCCAAAACCGTCGGGTCTTGCCCAGGCCGATGGTCCGGTCTGTGACGTCTCGAGCGAATGCCCGCTGCTCATAACCTGGAGCTTCTTCAATGAGCTGAGGCGCAGCAAGCTGGATCATGAAATTTGTTTGGTCAAGTGACAGGAGGTCAATAATGCTCATCAATCGTGCCAGCCGGTCGATGGCATCACCAGAAGTATCCTCAATGTATGACTTGACCACAGGGTCTCGGTAAGGAGCGCATAGGCGTGGCAAGATGTTGTTCATGAATTCAAAGAAATTATCATAGGAGAATGTGCCAGCCTCGCACTGTCCCTGAACCAGTTTTGGGTCTAAGACTTCACTGATTATCACATAAAGGGAATTGCCCCGTTGGAGGGAGCGCAGCAAGCGATCTTGGATCACCGTGGCCATGGCCACAGTCCAGTTGGTGCCGTGTCCAGTTTCCACGCCTTTTCTCATTGTGTCGCACATCTGCTTCATAATTTGCCTGCGCGGTTCAGTATACGGTGCTTCCTCGATCTTGAAGTCTTTGTTCATGAGAAGTTCATGCACCAGCTCCCGATTTTCAGGTAGAGGGGTGAGGATCTTGGTGAATCTCTCGTGGGGAGATGTCCGCTGCTTGTCCAGCTCTTGGAATACTGCGGCATCGAGATTACTGAATGATTCGCTAAGAGGCGATGTGACACTCTGCGTAGCCTCCGTGGTTGGAGGAGCAGCCTCAGCAGTCCGAGGAATAGCTAGCTTGGAGGCAGCCCTTTTCTTCTCGCGCTTGGCCTTCTTCAATGAATCTCGAATCATCTCCATGTGTCGGTCAGGTCCAGCAAGTCTCTTTAGACGGGCGAGCAAAAGAACCTGATTCTGTCGGATACCCAGTCTGTAGTCTTCTGCAGCACCGCCGGCTTTATCGTTTTTGACCGTCTGCCAAATCAATTCCAGTTCGACAAACTGTGCAACCATGATCTCAATCAGTACAGAGGAGTCGTGGGACTTCCAAGCATGGAATGCAGAGAAAAACACAGTATGTGATTCACACAAAGTCTGGAGATCCGCAGTGATCACGGATGGAGAGCAACAGCCTGACGATAGTAGCGCCGTGACCTGGTCAAACGCGACCAGAAGCTCCCGGGCCTTTGCAATCAAATCTTGCTCCTGGTCCCCATTGCTACTCAAAACCTCTTGCGGATGAGTGACTATGAGATAACTGCTGAGGAATGTGCGTACTGCACCCCTCTCACCCAAGGCACCGCCTTCTATATCTTGCAGTCCGCAGAGTCGGATAACTTTCGTCATAGTATTGAGCAGCTCGTTATTAGAAAGGAGGGCGCCAACTTTTTCAAAGGTCATATCGCGAACTTGGTTCACAGACAGGTTCAACGACTGGAACTGCTGCATAATCATCTTCGCATTATGGGTTCTCCATACACGTTGGATCTTCCGCGCAGCCGCATCATGCGTAAGCGACTTGGTGATCTCCCGGGACATCTTCTTTTCCTCCGTGGCTGGCAAGCTGCTAGTGCGCTGGCGGCGGTGGGTTTGCTGGTATAATGTGCGCCGTTTCTCTGCCTCTGCAAGCTTCTCTGCCATCTCCAGACGCAAGCGAGCCTGTTCGGCAGCTTTCTTCTCCCGATGATCCTCGGCCTTCTTCTTGGCCCGTTTGACCTGATCCTCGCACTTGGCGGTGATATCGGCAAGTAGACGCTCCCGGGCCTGTTGAGCAGCTAACGCTCTCTCTTCAAATTGTAGGTTTCTTGTAGCTGCTTTAGCCAGAGCGGCTCGCAGCCTCACTTTTTCCGCATGCAATGCGCGATCAGCGAGTCGTGCCTTTCGGCTCTCCAAAATGGACGTGCGGCGGAGGTGTTGAGCGATATGGTCCGCACTTGGTGAGCCATTCGAGGATGAGTTCGAATTATGGGAGTGCAAGGAGGAGACTGAGCTTCGTCGAGATGAGGCGGCAGAGGAACGGCGGACTTTGCTGCTTTTGCGGTAGAACCGGGCTGCGATGTGTGGCGGGAGACTCAAAGGAAGTGTCGGCTCGTCCGAGAGCATCTCCACGTCGAGATCACTCAGTGATTCAGGTGAAAGAGGTGTTGGTCCAGCATCCGGGAGCTGGATCTCGATGTCGGAGTTGCGACGGATCATAGTAGGGTGACGCGCGACGCGGAGCTGATAAAGCGACAGAAGAGAGAATCGGCGGGGCTGTACCGATAAGAGATTGCGAAGAGACTGGGCGTTCACGGGGGACTTGTTGACTAGGGTTATAGGAATCCCAGTCTGATTTCAAGTTATGTTGTTGTAAGGATATAATTTTTTTTTTTAAAAAAAGGAGCAATCTTAGACTATGTCTGAAAATCAAGGAGCGAAAGAGATGCGCATCACTTGGCTGGGGGTGCGGAGGGATCCGTGCCTTGTTTCAAGGAAATTTAGTAGAAGAAAAGGAAATGAATCAGTTCAATAGATCAATAGGTAAATAGGGTCAATAGCTAAATAGCTAAAATAGCCGGTGATGAAACCAGGCATCCTGATATAACGTAGATCGCTCAAAATGGAATCTCGTGGCTGCAAGCAGAACGTCAACGCTGATGTAAGCGCGATAAGCCCTGGAGATCAGGGCTTCCTATTTATAGCTTGGGATCTTGATATGTTGTATATATATAACTATTGATCTATTGTTCTGCATATAAGGTCTCTACTCAACTCAGAGTCCTATTCTCATTCCCGTCCACCTCGATTCGCCCGCAAATACCAGGGCACAAAGCACAAATCACTGCTCTCGCCAGTAACATGGTCATTATCCTCGGATCTAATCTCCCAAGGCGACGTATCGAGTTCACCTTTGGATCTGCATCCTCCACACAGTACACAATTGGCCCGCGCGTGACGTATGCCACAGGTTGCATCGTTAGTGGATGTGGCTTGGTCACGCGTTATATAGGACACGAAAGTTCGAATTGCGAATTCTGTTGCAGCCACTTAGCGCTCAAATATAGATATCCTTTGCGAATATCCTCCTCAGTCGCAGCTCAAGATCAACAGGAAGTCCTTCGGTACGGATGGTAAAGTTGCCATCGCCGTTTTAAGGCCAGTTGATTCACATGTGAATACATTGCCATCCAGACTCATCCCGGTCAATACAGCGTTGTAAAGACAAAGCTCCATGATATTGGCATAATGGTTGTCAAGCTCAATCTGAAAGTTCATTGTGTAAGTGGCTATAAACTTTTGCGAATCAGAACCCAACTTACCTGCAGCTGTCGTTCGGCCAGCATTATCACACCAACTGCAGCACATGTCTCATGTCTCTGCATAGCAGCCTCCTTCATCGGTTTCCCGGGGAGGAAATAGTCGATACCAAACCCTTCCCACTGCATAATTGCATCAATCCCACTTGTGATATAGGACCTTTTCTCTATCATGTTCTACCAGAGCCGATTGACACCAGGCAGAAAAGTTGCTTCCACTTGGCTGCCAGGAAAGTATACGGGCAATGTACGCTTATTCTCGCCTCTTGCTTCGGATACAACATCGTAGTGATCCCGTCTCTCTTTCCCTCCTGTGGGATTGCCTCTTTCTTAATGAAGAACTGGGTGAGCTTTAGGTGCTTTTCATTACCTGTGACATTGTATGATAACCGACTAGTGAATATTGAGATACCCACCAGGATACATGTAGTCTGTATCATCTGTATGAGCTCCTGACAGCATCATTAATTTCCCCATTATAATGATCTACCAGTAAGTAACAGGAAGTTCCAATCCACTTTCCGATACCAGTACCCGATAACTGGTGGCTAGGGACTGGCCATATTGTGGGAGGAGTAGCTTGGGTGCCATTGTAGTTTGAAAGCATCGTATCTTCCAGTAGTTCTGAGCATCTGCAGTTGATGCCGCGGTGTCTGAGTCCGAAATACTTCCCGACGACGCGCCCAGAATGATTTTGGGGCAAAAGTGGTAGCAATGAAGCTTTCTTGGGGGTATTCCATGATAAAATGCTGGAAGAAACAAAGTTGAATTCTTCTCCCGTATTCTTATATTTACCGAAAATCGCCTCCAAAAGCCCACGTCGGAGTTTGAGACCCTAAATAACCATCTGGCTCCCATGTTCGCCGAGTTCTAGAAGTCGAACTACAAAACAAGTTAAATACATACCGGAGAAGCATCCACAAGACGTAAAGTCCTCAGCAGACTCAGATCGGGGGCGCCCACTGACGAACGTATCCGGACGGAGTTCCATGAGCTCGTTACCTCGTATGAGTTCCGGCGTAGATATGACACGGAGTATATTGGGCTTCTCAAATATAAGAGTACGAGCAAGCGCTTGCTATGTTGTTGTTGACTTGACATACTGCTGGTCAAATGGCCCTCTTGCCCTGATAGTGGTGACGGAGATCTTCCCTCAGCATGTTGGAGGTAAGGTTGGTTAGAGCGAAAGTAATTAGCCATTGACAATATCGCCGACATCATTCATTTAGGGGGTTAGTCTTTTGATACTTAGCCAAATATACTAGCTTATTATATTCACGCAGTCTTGGCCATCTTTCAACAAGAACGTCGAGGGCCACAGCTATTGGCTACTATTTGGTTTGAATGTGGCTGCTGGGGTAAGTCCAGGTGCAGTCCTATATAAATTTTTCTAATCACCGACCAAATAAATACCACTGATTCAGATATCTGTTTACTTCATTCTTCCCGAAATCAAGGGCATATCTTTGGAGCGAATGGACACGTTCCCCAGAAGTTCCTTTTCGGACTCCCCAACCGCTACATCATCCGGAACTAATGTAGCGGCTGGGGAATCTGAAGGAACCTCTGAGAAATGTGAAGTTATAGCCATCGTGGACAAGAGAGAAAGGCTACAGCGGCTCATGTGGAGAATGCTGCCCAAGACCTTCCTTCCCAGGGACCGGAGAGGTCTTCTGTTTGATTCAATAAGGGCTGATAAGTTGGTATAGGCACCGAGACTACAGATGACCAATGAAGAAATTTAGTGTAAGTCAGGTAAGATAGAACCTTTCAATCAAATTGCTATCGTTTCGTCATGATACCAGTGTGCTTTGAAACCAGAAAAAAGAAGTGAACGCTATGCTGCAGCGAAGCCGACTGCTTGATGTATACAAAACCAACATCCCCAAAATGCGTTGAGCTGGCCTTTGCTTGGTTGATTGTTTCGAATCTCGGATCATCGGATCAAATGCACATTTGTAGTCATCACATGTGTAAACGTCACAAATGATGGGGCTATCATCTCAGCACAGAAAACTCGAATCGGCCTGCAAGGATCTCATCTATCCGCACCGGTTTAGAGATGCTTTCTGAGATCGAACCCGTGGAATGGGTAGGATTGTGGTCAAGGGTTGAATGGTGTTCATTGCTCGGTGCATGGTTTAACCAGGGGTAATTTATGAGAGCAAAAGATAGTTTTGGGTTCACATTTCCCAGGACGATAACTCACCGCCGACTGGGTCATGTAGGTTCACCCGTAAGAAGCTGCTGCATCGGCCTCATTGATGGCCGAAAATTTGGATGTGATCTTGATCTTGATCTTCCTCTTCCTCTTCGTCGTCATCCTCATTACCATGAGAACCATCCGATTCAGCAGAGTCAGAAGACTCTCCGTCGTCTTCTTCATTCCCAGCTTCCGATATATTTTCAGTTGATTTAGCTTCGCCACCAAACAGCCCATATCGGTATGTAAGCTTCTTGCTCAAGAAATTCAATGCGCCGTAGTCTTCATTCTCGCCACGAGATGGACCTCCAAAGAAGGGCATTGATGAAGATTTCTCCGGTTCACGCTCAGTCGGCAGTCCAAAGTAATTACTGACGACAGGCGAGACAGCACGGCCTCGTGTGATGTTATAAGATGAGAATCGTCTTATAGGTTCAGGGGACATAGGGACACTGAGCCGCGAACGAGGAACCGATGTGTTATCGACATTTAATGCTGCCAGGGAAGACGACATCGAATCATCGTTTTCAATGAGTGAAGACGCTCGAGGCCGAGGAAGACCTTCCCCTGAGTCTTCCTCGGGTTGAGCAGGCATATCTCCATGCAAAATGCGAAGTTGGGCCGTATTATACGACTCACATCTAGATTTAATCAGTAGGTGTTGATCGCCTTTTTTTTTCTTTCTCGGACGGTACATACAAATCACATCTTAAGCCGAGCCAATGGTACTTGACAACTGACTTTGAACCGCAATCGTTGCAGTAAATAAGGCCTTTGGTATCCTTGAACTCCTCGGGCATAGGCTGGCTCTCAATGGTGCGATCCAGGTTTCGGAATGTGGACTCCATGTTGGTGATGGTCTTGCTACAGATGGGACAACGGAAGGAATTTTTGGAGTACTCCGAGAGACACTTGTGGTGTATGCTGTGACCACATCGCATGACGACGACGGTTTCTGGAGAAGTGAACATGTAGTCACCACATATGGGACAGTCACACTGGGTGGACCGTTCAATGCAGCGATGGGTGTTCTCAATACACATAGGAAGACAAACGGAACATGTCTATAACATTGTCAGTGTCAATATCGTCTAGCCTATGTCAGGAGTCTTACCTGGCAATGGAAGAAATCCTTCCCCAGTCCTTGTCCAATTCGACATATACCGCAATCGTTGCAATGATAGATACTCTTTTTGCTGTCGTTATCCCAGAGCTTGCAAATTTCACAGTAATACTGTGCAGTCTGTTCGCTGCACTGTCGGCAGTTCTGTGCCGCAGGTTGTGCGTGCCCACATAGCATACAAAGCATGTGTTCGGTGTCTCGACGAACGAGAGAATGGTCTTCCACTTCGTCATGGCAGAAGCGGCAGGTATACCATTTTTTGCAAGTGTAGCACTCGAGTTTTACATTTCGCTGGTAATGCACACAACCCAGAGTGGTCTCATCTTGTTCTTCTGTGTCACAGTCTTCGTCCCCAGTTTCAAGTTCTGGTGATTCTATTTCTGCTTTGGGTACAAAAGTGGGCTGGAGATCTTCAGGTGTAAGATTGAACGTGTTCTCATATAGAGGAACTGATTCGGAGTATGGGGAGCCGGGTCTAGAAGTATTGGTGTTTGAGGCTCGAGGAGCCCCCGGGCTTGTTGGCAAGCCCAAGCTCCGTGGGCTCGATGGAGTGGATAGTACCCCAGTACCAGGGGCAGTTAGAAGGTCGCGGGACGAGTTGTAACCTTCTGTCATCAGACCGTGAACCATTCGCGCCTTTTCAACATTGGTGAGCTGCAACTCCCTAATTGCGATGATCTTGCTTCTTAGAACTCCCATTCCATCATCCGCTGGAAGCGAAGACTGTGTCAGTCCCTCTGGATCAAAGGCATTGCCCAAAGATCGCTGAGTCTCGCCAATGGCTATTGCTGAAGCTGCATGTTGTGGCTCATCGTGCGAGTTCAGTACCTCACTGGGGTGTGAAGCTTGTGGATTTCCTGGACTGTCCGACTGCACGGCGACGTCGATTTCATGTGTGGGATAAAATGGGTCTTCTGTGGTTGCTGCTATGTTTTGGATTGAACCAGGTGTGTTGTGGGTCACTGATCGAGTGCCCTCCGGTTGCAAATTTCGGCCATCCATTTCTTTAGGTAGAGTTGTGAAGAACGGAGGGCTATGCAGGGACCCCGCACCCGCATCTCCGCAGTTCGATTTCTGTCCGTGATCTTGGCCCAGTTGAGGAACAAATTTACGGTCTTCACTATCACTCGAGAGGTTTGTCGGTTCGTTCAGGTGGACTTTGGCTTGGTCGTCATTTGGCTCGTTGCTTGGCGGGGGTAAGGGGGATCGTATTCCAATTTGGATCAACAGCGATGAAATGAAACTACTCATGAAGGGCTGTAGACCGGCATCTCACTAAATCACTTAGATGCTTGAAATCAAGCAAAATTAAACCCAAAGTTGGAGCTAAAACAGCAGACATCGTGACATGTGACGTTCACGGGCACCGCCTCCGATGCTGAATCATCGTCACATGCTCTGGGGCCGGAGCCTGAGCAGGTGGCACGATTTTTATGTGTCGGTTGGACTTGAAAATCAGGGAATATTTGGAAAGAGAATGGACTATCATTTGATTTGGAATTTGCTGAAAGTATTTTACCACGTAGTTCCCCATCAATCCTGTCTTCCTGCCACGCCATTATGCTCAGGGCCCAATACTATCGCCTACTGATGAGTCTCAAGTCTAGAGATGAGGATTGGCTCTACGTTGTATTGGACGCCAAGGCGTGTACAGTGACATTGGCCTAATGGGTCGTATGCCATAAGATTGTCCGGAAATACAACGCACGATGTTGACTCCGGAGGCAGGACGGGCCATCGTATCCTACGGAATCCTGATGCGATTGGGATATGTACCGGTGTTCTGGCCACGGTAATACCAGGTATGTGCAATCCCCTTTTGGGCGAGCTGCCTCGCGTCGATGTGGATTCATGCCCAAGGGAAGTACTGAGGCCTAACGGATGCACAATGTGGCGGGTGGGATCAGCATCGACGTAAAAGTCGAGAAGGGCGGAGTTCGAATCATCTGAGACATGTCCCTAGACTCTCATTCAAACGGTCAAGTGTCAAATTGTAATGGTCAAAGACGCTTGTCCGCAACTGGTTCTCTACATGACCCAGCCCCAAAGATCGTGGGCTGAGGCCAAGTCAGCAGCTTTCTTCTCCATTTTTGTTTGTGGTCACTCACACGCGCGACTCTCTCACAAGATGACCTTGTTCCCAATACCTAGCTAGCAGAAGGTTCTTCAAAATCCTATGTTCCATACCCGCGACCTCGGTAGCTCGTTCGAGAAAACGAAGGGTGTTGGTGATTTTGGCAGGATCAAACTCTTTGGAGGGGGTAGAACGATAGGATTCTCGCAAGGACTTTAGAAGCATATGGCGGCCCGGTGTCGAATACTGAATCGCTTTTAACCCCTGTCGGTAGAGGTGACGGTATGCGTGGACCATAACTCGTTGATCCACCTTCATGGCCTGGATGGAAGTCATGATCTATTGGACAAGTCCGAGCCAACGAATCGGCAACAGATGTGCAATCAGACGGAATCGGGTGGAATGAACGGAGATCCGAAGTGTTGAGTCCAAATGTTGTATTGGAGTAAAGAGTAAAAGACGGTCAAAGTTGGGGAAAGGTTGAAGCCTCAGGCAGGACTAGCCCGATCGGGGAGGTGATTTGGGCCGCAACAGCAATCTTATCAATCCCTCCTCTCTCTTTCTCTCTCCATCTTTCCTCCCAATATTCTTGTTCTTTCTATTATCTTTACTCTTTACTACTTGCTTCTTGCTCTTGCTCTTGCTCAAAGTTTAATTTAAAAAGCTCGTTGAGGGCCTTCTTTCTGTTTCGGGCGACCGCGGGGTGCCTTTACCTCGTACCATTTGCGTTGCGTGCATAAGACGTGATTTCGTCTTGATCTGATCACGCCCTCCGCCCTGACCCAGACAAGGAGACACGTACTATCTACATCCTCACATTACACGCCTGATATATATCGTGAATGATGTGTTGAAATCTTCATCTTCGCAAGGTTCTGCGATAAGCTGAACCAGTATGGCTCGTGTCATAAGAAGGGCTGCCTCGGCCTCGGTCAGGCATGGTCCTGACCGGGCTATTCAAAGGAGAGCGAGAAGACACAAAGTTATCATGGAATCTGTAACCCAAGAAAAGAAAAAGCTTCGGAGTGTTGTATGTATATTATCTCTTCTTCAGCTTGACGAAATGATTAACAAAAATACATAGATCTGTTTTGAAGCGCAAGCACCAAGCGGATACACCTTCATCCCTGCAGGAAACCCGCAACTCACTACGACGTGTAAGGAGCGGTGTCGAGATGAGGGTCTCCAAATCCATGCAGTATCGGTGAGAACCCCATCTGATCGCTACTGATCAGCACTGCTTATTCTTTCTAGACTACCCCACACCATCGCCATCATAACCTGTCCCAGCATGTTCATCGCATAGGATATCATTTTCCTAGTACCGTGGTGGCAGCTGTTTGTTCAGAGCTGGGATTCTACCTCACAAGCACTGGTAAAACAGTGCCTAGTACCTTTCCTACGGATAGGGTAGAGAATCTCAAACAGGCTGATTCCGAAGTTTCTCAAATAACTCTCAACACAGAAGCACGGGACGCCTTAAAGGATCTCTTTCCCAATATACCAGACAAAGATTTGAATCAAATTATCAAGACCGCTTTTCAAAAGGTACGTATAAACCCAATTCTGACCTGAGAAATGAGGATGTGGAAAACCTGATATCCAGAAAAAAAAAAGGGTCAGAAAAAAGTTGGGACAGCCACCGAATTGCCTTTGGCTCGCAGAGCTCAACTTGCTGTGGTTGCTCACGTTCGGCATGTCTACACTGACTACGATCGCCTCCTGAAAACCACTTCATTCCATGAAGCAAGAGGGGTCGTTGAACACACAACTCTAGCAAAAGTCATTGAGTGGCGAGGGGACGATGAGAACGGCCAGACGGTGCTGGAAGATGTTTTCCGTGAGGTGATTGTTATCTCAGACGACGAAGACAGTGAATCAGAAGAAGATGCGGCCGCTTCGGCAGGTCATCGGAACACCAGTGTGGAAATGCTTCCAAGCGATACTCGGGCCCATGAGATCCGGTGTCAGCCTATCAACACGAACACTCTTGGTCCAGATCTTCCACGGGAACTATCCGAGGAAGCGCCGCCTGGATTCCGATTTGTCACAAGAGCCCCAGCCACAGAGACCATCAACCGTCGCGGATTTAACAGATACAAAGCATGGACTCGCGCTGTCAAGGAATATAGAGAGGGTATACAGGACACTTTACAACCCAGGTTCTCTGGTGCCCCCGCTGAAAAACAAAGCCCACGATATACCGAGCAGCGCATTACTGCTCAGGAAGTACCCTCTCCTAGGCGCCAGGATATAGTTCCCCAGCGCGCCGAGATTCATCGGCGAGTCGCTCCAGGCTCAGCCAGTAATGATAACCAAGCACATCGAGTGCTCGCTACTCCACTAATGGATCGACAGGTGGCCAAGAGACATGTAGATGTCCAGGAAAACTATTTTCACTCGGACGCCCAACAAAAATACTCAACCCATGAAATGAACGTCAGGCCAGCTGGACTAACTAATCAGGAATCTCCGGAGTTACAAATCCTAGAGGAATTCTCTGGACCTAGAAATGCGAACATGACCCACTCGCAGGATGTTGCTCCCTCGAGGATGGAACCCAGATTTCGACAGGAGAGACTGCCTCCTCAGTCGGATAGGACCAACGCACCTGTGTTCGTGAGCGGACCAAAGGAAAACCGTCAGATATTGACTCCAGTGGGACGCCGCCCTGACTCCATCAGTTCCCCCCTTCTCAGATCAGGTTCAAACATGCAGGATTCCATCTTGCCCTCGATTGAAAATTCCAGGCCATCAGAAAGCCGGCGGACTGACGGTGCGCATCCTTTGATACATATGACCAACAATATGTCCCTCCGATCGGTCACGCCAGGATATCCTCAAGGAGAGATGATGCATCACCCCGATGTCATCGACAAGGAAGGTGACAGCGAACAAGCCAGCAAAAGAAGGCGTTTGGCATGCCGTGAAGGTTCTCGAACCGATTCCCGCCCAGACCCGTGGAGTGTAAGGCCTATGGGACTCCCCGTTTCCGAAGGATACGGGCAACCACACTCGTATCGTCGCGTTGAGCTTGTCCCAGACCACCGACCTCAGGATCAGCCTCATTTCCGTCGGGACTATCTGCCAGTGGAACAACCCCTTGTTGTGGGACACCAACGGGAAAGGAACCCGAACTCGCTTTCTTATCCCAACGCACAGAATGGCCTAGAAACAAGGTCAGTCCTGGGTCGACAGCATATCAGCGGACCACACGAGCCCCAGTCTCAGGCTGGACTTTCCAGCACCAGTATCATTGTCTCAGAGGGCGATCGCACCTTCCGAGCGGCTCCAGCCGCTTCCAATTCTGGATCGTGGCATCCTTACCATGGTGATCGTAGTCTCCGCTCGGACCGTGTTCCGAAAAAGCCGCGGGGCATTCGGCGCCGCATTGATGGCGGCCGACCTTTACCAGAGAACGTCCATTCAGACAGGAACCTGTATGCCGAGGACTTCGTCCGGCATGTTGACCACCGTGAGCCCCTTCCATTTGAATACGTTGCCAGGCGCACAGAACCCGAGGTCAAGCCCATTGGAGACCCTTCTCCGACCACGCGGACTAGAAATCTTGATTATTTTGGCACAAAGCATCTACCTCAGACCCAGGTTTCGTCGGAACGACGCCCATTGCCCATAGGACGAGTGGCTCCTTCACATGACCACCTTCGAACCTTTTCAGACTCTGTCATAGGAAAGATCCAGCCTCACGTGCCCCCCCCTCAGGTTCCTCGTGAAAGACCGGCCAGTGGCGGGTTCAACTCGCGGTAAGCCTTCATTGGGGAAACCAACTAGTTCAACACAATTTTCCCCTATGCCTTGGGGAGAATCCCCACTAACATCAATACAGACCATCCTACAACCCTCCCTCATCCCAGACTACAGAGCAAGATCGCCCAGTCTACGTTCAAAGAGTTGAACCACGCCCCTACTATTCCCCCCTTGATGGAAGACATTTTGTCATTGTTGATTAATTAATTCTACCTACCACCATCCCCTTTCGGGGGAGCTGACTTGTTTCGAGATTATTATTTTTTGTATTCGCATTGCCTTGGCCTTTGCATTGTTCATGATACCCTGGTGCATATTATTAGAACCTTTTCTCGTGGGTCTCAATACCAATTTGAATCGGGAACTACGGTTCCCTCATTTCATGTCTATTTCAATGTTATTTCATTTCCAATAGGACAGGGCAACGTTGGAACCTTCCAAGGTAGGAGCACATGCTGTTGGTATGTTCTACCTAGCACCTAGCAGTCCAGTCTATAATCTTAGGCCTCGGGGATTATTACATGAGCTTAGGTAGGAGTTCGTGTAGTTTGGCCAGTCCCAGGCCTCTCATGCAACACAAAGGGTATATAGGACCGGAAACACCTGAGAATTTTAAACCTCCTTGCTCTCCCCATCCGCCTCTCCGCTGTTCACAGCCTTGCCAGTCTTCTTAATCTTCTCCAGCACGGCATCGTATGAAAGAGTAGACTCGGTGGTGACATTGACTGCCTGAGTCTCGAGGCTGACATCGAAGGTCTTGACGCCTACCAACGTGTTAGGATCAGATAAAATAAACAGGCGCATCGCTTACCTTCAAGTTTCTTGAGTACACGCTCTACAGCACCAGAGCATCCACCGCAGGTCATGGTCACATTGAACTTGTACTGATGGTCAGACATGATGGGAATTTGTGGGTGCGGGGTGTTGGAAAGGGAAGATGCTTGGCGGTGGACTTTTGGGAGGTTCCCGGGGGGGGGGAAAGGTGAAACAAGGAGAGAGGAAGATTATATATACCTTCTACCTAGTATTTTAGCACCTACATAGGTATTGCTTTGCATCTGTCATAATTCCATCCCTTGGAGAATGAGCCATATTCACCATTGTGTTTTAGTATTGAATTATTTATATATAAATTCTAAAATCCTGCTTGTCTCTTCTTCTTTTTCGGTTTCTTGAGTGCACGGGTTCCAAAAACTCCTCGCTCCATCTGAGTCATTGACATAACGGGCTGACTACTGTTGATGCGAGAAGGTGCGAGTGGCTGACTGCCCCATGTTCGGACCATAGGAACTGCCGGGGTCGGAGGGAGGGATTGATCACGAGTCTGGGAGCGCTTCTTCCGTCTGTTCTTGGACGTGTGCACCTTTGAATTCCGCGTCTCCTCGTCTTCGATCCTCTCCCATTCATAGTGTTTGGGGTTGGTTCCCACCGGCCAGTGGGAGAGGAGGTTTGCCGCATTTCGTCGTGGTGGGCGTGGAGGAGTCTTGAATTTGACGAAGGCTGAGAGACCACCAAAGACTGGGACTGCGGTGTACTTGGATTGCTGGATTGGTGTCTTCTCCTGTCTGGATTCAAAGCCTCGGCTTTTGGCCTTTGACTGGCTTCCAGACATCTGTGATGATAATAATGCGAAAAAGGTCGATTGTAGGTATTTGTTATGTGCCGCAGCTTTCTCATTTGCTCTGTCTTGAACGGGATCTGGGGACTTGGACAGCATGGCGTTATCTAGTGAGGTAGACATTTTGACTAAGCGTGAAAGGATGAGATCGGCAGCAACTCCCCGAATGAGTCTCTCTTTCATAAGTCGGGTCTGCACGGGGATAACACGAGGCAGTGTAGACATCCAGTTATCGACCATTCGATCATAGGTATTGAGAAGATCCCTGGCTGGTTTGCCTGATATTTTGGCTGGCATACCATAACCCCTGTTTGGGAGTGGGAGCGGCAGAAGCATATACCGACAATGAGCGTCGGGGTTCGGGTGTTCGGGCAAGAGTGCTGAAATGAGTCGTTTCACATCATCTGCACTTTCATCAAGGCCCTCTGCCAAAATTCTCCTGCCGGTCAATTCCACCAAGGTCCTGCCTGGAGGTCGCTTCGATCCATTCTTCATTTCGCGTTGTAAAATTGCCATCCACCCAGCAAGTGTCCTTGGCCTCGACTTTGGTCGCTTCTTTTGCTTTTTTTCACAAATTTCCATTTTCCCTGTCGCTATTTTGTAGACACCGGAAAAATCCAAGGTCCACTGCAAGGCTGACCTTGGATTGACGCGAGCCATTTGGGGCTTGCAACGACGAACAATCGTTTGCCGTGTCGCTGATTCGTCCCAATCATCCACAAGAAAGTCATCGGTGGGTCTGATGTATGATGTCGGAGCATAACGCCTTCTCAACCGCAAGGTACTACCTTCACGGTACAAGTCCGGCTCGTCTAGATCTCCGCGTGGACCCGTAAAAGTAGATTCGTGAACGGCAAAATCGGAATCCATCCAGAATAGCTTAATCAATGGCAAGTGAGCGTCATAGAAATTTCTACCCATGGGTGTAACGGAGTGCGCAATCTCTCTAAACACGAATCTCGAGAATCGCACGACAGAATCGCGTTTAGTGGGCGGTATCTCCGCCAACAGGGGCACATCTAGCACCCAGGGATCGGGTACAGATATAGACTCGGTCCGATCGTCGGATATAAAGGGACATGGGAATACCTGTACCAGCCGAGTGATCCCAGAATACAGAACAAGATATAGATCTGGATAGTAATTTAGTATCTGTAGTCCCTGTTCAATCACACTAGCACATACCTTCGTATACGACGACGTCGCTAAGTTGCAAAGTCGTGTCTTCGGGATCTCGAAAGTGCCTCCAAGACACTTGAGGATATAAAGAAAGACTTGTATCATCCTCGCCTGGTAGTGCTCCGAGATCAAACCACAATATTCGAGTTGTTGTCAGAACGAAGAACTGTGATGGCTTGCGTGTGTTTCTTTGAACGCCCAAAACCCACTCAGATTGCTTTGCCATTCCCAACTCAACCGTGCGTGGTTGTACCTGGTCGTCTGTGATGGCATAGATTATGACACTGCGACGATTGGCGACTATTACCGATCCAACGTTATGGACCCACTCGATAGATGCCCAGCCGTCAAGCCGAGGGCATCTGTGCTTCCGTTTATAATCCCGCAAGGGTAACGAGCCTGATTTGACAAGCTCGGTAGACCAAGTGGCCCGCTGGAGTCGCTGCCTGCCGGTGATCTCCCAAACACTCCACTTGCCTCTGGTATCTACAATGGCGAATTGTCTCTGATACCAGGGGTTGAATGTCACATCGGCATGTGAGACACCACCTGTTCGCGACGCGGATATCTCTACGATTGGATTCGCATCCAGCCGAGAGTTTTTTAAGGGGGCAGTGTATCCCGGCATACCACCTTCCGGTAAGCGCATAGGTGCAGGGTCCCAGTGGTAAAGAGGTCGGAATATCGTAGTCCCTTTGGAGAGACGAGCAGCCATGAACACGGGCTTCTCCTCCAAGGGGCGTGCAAAGTGTACTTGACGTATCGGCGCACCACCCTTAGACCATTCAGACATTTCAGCGTCATTGATTGATGGAGCACGAAATGCCAACTTCTTTGGAGAGGTCAACTCCAAAATTTCCTCTTCCAGGGTTCGGAATGAGATTATATTACGACATTCTCCGGTCACAGCCACCGCAATTGGAACTGAGCGCAGCCTTTTGTCATGACGCCTTTGATCCACCGCATAACCGACATCGAAAAGCGCAGAGATCTCCGGATCATAATGCTCGACAATATTCATAACAGCTTTTGACAAAGGTTCATCGCGAATGGAGGACCATGATGCTGCCAGATCAGGATGGGCGCCTGTGATCACCTTCCTAGGGTTTTTCTGGGGTACTCTGGGTATTGGTCGAGCTTTGGCTGGAGGAAAAGGTGACGGAATTTTTGTCTTGGTCACTCCGGTATACTGGATGGATGGGGCTTGCACCATGTTAGTTGATTCAGAGAAAGTAAGCTCCAGTACTTACGCTTATCAAAAGAGCGAGTAAATGTCCAGTCCTCCTCCTCAGGAAGGTAGACAGCTCGTCCTACGTGCCCATAGTGGAGAGCACTGCCTGGATATTCATCCATGGGATCTTTCTTTGCTTCTTGCGATCAGTTCAGGAGCCCAAACCATGTCGATACTGCAATATTCAGAGATCGAGTCATATAAATATGCGCATAATGTGAGAGGATACAGGAAGAGAGACCTCGGAGCAGGAAAGTTTTTGATCGTTATCGATAAGACTCGGAGTTGTTGCGCCGCAATTCAAAACAACTCTTGCCCCCGCGACTTCAATTCCAACTTCACCATTCACCATTCATCAATTTCAATTATCAGATATGACTTCTTCATTTGAACCTTCACTCTCAACAAGTGGCATGCGCCCACCGCTCGCCTCGGCGGATGCGCCATCGATGGCAGACTCATTGCCTAGCATCAACTTTGGATTCGAGGACCTGCGCAATACAATGGCACAATTCACAGTGAAGTTTGACGCGTTTATTGAGCGCGGTCGCAAACGAGTCTTGGAGGAACGAAACCAGTTTCACATTAACTTAGCTGAATATGAAGGTATGAGTTGATGATTGAAACACCCACTCCCCGTTCTTACCATACTGCATCTAACACAACCGTTAGAGGACGAGCGCATGCGACAACGCGATATCGAAATTCTCAATCTCAAATCACAAACTCATGAGCAAACCCTCCAAAAGGAAGCAGCCGAAGCTGCTGAAATGCATGCGGCTATCTCATCTATCACCTTGGAACGCGATTCCCGCCTCGCCAAACGCGACCGTCTAAAGCAGCAGATCGCCGAGACGCAGAAGGCCATCAGTCAAAAGGTCGAGGCACAAAAGTCTCACGCACAGTATTTAGATGCGCAATCTCGTCTCAATTTCCCGGAGTTGGAGTTCTGGCAAGATTACCTTTGTATTCGAATTGAAGGCGCTGGTCGTGAGGACCGGTTAAAGTTTGTCTACAGCCACCTATTGGAGAAGGACTGGGAGGCCGAGGCTTGGTTTGAATTGGGCACTGCCAGTCGTGACTACGAGGTTTTCCATACGCGCCCCAAGGTTGATCGGGATGCGTTGGAACATGTAGTAGATCTTGTCAATGATGATCGAGACTTTGGGGCGTTCTTGAAGCGCATGCGCAAGCTATTTGTTGAGGCGATGAACTAAGAACAAGTACAAGGAGAGGTTATTGTTCCAATACGAATTTCATGATTTTATGCATAGTTCAGTTAGGTTTTCCTAAGTTCCATTAAAATCGTCATAACGCAGTTGCAAGGATATTTCCCCAATACCCCTCTCCTCCAACCCGTGTTCAGCTACTTGCTTTATCCAGTAGCCTCGCGGTAGAATGCAATGCTGCGGTTTGCGCCAGCGGTGGCAAACCCTTCTGTCTTGCCGACCTTGGGAAGCCACTTGGCATTCCAAACGGCTTTATCTGTTTCTGAGTGTGTAGCGACACAGGTCTTGGTCTCCATGGACCAAACCTTGACTTTCCCGTCAAACGAACTTGGAAATGTCAGCTTGCCGTTCATATAAATGCATGGGATATTGACTGACCTGCTCAGGAGGTACTCGCCAGTATCGCTCCAGGAAAGGGACAAGATCCAGGCAGAGTGCCCTGCGAGATTGGCGATTTGTTCGCCAGAGGAAGTATCGTACAGCACAATGACCTTGGAGTCACCAGCAGCTGCTAAAATCTTACTTTTAGGCGAGAATGCCACAGCTCGTACGGGATTGACCAAGCCTAGGCCGAATTAGAACTTGCATTTTTGCTGGGCTCAGCCAACTTCGCTTACCTGAGAGAGAAAACGGCATGCGGCCTGTTTCAGTGGTGAAGATGTAGACTGCGCCGTCCTCGTGGCCTGAAGCGATCAATCGACCATCGGCAGACTAAACAATGTTAAGAGGGGGGTCACTATTTGGCTGCGAGGATTTGAGATCTCACCAAGTCGATGCAAGTACCAAAGCTGCCTTTGGTCTCGTGGTCTCGAATCCGAGTGCCATCGGCAGCCAAATCCCATACATTAATGCGCCCCGCCTGTGTGACACCAGCAAGATATTGACCATCTTCAGAAAGAGCGATGGCCCAGGCATCAGCACCATTGAGGTCGGCTGTACTCTTATTAGCCCCATCGCATGTTCTTATCAAAGAGGGGCAGTACTTACCAGTCACCTTTGTGTCTGCAGCCCAATGGCCATCCTGACAAGACCAGGCCTTGATTTCGCCATCAAACCCAGCGGTGATTGCACGGGACCCATTCCCATTGGTCACGATATGATGACAGCCAATGGTGTGGGCACCATCAATGGACTGCACCAGCGGAAAGTCAGCATCGGTGGTGGAATGCACTTTGATAGACGAGGCACCCGAGGTAGACAGAATTTGCTTGTCCGTTATAGCCAGCGAGAAGATATCAACAATGTGCGCTGCAAAACAAATATTAGCCAAACCACCCAGGATATATGCACGGGAAGCTCACCATTGTCTACAGAACCTCTCGAGAGATATTGTTTCGACTAAAAATTCCAATTAGCAGTGATATTCAATATTTTTTTTGGTATAATCTTACCATGCTGATGATGCCGTGCTCTCTCACGACTGTGTCGAGACTTTGCGGAGGAGCGAGCAATGACGTTGGGGCCCGAAGGCCCGTTCCGCCTTTATCGCTTTTCTTTTTTTAACTGATAGAGGGCAATTTGATGGTCAACACCCGTAGACAATATATGTGTGTTATGGCTGTTATGTGTGTTATGTGTATTATATCTACTCTGCTACCTAAGTAGCCTAGCTGTGACTTTGATATCAAATAATAGGTAAAATAGTTAAACTGTTAAAGCTATCAACACTTGAAATAATCCCCGCGAACGGAGTACGTATTATCGACTATCTACTTGTTTTGACTACAAAGTTTGTAATAAGCCCAAGATAGAGGCGGACGTGTTCATATATATAGACCAATAAAGTCATAGTCGTGTGAACATACCCGATTATTCCCACCCGGTCCACATCCATCTTTATAGGCCGTGACTATGACATCTACCATTGAAGTCCAGCTTTCGGGTTTACAAAGAGGTAAACTGAAAAAAGATCACGTTCAAAGTCGACCTACTAGATCGAATTGTTATAAAGTCATATCGAAACATTTTCCCCGCAAAACCCAGACGCCAGTTGCCATGCAGCATGTATCCACAACCAATTCTAGAAATACAATCGCTCTCTTTGGGCTTGAGATTGGGATCTCGAGAATGTTCTGATTCCCTCAAGGCAAGCCCTTATTTCTTACAGTCCTCATGCCATGTCCAGGGTCCTCCACGATTCCTTGATATCTGTTGGATAGTCAGCTTTTCTGCGATAATCAAAGATATATTCCTCCAGCTTGGGCTCAATTCCTACCTTTGACACAGTTTGGGCACAGAAGATGGGCACGCTTGATCTGGCCACAACCCGGGCATTTATTAAGGCTCTTCACGTCTTTGAGGGCCTTGCCGGCCATTTGTCGATGACGCTTCTTCATGTGAGAGGTCTTCTTCTTAGGAACGGCGCGCAAGACGGAATCCCAAAGATCGGAAAGGAGGGACGGGATATTGAGAGAGATCGAGACCGGTTGCAGGAATCCGCTGGTCGCGATGGGTGTGATCGGAAGGAATCGAGCGAGTCGGGGGAATTGGAGGGACTCGGACAAAAGTGAACGCGACATGTTTGCCGGAGCGAAAGGGAGAAGGCGCAATGCCATTGTAGGAATCGTTTGAGGCAGGAAAAAAGGGTCAAGATTTCTAGTTGGTGAGTGGGAGCTATCACAGTCTGAAGCAAAAGAAAGATCGTAGTTTTCTCGTGGAGAGACGCTAGTCCCAATTAGGATTGGGCCACCCCTGAGTTCGGAAAGACGATAATAAGGGGGATGGCTCTTGCTTCAACTACATACTTCTCTTCTCTTCGGGTTTTTCTTTGGGATTGTGGTAATATTTCAATTCTCAATTAATCTTTCTACCTCCCATAATGGCCACTACAGCAGCTTCGGCTCAACAGCCCACTGTTTTCCCCCATAGCCATGTCGGTTTCGACAGCATTACCTCGCAAATCGAGCGCAAGCTGTTGAAGCGTGGCTTCCAGTTCAATGTCATGTGTGTTGGTATGTGTTGTGCAATACCTTGTCTTATAAAGAACGTTGGCTAATCTCTCACATGTTAGGCCAAACTGGTCTCGGAAAATCGACTCTGATCAACACTATCTTCGCATCCCACCTGATTGATTCCAAGGGCCGCCTGACCCCCTCCGAGCCCGTTCGCTCCACCACCGAGATCAAGACAGAGTCGCACAGTACGTTTAGGATCGCGGATTTGTTTTATATACGGAGTAGCTGACGAGCGACTAGTTATCGAGGAGAACGGCGTGCGTCTCCGCTTGAACATTGTCGATACACCTGGTTACGGTGACCAGGTCAACAACGACCGATGGTAATTTGAGCCCTATTACGCAGGAGCTACTAGATCTAAGCTAATCATGATCAGCTGGGACCCCATTGTCAAGTACATCAAGGATCAGCACTCGGCATACCTCCGCAAGGAACTCACTGCTCAGCGTGAGCGTTACATCCAAGATACCCGTGTTCACTGCTGTTTGTTTTTCATCCAGCCCTCCGGCCATGCGTGAGTTTGCCCCGCCAAATTCTTAGCTTCTTTGGAGCTCTTTTGTACTGACCCATTGACTCCACACAGCCTCAAGCCCATCGATATCGTTGTTCTGAAGAAGCTGTCGGATGTCGTCAACGTTGTTCCAGTTATTGCCAAGTCCGACTCTCTTACCCTTGAAGAGCGTCAGGCCTTCAAGGAGCGCATCAAGGAGGAGTTCTCCTTCCACAACCTGAAGATGTACCCTTACGATAATGACGAGCTTGATGATGAGGAGCGTGCGATCAACGCTCAGATCAAGGTATACTGAACCCAGGCAGAACTATTATAACTTGGTATTAATCTTTGGTTACAGGATATCATTCCTTTCTCCGTTGTCGGCAGTGAGAAGACCATTGTTGTCAACGGCAAGCAGGTTCGCGGCCGCCAGAACCGCTGGGGTGTCATCAACGTCGAGGACGAGAACCACTGTGAATTTGTCTACCTGCGCAACTTCCTCACCCGTACCCACCTTCAGGATCTGGTCGAGACCACCAGCCAGATCCACTACGAGACTTTCCGTGCCAAGCAGCTGCTTGCCCTGAAGGAAAGCAGCGCTGCCGGCGGCCACACCGGTGGCAGCCGCCCCATCAGCCCCTCTGCGGACCGGGAGCTGAGCCGCAACTCGCAACGCGCAGCCATGAACGGATACTAAACCCTGTGATCTTTCATGTCTGATGTGAGCGTGGCCGTTGCACGACGGCCCTCTCCGAAAACTTACTGTCCTCTTTTTGACGCCAGCAGGCCCTTGCAGATATCCATTTTCTTTCCTTTCTTTTGCGTTTGTTTTCGTTTTGTATCCTACATCCCATCTTGTCTCTTCCTGGGAGAACCATCGAGCTTGTATTGCCGGGGGAAAAGAGAATTGGCACTCCAGCGCTCGTGCCATATCCGGTACTTTCCATGTACTTAGTTTTCTTAATTAACTTGACGAGAGAAACTTCTATTCTTGGGTTGAAAGATACAAACCGGGGCTATCGTCTCGCTGGCCATGACGTACACTAAATCACATTTCCTATATTTAAGGCAGTGTACTATTGCGCAGCACCGAACTTACCACCGTCAACAACCCAATCCCGCAGCTCAGCATACGCCTTCTCGAGATCATCATTAACAACGATATTATCATGAGCCGCGGGCTGCTTTGCGTACTCAAGCTCGTTCCGAGCTTGGCTGAGTCTTTTCTCTAGAGATTCTTCGGTTTCAGTACCACGGCCACGGAGGCGCTGCTCCAGCACCTCGAGAGAAGGTGGCGCAAGGAACAAGAAACGCTAGAAGTTATTAGTAAAGCCCCATTATTGGATTCCCTAGGACACTTTACCGCATTGAGATCCGTCCGCTTCACCTGCTTGACTCCTTCCATCTCAATGTCCAGTATGCAGATACGCTTCTTTTCGGCGATGTTCTTGACAGCCTGTACTGACGTTCCATAGAAGTTTCCGCCGAATTGAGCTGTTCTGCCGGTTAATTGCCGTTCAACTTCTTCCTATAGCAGTGTAACCAACCATGCTCAATAAACCCGTTGTTGGCCACTAGCTCAAGGAATGCGTCCTTTGTGACAAAGTTATATTCACGGCCATGTTGCTCGCCGGGTCTCGGGGATCGTGTGGTTTCTATTCAGTTGATGTGTGAGCAAAGCCGTTCGCGGATTCGTTCCACCCCTCTCCCCCTGTGCTTGGCACTGACCCGAGATGGAAAATCCAAAGGTATCAGGATACTCGGCAAACAATCGCTTGAGCAGAGTTGACTTTCCAGTCCCCGACGGGCCTGAAATCACAATAGGGCGGTAGGCTATAGTATAAAAGTGGCATTGTCAATATGCTTGCATCGCACGGTAGGGTTATGTTCTGCCATTGTAGCATCCTTACCAGAGGCCATTGTAGATGCAGAGCGAGTCGCGCGGACAAATGGTCTAAAGAATAAGAAGGCGAAAGACGAGAGAGGCATATAAGGATTGAAATAAAAATGAATAAAGCGATTATTTAGGTCAAGACGGCTTTGTTCCGTCCAAATACAGCTTAGCTTATTTATTCATTAGGAAGGCGGAAGAAATGGCTATATTTCTTGGCATTTCTGAGTAGACTAATCTATATGGATCTCGGGAGTACATGTACATGACATATATAAATAGGCAAGAGAAAGATCAAAGTATCAATATCCAAGTTCTATGACTTTCCTGCTTTATATATTTCTGCACTCTATCATCTGAGAGGCCCCTGGTGGCTTCCTCGTCGCGATGGATTCATATTACCCACCTCCGCTTCTTGCTCCAGGAAATTAGACCATAGTTCGGCTAACGTCTCTTTACTGGAGGCACCGTTGTCCATAAACTCCGCCGCCAGGTTTGGTGTGCTCGGGGTACGGAGGGGAGTGCCAGGGACTCGGAGCTTCCCAGACATATTCGAGGTCCCTGGGCGGGCAAGACCTGCCTGTTCACGTTGCTCTATTTTCAATCAGATTGGTTCGAGAAACTCGTTCACTTGCAATACTCACCATCATTCCAGCATAGGAGTGCTGCGATCAGTTGTAATATTTGGAATTTCTTTGGATCGGATCGGTCTAAAGCAAGGAAGTGCAGGAAATGGTTGGTGACAATATGTCTGTATGGGGTCAGCATGCAATTGAGGTAGTTTGAGGTAATAAGAACGTACCTGTCGACATTATCCTCCGGTTTTCCTTTCTTGAGGAATCGTAGGGCTTTCGTCAGGTGGTCATTCAACGTGACTGCCTCATGTCGTAGCTTGCCAATGAGAAGATTCTTCTCCTTGACCTCTTTCTCAAATGGCCGGACTCGCTCAATCTCTTCCTGGGCATTCTGGAGACCCCTATCAGCGTCAGTGGCCTGCTTCTGTGCTTCCCGCAGAGAGCGTCTGAGGTCCTCTAGTTGAGAATCAGAGCTCTCGACAAGCTCCCGCAGCTCGTGCTTTCGCGCCAATTGAATTTCTTGCAAAGCCCGCTGGAGGCCGTCAACCGTTGACTGTTGGGTATCACGTTCATCGGTGGCTCGTTCATAACCATCTCTCAGGCTGCTGAGCTGCTCCTCCAGATCCCCAACCTTCTCGTTCAGGTTCTCTCGAATAGAGCGCTCCTCCATGGCAAGGATTTCCCAATTATGCATAGCCTCCTTCGCTTGTTCGAACTCCGACTGAAGGTACGACTCTTGCTCGAGCAATTCTTCCTTCTCCTTCAACCAATTCTGTTGGGATAGGTTCGTCCGCTCCCGAAGAGTAGACAGCTCCTTCTCCTTCTCCGCTGAGTCGCCCGATAGTTCTAGCAGCTGGGTGGACTTTGAATCGAGTTCATCCTTCAAGCTATTGTTCTCATCTTCGAGGTCTTCGATTTGTGATCGCGCTAGAGCCAATTCCTCCTATAGGGCAAGATTAGCCAAGACAGCCCGAGTAGTGAATTCTGATCCCACGCACAGCATCCTCCTTGAGCCGCTCCCCTAGTTGGGATTTGATGGTATTAACTCGTTCTAGGAGCTTCTGGAACTGCGTTTCCGCCTCCTCCTTTTTGCTCTCCGCATCGTCCAATTTGTGCTGCAGAGCCTCCATGTCTGCGGTATGCTTGGACTGAATCTCTTCCAATGATTTTCGCATGTCGGCTACTTCGGCGCGCAGCGAGTCGCGATCTCGAACAAGTGCATCGAATCGGTCCTTTGGCTCGGTGTCATCGGAAGCGGGGTCAGATTGGACATCGGTTCCCAATGAGGCATCGCTAGTAGCCACGGGCTCCTGTTTATTAACAGATCGATATGGTAGACTGTCGTCTATCGTGTTGGGCTTGGCGCTGTTGGACTCTGGCACTAGTATGGGGTCCTCGTTGGCATCATGGGGCTCGTTCTTGTGAGGTCTCAGCAAAGGTAGAATGACAATCAGGGAATTTCACCACATACAGTGTCATTGTGATCGGCAGGCGCATCCTCTGGGTGCTCGTCGGTTTTGGAGTCGGTTTTGGCTTTTGCGGCCTTCTTCTTATTCTTCTTGGACTTTGCGCCTTTTGCGGGGTCAGCGGGTTCCAATGCACAAAAGGGATGTCCTTACTTGGGGTAGCCGGTGGTGGATTTCCTTCACTCATGCTGTGTGGTATTTGAAAATACTTTGGGGGAGGAAGATGGGTGAATTCCTAAGGTTACAGGTACAGGGTAAGCTGTCAACACGGCTAGCGCCCTCTCCGCCCTATGCCACAGATGATTAATCTACCATTCACCTTGTCTTTTCAATTATATTTTCACTTTTAATTTGTGCTTATTTGATTTGTATCTACACATGTTTGTATCTCTCATTGTGTACTTATATGCGTATAGGGTACACTACAAACCTGTACTATTGTACGGAGTAGTTCCCATAGTGTACCAAGGGAAGTCGCCTATGGTGTATGTCCATTGGGAAAGAATCCTAGAATTCTTCTGGCATTATGTAGGACTTTGAGAGTTAGTAAAGCCCTTTCTTTATCTCATATGACCTAAAAAGATATAGGGGGAAAAAAAAGAGGTATCAAGAGGGAGAAGAGCAAGACTGTTTTGTTGGACTCATATCAGTTGTCCTCCATGGCATGTCGTATGTAGTATGCAGGGGGTATAATTTTCACTTCGCTAGCTGCCAAGGTGACACAGGCAAAGGGTGATCTTCCATTGAAAAAGACGGCAATGTCCATCACATGAAGTCGTCGAGGAAATCCTCATCACGGTCCTGATTGTTGCTGCGCTCCATATTTTCCTCCGTGAACATATCATCATAAGCATGATCTTTCTGCCACTTGAGCTGTTCATACTCTTGCTGCTTCTTCTTTTCCTTCGCACGCTGTTCATCTCGGGCCTTGCGGTCACCGCGCTGCTTCTTCTTCGCGTCCTCTTCCTTCTCGGCTCGGAGATCGGGGTATTTCTCGACTCGGGTCTTGTTCAGCCGGTTGACAATTGGGTTCTCACGCTGCTTAACATAGACCTTGCGGACCAGCTTGTGATTATGGAAGGTGACTTGACCAGCCGCCATTGACCCATCTTTCTTCAGGTTTGACCATGGTGTATAGATAATGGTGATATTATCCTTCTTGTTTCCTATCTATAAGTCAGCCTCCGATAAATGCTTCCATGTCGAGGACTGACCTTCAATGGAGTTCGCTTTTGTAAGCTGGGCACAGTCCTCTAGAAGTGGCTGGGCAATGTTGTCCCATGTTTCGCCTTCTCGGAGGCGTACGTAGACGTGTGCACTTGACAAATTGTCGACGTGGAACTGCAAGTAGATAGAGGTATTAGGGCAGGGTGTCGCAAGTCGGAGAGGGAGGGACTGACCCTGTTGCGCAAAAATATCAGTCCCAAAGCTCTACAAATATATACCGAGAAACATACCAGACATCATTGTCCAATCCATATTTTATGAGATCCTCGTCTGACATTGTTAGAAAGATTATTTTCTAGATTGAATCAAGTGGCATACTCTCGAATTTGTCCTTGCCAACATAAATAAAGGCGGAGGGCTCGACGACAGTCGATGTGAAATAGAAAACCATGGCGGCAATACCCAATCCTTCTCGATTTCTTTCTTTGAGCAAAATCGGGTTCGAACAATTTGATCGGCGCAGGTCAAAAGTTGAAACGGGCGGGGGGGGGGGAAATCTTTATCTCGGCCCCAGGGACTGACTATCTATGGCTTAGTCAGCAGTATCCCATCTCTCTGGCCTCCAGGTCCAATTCGTCCTGGAGATGTCGAAAAATAAACTTCAAAAATGTTTGTTGCTGTTTTGGGGTCCAATCGATTGACTTTGGATTTTTATGCCGATATAATATAGAAACAGCTGGACCCGGGCACTGTAAGTGGAGTTATCACTTATATAAAAAGTAAGAGCAAGAGGCCGAGTACACTGTATAACTGTTTTTGCTTTTAAAGATGGAGTATGAACTTGGTCATATGAATCATCTGAAAGAACCAACTCTAATGCTGCTCAGAATACACGAGTTCATAACCTTTACCTAGCTTTTATGTACGGAACCTGCACTTGCGTATTTAGTAGCTCAAGAATGCACTAGAATGGCTAAACAGATCAAGCAGAACGAGTAAAAAGTGTGAGACTCCATAATTAATATGACTTTGGAAGAATCTAGAGATTGATACGTAGGAAAGAGCCCAGTTGTTCATCAACAGAGTCACGCAACAATCCAAAGCAAAGACGGGACTTGAGCTATTGAAGAACAAATAATACCATATTGGCTTCTACGGTAAGTGACACCATTCAAAATACAATTGGCACAATCAATAATCTCCATTACGTGTAATATCAGTATTATTCCAAGGTTATCTTAGGCAAAGCTGTTCCAGGCTAACACTGGTTCGGGAACCCTATCATTTCCAAAATGACAGCTAACTTATGGTAGCTTCACCAAGTACATTGTGCAGGTCATTTTAGCTCGGATGTATTTCCGCAGGCTTCTTCCATCATAGACGGTGGGAAACTTTGCGAGTTCCTACATTTGACGCAGTTTGTGACACGGCTGTTGCATTTCGTAGTGAAGTTCTCGCAATGTCCAAGCTTGTCGTTGAAGGTTCGCATGGGTCTTGGGAGGGTCTTGAGTTTGGGTATTTGGTATTAGTGATCAGTATCAAAGTGTAACTGCAATATGACTTTGTGGAGTCTTCATACACCAGAATTCAAGAACTCCGTACCCTCATACCAGTGCCTTCGGACGTTCTTCTCGAGGTTTCAGAAGAGCATTGTAAGAGAGAATAAAGTGAAAGGTGAGACAGGGGGAGCCCTGGAACATTTAGAGTTGCGCTTTTGTGTGGACCGTGTTAGGCCGTGTTCCAGGCACTTCCCACTTTTCACCTTTTTCTCCTCTCTCTCTCTCTTTCTCTTTAACTCTCTCTCACTCTCACCCTGACACAAACTCTCTCTCTGATATCCGGTCTAGCATTCTGGAGTTGACAAATGCAGACTCTCGGAGATTGGCCTTGTTTGGTCCATACATCTTCCAATCTGCCCTTCTTAGGGCTTCGGGATAAGCCTATAAGCCTATATGGCTTATCCCGATATTCATGAGCTCCTCGCAACATATTCGGGGAAACTGGCGATTATATTGAGTCTAATTCAGACCAGAATAATAGAGCCAAAACGCATCTGCATCAAATGTGACATTCCCTACTCGAAAGGGGTAAACAGAACCGAAACAAAAGAAACAAAAAAAGCGAACACCCGAACATCCGAATGTGACCTCGGGATTCATATGATTATGTGGATACGAGAGATACCCAGCAACTTTGATAGGAACGTTTTTCGAAGGATCAAACGGTTAGATTCCGTGACCAAATGGATTCGGAAAACAATATGTCGGCACGAACCATTCCAAATAGGCCGGTGATATCACCGGCCTAGACCACACCAATTGAAAAAAAAAAAAGAAATCAGAAATTAAGGAAAGGAACACACGCTAAGGCAGTGTTTATATTCTCTATTCTCGGCAATTGGGAATTCTTCGGACAAGTCCCACGAGCCTCCACTTGATCGGACATTACTCTGGGGCCATTAATACTCTTTGCCTCCCGCAATTGGTCTCATAGCCTACGGCTGTAAGCGACCTCGACCCTTGAACCCTATAACCCATGGGCGAATCATCATAGCGTTCACAACGGTTTCTCCACCGCCTCATCTTCTTAGACGGCTTAGTTCGATCCTAGCCGCATTAAAATTGGCCGATAAAACCGTTATGCCAAGCCAACAAACTACAACTCCTTATGTGTTCCTGTTGGGGGGGGGGGATCTAATATATGGTCCCATACAACTCTCTTTGCAAAAAGGGAAGACAAAGGGTGCTGACTCCAATTTCCGAGTCAAGTCCGACCTGTTTCCCTGGAACCTTCAGCCCCAATCTTTACTCTATCGAATGTCACCTCTCTTATGAACATAGTGTATTTTCGGACTTGACCCGGTCCCCCCCCCCCCCTTCCTTCCCTCCCTCTCCCGTTGCTCCACACCTGTTCTCATTTAATTGAAAAAAAAATAATAGATTCGGATTTTCTTGTTTAGTCTTATGCAGTCTCATCTCTTCCGCATTCTACTTGGTCTGAAACCATTTTCGCTTGTGTCAAGCCCTCGCGGCGCACATCTTCCCTTTTCTCTCGAGTTTCCCCCCCCCCCCCCCCAAAATAAAAACCCCCAATCGTGAAATCTATCTCCTCTACCAAACACACACCAGCTGAATACTACCTAAACACACCCCCCCTCCCTCCCCCAACAATATGTCCAACCTTCCTCTCTCTAGAAGCTGGCCAGAGATTCGTCAGGCTCTAGAACATGCTCGGGAATGCGAAGATGGCCCCGTGAATGCCCAATCCGCCGCCGTCCTGGAGGCTGCCATTACCGAACTCTGGAATCGCATCCAGGCCCAACCGGATAGTTACGTACTCACACCAGACGAGTTCGCCCTCTTTAATTACTTTCTCACCACGCGCTACCGTGGCTCGCCCGTCGCCCAGAGAGCCGTGGCCCGTTTCTGGAACAACTACCAAGGAGTCACGAATTGCGATGGTGTCGCCAACTAGCCTTGAATTGCCTATTTATCGGTACATGTTTGAACTGGCCGAGGGTCCATTTTATTTGGGGGTTCCGCAGGTCTCTGGAACTTGCGCAGTACAGGGAGTGGATGTTTGAGGGTGCCCAATGCCCTGCATCATGGGGCCTATTGCCATCCTCAATCTCCTTATACTTGCATATTACGTGCTGGTGGTACTGGTATCCCACACCGTTCCAGCTTCGAGCGGGCCAAGAAACTCTAGAGCCAACCACAGAACCAGAGTCAGATCCCAGGATATATCGCTTCATTTCCTATGCGAAAGCTGTAAGATCAAGATCGGTTGCTCTACGGTCCAGGACAAAAGTGATGGACCCGGGATTTGCCAGGGTCAATGGGATTGGATCGAATCCAAGTGACTTGGAATACACGGCAAATCCAGCAAATCGAACCGGTTTTCCTGGTACCCTTTTCCCCAGTTCTAGAGGAAATGATGGGATGACGGCATGCATGTATGCCCGTCCATTCCACTTTGCCTCTGTACAGGGAATAAGTGGCCCTGATCCCTGTCCTGATTGGGACACAATACATACGTCGGGCTTCTAAGAAAGAAAAAAAAAAAGAGGGGAACCCAATATATGGGAGAACATGTTAGGCAAAAAGAAAAATAGAATTTAGTTAATAAGACTTATTAGACGTTATGCGGATACTTTATTCTAATTACTCTGGTTAACGGGGGTGTTTTAATTATATATCTCTTCCCGCTTTGACTTTTTTTATTTATTTTTTATTTATTTTTTATATATTAACCAGATTAATTTAGTCCATGGTGTCACCAACGGGTATGTGACATTAGCTGCAGCCAATTCTCCGAGGCCCCAGGGGTACCACCCGGCTGCGAGTCATTCATTAGTGCGACTGTACGAGCCACGTACCGTTAGTGTCAATGTACTTTGCATATCCGCGTTCTTAACTTTCCCTATTTTCCCCCCTATTTTTAGTCTCTTTTTTTTTGGCCCCTGAGCTTCGGTGTTTCATAAAAGATATGTAACTCGAGATCGAAGGCCAGTATAAATATCCAATTGTAGGTAACCTGAGCCCTAAATGATTTGGGCACGATCACGTGATGGAATTTACTAAGAGTATAGCTAAGTACACCACCAGGTACTAACTAATGTTTTCAAACTATCTCATCTAACTCTACGATAAGTCGAACCTTGACGGTGATTCCTCTAAAAGGACAACCGGATGAGTGAAGTCTAATCTCATTATTTCTCCGCAACACTCATGTCAAAAGGTGTCATTTATCTTCCCTGGAATTCCGAACTACACTTTGCTGTGGAGATGATATCTGGCACATGTCTATTTTTGACCATTGAAGGGTAATAGCGGCAGAGTCTCAACTATTTGCGCGTTGCCTACATTTAAAACTGTGCAGGAGAACTCAATCTATTCGTATACAATGCAGCTGGATAGTTCTCTGCCACTTATATTCCTCAACCGCGCTAATGCTGTGCCCCAAGTGCCCCAAGTGGAATTTCCCATGTACCCTGTCCCTTCTCCCCACCCCCCCTAAATTCAACTTTTTGTGGCCGTGATACTGCCTCAGTATAGGGAGTTATCGGCACATGAGAAGCTGCCTCCCCCAACACCCTCGCGGAGATTGTGAAAGATCGACCGAATAGACGAATAAAGCCCGACAATGCACTGGTAACTTGAGTTAATTCGATCCAGCATGTCACAGTAGAATGCAACTCACAATGAGAAATCCGAGAAACACTAAGGAGATATTGAAGCAAAACAGCACCTTCTGCCGCCAGGTCAGGAACCAACAACTCCGGTTCAAATAGAGCCAAAACAGCCCAGGTAGACCAAATGAGAACCAGCTAGCAAATAAGGAGCTCTAGTTACAATGGTCAGTAGATGTAGGCTGCGGTCAGGGTTAGATATGGTAGTACAAACCGCAAGCCCTAGTACATCGTTGAAGACCGGTATTCCTTCGGCAATAATCCACGACAAGATCCAAAGCGCCGCACATATCATAGCCCACACTAACCGCGCCATGAAGGACTGGCTATGCATTGAGTTGGTGCCCCGGAAGATACGAACGTAGATGAACTTGACAGCAACATGGGAGTTCACTACACCCCCAATCACAATCTATCTAGAGGTTAGCTCATATTCGAAGAAGTCCGCGGAGAGAAAAGTTACGTACCGTGGGTATTGCGATTGCATAGGAAACCTTGCGGAATAATTGTCCTGCAGAATTGAGAGCAGGTGAGTTGACCGTCGGTCCAATATAGGCATATATCACAATAGCAGCCACCGTATACAAAACCATTTCACTAATCTGCAGAAGCGCCAGAGCCTTTGGGAAATCCTTGAGCTCCTTGAGCTCAGAGAAAAGGGTAAAGAATGCAACATGTCCAGCGTAAGCAAAGATGATGTTTGCAATAGCAAGGCACGCATCATGCACTTTGAGCGATGGCGAAAAGGCCGGGACATGCACTGGTCCGTCTCTGACAAGGGTAACCCCAATCATACCAGTGAGAACCGCCCCGACGATACTGACAAAGCCCACATAGGAGATGTAAGAAAGCTTCTCGAGTCGCCGTGGAAGGGTCAGCATGAAAGAGGCGAGTAAACCGACAACTGAGAAGATGATGGTACAAGATGAATGGTCGGTGAGGACGTTCATCATGATCGAAAAAGTGAGAACATGGCTTCCCATCACCAATACAAAAAAGATGAGCTGGGCCACGCCCAGTGTACTCCGTCCGAGCCTTCCCATCAAAAGATCGCCAGCATCAGCCATGCTGTGCACTTGCACATGGCGGCACTTGAATTGCCCAATGGTATATGCAGTATAGGTCGATATTATCCCAACCCCAAGGATGGTTAAGATGCCGCTGTACAACCAGATTAGCTCAGCCTTTGCAGTGAACACGGGGAAGAGATCGTACGGAACAAGACCTAGTACAGCAAGCGCTTTGGGCAGTGCGAGAATACCAAGTGAAATGGTCTCTGCAATCATGACTGACCAGATCTGTTAGAGAAAGCTAGACAATATGCAAGACAGATAGACTTACCCATGCCGGCTTGCCTGTTGAAAGGATGAGCCTCGCTCTGCCTGTGGAAGAAGGGAACACTTACCACCACGTCATGGTCTTGTACTTCACGCCAGCTTGACTTTCATCTCCGAAGGGATCCTGTTCTTCCGGCTCTGGCTTTGGGTCAGAATCTTTATCCGAATCCAAGCGCTTTTCAAACCCAAGTGATGGAAGATCAACATCAGATTGATTTGGCTTCATGATGTGTGCCTGACAAAATAGATGGGAAAATCGAAGAAGTTGAAGAACTTCAAGGACCTTTGAAACTGCAAGCAGACTCAGGGTGGCACTTTCCGAAGCGAAGGTGTCTTCGTTTGGGAAAGCATCATTTTTAGGGTTTGGGGGATTTTAAGAGGGTTCGAGGTCTCTTTTTTGAAAATAAAAGTGTCACGGAAAATTGAATATTGGAACAATAAGAGAAAAAAAAGAAAACGCTTCTATTTATACAAGCCCGCTCTATATATAACACACACCATCTAATTGAGCGTGACTTTCGCTGCAGGAGCAGGAGTAGTAGCACGCACGTCACTCTCAATCATGTCCGCGGGAGGTTCTGGGATGGTCAGCATTGTAGTTGTGTTATCAGGGGTTAAAACATACCATTACGAGAGAAAGTCGCACGCTCGGCGTCATCAACCCGCTGAACGCGACCTTTCTGGACATCATTGCGAGAAAGGCCCATGAAACTCTTGGGCAGACCCATGGACGAAAGGTAAGTCAAGGAATCCTTCCACTCGAGATCCTTACGGGCGGTGGTCCACTCCAATTCCTCGCCCATGGTGTCAATCACGGTGGGGAGGGATTCCAGGGCGGCCTCGGCGTTCAGGAAAGCCAGGCGGGTGCGACGGGCAATCACGTCAACGGCGGTCTGAGCATACTCGTGACGGACGGCGTAGCGAATCTCGCCATCAACGAAGGGGTACATGGGAGAGATGCGGCAGCCGCGCACGGGGAAACGTTCACTGGTAGGGGAAGACAAGGCAGCGACCTGCCATGAGCGGTCACCGTATGACTCGGTGAGGTGCTTAGCCACATCGGTCTCGAGACCGAAGTGCTGGATAAGGTTGATGAAGAGGGTCTTGGAGAAACCATGGGCACCGATAAGGCGCACCTGGTGGGTCTGGCAGCTACCATCGAGAACGGCACCGTCAGCAACCAGGCCACTGCCACCGACACCACTGATGTCGGGAAGGCTGGTGAGCTGGCGGGGCTTGAGCTTGAACACGTCGATCGCCTCGTCCACGGCCTCCTCTGCCATCTGGCGGTAAGTAGTCCACTTACCACCGGCACAAGTCAACAGTCCCGACTGAGAGACGGTCACCAGGTGGTTACGAACGAGAGCCTCCGAGTTCTTCACCTTGGGATCGCGCACCAGGGGACGGATACCAGACCAGGCAGCAAGGACGTCGCTTCGGTCCACGGTGATATCGGGGGCGATGTAGCCACGAATCTCCGAAAGGATCCAGTTGATGTCCTTCTCCGTGGGTTGGGGCTGAGCCTCAATCTCACAGGGCTGGTCAGTGGTACCAGCAATGGTGTTACCCTGCCATGGCAGGAAGAAGATCACACGTCCATCGGAGGTAGAAGGGTCGATTAGACCCATGTTTGAGGGGCTGAAGTAGCCAGGTAGGATAATATGGACACCAGCACTGGGGGCCACAATCTCCTTGACACTGGGCTCATCCATCTTGCGGATGGAATCACAGAAGGGACCAGTGGCGTTGATGATACCCTTGGCACGAATGTTGAACTCCTTGGCGACCTGGCCATCCTTCTCTGCGATGATGTCCTTGGCGCGCGCACCGCACAGCTTGCCAGACGCATCCTTGTTCAGTCCGGTGACCTCCAAGTGGTTCACAACGGTGGTACCATAGAGCGCAGCAGTCATGGCGAGAGAGACGTTCATGCGGGAGTCGTTGTGTGCACCATCTTCGAAAATTAGCCCGGATCCTTTCTTTTGGGGGAGGGGCAGACTCGTTCACTCACCATAGTACACCATTGCTCCAATGATGTTGTCACGCTTCAACATGGGGAATGCGTCAATGGCCTTACTCTTAGTCAGGAAGTACGAGGTCTCGATGCCCTCGGAACCAGCCAAGAAATCATAAGCCTTGGTGCCGGCCCAGAAATAAGGAGCCTGCCACCATTTCTGAACAGGTACCATAATTGGCAGCCATGATGACAGATGAGGAGCTGTGTTCAAGAAATACTTGCGCTCTCTGAGAGCCTCCTTAACTAGCGCATATCTGCGGTGCGATTGTCAGCAGGGATTTCTGAGTATGCGGTCATTTCGACCCCGAAAGATTTCCAAAAAAGAAAAAAGAAAGAAAAAAAGGAAGAAAGGTGAAAACTGACTGGTTGTAGTCCAACTCCCAAAAGGCCTTTTCGAGGTAACGGACACCACCGTGTACCAGCTTAGTACTCTTACTACTGGTACCCGCACTGAAATCATCTCTCTCCACCACCGCGACCTTGAGGCCTCGGGTGGCGGCATCTAGTGCGATACCAGCTCCAGTGGCTCCGGCACCAATGATGAGCAGATCATATTCCTCCTCGTCCTCACTGCGCTTGAGGTCCTGAATCTGTTCGAGGCGAGATTTAATTGAAGGGAAACTCGGCGGGACCAGCTTGCCTTCACGGTAACCTGGTGGGGGAACGGCCGGGGCTTCGAGGCCCGGAATATTTCGCGGACGGTAAGAAATGTAGAGAACACCTGCTCCTGCAGCGGCGGCCGCGGATGTGTAGAGGAGCGGTCTCAAGAGCTTGCGCGAGTGCCGAGCGGCCATTATTGGTTTTCGAATATATGTAATATGTTTAAATGTTCAAATATGCCGGGGGTTAATTTTTCCCCTTGGGAAATATGTGCTAAGAGGGAGAGAGAGAGAAGATTGAGGAAGAGGAGAGGTTTGAGAAGTTGAGGGGAGAAGAGAAAGGCGGGAAGACCTAGCTATGAGAATTTCCCTTTTTTTATTTTTAACTATAAACTTGGACATAATATCTATGAAAGGAAAGATTTGCGATCATCTCTCTTCTAAGGTACCAGATACCTGATCGCTACACCTTCCACTATGAATGTAGGGGTGTCACGAGTACAAGAGCTCTGCGTCATGGTCATTGGAGCATCTTGGCAGTGGATATTAGCTACGTTCCTATGCGCTTCTTTTTTTTCATCCCACCAATTGACTTAAAGTGGGAACTCTCCTATCCGGATCTCTACCCCGACACATGACGCGAAGAAATTTCCTTGATTCTAAGCTTCCAGCTCCCCAAATCGGAACTCCCCAAGGGTTCCCAAGGGTTTTTGTTCAATGTATTCCGGTATATCGGGAAGCCGATTCTGCATTCCCATCCCAGGCCGCTTTGCTTTTTTTTTATTTTTTATCTCCGGGATCTACAAAAGGGTCTGGACTCGATCAATCTCTTCGCTGCCACCTGACTGAGAGCTCCATGAATATGGACCAGTCACAGATTACCATATTGCCCCAGCCGGCCCAGGGGGGCCCCGTTATGAACGCCTTGTTTGGATCTACTCCACTGGAATTGTTCAATTCCCCCTTGTGTACACATATCCTTATCCTTTCTGGGTCCACTAGAAAGAATTCCCGGTTTTGGCCAAGAATGTTATCATGGAATATGAAATATGGACTGGAAAAATTTTGCCGAATGAGGCTCTTTCTAGAAGGTCTTGAAAAAGATGTCCTTGCACAAGTGGATATATGATCTTCACTAGCCCCTTTTATCCAGGTCTCGATATATACTACAACTATAGAAGTACTATTCAAAAAAGAATTTTCTGATGCTCAATAAAGAGATCTAAAGAAATACCTTGGATATCCCAGAAAGTTCATCAAATGGGGTCTTTAAACATTTATATCATTTCTAGAAACATTTAAAGGACATATGATATTTTGGATCAGAGATAATATATCTACCCAATATCAAATGCTGATCACATGGATAACATGGATAACATAATAGGTCTAATGCTAGGTACCCGTGACTAAGCGGAAGAATTCCGTAGTGCGGAACCCCTCGGCTGAGTATGTACACTCGTCTACAAGACCTGGCAAAGGACCTGGCAAAGGACCTGGGGTAGTGTGGGGTAAACAGACATCGATAGTCGCTTGAACCGTGACAGCACGGAAATGTTCCATTCGAACCCTTGGGACTATGATATTCCTATATATATCCCCCCTGGTAGGTTCCTTTAAGTTCATAATTATGTTTGTATAGACTCCCCAAGAAGTCTATTCCTTATTCACCATGGCCATCGCCGCTGTACTGGCATCGCTACAAGGCAGCGTGATTGAATATCCCTACCACTCGCTAGCCGCCGCAGTCTTCCTCGTCCCCATCCTCTATGTCATTCTTAATGAATTCATTCGAGATTCTGCCCGGGTGAAGGGTATGAAGGGTCCGCGCGGATTACCGTTGATTGGAAACCTGGCGCAGATTCGCACAAATGCTGCGGAACAGTATCGCCTCTGGTCAAAAAAGCATGGCGCCGTTTATCAGATTCAGCTTGGGAACATCCCGGTCGTCGTGGTCAACTCTGCTGCGTCGGCAAAGGTGCTTTTCAGTCAAAATGCGCAGGCGTTAAGCTCCAGACCTGAGACTTATACTTTCCATAAGGTTTGTTATCGGAGTTGTGCCATGTTGGAACTGAAACTGATGATCAACTTGGTTAGATTGTTTCCAATACCGCTGGAACGACTATCGGTACCTCGCCCTACAGTGAGTCCTTGAAGAGACGCAGAAAGGGCGCCGCATCGGCTCTCAATCGTCCCTCTGTCGATACGTACGTGTCTCACCTTGACGTCGAGTCCAAGGCCTTTGTGGAAGAGCTGCACAGATACGGAAACCATGGAAAGACACCCGTCGACCCCATGCCCATGATCCAGCGTCTGAGCTTGAGTTTGGCGTTGACTCTAAACTGGGGCGTGCGTATTGCGTCGCAAGAAGAGGACTTGTTTGATGAGATTACCGAGGTGGAAGAAGAGATCAGTCGGTTCCGAAGCACTACTGGAAATCTGCAGGATTATATCCCTCTTCTGCGGTTGAATCCGTTTAGTTCCAACTCGAAGAAAGCCGCCGAGATGAGAATCCGTCGTGATAAGTATCTCGGTGCGCTTAATAGTGACTTGGATGATCGCATGGCAAAGGGGACGCATAAGCCTTGTATCCAGGCCAACGTGATTATGGACAAGGAGGCTAAGTTAAATAATGAGGAGTTGACGTCGATTAGTTTGACTATGCTTTCTGGTGGTCTTGATACTGTCACCACTTTGGTTGCATGGAGTCTGGGATTGCTGGCTCAGCGTCCTGATATCCAAGATCGGGCGGCCAAGGCCATCCAGGAGATGTATGGCGAGGATGAGCCGATGTGCTCCTCTGACGATGATCAGAAGTGTGCGTATATTGCAGCCCTGGTCAGGGAATGTCTTCGGTATGTTCTGATTTCGCCAAACGATGAATGGACGGCGAACTAACCATGCCCTTAGGTTCTTCACTGTGCTGCGATTAGCACTTCCTCGCACCTCGATCAAGGATATCACCTATAATGGAATCACCATTCCCAAGGGCACGGTATTCTTTTTGAATGCATGGGCATGTAATATGGGTGAATCTTGACATCCCATAGAACCATCCAACACTTCTAACCCTTCATAGATCCTGATGTGTGGACTGACCCGGATGAGTTCCGTCCCGAGCGCTGGCTCGAGCAGCCCGATGCGCCTCTCTTCACGTACGGTATGGGCTACCGGATGTGCGCCGGTTCGCTGCTGGCCAACCGTGAGCTCTACCTTGTCTTCATCCGCACCCTCAACAGCTTCCGCCTCGAACCACATGACAAAACAGACTGCCACCCTCTCCGGGGTAACTCGGATCCCACTAGTTTGGTGGCCATTCCTCAAAAATATAAGGTCCGATTTGTACCGAAGAATGAAAAGGTTTTGTCCAAAGTACTTGCGCAGTGAATGGTGCCACTTGGTCGTTGGCATCAGGTTGGGAATGGGCTTGTGCAGAGGGCCAAATGCGGTCGAGGAATGGCGAGGGGTATATGTCTTGGGCTAGAGCTTGGGCTTACATTCTCGGATTGCTTCCATATAGCTTGTGTCAAGGAAATGAGACGTCTAGTATACCCAGCATTCCCGGTTGGATAATAGACACGTTCCTCAAGGTACCTTCGACAAGACATATGCCCAAGGCTTAGGCTCTACTGAGAACAATTTCCGTTACGTTTTGAAGATATCCAAAATATCCAAAATATCCATTATAAGCAATCTGGTAGAAAAAGCTAATTAGGTGAAGATTCAACTCCAAATGATGATATATATAACAGTTGAGGGGGTATAGGTTCGTAAAAAAAAAGAAAACAAAAGACGTGAGAGGGGGGGTTAGAAAAACAAAACAGAAACCAAACAGAGTTTATCTTTTCCAACGCCTAATTCCCATGCAAATGATCAGATATCACAAAAAGCAGATGGCTGCATGCATTTGCCCTCGATATCCACGGAGATATGGTCGAAAGGCATTTTCGGAAGTTCGAATTGAAATTATGTAGTAGTCATGCGTCGTTTCAGGTCGCGGACTTGATCGAAGCAAGATGCGTAATCACGCAATTCATCCTGGAGCCGGTCCACATTGGATGTATTGGATGCGTTGCTCTTTAGTGAAGAGAGCGAGGTTTGAGACGAGGAGGCAGATAGAATTCGAGAGTTATCTGGGGTATCGACTTGAGTTTGAGCTTGGTTGATCTCAGACCAATGTGTAGAGGCTGCGCTCGATCTTCGTGACCCGGATATCTCGTCCAGCTCCGCTAGACGGCACGTTTGAGAGCAGTAGGGAGCGCCCAAGGTTTGACGGTCACAGACCAGACAGAAGTCCAAAGACCATTCAGTTGACATAGTAAAGTAGGTTATAGTGAAGTGCAGGGAAGATTGTAAGGTGAAGAGAATGTGTATAAGAAGATCGCAGTACACATCATGCCACTAAAATATGGCCCGGCTATTGCGGGGAAATATAATCGCGCAAAGAAAAAAAAAAAAAGAAAAGAGGGGAGGGAAATTATTTGGGCTTGGGGCGCTTAAAAAAAAAAAAAAGAGTTTATATCCCAAGGTACACGACATGGAAGTACCGGAGATATGTAGTCAGCTAATAGTAGGTACTTGGAATCAAAGTATTTTCTCAGGTACCATACCTTAAAATAGGTACCTAAACCACTTAGCTGTTTTCTTTTCGCCTTTTCGCCTTTTTTTTCCCCCTAAAATCTGCAGGAACCTCGAACTGGTATGAATGTCTCGCGCTAATACTAGTCTCATGATGCCTACCTATGAACTTGTATGAACACACCAATCACATACATCCATATTCCAGCTATCTGTGCAGAAGTTTTAATTAAAACAGAGGGGAGGAATGATCTTAATCCCCTTCTGATTTGTCGGCCATTTCGAGATAACCATCTTCATTGCGCCAAACTCTAGCAATCAGCTGGTCACCCGAGAATATTCTGGATTCTCATGAAATCGAGCTTGCGACAAGCCCCCATTGGACCTCAAAGAACTTTTCTCTTCTTTTGATAGTCTTTTCTTTTTCTCTTTCTCTCCGAGGCCACTCATTGGTACTTGACAGGAGAGCCAAGTACTTGGTAGGTCCGAGTGCAATCTCAAAATGATATCGCTAATTCTGTAGCCCGATACACGTAGGGGTTAATTCAGAGAGAAATACCGAGCCAGTAAATGGCCCATCACACTTTTCATGATTCAAATGTGTAAAGATGAGGCCAGTTTCGGCTGAAAATGTTACAGAGTACGTCTGATTCACTCGCCAGTCTCACGTGGCTCAGCTGGAATGCGAACCAGCGTTGATGGGAGATTACGCGGTTTCTCCACATTCTGATCCGATTTAGGTTCATAGAGTCCGCCTGCCTTGCCTACATAAAAATCAGTATAATAGTAAAAAAATAGTAGAAAATAATAGAAAATAATAAATTTTACAATAGAAAGATTTGCACTTACTTGAGGCAAGAGTGATGGCCCTAATAACATTATCCCAGTTGGAAAGCACGCATGCAACAGCTGATACAGTTAGCGAAGCCCCAATCAAGGGACAGATGGGCCAACCTTCGGTGCCATCTTTCAGTGTGGAGATCTTATTATCCAAAGCTTGCATCTGAATCGCCAAAGTTCCACTTAGATCGCGTAGTTGTCGCAAATTCTCTAGCTCGGCCTTTTTGGCTGCAATGCGGGCTGACAGTGCTGAAGATTGTTGCGATTGCGAACTGGGGCGCATCGATGAGCCAGAAGCGGGAAGCATGGAGGTTGGTCGTGAGGAGAATGCCATTATGGAAAAGTTGTAGAAGGTAAAAGAATGAGATCTTTCCAACTCTCCGTGTACCTGGACATCCCCGGGGCCATGGGCAAAGCTGACTCATCCAGGTTAAACCTAAAGTGGACAAACATCAACAAGGGCTTGGCATCGCTGTTTACCTTCTCTCTTTGTATCCTCTCGAGACTCAATCAACCCCCTTCCCAACACACAGTCATTTCCTGATATGTGATCTGTGGACTCGATATCAAGTTTAAGTTCATTCCAACCTACACACCAGGATTGTCTTTCAATCCATATTACGCAGTGGTTGCTGCCCCCACCTACACACTATGGCTCGGTTGAATGACTACCCGGCTCCTGCTGAGTCCCTTGATGCCTGTAAGTGCGCATAACTGGATTAAAATATTTGAGATAGCAGTTGACATCCTTTGTTTCTATACAGTAAAACGACGATTTGTGCGACAAAACCGTGAGATCGCGAGAGTGAATTCCTTGCAATCTCTTCGCATTCGGAGCCTAGAGTCAGAAGTCTCACATCTACTTTCGGAGAATGTGTCGCTTCGAAAACAGGTCATAAATCTCACCCAGGAAACCGAAAGACTAGAAGCAGGGAAACTGCTGCACAATGGAATCTACGACATCAAATCCAAGTTGGATGCGAAACTAGCCGAGTTGAGCCATTTGGCGGCAGATTTGGGCTCGTTACCCCGCAAGGTGGGCAAGCTTTGCGACCAAGAGTTTGATCGACCAAAGCAAGCAGAGTCAAGGCCGAGGACGGAAGACATGATGGGAGGTGAAGATGGAAGGCTTCCCGCCATTGTTGAAGACAAATATTACCCTCGGCAGACTCTAGAGTAAGGATCTTCGATATTGTCAGGTCGCTTCCAGTTGCTAACACCTTATTTAGGCCCCAAGAGCTCGACAGTCTGATTCACAGCGACCACAGCATTCTAGATTCCCCCCACAGTTCAGCTTTATGCCGGAGGAAGGAGATGCATCCATCGAACATTCAAGTCCATCGCCACTAGAACCAACATTCAGGAGCCAAATTAACAATGATATACCCGAAGAACCCGAGCCATTACTTCCTCCAACTCTCGAAACACGCAAGAAGAAAAAGAAGTCGAGTTCGATTATTGCGCCTGAAATTAGCCCCGCGCCAACAAACCGGCAACCAAGTCCACCCATTGATACAACACAGCACGCAGCATTGGTTTCGACGAAGCGCAAATACATACCCGAAGACGATGACCAGTTCACGTCCAATCTTAATGTCGACGACGATGAATTCCAATTCACCCGGCCCAGCTACAGCCCAAAAAAGCAAATGAACCCATTCGAAGATGCACAGCGAGATCAGTCACCCACCAAAAGCCATGTTGAATTAACAAGAGGATCAAAAACCCCTGTCCTATCTATGCGGAAGGTCCTCGAACCAAGTATGTTCTGCTATCTTTTAGTTCCGTCCCTACAATCAACGTAGCTAACAGCCGGAACAGAGAGTGCAAATTCCAATCTAGGCTCCCCAAAAAAGGCCCGCATGTCTTCATACCCGGACTCTAAGCTTCTACAAAGACCTACTAAGGGTGATGAGAATAAGAACTCGCCACAGAAAGCCAAGGATATCGAGAAACTCGGTGGCAAGACTGTCAATCAAAAGTCGCGTGTGGCCAGAATCACCCCTTCAAACAAAGAGAAGCGTACTAGCCGCCCTGCCCCTCCCCAGCTAGAAGAGCAAGCCTCACGTCAGCCAGCACTGTCACCGCATCCGAATGCAATGAATACAGAAGAAGAGTCTGCAACTCGCCCTTCCCGACGTCGTGGTGCTGTAGTTAGCTATGCAGAGCCTAACCTACGAGACAAGATGCGCCGCCCTACCAAGGAAATGATCGATGCTGTTGCACTTGGATCGCGAAGGTCCTCCAGGTTCCAGGCAGGTCGGGAAAGTTTGGACGGAGAGGGTGGCCACACCCAGCCTCATGGCAGTCTCCCTGCTGATTTCACCCTTGCCGCGCAGAGCTCGGATCTGTTCTCTGTGGATGGATCCTCAGAACAGCTGCTAGCAATGGTCTCCCGGAGAAAACGTAAGGTGTCGTCGACCCCAGAGAACGACAGCGAAGCGGGACACCCAAGCTCTGACCTCAAAAAAGAGATTGAGGACAGTCTCGCAGATATCTCTGCCCAAGTATCTCAAGAACCATTGAATTCTAGGCGTCAGACTCGACGTCACTCGTCAAACCCCAGGAGTACAACTGCAGATATGGCACAATACGAGGTGGATCAGGCTGAACCACAATCCCCAATTGGTGATTCTCTAGAGGATGAGGACTCATTTGGACCGGGTCCAAATGGTTCTACGATGGACACTAGTCATGTCAGACGTGGCCAACGTGTTGCTGCAAGGAGAAAAAGCATGATGGTATGATATTCGCTTTAGCGCTTGCAGAAACAGGATTTCTCTATCCTTCGGCCAATGTACATTCATTATAGACCGGACCGGGCTGCAGTTATGTTTCAGATACCCCCTCACTGCGATCCCGATCTTCTTGATGCAAATTTCATTACCTTGTCTACTCTACATGTTTCAAGTAGGCCAGGTAATTCCTTCGAGGACCATTCAACCGCCGCGTCACATGCAGCGCGCCGTAGATGGATTTGGTATGCCATTGTACGTTTTCCTGCACGCCGCCGGATGAGGTGTCAATGTCCCAACGTCGTGAAAATGTCATACACACCGCACATAGAATTAGGTCCGTCACAGCCAAGGGAAAGGTAGAATATACACCCCAGCCGGGATGATTTGTACAGCTGTAAATTCAAGCCCCGAAACCCAAGCCTTGGACTTTGTGCGGTTCCGCCTCATTGCCTTTGCATTGCCTCGCCACTCAGAACACCCCCACTCCCCAACACCAGGTCAAGTACCCCGCGCATGGTTTTGGTTTCGGTTTTGATTATTTGACGGCTTAGGCATCTTCTCGTACGCATTCGGACTCGGCTTCCTGCGCTTGCTTTTCGGCTTAGGTATGTGATCCTCGGGGCGACACCCCTCATTATGGTGGGACGTGTGATCGCCATGCGCTTCATTGTGTGGGTGTGTGCGGCGAGCCCGGTTGGCTCTGGCAGTGCGACGGTCGTCTTCGCTCTCGCTGTCGCTCTCCGATGAGCTAGATGAGGACTCTTCTGAGCTACTTTCTCCTACTGGTCGGGCTTTGTGGTAGATGCAGCATACTGGTGGCGGTTAGATCGTTGCTGATGTGGGGAATAATTGGGAATAATTGGGATAAATAGAATCGATAGATTAGATACATGCCTTTTGAGCTCTTTCTGCCCATGCCTTCATTGTCTATAACATCTTCGCTCCATCTGATTCGCCGAGAAGACGATGTTTCTTCGCTGGTGTCAGTTGGTGTTTCCTCTGCTCGTAATCTGAGAGTAGCGGGGATGTGGGCTGTTAAGGGGTCTTGTGCAGTCTCTGTGGTGGTTTGGAATGAATTTGACGTCGGCTGGCGTGTTCGAGACATTGTGATGGAGATGGAATAGAGGTCAAAGAAAAGGATCAAAAGATCTGAAGAGTACTTTTTCTGATGATGCAATTGATAAGGATTCACCGCCTTTGGTCACTCTCACTTCTAGCATATAGTTACGTATCTAGTACATATATATATATATATATATACAAGGTCCTACAATAAATGAAGTTAGCCAGGCATTGGTTTATTTGTATAAGACCCAATATGAAAATCAGCTTATCTAGGTTTCATATAAAACATCTCTTAATTTATGGATTGCACACTTCACAATGAATTGGAGATATTTTTTTGGATCATTTGACGTTAAAAAGCTATCAAACAAGCTCGCACCTTGAATAGGCAAAGTACACGTAGGATAAAATTGTAAAATCCGTTCCGTGAAGTGAGCTGTGATGCACCAACCTCGAAGAACCCGCTCAGCCAGGGAATGGATCTATCTCGCATGTCCGATAGCCAACCAAGGAGGGGGGATAAAAAAGAAAAGATAAAAGGATAAATTCACACACATCTTTCCAGGGCAAGATTATCTATGTTGCAATGACACATGGCTTCCCATGGTCTAGAGCTCGTAGAAGGTCCAGCCATCAAGGCCGTCATTCTGGGAGGTCAACCTTGATTCTGGCTCATGTCCAGGGGAACCAGTAGAGGCAGCAACAAACTCGGTGCGCAGTTCTTGGTCCAGTCATAGCTCATCCTCCTGATCCATCTCCGAGGGCTTCAACAGGCCTCCAACCTTCATAGCTCGGTCGCGTTCGGCAACTTGGGCATCACGCACTGCCTGTTCCCGTTCTTCCGCATACAACTCTGCGTTATCATCGGAGAACTCCTTCAGAGAAATCAAGAAATCACGAAGGTGAGTCTTGAATTTGTTCAGGTCATCAGTGTATGCAAACAGCCCGAGAACAAACTGCTTGATTTGTGCTCTGGTGGGAAAAGTCAGTATGGTCTTGCATGGTTATCAGCTCGCGGGAAGGGAGTTTACTCTTGAAGATTACTGAATGCATTCTTGAGCAGATTTGCGATGTGCTCCTGCAAGAAATCCTTGTTGGAAGTTCCAGCCGGGGCTTGGTCGGGGGAATAGATGGGCTCCTGGATCTTGCCGGATTCCACGAAGTAAAACATGCGCGACAAGAGCATGGCTTGGGATTTAAATCCTAAAAGATCACATTGTAAGCTTCTTACTTCAATGCCGAGGATATAAAGGGCATTACTCACCAGCCTTGTGGTCACTATCCGTAAGGACAAAGAAGACATCCTGAAGAATTGGAATGTAGAATTCGCGGAAGAAAATGCTCGAGGTTTGCTGGTCAGTTTCGGCCATGTTGTTCATCAGCTCCAGGCACATCGTAAGACCAGTGTTCTCGACCTCGCGATTGTCATGCTTCGATGCCCACATGCATGAATCGATAACGAACTTGAACTGCGCAGCATCGAGTTTCAGAAGTGCCTGGAAGCAGTATAGATTCACAGCTTGAAGCAATTTGAAGAACTCGACCCGGTGCTCAGGGTATTCGTGGAAGTCCTTATTGATCATCTCAAGAGTGCAGTTGAAAACACTGTCCATGATGGCTGGAATCTTATCCTCCATCAGATTCTAAGTAACTCGTTAGTAGGGTGCAAGTACTCGGATGTGCCAGGCTATAAGATAAAGGGGGAATCCCAGTCATCAGGCCAAACAAAGCGGGGGAAGGAACTTACGTGAAGCTTGTGGATTATCGTAGTCATGGCATTCAAGACCTCAGCCTCGCGTGCATCGGGGACGTTCCGGGCATAATCAATCAGTACCGCCTCCATGAGCGGCGGTACCATGCTGGCGTTGACCATCTCAAGGTCGTCTGATTTGTCCACGTAGGTGTCGATGAGCTTCAAGATTTCTTTCTTGATGGTCCGAAGTCCTCGGACCTTGGGGGTTTTCGGTGCAATAGCTCCTGTTTGTGTGTCAGCCAAAAATAATTCGGGTAGTTCATCAACGGTGAATTGGGTTAATTACCATCACTTGCAACAGCATCATTAATCAGCTGGCTGGCAGCACGGTACATATTCAACATGTCGTGATAGATCCGGCCAATCTGAGAATAAAAGTAAGTGCCAATCGAGGAGCAAGCCGCGACATTAGTCTTCATGATGTTTCCGACGATCTTGATGGTGTTGGCGTCTTGGAGAATCGCCGGGTTTTGGTTTGCCTCGGCGATAATCTGATCCCAGGCGGTGTTAGGGAGAGCCATCAAGTTTTCGGTCAAGCGGTCCTGGAGACCCTTTTGGCCTTGAGCTGAGATCATGTAGCCACAGGCTTCGTAGAAAGTATGAATCTGCTGCGGGGAAAGGTCCATGGTGATTTTTCTCATATTTCGGACAATTTCTTCGATAAAAGGTTCACTTTCACCGGGTTGGAGTGCCACGAAATGCCGTCTGCACTTGTTAGCAATCTTGATGAATGTATCGCAAGCCATGTCTTGGACACCTTCGTGTGTCTCGTGCATAAACTCGAAAAGCTTGTTGACGACCGTCTTCAGGAACTTCCAGTGAGCCTTCAAGAATCGGGGATATTGTCCCACGATGTACATGATGTTACTCGCCACCACAGCTTTGTTGTCCTTTCCGCGCTTCTGCTCCGTGAGGCCAAGGAGATCCTTGATTACGGTTACCAGGAAACGTTTCTCGGTTTCCTCGTTCATGGCCCCAGAGATAGAACCGATAGCCCAGCACAGGGTGTTGCAATTCACCCACGACCATTCACTTCCATCAACTTGCTTGGCCAGTTTATCAATCATGATGGTCTCCGTATCGACCACATCAAGATGGGTCAGGTAGACCAAGCACTCGCGTATCGTCTTGTAAAGCTGGATGGTATCGCTTTCCTTAACGAACTCGCGTACAATTTCACCCTCATCGTTTTCAACAACCAAAACCTCTTCCGGGCGGACCATCTTCTCGATCATCACGGTGCGAAGGTTTGTTAACACGGTCTCGTATTTGTGCTTGCGCAAGGGGTAGTTCGCTAGGGTAGTGGGATTAGGGGCGCCACCGTTCGCCAGCCCACTGACGCTCATGGATACTAGCGGGTTGATGTCTGTAATCGGGAGCTGCTGCATCTCCTCGTAGAGTTCTTGCACCAGCCTGGTCCAGTAGTCCAAGCAAATCTTGAACACCTCCCGATCATCGATCTGGCTGACCCGAATCAGATAGAAGTGTGCGTGGGTGAGGTAATCTTGGTTAGGCAACTTTTCGATGAGCTAGAAAAGTAAGCAGAAAGTCAGCAAAATCCCAAAACAAAAAGCAAGGTGTTGGAGAAAAGGAGGAGCATACATCCAGGTGGGCACTGAAAAAGCTGGAGAGGAACAAAGCCAAGTTTGATACAAATTCTTGGTCTCTTCCATTGCTCATAGCATATGTCTGCTTCAAGTCCAGAGAGAGAGGAATGACGTTGGAAACGGTGGTGAGGGTTTCGGTGAACATGTGCACCAATCGTTCGTCATAGTTGTAAGGGGTGCCGATTTGCAAGCCACCAATCTCAGTCAGACACTTCAAAGTCACATTTCGGAACTCGGGCTCTCCGAGGAACCGGGTGAGGAGAGTGTTGATGATAGGGGTTTCGAAAATGTAGCCTAACGGGATCCAGTTCAAAAAGCGGAGGAGAGTTTCGAGAGTCGCTTTCACCAAACTGGGCTGGTTCGCAGTGTTGAGAACCTCGGAGCACAGTTGGAAGATGGAGGCAAATTCCGATGTCATGGAGGTCTTCAAGTTCCGTGCTTTGGCAGAGGTCATTTGATCTTGCGAAAAATCGAAGACTTCCTCCGACAACAGACGGAGAATTGTCATGTTGTTTTCACAGATTGAAAGGCTAGCATGGCAAGAGGAAATGATCTCGTTGATGAAGGTGGGCCAGTTGTGCGGCCATTCTTGCTTCAGAATGGAGACGAGGACGAGATTGAGCTTGTTCAACAGAGGGCGCTCCGATTGGATCTTCTCTTCGGATTCGGAGTTCTCGAGAATGAATCTCACAATGAAATTGCGGATACCTAAAAACAATTTTAGTATGGGATACAGAACCAGGTCTTGTAATTCTTACCCTGGCATTGGTCTCTTGGTAGGACCTTCCACCGAGTCATAATCACATTGTCCAAGACTTGGAGAGCAATGTCTATTAGGGTCAGCATGTCTTTCCCGGGCATTTGAAGGCATTTGAAGGCGTAGGGGGGAAATTGCCAAAGACTCAAAACACACATTTAGTTTGAAGGTATGAAGCCTCTTGGAGGATGTTGCCCACGGTGACCCAGGCATCAGGATTTTGCTTGAACTAAAGAGAACAGGGAATGATTAGCTTTCAATCCATACCGTTCCGAGGAGGAGCTGCGCGCGCTTACTTCTGTCAAAGTCTGCTGTGCTTGGTTTTGCTAGATGTTATGTCAGTGTTGTCCCCCGAGCTTCACTGAGGGATATGGAGAATGATGAAATTCTGCAACCTCAGCAGTGTAAAGCAGACTATTTCACTTACTATGGCACCTTTGCCTTCAAACAAAGCTCGGACCGTGTTGTCCAGCTCTTGTACCGAAATCGACATCCCCGCGAAGGTTGGCGATGTCGCCTCTGATGACGGAATAGGGTTCGAGACACGAGAGTCAAGAGTGGATATTGATGGGGAACCGCCTGGATAGGATATGGGGTGCCAGGGCGGCTGCAGGGCAGTATCGAATAATGGAGGGGGATATGAGAAGCAAGTTGTGATCGGTGGGGTAGAGATCCTTTGGAGGGGTTGGGGGGGTCAGCACGATGTCACGAGAATTGATTGGACCGGGGAATTAAGGAGGAGGGGGAGTATGAGTCTAGGTCAAGACTTACTAGACTCTGAAGACAAAAAAAAAAGGAACGAAATTGGGGGTCAAAAAAAGGAAGCTATCGCAGACTCTGGCGGTGAGAGCGCGTTGGATGTTTGAACTTGATCTCTCTCTCGAGGTCTTAGTCAGCCCAAGCTCTCTCCACCATCTATTTACCTCCGGAATACGGACACAACTTTATATTTCATTGGATATTATTATTATTATTTTTTACTTTTCAATATTTATGACAGGTGTTGTGAGAAAAGTGATAGTGATAGAATTGTGAAAGTTGGGCTAAAACAGGTGGCAATAGTTATATGTAATATCTAACTCAGAATAGATAGGATATTGTTACTCTAGAATATAAGATATGTACAACGTCTAGAGTCGGGTCGATTAAAACAAAGAAAAGTCGTCTAAACTCTCACTGAAAGCGCCTTAAGGTATCCGTGCCCAGTCGACTCCTCTAGTGATTTTAGTTCCTTGGTCCTAGCGCCGCGGCACGCTGCAGTCATCAAATAATTCCCGAGATGGGCGCCAGATCCATGAAAACTCAGGCTTTGGAGTGGGAATTAAAAAGAGAACATAATATAAAGAATCAAATAGAAATCGATCTAATATATATCTCCAACCCCCCCCCCCCCCCCCAAAAAAATTAAGAATCAAAAGTTGATAGCTCTTTTAAGCGCATAACCGCCATTATGCGCGGAATACCGCGTACACGGGCGCCAAGGGTAAAAAAGGGAAAGGAAAAAACTGGGAACGCGCGCAGAAAAGAGTAAGCGGATGGGCAATGTCTCAGACCCGCGCCTCACTAGGACACGGCTGATCGCTTCTCCGATTGGTGCTGCGTGTGACGCCGTCATTGCCGATCGCGCGCCAACTTCCCCTTTCCCTTTTTTTTTTCTCTTAGTTTTTTGGAGATTACTCTATTATTTTATTTTATTTTGTACTTTTCTTATTAGAGAGAGAGGAAGAGAGAGAAACAGAGAGAGAGAGAGAAAGGGTCCTAGCTCGGTGTTTTCCCCTTCTCTTTTATTCTCTTCCCCCCCTCCTCCTCTTCTCCCTCATTTTCCGTCTCCTCCGGCTCTCTCTCCCTCTCTCTCCCTCTCTCTCTTTTCTTATATTTGAGCATTTGACTACTTCTATATTCCCCACCTCGTTCTTTTTTTTATTCTTTTCTTTATTAAAAAGAGACCTGTGTTTCCTTCCAAAGTTGACCCTTTTTTCAACATCTTGTATACTATCTTTGATAATCTCCCGATCTTTCTCGCCCCACCCAACATTAACTTGCTCTATGCCAACAAAAGAGCTTTGGGAGATTGGAAAGTAATTCAACTTTGAAAGCCTTCTCTTCTCTTTAAGACTATCCAGAGTTGGGGTTTCTTGGCAATTGAGTTGCAACTTGCCTATATTGGCCATATACTTGAATAGTCTTGTCTCTTACACTCGGTGTAACCTCAGCCCTATTCTTCGTATCTGGTTTCTCCCTTGCTTTGTTGGCCTCTATGATGACAGCCCTTGCTGCTGCACCCGTGAATGGTCACGACTCTGGGGCCGAAACGGGGACGGAGCACAGCCCATCCCGATTTACCGCAGTCAATGGCAGAGAACCTGTGATCCCTGGGAATGGGAATGGGAACGGGAATGGGAATGGAAATGTACATGGGCCAACGACCAGTTCCATCCCCAATGGAGAACGTGCACTCGCCCAAGAAAAAAACTTGGATCCCAGTCAGCGAGATGACCGGGATGATCCTGCCAATGATCAAGAGAAGTGGTCACAAAGATCCTCGCCCAGCTCTTCCAACAAGAATAAGAGAAAGAGATCAGAGTCTCGAGAACGAGATTCTCCAAACCCCAATGTCGCGAATGCCTCCAAGAGCCCGGTGAACTGTCCCGAGAGCAACCAACCTAATCCGAATGGTAGCATGCAAGGATCGGTCTCGGAGATTGAGCGTGGCAATCATTCTGCAACACCATCCCACCGGTCTGAGGGCAATGATGTCGGCCAGACCTCCGCCAATAGTCCTTGGTCAGAATATGATTCTCAGCTGATCACCCAGGCACAACGGGCCCAGCAAATGGATGCGTCCGATGCCCATCTAGCAGACGCTCTTCAACGCGAGGCAGGTCAAGAAAAGTCTATGACAAATCGCTCGACCCCCGGCACTCAACAGCCATCCTCGCCTAGTTATGCGCCAGAACGACATGGGGCAATGCAGGTAGCTCCAAAACGGAAGCGGGTATTTAGTAATCGAACGAAGACAGGTTGTATGACCTGTCGCCGCAGAAAAAAAGAAATGCGATGAGCAACATCCGGCATGTAAGTCCACTCCTGACGGCTCTAGTTTTCCCTTTTTGTTTTCCATCTTTTTTGTTTGTTTTCTTCTAACTTATTCCCTGTCCAAATTCAATCGAAGGAGCGATATTAATGATGCATTGTAGGCAACAACTGTCTTCGTGGAGGCTTCCTGTGTGAAGGATATTCATCCCGAAGCACTTGGCAAAAGCCATCTAGTACAAAAACCCCGATCCCTTTGCAATCCAAGGAAGGCTATTCAGACATTAATGGCCCGTATCTGCAAGAAGCACCTCGACACCAAGAGCGACAACCTAACCTAGTGGAGCATGTCGACACGACAAAAATCAGGCCTCCGGTAGAGGAGACTGACCGCCCTGTTCAAAAATACAACACTAGCCCAACACATACACCATCCAACCATACATGGTCAAAACAAACTTGGCCAAATGCCGCCCCGGGGCCTGGGCCCAATACCGGTCATCCCTCTTATCCATCCGAACCCATGGCGAAAGTCGTTGATTATCGGGAAGTCCCACCTATCCACGAGCTATCACGGGAAGGACGTTCCAAACCTGACTATCCGGTCATCTCTTCACTTCGGGACCTCAGCCATCCATCTCATCCCAAATCTAATATGCCCTTGTTTCAAAATGGGCCTGAGCAACGAACATTGCCCGCGGCAACTGTGGACACCCATAGTCCCCAGGCGCAGGCTCGGATGGCACTTACCATCGAGCACCAACTGTCTGGCCGGACCGTGTCGAGTGACGAGACCGAGAAGGAAAAGATGATCAGAGGCAAACTTTACCGACCATTTGACGTCCACCTCGTGGAGGAAAGGGATCGTTGCCGTGGTGCACTATGGAAATTTAACAACGCCTGCAATCCCCTCACCGGCATTAGCTCGAAAGAGCAAAACCGCCTCCTGAAGGAGGTCATCGTACCCCCGGCAGGTTCCATTATCAACTCACCGGGAACTGGCGTGTCTCGCTCCGTCGGATCCATCGGCCAAGGAGCGGTCGTCGAGGCACCTTTTAGTTGCCATTATGGTTATAATATCCACATCGGGGAAGACGTCATGATCTCGGAGAATTGCCTGTTTGTGGATGACTGTGTTATCCGCATCGGTGCTCACACGTGGATAGGCCCCAACGTCAAAATAATAAGTTCAACTGCTCATCCCAACATGCAAGAGCGCAAAGGTTCACAAAGTCGTTATCAAGGTCGTCAAGTCATCATCGAAGAAGATTGTTATGTGGGTGCAGGGTGCATCATCTACCCAGGGGTTCGTCTTGCTCGAGGGGTTTATGTGGCTCCAGGAGAGATTGTCAACGCGAACATTGCCGGTTACATGTTTCAAGGGTCTAAACCAAGCTTTGCTATGTGAACGAAGTGACGTTTATTGATTTTGTATGTGGAAATGCTGAATGACCTTCCGCTACGGTGCTGGTCTACCAACGCCTATATGTGGGAGTAGCAAAATTATGACTACTCGCGGCTTTCTTCCTCTACTTTGATTTGATTTGATGTTTTCTCTTTTCTTTGATATTGATATCCACTGTCGCTGACGAATGGTGTTTCTTCAAATTTGTGTATGTTATTAGCGTTCCCTCTCGGCGAACTGGGTGTCATCTTACAGTCTACGTCATTATTTCCCCCAATTCAATCTCGATTCTGCTACTAAGTTTTACATATCGATTACTAGACACCAAATGCTTACCACAATATCGGCTGGCTCAAAAAGGAAAAAGAAGAAATTAATAATATTGTACTAAGGGGTAATCGTTAACAATCAATGAAAGTGGAAACATCATATCACGTGAGGGGAATATATCCAGGTTCAAGTGGCATTTTATGTTCAATACATCAGACCCATCATAGATAAGGAGTCAGATGTAGAGATGCAGTCATGGTAATCCGACGGAAAATGGGAGGCCCGAAAATCACACTTTTAAAGTGGAAACAGTGTAGTTTATAAAGGAGAAAATGGCGAGTTGAATGAACTAGAGCCAGTCGAGGAATTCCGGGACGAAATAACTGATCACAATCCCAGCGCCGGCTCTCAATATGCCTTCGGTGCTTTCGAAGGCCATATCCTTAAGATTGAAGACACCAGCTTTGGCAGCCGCGTGGATCATTGCAAATTCACCACTGACCTGGTAGGCAGCCACTGGGAGATCTGGTGCCAAATCCTTGGCATCCCGGATAATATCAAGGTAACTGCTGGCTGGCTTCACCATGATAATATCTGCACCTTCGGCCATATCTCTCTGTATGGCACGTCGGGCAAGACCACGGCCGCCCGGGGGAAGCTGATAGCACCGACGATCCCCGAATGAGGGACAGGATCCAGCCGCATCACGGAACGGACCATACAGACAGCCGCTGAATTTAGCACTGTAAGACATCAAAAGTACGCGATGTGCCACACCAGCTTCAATCAACTTGAGCTTGATAGCTCGGATTCTTCCGTCGTTCATGTCTGATGGGGCCACGCAGTGAGCTCCGGCCGCCGCGTAGGCAATAGCTACATCGGAGATGCGGTCAACGGATTGCGCATTGTCGAGGGTTCCATCTTCTCTTAGGATACCACAGTGACCGTGCGACGTGTACTCGCAAAGGCATACATCGGTCGTGATATAAAGTTGAGGGAAACGGGAGCGGAGGAGGCGAATAGCTTGAATCACAGGACCATCGGGGTCATCCGCAGCAGTTCCCAGTGCATCTTTGGCGGACGGCTGAAGCGGAACACCAAACAGCATTACCGAACGTAGCCCCTTCCGAACAAGGGGGGCAAGAAAAGGAACCAAGCGATTGATTCCACGACGGTATTGATTGGGCAACGAAGGAATCAAAGTCTCCTCATCAGGGTTGTCTGTGACGAACAACGGATAGATGAGCATATCCTATGGAGATAATGCATTAGCGATGAATGTTGTCTCGTAACACCATTATAAGGCGGACCTTTGTCAGTTGCCTATCGGCCTGCCATGCCCTGGTCAGAGGATGGCTGTATCCAGAATGTAGCTGGCTGGAAACTTCGCCAGAAATGCTGACGCTTGTGGCTGTGGTGCTGGCATACGACCGAGCGGTCGCATGAGACCGGTGAGACCGGGCGTGAGAGATTTGCGAACTGCCATCATCCACCCGAGCATCACGGAAGGCAATATCGGAGACCAAATTTGAGAAAGACATGTTTGAAAAAGACAGATATGTAGAAAGGAGGGGATCCAAAGGAATTTAAGGGAATTAGGAGACCGAGGACAAGGTGAATAAGGTGAATATCAGCCCATCTGATTGGTTGACTAAGCCTTTCAGCTCCGCACTTTGCCACCCCGAGTCTGCCGGATATCCGTCCCGAGGAAGAAGATTAGATCGTAAACAGCAAGGCAGCTATCCATGGATAGTACTTGTACTAGTTTACTTTTAAATTTTGACTGATGGAGAATCAAATTGTCAGCAGAATATGGAGGTCTTCCAAGGTTAACATGAGGCAATAGACGAATTTTTGACTAGGCATCCATGTGATCAGTCCAGCCCTCGGGACTTTTACCCTTTCCCACCCCAGCCAACTCCACTCACTTTGATATCTAGCCAATTCATACAATTCTCCATGCCTCGACATTTGGTTGTGTTTCCACTATAAATACCATACTTTTGAATATTCTCTTGATCCCACTCCCTTGGTTGCTTAATATAATCCCCCTTTAGACCCTCCGACACACATGTTCGTTTAGCCCCCACATGAATCGGGATAGTCGAGACGCCATCCAACGATAGAGGCCTATGAATGCAGGACTGTATCTCCCGGGGTCGCCACCAAATTAGCTCCAGCATCCAGCAATGCACATATCATACCCCCATCCCAGCATCCTTGCTCGGCTGCCGCTGAAATGGGGGTCAGATAAGGTTCATCTCTATACTCGGCGTTGATGCCTGCCTCGGCTTCGACCAATATCTTGACCAAATCTGCGATCTGCGCCAAATGATACTCCCAAGTCCTATGGTGGATCCAATAATGCCAGTAATGACGCCGGTAGCCATGCCGGTTAGGAAAATACTTGGTGATCCTTGTTACGCACTGCTAACTGGTCACAGTTAGGTTAGATGGGTTCCGAGTATACTTGCCTTAATACTTCTCAGGTATCCAACGTCAACGGTCTGTCGCAACTGAGCTATTGCCTGTCAGGTCTTACACTAGCCTAAGTCCTGTTGAGAGATCGGGGAACGATGCCAGTGAGAGCGCCGAGTAGACCTTGCCAACTCCTAGTCTATCGCACAACCCGGGTTTGGGTCGAGATATCGGACCCGGACCCGGACCCAACCCGGACCCAGCGCTGGGCCCCCAATGGGGCCCCAGTAAAACCCAACTTTGCATAAAAACAAACTCTTGGCGTTCATAAAGTTGCTAAATAATCAACATGTAATCTTCGTATTTTTTTGTGTTTTAGATCGAACCCATATGAACTCACTTATTCGACATCAACTTTATATGACTAAACTAAATAGACACTTATATCATTTTATATTGGCCAGATATTAGTTTATTACCAATAAAAATTAAAGATAATCATGGTTGTAGTGGTATTTGATAATTTAGGTTTGCTGACATGGTTGAAGTTGTAGAAATATATTTTGAATACAGTGTAAGTATCTTAGTAGTCACTCTATCCTTACACGTGCCCGTTTGGGTTTTGCTGGGTTTTGCTGGGTTTTGCTGGGTTTTGCTGGGTTTTGCTGGGTTTTGGCTGGGTTTTGCTGGGTTTTGGCTGGGTTATGCTGGCTCTAACCCACTTAAACCTATAATATATACCAATTAAATGCTAGTGAAGTAGGTACTTTTGATAAACGACGACTTGTTCGTTCAGCTCTCTATTCACAGCTAGGGTAATACGTCTTCTACCCTTTGTAAGTAAATCCCTTCTCTTATTCTTCCCCTCGTAATTGATCATTTATTTATTTCGCCTATTATGTCCCAGAGCCAGCAATCTAATTTGACATCCTCGATTTATGATGGAGATATAGACAATCTTGGTTATCTTACCCCTTCAAACCGACTTGGTACCCCTGAACCATCCACTAGCCAGCAGACGTTCGATCTCGACTCTATTGACTCCGAATTCCTTCGTCCGATTATTCCCCTTATACCTCCTACCTCACTTCTACGTGTTGGTCCCGATCGGAGAAAGGCATTTGTTCTTTATGACAAAATGACTCATACCGAATGGGTCGACTGGTGGTTACAGACTGATTTTGGAAGGAAGAGCAAGATCCATTGGGACTCAAACCACCAGTCTGATGTTTGGGGTAGGTTTAAACAGGTTGCAAATAGTATCGATGGGGCACCAAAGGTTATGTGTAAGAATTGCGGCCAGATTCTTGAGCATCCTTACACTATCCATCCTCATCCAACGGGCGACCGGAAAGCACAATATCATGGCACATCAACAATGTCAAAACATATCAAGAGCGCAGGGTGTCGAAAGGCTAAGGGTGGATCAAAGCTAGAGATCACAAGATTCCTCAGCAAAGCTGTATGTTCTATTATAACTTAATCTTTTATTCTCCTTACTAAATTTCTTTAGGATGATACTCCGACCGAGGCTCCTTTCTCACAAGAGGCCTGGGAGGAAGAGATTTTATCCTTCTTATCTCTTAATCGACTCCCATTTCAACTTATCGAGCACCGAACGTTTCAGAGCCTAATTCAAATGGCTCGCACCTCTCTATCCACCCCGTTGATCCCCTCTGCTGATACAATTCGTCGCCGGCTATCAAGCACAGTTAAGAGTCGGCAACAGAGTGTGCTTCAGATGCTTCCATCTCACTCAAAGATATCTATTGCCCTTGATTGCTGGACCTCTCCCTTCTCACAGGCGTTTATGGCAATCACTGGCTATTTCATTGATAGCGACTGGGTATATCGAGAGGTGCTACTAGACTTCAAGCCTATTTATGGGGCGCATACTGGTGCAAACCTAAGTAGTGCGCTGATAGAGACCCTCACAGAACATGGAATCGAAGATAGGGTGTTTGGGCTGACAACAGACAATGCATCAAACAACAAAACTCTTATGGAATCCCTTCAACAGGTTTTACCGGATGGTGTTATTGTTATTCGAATTCCTTGTCTTGCCCATGTTATCCAACTTAGCCTGAACCAGCTTCTTGGACACATCAAGGCAGTTCCAGAAAATGAGACTACAGAGACAAAGTGGACTGATCAACAGTCTAAAATGGCCCAGCAGAATGCAGAACAACAGCAGCGAGGGATTTCTTCTACGCTGAATAAGATTCGTTACCTTGCAATATATGTGAACGCTAGTCCCCAGCGCCGGGAGAGTTTTTACAATCTCCAGCCCCAAAAAGTCAAGATTGCCCCAATCCAAGATGTGAAGACCCGGTGGAATTCAACATTCCTAATGCTTCGCCGCGCGAAGAGACTACGGTCTGTTTTTGGCCCTTTTTGTGAAGAGTATGCTCGTCTTGATCTGCTACCAGATACCGAAGAGTGGCGTCAAATTGACTATCTTCTTTGTATCACGGAGCCATTCTTTGATTATACTCTACAACTCTCAAAGACTCGGGATATTACTGCACATTATACTTTTAAGATATACAACCGGCTTTTTGAGCATCTTGAACAGTCAATGAAGCAGCTCAGACGGAAGCGTGTTCTATGGAAGAAACAGATGCTTGATGCGCTCGAAGCTAGTCGACTGAAGCTTGACGAATATTACTCTCAGACTGATCATATCCGAGGGTATATCTTTGCGATATGTACCATGCTTGCGCCTGTGAATAAGTTTCAATTCTTTCAAACTGATGACTGGGATCAAGAGTGGCGCGATAAATATCGCCAGGCATTCCAAAAAGCTCTCGTGCCATATCAAGATCGGCTTTCTCATATACAAGACTCGCAACCTTCTTATAATCAACCTCGACCAAGTTCGAAGCTTGATAAGATGTTGAATAGTAATAGAAGACAGCTGTCGGGAGTCACAGATGAGATAACACAATATCTCGATAGTGGTATGTTAAACCTAAATAATATTAATATTTTACTAACTAGTTAATAGATACGATTGAAATTGCGCCTCTTGGTTTCTGGAGAGAGAATCAACACCGCTTTCCAGCTATTGCAGCTCTTGCAAGGGATATTCTCTCAATACCAGCAACAGGCGCTGGTGTTGAACGACTATTTAATACCGCTCGAGATATCTGTCATTACCGCCGGGGAAGAATGAAGTCCGAAACAATCCAAGAGCTTATGATGTTCCTTTGTACTTCAAGATTCGATCTTGAGGAGCAAGAGGCTAAGCGACTTGAAGAGTTTTTTACACAAGACGAAATTGAAGTGGCGAAGGAAGAGAAGGATGAGAGACCCGATGGGGTTGAAGTAGACCCAATTAGTGATACTGAAGAGCTAGATAAAGGGGATAAGGAGAATAAGGCGATAGAGGATATTGAAGATGATATGATTGAGCCCAAGCTACCGGATAATGGTACGCAGCTCCGATTATCAGGACGGAAGCGTAAACAGCGAGATGATGATAATTTCCAGTATCACTAGTTAGCTAAAATTTTATCTTCCTACCCTAAATCTACATACTCTTGATATAGATAAGATGTAAGAGAAATACCCAAAATTACAATAAGAGATTGTATAAATTATGCAGTGAGGATTCCTTGGTATATTTGTCTTATTTGTAACCCAATTGGGGCCCCAGTATGGGTCCGGGTTGAGGGTAGTAACCCAGAACCCAGCGCTGGGTTGAGATTTTGGACCCGGACCCAACCCAAACCCGGGTTGGGTCCGGGTTGGGTCCGGGTCCGGTTGGGTTCTGCGGAAGCCTACCAACTCCCATGGGACTAAGAAAATTTTGGTCCCATATCCTGGTCCCATCACTCCCATGGGACTACGCTAAGCCTATTTAAGTATTATAATTACCTAAATAGGTAGTGATATTCGGTCTTGGCATTGATTTTGACCGCCAAGACTTTCTCATGGGAGTGGGTCCATGGGAGTTGGCAAGGTCTAGCGCCGAGTAGATCTATACCGCAGTATTGGTCTGCTCGTGAGTGTTGTCAAGTTATAATCAAGTAAATAGTCACAGTAGTTCCAAAGGTAAACACAAGTAACAATGTATGATTGAAGACGAAGAACTAAACTAAGTACATGAATGAGTGTCCTTATATATCCTTCGTGGCTACCCCCTGGGTCGACTCCCTGAGCTACCCCCGGGGTAGGCTCATGAGTATCTCTGGGAGTAGCTTCCCTGGTCACGTGTTTCTGTAACTCCCAGACGGGCATTTCCTAGTGTAGGTGAGATCCGATACCCTGAAGTACATACGTACCGGAAATCTCCTGGCAGTGGGTCTTGATCAGTCCTGATCACCCTTCTGCTCACTGATCGTAGGTTGAGTTCTTTTCCCTGAATACTTGGGGGTGCCAGAGTATTAGGTGTTGCACGTGATCTGATGACAGGTAGATTTAGACTGCGGCATATCCGCTCCAATGGATATCAGGTCCATCCTTATATCCGCAAATTGCGGATATTGGATATGAGTTGAAATCCACATCCGCACTGCGGATATGAGTTCATATCCATATCCGCAATGCGGATATCCAAGGATATCCGCACTAGCATAACTCTCGCTTACTTTCCCCCTTATAGCCTGTCACATGATCTTAATGCAGCTTACCAATATTTCCTTACCACTGAAATAAACGCATGTTTGGTCCTGACAGAACCAACCCCTTTAATCGACAGTCGACCCTTTGAAATTTTAGGAAATGGACATGTATCGACGGTCTCCTTATACATTATTTGTAGGCAGTGTCGTAGTTTTCTTAGTCCGACGTTTTTTTGGAAAGGTGGCCGTAGATTGACGATTTTGTGGTAAGTTGCATGTGGAAATATATATTTAACTACTATCAACCATGAACTTTGTACAAAATAGAACATGGAAAATCAAACCCTTCATTATTCGATAAATTCTTTCAAGTTTAGGCTCAAATAAAAGCTGAGAGTCCTAGCTATCTATAGATTTTCTTTTTAATCCGTTTCGACGACTAGAACTTGAGAAACCCGAGATAGAAGTTCTCAAAATGCGGACTTTGCAACTTTCGATGTCTTGCGGATATCGGATATCCACAAGATATCCGCACTAACTATACAATATAGCCAATCATTCAGGTAAACCACATCAAAAGCAAGTCTAAGTCAGAATATCCTAGTACGTTTACTTTACTTTACCCCTGAAAACATCTACTGGTTTAGATGTAAGCCTCTCTATTCTTTTAAGCACCCTACTACACTACATATTATAATTGTTTACTTCTCAATGTCTCAATCACAGTTCTCATTCACCAATTCGGATGTGGATTTTGCTTCTGATCAGATTTATCCTGATAATTTCTCTGATTTTGTAGGTATCCAAACACCAGTCCCATCTAGACTGCGACATCGCCCGTCCATGGGCACTAGGAAGTGTCCACGGCCCGTGGGCCTTTTGAAATTTGACGCCCATCGCCCACCGTTATGCAAAATTAATTCAAAAATTACCCTATTAGGCTATTTTATGTACACAACTAATTCTTGGCAGTATCCACCTTGCCAAGAGTGCCCGCATATGTCTTGGCGACGCTAAAAGTGTCTCCACTTTCGTGGGCGTTGTCGCAGTCTACTCCCCCTACTCGGAGGGGGGGGGGTTCGAAGTTGAATATCTAGCTTCGATATCACTCGATCGGGTGCAAAAGGTACTAAACCAGCTGCTCCAAAGCTATTTTTAATCGTCTCCGATTTAAAAGCTTCAATTCGTGCGAGAGGGTATGCTTCGAGGAAGTCAAGTTTATCGATATCGTTGATTCCACTTCTCATTTTTGTCTCAACCAAGCGACCATATGATCGTTTTAACACAGCAAAACAGCCGATATCGAGGGGTTGTAAAAGGTGAGACGAGTGAGGAGGCATATAGATCGGTATCACCTTATTTTGCTCACAAATCTCGTCGAATTTTGGGGTTAAATGGCTTCCATGTCCGTCGAGTATTAATAGACGGTACCCCCCCTTCGTACGCGAAGAAGTCATCGGAATAAAGAGCTTTTGGAGCCAGCGAAGTCCAATTTCATCGGAAGTCCAACCGTTTGGACTAATTTCAAATCGCCAGTTATCCAGAAGGTCGTCGAACCATGATTCGAGGAAGACTTTGCCTTTAAAAATAATACACGGAGGGAGGGCCTAACCCGAAGTATTTGTACATTCAATAGTAGTCACCCATTCACGATTTCTAGGTTGTAAAAGCGAGCGCCGACCGTAGAATTCACTCCTTATTATCACCTTCGCCGTAGCGATTAGTCCCATTGCAAAATCAGTCTCGTCGAAGTTATAAATATCATCGGGGTCGATTCTAAATTGAAGGATTATCTTTTGAACAAGATCGAACCACTCTCGAATGATTTTTGGATCTTCGCATTTCGCACGTTCGTAATTATATCTTCTCGAGAATCGACTCGATATCAAAGGGTGTCGTTTCACAAAATTTGTAACCCAGTTTTTGCTAACTAAAATAACTAGGGTATTTCCACGTTAAAGTAAAATATCTACTTAGTACTATCTCTCGTATAGTAGAAGGCCAGGGGGCCGATCCGCGAGAATCCATAGAGAGAATCCACTTCTAAAGAGATTCCCCTTCAATCTGGGTTAATTTCTATCGATTTACGCGAGAATTCGCGCGACTTTCAACACCACTAGGGCGTCGACGCAAGGTAGTATCGGGCACATTAAAGCGGCGCGCAGCTTCACGAATTGAAGGGATTTCTTTATTCTTAAAAGCCTAAATAGCTAATAAGATCCTACCCTCTTGCTCTGCTGAATTGCTAGAGGATCGGGAGCGAATTGGTGGCATGGTGGGTGGTTGAATTAATTAAGTGCTAATTGATGGACGCGTTTTTGGCGGGGTGCGCCACTCGTTTGTGTGCGCCGCTCGTATGTGAAATACGTTAGATAATATAGAGTTTAAAGACACTATAGGTTAAAAAGTAGACTTTATTCTTAATAGCGCTACTACAATTAGTACTATATATAAATTGCAATACTTTTCTTACTATGAGCCTACTGCTACTTTAGCTAGGTAGGGTAAGGCAAATACTATTGAAGTAACCTTTCAAGGTAATATATATAGTTAGAAGAACCAATACTATTTATATATACTTATTAAGAGATATATACTATATACCTAATTTGGGTATAAATCTTACATGAATTTACTAGGTATCGGATCTTATAGCCTTATTTATAAAAAGTAAAGCTTATTTATATATACCAATAAAAAGGATAGTTGCTATAGGAAATAAGAAAGAAAACCTCTATTATATAAATACTACTATATTAAAGAAAGCTACTAAAAACACTATAGTCACCACTGGAAATGATCACCCTAGTAGGACTATTAGTAAAAATAGCTATATCCCTGAGGAATCACTAATAATAATAGTATTATTAATACTATTAAATTGTGCTATATAAGTCTAGGGTATATAAATATCTATACTTACGAATTAACCTATTTAGTATACTAAGGAGCTAAATAGACCAATTGAAAGGATAAATCTTACTTTATTTAATAAAGTAAGAGCTATACTTATTTACTTAAAAAACCTAAGCTATTTACAGGGAGAAACACTCCTTACTATAACCTATATTTATAATAGCACTCTATTTAAGACTTTATGGTACAAAACACCCTTTGAGATATTAAATATAATAAGACCTAATATAAAAAATATTAAAGTCTAGGACTCTTTGACCTGTTATTATACAAATAAATATATAACCAAGCTATCTCCTAGAAAGGAAGAAGCTATAGTTATAGGTTATAGTGATTATAAATATTGTAAATTATAGGACTAAAGGCAAAAGTTCCTTAGGATAGTTAAAGGATATTACTAAGGATATTACTATATATAAAAATCGGATTTTAGAAAGACTACCTAAAAATATAAATCCCTATAAAAGTCCTAATAATAAAATAGAACTAATAAGCTCTAAAAGTAATATAGATCCTAAAATAAATAATAAGGTAATAACTAGAGGAGAAACCTCCAGAATAGCCTCTAACCCTATTAGAAGTACAAATATTAAATATTATACACTATCACTAGGCTATAAGATCTTATCTACTAAACTACTCGCAAATATTAATAATAAAGCCTCCCTTATTAAGTATATCTATGATCCTATACCTTCCTTAACATATAACTATATAATACCCTTAGTTATACGATTATTAGACTAATTTAACGTAGTAGTATTAAGTAATAATACTACTAAGTAAATCTGTAAGACTTTAGATAGTATAAGTAATATAGTTAAGATAAACGAATAACTAGTACAATTAACTAACGTATTTCACCACCGAGTGGTCCACCCCCCCGAGTGGTCCAACGAATCTAACCCATTAATTTCAAATTCATTTATTTCAACCAAAACACCATTAAATTAATTCAACTAATTAATTGGTCTATCTGGACATGTTTCTCTTCTATGCCCTGGCAATCTGCATATTCCACACCCCCGAGGGGGGCGCGTACGTGGCTGAATAGCCAATTCTCTGGGTATACTAGGACCCGGGGGAGGTGCTTCACTTGCATCCTATTACTGCATAATTAATGCAGAGGCTTCTTCGACTAAGAGACCTTCTTCGGAGGGTATATGCCTTCGAGATCTAGCACACTTTTGCTTCTGCTTCTCGTTGGCGGCGCATAAATCGCTGACTTCTTTCTCGAGAAAAGTAGTAGACTGCATAGTGATTTTTAGGCTTTTAAAACCTAATTTATCGCACAATTTAGCGGGCTCAAAGGGCTCCTCGATCTAGTACGAAGTAAAACTTTAATTGACGAGGCTTGCTTCCGTAATTGTACGTAGTTCGAGGGCGTTTTTGGGTCCTAATCGCTCTCCCTACTCGGAGGGGGGGTAGGGGTTCGAAGTTGAATATCAAGCTTTGAGATCACTCGATCAGGTGCAAAAGGTACTAAACCAGCTGCTTTAAAGCTATTCTTAATCGTCTCCGATTTAAAATCTTCAATCCGTGCGAGGGGGTATATTTCGAGGAAGTTAAGTTTATCGATGTGGCTGATCCTAGTCCGCATTTTCATTTCAACTAGTCGACCATATAATCATTTTAATACCGCAAAACAGCCGATATCAAGAGGCTATAAAAGGTGAGAGGAGTGCGGAGGTATATAGTTTGGTATAACCTTATTTTGCTCACAAATCTCGTCGAATTTAGGGGTCAAATGGCTTCCGTGTCCGTCAAGTATCAAAAGTCGATATCCCCCCTTCGTACGCGAAGAAGTCGTCGGAATAAAGAGCTTTTTAAGCCAGCGAACTCCTATTTTATCCAAAGTCCAACCATTAGGACTAACTTCAATTCGCTAGTCGTTTGGTAGGCCTTCGAACCATAGTTCCACGTAGACTTTGCCTTTAAAAATAATACACGGAGGGAGGGCCCAACCCAATGAATTTGTACACTCAATAGTAGTCACCCATTCGCGATTTCTAAGCTGTAAAAGCGAACGCCGACCGTAAAATTCACTCCTAGTTATTACCTTTGTAGTGGCAATTAATCCCATTGCGAAACTAGTCTCATCGAAGTTATAAACGTCATCGGGGTCGATCCCAAATTGAAGGCTTATTTTTTGAACAAGATTAAACCACTCTCGAATAGTTTTTAGGTCTTCACATTTCGCACGTTCGTAATTATAACGTCTCAAGAATCGGGAGGAGAGGAGAGGATATCGTTTGATATATTTTGTAACCCAATTTTCGCCGACCGAAAGAACCGGGGTAGTTCCGCGCTTTTCGAGGAGAAGATTCGCCATTTCTCGTACTATAGAAGGCCGGGGGGCTGATCCACGAGAATCTATAGAGAGAATCCATTTTTGAAGAGATTCCTCTTCAATTTCTGTCAACTTCTTACAATTAGCGCGTGAAGTCGCGCGGTTAGGGATGTTCTTTAGACGGCGGAGAAGAGTTGACTTTGGAACTTCGAATCGACGTGCTACTTCGCAAATAGAGGCGAACTCTTGATTTTTAAAGGCCTAAATAGCTAATAAGATCCTCCCCTCTTACTCTGTTGAATTTCGAGAGCTTTGAGAGCGAATTGGTGGCATAGTGGGTGGTTGAATTGATTAAGTGCTAATTGATGGACGCGTTTTGGGTGGGTTGGACCACTCGGTGGTGAAATACGTTAGTTAGTTGCCTTAGTTAACGTATTTCACCCCATTGCTGGACACACCCCATAGCTGGACACCCAACCCAACCTATTAAATTTAAATGCATTTATCTCAACCATAACGCCATTAAATTAATTCAACTAACTAAGTGGTCTATCTGGACATGTTTCTCTTCTATGCCCTGGCAATCTGCATATTCCACACCCCCGGGGGGGCCGCGTACGTGGCTGAATAGCCGATTCTCTAGGCATGCTAGGGCCGGGGGTAGGTGCTTCAGTTGCTTCCTGTTGCTGTATAATTAATGCAGATGCTTCTTGAACTGAGAGGCCTTCTTCAGCAGGTATCTGCCTTCGGGATCGAGTACGCTTTTGCTTCTGCTTCTCGTTGGCGGCACGTAATTCCTTGTTTTCTTTAGCGAGTAAGATAGCACCTTGCATTGTAAGACGGAAGCCTTTCACAAGCTGGTCTAATGCACGATCTGACGGGCTAGGCGGGCTTCGAGACCTCGTACGAAGTAAAGCTTTAATTGATGAAGCCTGTCGACGTAGTTCTTTCTCTGTAGCCGGTGTTTTTGGTGTAAAATTCCGGCTTGATTCACTCCCCCGGCTCGGAGGGGGGGTTGGGGTTCGAAGCCGGATATTAAGCTTTGAAATCACTCGGTCGGGTCCAAATGGTACTAAACCGGTAGCTAAGAAGCTATTCTTGATTGTCTCCGATTTAAAGGCTTCAATTCGTGCGAGAGGGTATGCTTCGAGGAAGTCAAGTTTATCAATATGGTTGATCCCGTTCCGCATCTTAGTTTCAACCATCCGACCGTACGATCGTTTTAATACCGCAAAACAACCCACATCAAGAGGTTGTAAAAGATGAGATGAATGCGCTGGCATACAGATTGGTATCACCTTATTTTGCTCGCAAATTTCGTCGAATTGAGGTGTTAAATGACTTCCGTGGCCATCGAGTATTAAAAGCCGATACCCCCCTTCGTACGTAAAGAAGTACTAGGAATAAAGAGCTTCTTAAGCCAACGAAGCCCAATTTCATCGGAGGTCCAGCCGTTAGGACTAACTTCGAAGCGCCAATCCTCCGGGAGGCCGTCAAACCATGATTCAATAAAGACTTTGCCTTTAAAAATCATACACGGCGGAAGGGCCCAGCCAGAAGCATTCGTACACTCAATAACAGTCACCCACTCTCGATTTCCAGGTTGTAAAAGTGCTCGCCGACCGTAGTATTCACTCCTCGTTATAACCTTCGCAGTTGCCGTTAACCCCATCGCGAAACCGGTCTCGTCAAAGTTATAGATATCGTCAGGGTCGATTCCAAATTGAAGGATTGTCTTTTGGACTAGATTAAACCACTCCGTAATGATTTTAGGGTCTTCACATTTCGCACGCTCGTAGTTATACCGTTTCGAGAACCGGGAGGAGAGAAGTGGACGTCGTTTAACAAATTTTGTAACCCAATTTTGGCCGACCGAAAGAACCGGGGTAGTTCCACGCTTTTGAAGAAGAAGGTCTGCCATTTCTCGTACCATAGAGGGCCGGGGGGCTGCTCCACGTAGATCCATAGAGAGAATCCATTTTTCAAGAGATTCCTCTTCAATCTGGGTCAATTTCTGTAGACTAACGCGAGAAATCGCGTGGTTTTGTATACCATGGAGGCGTGAAGCGAGAGTTGAATTCGGTATATTGAATCGGCGGGCGGTTTCACGAATTGAAGAGATTTCTCGATTCTTAAAAGCCTGGATAGCTAGTAGGATCCTACCCTCTTGCTCTATTGAATTTTTAGAGCTCCGGGAGCGTATTGGTGGCATAGTGGGTGGTGGAAGAAGAAAGGGGTTAAATTAATTGACGCGTTTTGGGTGGGTGTCCAGCCATGGGGTGTGTCCAGCAATGGGGTGAAATACGTTAGTTAGTAAGATACTAACTGTAGGATATACTATAGTAGTATAATCTTATTAATAGAGTACTTAGGGTAACTAGAATACTGATAATACCTCTAGTAATAAAATACTTATAAAGAGCCTTTTTACTAGTCGATCGAACGGCTTAATCTATAAGATAGTACGTAGGTTATATAAGTTCTATATCTTACCTATATAACTATCTATATATTAGTATCTTTATTTTCTGAATATTGGAATTTACTTACCGCTATTAAGGTATTGACTAATTTCATTAGCGGTTGCCTATGGTTGTATATCCCTTATATTAAGCATCTCTTTTAAGCCTTAAGCTTAGCCGAGCTATCAGTAAAGAGCTCTAGACATCACGACCACTAGTTCTAACCTACGCTTAGTATAGAATAAGGGCTTCCTCAAAAGCAAGTCGATAAGTGTCTCGCCATTTCTGATCCTAATCACTAGAGAGGAAGAATTTGAATTTGTTTACTAGTGCGAGCATTATACTAATTGCGTAGATCTTCCCTCTAATATCATCTACTTAGGAGTAATACTTATCTAGCTTAGACCGACTAGCTTCAAGGGCCACTAGCATCTATTTCTTCCATAGAACGCGCTTTCGGCGTAGCTACACTAGGCCTCGCCCTTACCCGTGGGTATACGGGTTTTACCCGACCCATACCCATTTCTTGGCGGGTTTTGGGTTCAAAGTTCAGACCCAGGGTCGGGTACGGGTTTTGATATTAGACCCGTACCCAACCTGCGGGTTACCCACGGGCTGATAAACAATGCAAACATAGATAATCTTGTGATATACATAAATTGTACATTTCTGTGCTGTATTGATATGTATTTAGCTTACAGGCGGTATACTTTTGAAGGAACTAGATTGAGTATGAACAGCTTCAATTGCATAACTAACTAATAAACTATAAACTGATCATCATGATGCCGTGGGCGCTTTCTAGATCTTCCAGAGACACGCTGTTGAGTCTCGGGTAGAGGAACCTCTTCCTCGTTGTCATTATATCCTTCAATATCCGGTTCAGATGCAACACTTTTTCTCCTCTTTCCAAGAACACGTTCGGAGAGACCTTGCGTTGCTGATTCAGCTTGAACAAGGACTACAACCTCCTGCGTATCATCGATGTTATCCTCCTCATTGTCACTAATCGGCTCCACGGTATCTTCAAGTTGTTGGTCATCTTTCTCTTCATCCTCCACTTCTGTTTCTCCCTCAGAAAGATACTCTTTCCGAAAAGCAAGCGCGTCTTCCTCAATCTGAAATTCTGTTGTACAACGATACAACATAAGCTCCTGAATTGTTGTAGCACTCACTCAGTGAGCCTCGGCGATAGTGACAGACATCCCGAGCAGTTTTAAATAGCCGCTCAACGCCCGCGCCAGTTGCAGGGATCGAGAGAACATCACGCGCGAGCTTTGCAAGTGTGGGGAATGTAGCCTGGTTTTCCTTCCAGAATGTGCGTATTGCTACAGCAGGAGTAGTTGCTAATGTATATTTATTAGCTAAATTTAGTAATTTGTAGAGAGGGTGTACTTACCACCATCAAGATACCTTGCGAGCTCGTCCTGTTGATAAGCTGGAGGTACCGGAAGGCCAATCATATAATCAAGATCTAGGCTTAAACTAAGCGTAGAAGGCTCTTGACTGCTACCGGTAGAGTGCGCCAAAAACCGCAAAACCGCAAAACCAAACCAAACCAAACCGCAAATGGTTTGGTTTTTGGGGCCAGTTTCAGAAACCATTGCGGTTTTTGGTTTTCGAAGCTCAAACCGCAATGGTTCTTGGGGCCCCAATGGTTTGGCAAACGATGCAAACCGGGTGGGTCCTTGTCAGTGCATATTTTATGCGGTCTTTCTCTGTTTCTTTGGGTATTTGACTTTCAAGACATGATGTACGTGAAATATGTTCTTTAGGCTTAGGCACTAGATTTCTGACCGCGGTCAGAAATATAGGGTTCCCTTATTATGGGATTGGCTTTTTGAACGCGGTCAGAATATATGTTTATCTAACTAGTATTGACTTTTTGACCGCGGTCAGAAATTAGTGTAATGACTCATATGGTTGAATTCGCCATCCTGTTAATCGCTAATAATACTGGTATAGATCCTCGTCATGTCTAATCCGTTTCCGAGCCCTTACAGAAGCACGTATCTGAGTGCTTCCATCTTTATTAGAAGGAAGGGGGGGTCAGTATCATGATCGATCATAACCTGTGTACCCTCCCTACCTTGTACCTCTTCCTCTTCCTGGGTTTGCTCTTCCTCGGTATCACTAATTGGATCGACGCTGACTGTATCAGGTGTGATTTCCTTCTCCTCCTTTGCCGCTTCGATCTCGTCGCGAGTGAAGAATTCCTGTAGGAATATTACCTGTTCCTCCTCGATCTCGAATTTTGAAGTACAAAGAAACATCATTAACTCCTGGATAGTTGTTGCACTTAACCTTCCACGGCGATAGTGACATATATCTCGAGCAGTGTTAAAAAGTCGTTCAACACCAGCGCCAGTCGCAGGGACTGAAAGTACATCTCGTGCAAGGGCTGCAAGAGTTGGGAAACGATAGGCATTCTCCCTCCAAAACACCAAAGGCGCTATATCTATAGTAGCTTGGGCATAATTAATATCATATAAAGTAAAGCAGTTAAGGATACATACCACTATCAAGATATTGCGAAAGCTCATCGCCTACTATAGTAGAGCGGGGACGTTTTGGCTTTACCATCGTGTCTAGGCGCGATATTCCTCCCCCTAACAAAAGAGATGGAGGAGATATCAGTTGCTGGGCAAGACGTTCTTTATAAACAGCCAAATGCTCTTCAAGAGACTTCCGGTATATCGTACGCCAACGATCATCCCAATCATCTGTTTGGAAGAACTGGAATTTATTCGCTGGAGCAAGCATTGTAGTGATTGCATAAAGATGCCCTCGTACGTTATCTGTCTCAGAGTAGTACTTGTCAAGCTTCTTTCGCGCAGCTTGTAACGCCTGAAGCATCTGTCGCTTCCAGGTAGTCTTTTTTCGCGTAAGCTGGGTGATTGATAGCTCTAGGTGCTCAAACAGCTTGTTGTAAATCAGAAATACATGATGTGTAGTGGCATCCCGGGTTTTTGATAGTTCGACTGTGAAATCAAAGAAGGGCTGGGTGATAAAGAGAAGGTAGTCAACCTGGCGCCATTCTTCGTCCTCGAGTACCATATCAGGCCGCTCATACTCATCACAAAATGGCTGGAAAAACGATCGTAAGCGTTTTGCACGTCGAAGCATTAGAAACGTAGAATTCCAGCGTGTCTTAACGTCCTGAAGAGGCATAAGCTTTATTGTTTCGCCTTGTAGATTGTAGAAGGTTTCCCGGCGTTGAGGACTTGCATTCACATAGATCGCAAGGTTTCGAATCTAGATATCGTAGTTAGTATAATATGACAGAAATCTGTCTGTATCAAAATGTATGGTAAAACTCAGTATATTGAAACTCTCTAACTAGCAATAAAACAGGATAAACGCGCGGGCTTAAATAGACAAAATCACTAGTCAACACTGCATTTTTTGGTCGGTTATATGAAGCCGACGTTTGTGGAGATTCAGGGTAAATTATATCCGATCGGGTGGTTTAGTACTGTATCTGACCGGGTATTTGGACTCGGTATTTGACATAATATAATAGCTCTAGATTGTATAAATATATACCTTCGATAGCGTATTAGCAATATTTTGCTTGGTTGCATTCACACGCGCTGACTGGGATCGCTGCTCTGTCCACCGTATCTCCGTTGTTTCATTGAGCGGGCAAGCTTTAATATACCCAAGAAGCTCATTAAGGCTTAGCTGAATCACATGGGCAAGACATGGGACCCTAATAAGGGTAGTGTCTTCTGACAGTGCTTGTTGTAGTGTATCAACCAACGTCTGGTTATTTGATGCATTGTCAGTCGTGATTGCGAAGACCCGATCTTCGATCTTATGTCGCAAAAGTATATCGAGGAGTACAGAACTTAGATTCACACCAGAGTGTGATCCGTGAAGGGGTTCAAAGCCGAGAAGGACCTCACGGTATTGCCAGTCCTTGTCGATGAAATAGCCAGTTATAGCCATAAATGCCTGTGTGAAAGGCGAGGTCCAGCAATCAAGAGCAATTGATATTTTTGTATCTTCTGGCAGCATTCTTAGGATTCTTTCCTGTTGTTGCTGTACGGAGGATTGTAGCCGGCGTCGTATAGTCTTTGCTGAAGGGATATCAGGGACCTTCGGTGCAGACTGGGCTATCTGGATTAAGCGGTGAAACCTAGGATGCTCAATCAACCGAAAGGGAAGACGCGCGACCGTAAGAAATGTAAGAAGCTCTTGTTCCCATGTCTCTTGATTGAATTCATTGGCGATCGGCGTATTCTAGTTATAGCCTAGTAATTAGACTAGAACTAATTATAATAATAGACTAGAAACATACCTTGAGCTGTAGGAATCGAGTGATATCTGTCCCTTGACCTTGGGTAGCTTTTATACACCCTGCGCTAGAAAGGTGACTTTTCATAGTTGAGGTTCCTTGACGCTGTTTCTTCCCATCTCTTGTCTCACGGACAAAGTTCGGGTGCTCAAGAATCTGTCCACAGCGCTTACACATAACCTTTGCAGTGCCATCAGAGCTATGGGCGATCTGGTGAAATGCATCCCAGGTACTAGACTGATGTTTCGCGTCCCAGCGTATATGCTGTTTTTTACCGAAGCCTGTCTCTAGCCACCAGGTTACCCAGTCGTTATGGAGCATTTCGTCGTAAAGAAAATAGACCTTCGTACGACCAGGGCCAACACGCGTGAATGTTAAAGGGATTGATGGAGGTAGGGACGGTCGGAGGAAGTCTGTTTCGAATGAAGGTAATATTTCCTGACTCTCAGATAGATCAGGTGTAAAGGGATGATTCTGAGTATAATTGTCGAAATCACTGTCATAGATCGATAAGGACAAGGCAGACTGCTGGGTTTGAGACATGATAAGTATAAAAACACAGCTACTAATGGTAAATACTAAGAGGGAAGGCTCTGACTTACATAGCTTATACAGATTCTATATAGACGCGACCGATAAACAAAGGATCCCTAGGTAAGTGGATATATCACAAATTAATTAATATACTAAACCGCTAATTGGATGATAGTAGCTTACTATATGGGTCAAAACCGCAAGAAACCATTAAAAACCGTAAGAAACCATCAAGAAACCATCAAGAAACCGCAAGAAACCGCAAGTAACCATAAATCATTTTTCCGCCGAAAACTACCTCGAAAATTGAGCCTTAGGCAGCAGCTATATCAGGGTCTCGACAAAATAAGTCACTTCAAACTAATTTTACGGTTTGCATACTTAAGAGTTATTATTTAAATAAGATGATCTTTATAAAAAAAAACAGTTTGTAATTGATTAATATAAGTTATAATCTCACAGTACCTTTATTCAAAAGTTGTAGGGAAAATATGATAATCGGGGAATAATATATATTAACCTGTTATAATAAATATATATTTCCGCGACAAAAAATTGAAGAACTTCTAAGATCCGACAATTTCTACTTTTTATAATTAATATGACAGGCTCATACTAGTACTAGTTAAGGCTTAGGCTCTACCAGCGTAGTATATTTCTGACCTCGGTCAGAAATATTAGTAGAAAAGGTCAGCGCCTACGCGGACATAATATAAAGTAGTTGTGACCAATACAAGTTTAAATAACAGTAATATATTAGCATGAGTCACCCGGTTTATGTATGCCAAGACGTCTATTTTATGCAAAAATGGTTTTTGTTGGGGCCCCATTGGGGAACCGCAGTGGTTTGTGGTTTGGTTGCGGTTTGGGTGGTTGGAAACCGCAACCACTGCGGGTTGGTTTTTGGGGGCAAGGTTTGCCCCCAATTGCGGTTTTTGGCGCACTCTAATCTTCCATACTTTTATTAGTCTAGCTATACGGATCTAGGGGTAGAAGACATACCTTTTTCAATGTATCTGTGATCTGGATACTACCGGAGGTATTGCGCTTATTCTGGAAGGAGTGGGTTTTTTCCTCAGACCACTCTAACTCGATCTCCTTATTGCTTGGTACTGCCTTAAGCTTCCCAAGAAGCTCATTCAGACTCAGCTGGATCACATGCGCGATGCATGGGACGCGGAAGATGGAGAGATCTGATGAATGCTGAGACTGAAGGTGGTCCTGGATACTCTGCATCAAAGTATTGTTATTGGTTGCGTTGTCTGTAGTCACTAACAGGACACGATCTGAGATACCATGCTCTGTAAGGATCTGGGTCACAGTTTTACTGAGATTTTCACCAGTATGGGAGCCATAGAGAGGCTCAAAGCCTAGAAGAACCTCACAGTAATCCCAGTTATGATCGATAAAGTAACCAGTGATAGCCATAAAGGCCTGCTGGAAAGGAGAAGTCCAGCAATCCAAGGCTATTGATAGCCGACACCCCTCTGGAAGTCTCTGTAGAATCCCCTTCTGGTTATTCTGGATTGTTATATCGAGATGACGTCGAATGGTTCGTGCCGATGGAATTGTAAGTTTAGTGGATGATTGTTGAGCAACCTCTAACATGCGGTGGAATTGGGGGTGTTCGATCACTCGAAAGGGCAGATGTGCAGTCGAAATGAATTTCAGAATAGCATCGGAGAGGCGATCTTGGGTGAATGATGTACTAGTGGTACCTGGCTAGATCAAAGTACTCAATGTTAGCTGCTAAATTATAAAGAACTTAACCACTATAGTAACGCCAGTCAAGTACCCTGGTTGACATACCATTCTTTTGATAAGCTGGTCGATTTTTGGGCCACTTTTTTTTGAACATGCTCCAGCTTTGAGGTGCGCTGTCATAGGCGAAGAACCAGCACGCCGGAATCTTGGATGGCCAATTGTACAGAGACATGCCTTGCACATAACCTTCGGCTTTCCATTTTTATCATTCGCAACCTGGTAGAAGCTATCCCAGATATCCGATTTGCTTTTTGATTCCCATCGAATTGTGTTCTTGGTATCAGACTGAGATCCATATTCAGTTGTAAGCCACCAACTGACGAATTTATTGCGTACGTCCTCTATGTTATCACACATAGAATCGGACGGATATAAAACCCAGTGCTTTTGAAGGGGAGGTCCAACGCGAGTAAGGGATACGGGCGCAAAGGTTGAACGAGGTAAACGAGTCGGCGATATCGATGGGACTGGTGTTTGGATACCTAAAAAATCAGAGAAATTATCAGGATAAATCTGATCAGAAGCAAAATCCACATCCGAATTGGTGAATGAGAACTGTGATTGAGACATTGAGAAGTAAACAATTATAATATGTAGTGTAGTAGGGTGCTTAAAAGAATAGAGAGGCTTACATCTAAACCAGTAGATGTTTTCAGGGGTAAAGTAAAGTAAACGTACTAGGATATTCTGACTTAGACTTGCTTTTGATGTGGTTTACCTGAATGATTGGCTATATTGTATAGTTAGTGCGGATATCTTGTGGATATCCGATATCCGCAAGACATCGAAAGTTGCAAAGTCCGCATTTTGAGAACTTCTATCTCGGGTTTCTCAAGTTCTAGTCGTCGAAACGGATTAAAAAGAAAATCTATAGATAGCTAGGACTCTCAGCTTTTATTTGAGCCTAAACTTGAAAGAATTTATCGAATAATGAAGGGTTTGATTTTCCATGTTCTATTTTGTACAAAGTTCATGGTTGATAGTAGTTAAATATATAGTTCCACATGTAACTTACCACAAAATCGTCAATCTACGGCCACCTTTCCAAAAAAACGTCGGACTAAGAAAACTACGACACTGCCTACAAATAATGTATAAGGAGACCGTCGATACATGTCCATTTCCTAAAATTTCAAAGGGTCGACTGTCGATTAAAGGGGTTGGTTCTGTCAGGACCAAACATGCGTTTATTTCAGTGGTAAGGAAATATTGGTAAGCTGCATTAAGATCATGTGACAGGCTATAAGGGGGAAAGTAAGCGAGAGTTATGCTAGTGCGGATACCCTTGGATATCCGCATTGCGGATATGGATATGAACTCATATCCGCAGTGCGGATGTGGATTTCAACTCATATCCAATATCCGCAATTTGCGGATATAAGGATGGACCTGATATCCATTGGAGCGGATATGCCGCAGTCTATTCTGGAGTAGCTATCGATGAGAATGATGACTGTGATCTTGATGCTGCTTGTGCATCCCAGAACCAGCTATTAGAGGAGCTTGCAAAACCAGATGACGACGAGATTGCGCGATATCTTGCTCGTGGAATTGAGCGACAGAAACCTCGACTTTTCTGGAAGGAACATGAGAAGAGCTTCCCAACCCTGGCTAGGATAGCAAGGGACATTCTATCTATCCCTGCTAGTGGTGCTGGTGTTGAACGACTATTCAACTGTGCTCGTGATATCTGTCATTACCGTCGTGGTCAATTGAAGCCGAGTACAATCCGTGGCCTGATGCTACATCAGTTTGCTACCAACTTTGATCTTCGGCAAGAGGAGCTAGGGATTATCAAAGAGCACCTATCCCAAGGTGAAGCTGCTTTGCTAGATCAAACCCGGAGATCATTACCACAGCTTGAGGTCTTAGAGCTAGGCCTTGACAAGTCCCGCCGATTTGGTCCCGCCTTGGCGCCAAGCAGGCGCCAAGGCGCTAGTTTCAGTGCTGCCTTGGCATTATGATGCAGATCACTTTCCTATCTAGGTAGTTTTCTGGCCTAAATAGGTATGGTCGCAGCACCACAGCACCAGAATTCCGTTTGGTGCTGCAGCACCGTAACCAAAAATTGGCTGGTGCTGCGGGACTTGTCAAGGCCTAATGATGATCTTCCAGAGATGCCGGTCGATGGGAGTATGCCAGATCGTTTAGGGCGGATTCGAAAACAGCCAAGGTTACCAGATGGCTTCCAGTTAGATCTGTAAATAGTATATATAAATGAATAAGAAGATTTAAATTCATACAACCCAAAAAGATCCAGATTTTAATTCTTTGACATGACATACCATTACACGAAAAATACGGAGGAAAACATAAAATTAATGCACACCCCTCGAGGTCACGAGTCTAGGCATGTTTGTATTGTTTGATATCCATTGGATATCCGCAAATATCCAATGGATATCAGGTCCATATCCAAATCCGCAAGGCTGCGGATCTTGGATATCAAAAAATATCCATATCCGCAGTTTGCGGATATGGATTGTGGATATCCGCGGATATTGCGGATCGTGCCGCAGTCTAGGTGCAGGTGTGGAACGATTATTCAACACTGCTCGCGATATTTGCCATTATCGCCGCGGTCGTATGAAGTCTGAGACTATTGAAGAGTTGATGCTATTCCTTTGTTCTTCAAGATTTGACCTTGAATTACATGAGGCAAAAGAGCTTGAACGTAGACCTTGCCAACTCCCATGGACCCACTCCCATGAGAAAGTCTTGGCGGTCAAAATCAATGCCAAGACCGAATATCACTACCTATTTAGGTAATTGCATTACCTAAATAGGCTTAGCGTAGTCACATGGGAGTGATGGGACCAGGATATGGGACCAAAATTTTCTTAGTCCCATGGGAGTTGGCAAGGTCTACTTGAACGATTCTTCTTTTTGAATGAGATCGAAGCATTAAGAGAGGAAAAGGACGATAAGCTTGATGATGTTGAATTTGAACAGATTAGTGATACAGAAGAACAGCCTGAGAGCTCGGGGGGTTTGATTGATGTTGATGATGATAATACTGGTGATGATGATGCTGGCGATCCTCCATTGCCAATTTATAGTACTCAGCCACGTATGTCAGGGAGGAAAAGGAAGCATGTAGAGGATGATATGTATCAGTCTCATTAGTTTACACTGGATTTAATCATAATACATTGATATATGCGTGAACGAATCAACGATTTATTGAATTTGAAGTGAACGATGTAATCGAAATACTCAAAATTACTGGGAATTCCTGCATTATTTATGCAGTCACGAGAAATTGGCATGTTTGCACTGTTTAGTCGTAGGGGGGGGGCTCGGGGGCCCCCCCTTCGAGCTGTGGGCCCAAGCCTAAAGCCCGAAACTCGCTGTGGGCTTTGACCTTAGGCTCGAAACCCGACCCTTTTGAGGGTCGGGTCGGGTCGGGTTTCGGGCTTTTCGAGCTTTGCGGAAGTCTAATCTTATATTCTACCAGGGTTTCAAGGACAATCCCACTTAGGTATAAACCTGTATGAGAGCCCTGAAGTGGCTTAAATCCAAGTAGAACCTCTTGGTATACCCAGTCACAATCAATGAAATAGCCAGTGATAGCCATAAATGCTTGGTTGTAAGGAGAAGTCCAGCAATCTAATGCAATCGAAATTTTGGCATCACTTGGGAGCGTTTTGAGGATAGACTGCTGTCGTTCTTTGATGATATCATGTAGACGACGACGTATAGTGGTAGCAGAGGGAATTGGAGGGAGGAATGGCGCGGAGCGGGCTAATCGGAACAGATTGTGAAATGATGGATGTTCGATTAGGTGGAATGGAAGGCGATTAAGCGTAAGAAATTGGAGAAGATGCTCTTCCCAGGCTGAGTGCGAAAAAGGGGCTTCCGATGGGGTATGGTCCTTTATTTTTGATTGTGTTAAATCATAGAATAGGAGAATTATGTAGGCTAGGAGACATACTACCTTTTGGAGGAATTTGGTAATTTCTCCTTTCCCTCCCTGTTGAGCTTTACGGCAGCCAGCTGTTTTCAAATGCTTCAACATTGTTGATGTACCATGATAGCCTTTTCCACTAGGTGATAGAGAATGCGGATGCTCAAGGACCTTTGAGCAGCGCTTACACATCACCTTAGGCGCACCGTCTTTGGAATTGGCGACTTGGTTGAAGTCACTCCAAATATTTGAGTTACGGTTTGAATCCCAAGCAAGATTGCTTTTCCGCCCATAATCGGTCTGTAGCCACCATTCAACCCATTCTTCATGTGCCATTGCATCGTATAGTACATAGGCCTTCCTCCGATCGGGGCCAACGCGAGTAAAAGATGGTGGGATTGGTGGAGGATTTAATGGTCGAAGGAAGTCTGAATCAATATTATCAACTGGTTCAGCTGTGAGCTGGGAACCAGATGGGGTTGCAACTTGGGAGGAAGGTATAAGATAGCTGAAATTATCTGTATCCCCATCATAAAGAGTAGGTAGAAAGTCAGAATGCTGGCTTTGGGACATCTCAACAGGCCCTGTAAGGGGGTAATACTTCAGAGAGAGGACATACTTACACAAGAAGGGAATCTGAATAAAAACCTCAGTCCTATAGTAAAGGAGAATTGATTAATCAAATAGAGAGGTTTACCCCAGTTTCATATGATTGGCCATAGAGTATTATTTAGATGGGTCCGACCTAACAGAACCCAACGAAACCCATTGATAACCCATTACAACCCATCAAAACCCATTACAACCCATCAAAACCCATTACAACCCATCAAAACCCATTATAACCCATCAAAACCCATTGATAACCCATTATAACCCATCAAAACCCATTGATAACCCAGCAAAACCCAATTCCCACATTTTCAGCCCTAAATATTTTGAAAACACCTCAGGTTCAACACTAGAGAAGGCCTTATAATTCATGATCAGAACGATTGCTAGCCTTACTAGCTACAACTCTGCTTTTCTTAATAGATAATACAATTTGATTGACATATGCAAAATAAGATAATGAACAGAATGACGATAGAATTCTATGATACTTGCGTAGGGAGATTTACTACCAGTGGTAGTCTACCACTGTTGCAGTCATGTACATTGTAAATATATATATCTACATCTTCGTCCCAGACAGTTATGACTCAAACCTAGTCAAATATACCAATCAACACATTATACGTTTTAAATAATAAAAGAGATATATTCAACTTGACTCAAAAAAAAAAAAGAACCAGAGCAGAACTTGATTTATTGGCTTGGTTTGGATTGATTCCATGGGCCTTTGGTTCTTGTTGCGCTCAAGATGTACTTGCGAGGCAAAGTGATTGTATGTATGAACTGGAAAGGTTGTAAAATACAGTGTTTGATCGCAATATTGATTACTTAGCCTCTTTATGAACGCCAAGGCCGACGTTTTATGTACAAATGGGTTCAAATGGGTTCTTGATGGGTTATTGGGTTTAACCCATTGGGTTTTGGGTTGGGTTGGGTTTTGGGTCGAGACCTCCGACCCAAAATGGGTTCTGCCGAAGTCTACCCCTTCCTATGCTTGTTCATAGATGATGTGCCTGTATGAGCAGCTGCTGGATGATCAAGAACCTTCCGACACTGCTTGCACATCACACCTGGCTTCCCATCTTTAGTATTGGCCACTTGGTCGAAATTATTCCAGCATTCTGCTTGATGGCGCGCGTCCCAGTTTACGCGTTTAGACTTCCCAAATTCTGTCTGAAGCCACCATTCAACGAATTCCTTACTCATTATATCACAGTATAAGGCAAAGGAATTGATACGGTCGGGATTTAGTATCGTAAGACAAGGAGGTAAAGGTATACGTTGCGAAGAGCTGAGAGGGGCGAACTGATGACTATCGCGTGCCGATGTTAAGGTTTGTTGACTTCCTGACGCGTAAGGGGTTATGAATGGTGTATCGTTGGGGAGAAGGTATTGAAGAGCGTCTAACGAAGCCCCCTCGTAGTTTGAGGAAGCATAAGTGTCAGAAAATTGTGACATATTCAATATAGGTAAATATAAACGTAGTAAGGAGTAGATGACTTACAGTAAATTCTTTTTTATAATCAGAGTGTAAAGGACTAAAATGTACTATTTTTACTAAGTAGATCTATCAACCTATTCAATAAACTATTACTATTGGTTAGTTTATGAGGGTCACCCGCAACGAACCTCGTTTAGACCCTTAGCGAACCTCATGTTTCTGACCTCGGTTGCAAAATAGACAGTGTATCCAGTTATTATACAAGCCTTCTAAACCTCATGTTTCTGACCGAGGTCAGAAAATAGATAGTATATCTAGTTATTATATAAAGTCTTCAAACTGGTTTGGATATAATTCTCTTATATCCAAAGGGTAGAAATAAAATATATTTCTTTTAAGCAATATCACATATGTAGATATATATCTGCAATATATATTTCTATTATGATACAGACTGATTACTTCTACCTCACTAAGTACCACTTCCCTACGGTCGCATAGTATAAAAAAAGCCCAGAACTAAGAGAACCATACTGGAAATGTAATATCATCAAATAATTTTAGAATATTTAACAACTTGAATGGTTATAAATTGGTGCTCATAATCCAGTGGACAAAACATGTGTAAATAACTGTATTTTATTAAGATATGTAAGCAGTTTTATCCATCTTAATTAGGATTAGCGCTCGGAATTTATGCATCCGAGGGTCGCTGCGGGTCTTGGAGGGTCACCCGCGAGCGACCCTGACCCTCGGAGGGTCGGGTGGAGGGTCCAAGATCATGGACCACCCGGAGGGTCACTGCCAGGTCTAGCTCCAGTAGCGTTTCTATAAGAATACCACTTAAGTAAGAGCCGGTATATGTTCTATGAAGCGGCTTAAACCTAAGTAGTACCTCACGATAAACCCAATCACTATCTATAAAATAGCTAGTGATAGCCATAAATGCCTAGGAGAATAGGGATGTCTAGTAATTAAGCGTAATAGATATCTTTAAGCTAGGAGGTAGCGTACGAAGGATACACTATTGCCGGTCTTTGACTAGACTACCTAGTCGGCGACGGATAGTATCGATAGATAGGGTAGATTGCGCTTTACGGATGATGCGTTTAAATAATGGATGCTCGATTAGATAGAATGGTAGCCGGTTTAGCGTAAGAAACTAAAGGAGATCCTCTTCCCAATCTTATTATAGGAATAGTACGCTTACTATAATTTCCCCCTAAGTAAAGATTAATCAGTAATTAGTATTATTGCTTGGTTTTATGATATAAGATATACCTTTGTTTATAGAAAGCTTATGACCTATGACTTCTTCCCTTTATCCGACTATAAATAACCAGCTGATTTTCGATGCTTCTAGATAGTCGATGTACTATGATACTACGCTTTACCTATGCTATTTAGACTTAGAGTATAAGGATGCTCTAGAATCTTTCCATAGCGCTTATATATAACCTTTGGTGCACTATCTTTAACCTAAGCTACCTAATTATAGCTATTCTAGATCTCTATATGGCGCTTCGAATCCTAGTTAATCTTACTTTTCCTCCCATAGTTAGTCTCTAACCACCAATCCACAAAATCACTATGTGATATTATCTCGTATAGGATAAACCCTTTCCTACGGTCGGGTCCGACACGTTTCAATGAAGATAGTATAAGGAGGGGGTCTTCTAGTCTTCGAAAGCTCGAGTCGATTATATATTGACTTATAGATAGAGTGATTTGCCCCGTCGAAAGAAATGAAAGATCATTAAGATCCCCACTATAGAGCGATGATGTAAAATCTAAAAGTTAGCTTTAAGACATAGTATAAGAATGATATAAAAGATACAAGAAGGGCTATAAGGAGAGAAATTCTTTCACATACAAAGGTAGAAAGGCACCAAAGGTATACGATTTTCTAGGATTGTTGACATATCAAGTCGAGTAAATCATCCTACTCCCGCTTATTACTTTATTATTTTAGGTCTTAAGAAATACCCCTAAGATAAACCTAGATAACCTAGTGATAACCTAGTGATAATTTAGTGATAACCTAGTAATAACCTAGTGGACCTAGTCGAACCCCAATTCCCACTCTAGTTTCACAAAGACTTCCCAAAAATCTCATCCTACCCTCCCTTAGACTTTAGTATATCCGCTCTTATCATTGAGTAATCCTCAAAAAAAGTTTAAGTTAGAATATACTAATATAGATATAAGCCTCTCTATCTCTTTATAGACTAGATTCTAACCTTGGTTAAAGACTGAATTTCTAACCGCGGTCAGAAATTACTATTATATGTTATACTACAATGAGTGCTATGAGCACTACTATAAGTAATGCTTAGCCTTCCACCTATAATTTCTAACCACGGTTAGAAATTACTATTATATATTATACTTCAACGAGGAGTACTATGAGCACTATTATAAGCAATGCTTAACCTTCCACCCATAATTTCTGACCGTGGTTAGAAATTATACTCACCTAGTGATATTCAAGAAATTTGAGTACCAAGTAGGATAGAGTATATAGTTCAAAGTATGGAAGCTTAAAGATGTAGGGCTAATATATGTTGAAAATATATATCTATAAAGCGGATAGATATACTTTGTATTCTAGATAGAATATACCCCTATACCTATTAAAACTAGCAGCTAACAAATAATACTTTCCTATATAGGACAAAATAATTCATAGGGTAATTAACCCTAGACTAGATATACTTCTTTTAAAACGAGAAGATTTCTTAACCTTTCCATCATCTTAATGGTAAAGATTATAGTATTTCGATGTAGGAACCATGATAGATAAAAATGATAGTATGTTATTTAAATAGTTATGATAAACTTTATGCAGAAACTAGGTCGAACTAGGTCTTTACTAGGTTTTCTAGGGCCCTAGTGACTAGGTCTAGGTTGGGCCTTGGTTATAAACTTTTGACCTAGACCCAGACTAGGTTGGGTTCTGGGTCGCGACCTTCGACCCAAATTGGGGTTTGCGGAAGTCTAATCCTAACTACGTAGATATGGCCTTTAAGGTTATCTATCTAAGAGTAATACTCATCAAGCTTTAAGCGACCGGCTATAAGCCTACCTTTTAAAGGAATTAGGTAATTTCTTCTTTCCCTCCCTATTAAGCTTTACGACAACCGACTATTTTTAAATGCTTCAACATTGTTGATGTACCGTGATAGCCTTTCCCATTGGGTGATAGAGAATGGGGATGCTCAAGGATCTTTAAGCAGCGCTTACACATCACCTTTCGCGCACCGTCTTTAGTATAGGCAACTTACTCGAAATCCTTCTATATACTCGAGTTGCGGCTTGAATCCTATACAATCTTGCTTTTCTACCCATAATTGGTTTATAGCCACCATTCAACCCATTCTTAGTATACTATCTCGCTATATAACACGTAGGCCTTTCTCCGATCAGGGCCAACGCGGGTTAGAGAGGGAGGAATCGGTGGAGGGTTAAAGGGTCGAAGGAAGTCTAAATTGATGTCGTCAAAAGGCTTAATTGTGAGCTGACTACTAGTAGGGGTTAGGACTCGAGATAAGGGTATAAGATAGCTAAGATTATCTATGTCCCCATCATAAAGAGTAGGTAGAAAGTCAGAATGCTGGGTTTAGGAAATCACAGCCGTAATTAGAAGATAAAATAACATAGATGCAAGGAAGCAATAGGAGACATTCTATACTTATAGGGAAAAGGGGATCTAAATAATTTACACCTAAGTCCAAAGTCCTATAGTAAGGTTGATAGATTAATAGAACTATATAATATGATTAGGTATATAAACCTTTTTAAATAGGTCAACCCTAATAGAACCTATCAAAATCTATCAAAACCTATGGATTTCTAACCTTAGTCAAAGACTACATTTCTAACTACGGTTAGAAATTACTATTATATGTTAGACTATTATGAGCACTACTATGAGCACTGCTATAAATAGTGCTTAATCTTCTACCCATAATTTCTGACCTTAGTTAGAAACTACTATTGTGAGCACTGCTATGAGCAATACTTGACCTTCCACCTATGATTTCTGACCGCGGTTAGAAATTATACTCACCTAGTGATATTAAATAAATTAAAGTACTTAGTAGGATATAATAGTTATATGGTTAGAAGTATAGAAGCTCGATGTGGTCTAAAATGTAGAAGTTGGATCATCTAACTTAGATGTAGTTTGTAACCTCATGAGATACTCTACTGATTTAACTAGTGATATAATTAAATATGCATAATAAATAACAAATATGATATTTGTATATTATGGACTATATACCTACGTAGGTAGATGAAACACCATTGCAAAAATATATTTTGACAACATTATATTGTCAAAATATATATCTACATGTAGAGTGTTCGAGTTATAAATATAGTGTTTGGTCGGATTTGAGTTGTAAAATACACTATTTGATCGGAATCTTGATGACTTAACTTCTCTATGAACGCCAAGGCCGAGATTTTATGCAGAAGCGGGTTCAAATGGGTTATGGAGGGCGGAACCCCAAACCCATTTTTCCGAAGTCTAGCTCTCACTCTACTAACCCCTATGACTACCCGTCGTCGTCTTCGATCAATTGTTTAAACGGAGCAACAAAAGCTACTCTCTAACCTTCCTACTAGCGCTAAACTCTCAATCGCACTAGATTGCCAGACCTCGCCATTTCAATAGGCATTTATAGCGATTATAGGTTATTTTGTTGATCAAAAATGGGACTATTAAGAGATCCTTCTAGGCTTTATGCCTATCCATGGTCAACATACCGGTGCCCATCTCACCGAGATTCTACTTAAGGTTCTTCAAGAGCATTAGATTATTGGCAGAGTGATCTCAATCACTACTAATAATGCATCTAATAATAAAACGATGGTTGAGAGTCTTTACGAATAAATATAGCGGGTAGGTCCCCCTTTGTCAATAGAGATCATTCGAGTTCCCTATTTAGCATATATGATCTAGCTAAGTCTCAAAGATCTACTTAGGATAATGAAGGTTAACCTAAAAAACGACAAAACTACGACTATATAGTTAGAAAAAAAAACGGTAATGCTTTACAATAGGCAAAACGATAGAAGGGTATAGTCTATACACTTATAAAGATATATCTCCTCTTCTAATTTAAGTCCTAAGCTAATCTCTTTCACTTTATTAGGTTCGTGCTTTTGCTATGTTCATCAATGCTAGTTAGTCCACAACGACGGGATGCATTCCTTACCCTCTAAGATGAAGAGCTAAAGCTCGCACTAATTTAGGATGTGCGGACTCGATAGAATTTAATATACCTTATGCTTCAACGTACTAATCGTCTATGGGCTACCTTCTAGCGGTACTACATAGAGCATTAACGGCCAAAGTTCCATTTAAGTAAAGGTGAGTGGCGGTAGATTAACTACCTACCTTATATCATAAAGCCTTTCTACAAATTCACCATTGGCCTATCGAAGATTAAGACTACAACGATACATAATATATTTTCGGTCTATAATCGGCTATTTGGCCATTTTGAATAGTCAATTACCCACCTTTATCATAAATAGGTACCTTAAAAAAGGCTATACTCCATGCCCTCGAGGCTGGAAGGTAGAGATTATTAGTTAGTATACTATAAATCGATAGAAGAAGCTCACGGTAGTCTATATATAATTAGGACAATTCTTACACCGTAGTATAAACTAAAGTTCCTCTAAACACTAGACTAGCAAGATAAGGTTGAACTTAAGGGCGACCTCTCTACTTAGTCTAAAATCTATAAGAATTCTCTTCGCCGTTATCTTAAGGAGTATTCTAAACGCTAGCCGGAAAGGTAGATACTACCCCCCTAGAGATCTGCAATGGTGGAGACTAAAGATAAGATGATAAGCCTTCTTACGGAGGATCAACCCTTACTTAATACCACTAGTACGGAAGGTAATTAGGTGGTAAGAATAATTAAAGGGATACCTAAACCTTGGTAGGTTTATCATATTCTTATCCTTATTTATACTAATGATTAATAGAATAGAGCTCGACAAACCTGTCACTTCTAGAGGGAGAACGCGTATATCTTCCCAACCCTTACTTCACTTAGGACGTTTTCTCTATTCCTAATATAGGTATAGGGGTATAGCGCCTTTTTAGTACTACGCGTGATATCTACCATTATCGCCGAGGCTTATTGGATGAAATAACAATCCAAAATCTAATGATGCTTCGCTATTTATCGCAGTTTAACATCGAAGCGGAGCCTAATAAGGACGTTTAAAACGAGACTATGCTAAACATAGATAAGCGTACTAAGAAGGGTAAGTAAAGGGAAGTAGTACTCCCTAAATATACCCCGGACCCGATTAGCGATAGCGAAGATAGTGATTATGTTAATCTAGACGAGGTAACCCAAGCTCAATTAGAGACCTCTAACCATAAGGAGTCCCTTCCTACGGCTGGATTAAGCTAGGTACGCCCCTGGAGAGGGGATGATGATGTATATGAGTATGGGACTTAGAGATAGTATTGAATAAAAAGCACTGAAAATATAATTGATACGAAGCATTTTGAACATAATTTTCAACTTAGTTATTATTCATTGAATCACCAATGGTGTGATTTACCATCTCTCAAGATAATCTCAATACCTAAAATTATAGTCCCATTATTGATAACTTATGTAGGTCACGTTTTTGGGGATGTTTGCACTGTTTATAGTCCCATGGGAGCGGACCAGAGCTCTTGGTCCCATGCTTGGCACTCCGATGGGATGACTCCCATGGGACTTGTCGAGGTCTACGAGCCGCCCATAATAAGCGAGTCGCCCATCCCGAAACACATAGTAGATGCGATAAATTACTTTATATTTCAACAACGGCTGTCTATATCAAGTTTACTTAATATATTCATGCCGTTTATGTAATATTTAGACTCCCTAGAGAGTCTAGAGAATATTGATGCCTTGGTAGTTGCGATATATATATTTCTAGCTTTGAGCATTGTAATTTTCAACACCACGATAATGCAGCCTTCCAATTATATTGATATTGATATATATAGTCTAGAAGCCTTATCGATAGTTATCGAATCACTATAAAATTTGAATAATAACGTGATCGTAGCAATACAAGGTTGCAAAATATCACATTTACTATGTGTTCTGGGGGTGGGCGGCTCGCTTGTGGAATATGTTAGTTAACTAATTTTCTAATACTTAGTTATACTTCCTTAAACCACGAGGGGGTATCATTAGACGCTCTTTGATACCTTCTCCCTAACGATATATTATTTACCACCCCTATTATATATACTAACTATTCCTTTACCGCGAACCAGCTATCAGCGGATAAAGGTATTTATTAATAAATACCAATAAAAACTCACTACTAAAGGTAAAAGCTTTCCCTTATACTAGATAGGTTATTAGACGTTCCTATTTTAATAGGCGTTTATGGTAGCAACAAGCTACTTTCTAGACGAAGATTAGGAGTACTAAGAGGTTCTCTTTAGCTTCGACCTACTCTCTGGTATATGTTCTAGGTCGACTCTTAGTAAGGTTATTACTTAGATACTATAAAAATATAATATTCTTAATCGAGTACTCATAATTACTACTAATAATAGCTTAAATAATATAACGCTAGTTTAGGCTCTCGGTATAGTAGAGTATAATGAATGGTGTGAAGGAGATCATATATAAATTACGGATAACTATTCAGATATCAAAGGATATATTAACAGTGGTAAACTATATTATAACTCACTTCCCAAATCGCTGTAAATCGTGAGATAGTTGATTATCTTATATTTGCCTCTTAAATGATCTATAAAAAGGGCATTGCCTTACTCTTTGATGTAATAATAATAACATACTTCTGAATATATTCTTGCTTCTTATCTGTCGATAACTCATATTTAGGAATCCACTCCGTGGTGTGATACGTTAGGCTATAAACGACTTAGTAAGTAAGGACTATCTAACTAAGTACTAGTTAGTTAACGTATTTCACATGCGAGCTGGACACACAAGCGAGCTGGACACCCCACCTAAAACGCCTCCCTAAATTTGCACTTAATCAATTCAACCACCTACCATGCCACCAATTCGCTCCCGAAGCTCTAAAAATTCAATAGAGCAAGAGGGTAGAATCTTACTAGCTATCCAGGCTATTAAGAATCAAGAGATCACCTCTATTCGTGAGGCAGCGCGCCGATTTAATATACCGAATTCAACGCTCTCTACACGTCTCCATGGGGTACAAAACCGCGCGATTTCTCGCGCTAACTCACATAAATTGACCGAAACTGAAGAGGAATCTCTTGAAAAATGGATTCTCTCTATGGATCTACGTGGAGCAGCCCCCCGGCCTTCTACTGTTCGAGAAATGGCGAATCTTCTCCTTAAAAAGCGCGGAACTACCCCGGTTCTTTCGGTCGGCGAGAATTGGGTTACAAACTTCGTTAAAAGACGTCCTCTCCTCTCCTCCCGATTCTCGAAACGGTATAACTACGAGCGTGCGAAATGTGAAGACCCGAAAATCATTCAAGAGTGGTTTAATCTCGTTCAAAAAACAATGCTTCAATTTGGAATCGACCCCGATGACGTTTATAACTTCGATGAGACTGGTTTCGCGATGGGATTAACTGCAACTGCGAAGGTTATTACGAGGAGTGAATACTACGGTCGGAGGCCGGTTTTACAACCTGGAAATCGTGAATGGGTGACGGTAGTTGAATGTACGAATGCTTCTGGCTGGGCCCTTCCGCCGTGTATGATTTTTAAAGGCAAAGTCTTTATTGAATCATGGTTTGACGGCCTCCCGGAGGATTGGCGCTTCGAAGTTAGTCCTAACGGCTGGACCTCTGATGAAATTGGACTTCGTTGGCTTGAAAAGCTCTTTATTCCTTCGACTTCTTTACGTACGAAGGGAAGGTATCGGCTTTTGATTCTTGACGGTCACGGAAGTCATTTAACGCCTAAATTTGACGAAATTTGTGAGCATAATAATGTGATACCAATATGTATGCCAGCGCATTCATCTCATCTTTTACAACCTCTTGATATTGGTTGTTTTGCGGTGTTAAAACGTGCCTATGGTCGGATGGTTGAAACCAAGATGCGGAACGGGATCAATCATATTGATAAACTTGACTTCCTCGAAGCATACCCTCTCGCACGAATTGAAGCTTTTAAATTGGAGACTATTAAGAATAGCTTCGGAGCAGCTGGTTTAGTCCCTTTTGACCCGGAAAGAGTGATCTCAAAGCTCGATATTCAGCTTCGAACCCCTACCCCCCCTCCGAGTAGGGGGAGTGATTCAAGCCGAAATTTTACACCAAAAACCCCCTATACCGAGAAAGAACTACGTCGACAGGCTTCATCGATTAAAGCTTTACTTCGTACACAGTCTCGCAGCCCACCTAGCCCGTCAGATCGTTCATTAAACCAGCTTGTGAAAGGCTTCCAACTCCAGATACAAAGTCATATTCTACAAGCGCAAGAAATCAAGGAATTAGGCGCCGCCAACGAGAAGCAGAAGCAAAAGCGTACTAGATCTCGGAGGCATATACCTACCGAAGAAGGCCTTTCAGTTCACGAAGCCTCTATATTGATTATGCAGCAACAAGGAGCAACTGAAGCACCTCCCCCCGGCCCCGGCATAGCTGGAGAATCGACTATTCAGCCACGTACGCGGCCCCCCCGGGGATGTGGAATATGCAGATTGCCAGGGCATAGAAGAGAAACATGTCCAGATAGACCAGTTAGTTAGTTTATTTAATTTAATGGCGTTATGGTTGAGATAAATGCATTTAAATTTAGTAGGGTGGGTGGGGTGTCCAGCTCGCTTGTGTGTCCAGCTCGCATGTGAAATACGTTAGCTATTTAAAGCTATTCTTAATAGTCTTTAATTTAAAAGCTTTAATTAGTACGAGGGGGTATACTTTGAGGAAGTTAAATTTATAGACATAGTTAATCCTATATCCTATTTTTATCTCAACTAACCGACTATATAACTAGGCCTTGACAAGTCCCGCCGATTTGGTCCCGCCTTGGCGCCAAGCAGGCGCCAAGGCGCTAGTTTCAGTGCTGCCTTGGCATTATGATGCAGATCACTTTCCTATCTAGGTAGTTTTCTAGCCTAAATAGGTATGGTCGCAGCACCACAGCACCAGAATTCCGTTTGGTGCTGCAGCACCGTAACCAAAAATTGGCTGGTGCTGCGGGACTTGTCAAGGCCTATATATAACTAATCCTTTTAATATAGCAAAATAGCTAATATCGAGAGCCTATAAAAGATAAGAGTACGGAGGTATATTGTGAAGGGCTACTGTCGAATTGATTCAATTGAACGGTGCCTGCATGCTGTTTAACTAAAGCTTAGGGAGTTATACTGTGTGGAAGCTCGTTGGTGATGTTGTGTCCTCTAAGGCGGTGGGCGCGGGCATGGCCCGCGCTTTACTGCCTATAGTTTCTGACGTGGGGGTCTAGCGATGAGCACGGGCAGAGCCTGGGTCTTAGTACTGGCATGAGCCCGTTACATATATAAATTATTATACCTTATTTTACTCGCAAATTTTATCGAATCTAGGCGTTAAATAGCTTCTATATCCATTAAGAACTAGAAGCTTATACCCCTTTATATATAGAGAAGTACTGGAAATAAAAAAGCTTCTTAAGCTAATAAACTCCTATTTTATCTAAAGTCTAACTATTGGGACTAGCGTAATTCACTACCGAGTCGGCCACCCAAACCAAACGCGTCCATCAATTAGCACTTAGTCAATTCAACCACCCACCATGCCACCAATTCGCTCCAGATCCTCTAGCAATTCAGCAGAGCAAGAGGGTAGGATTTTATTAGCTATTCAGGCCTTTAAAAATCAAGAAATCAGCAGTATTCGCGAGGTAGCACGCCGATTTAACGTACCACGTTCAACTCTCCAAGATAGACTACGTGGTCTCCAACACCGCGCGATTTCTCGCGCAAATTCGCATAAATTAACAGAAATTGAAGAGGAATCCCTTCGAAAATGGATTCTCTCTATGGATTCTCGTGGAGCAGCCCCCGTCCCTCCACTGTCCGAGAAATGGCGAATGTTCTTCTCGAACAACGTGGAACTACCCCAATTCTTTCGGTCGGCGAAAATTGGGTCACAAAGTTCGTTAAAAGAGAACCTCTTCTTTCATCCCGGTTCTCAAGACGTTATAATTACGAACGCGCGAAATGTGAAGACCCAAAAACTATTCGAGAGTGGTTCGATCTTGTTCAAAAAACAATCCTTCAATTTGGAATCGACCCCGATGACGTTTACAACTTCCATGAGACTGGTTTCGCGATGGGTTTAACAGCAACCGCGAAGGTTATTACAAGGAGCGAGTACTACGGTCGGCGCTCGCTTTTACAACCTAGAAATCGTGAATGGGTAACTGTTATTGAGTGTACAAATGCTTCGGGGTGGGCCCTCCCTCCGTGTGTGATTTTTAAAGGCAAAGTCTTCCTCGAATCTTGGTTCGATAGCCTTCCGGATAACTAGCGATTTGAAGTTAGTCCAAACGGTTGGACCTCTGATGAAATTAGACTTCGCTGGCTTCAAAAGCTCTTTATTCCGATGACTTCTTCGCGTACGAAGGGGGGTATCGACTTTTGATACTTGACGGACACGGCAGCCATTTAACCCCGAAATTCGACGAGATTTGTGAGCAAAATAAGGTGGTACCGATCTGTATGCCACCTCACTCCTCTCACCTTTTACAGCCTCTCGATATCGGCTGTTTTGCGGTATTAAAACGATCATATGGTCGACTAGTTGAAATGAAAATGCGGACCGGGATCAACCATATCGATAAACTTGACTTCCTCGAAGCGTACCCCCTCGCACGGATTGAAGCCTTTAAATCGGAGACTATCAAGAATAACTTTAAAGCAGCTGGTTTAGTACCTTTTGCACCCGATCGAGTGATCTCGAAGCTAAATATTTGTCTTCGAACACCGACCCCCCCTCCGAGCCGGGGGAGCGAATCAAGTCGAAATTTTACACCAAAAACACCAGCCACAGAGAAGGACTTACGTCGACAGGCTTCGTCAATTAAAGCTTTACTTCGTACAAGATCTCGAAGTCCACCTAGCCCATCAGATCGTGCATTAAACCAACTTGTGAAGGGCTTCCAAGTCTCAATACATAACGCTATTTTACTAGCGAAAGAAAACAAGGAATTACGCGCTGAAAATGAGAATAAGAAGCAAAAGCGCACCCGATCTAGAAGGCATATACCCTCCGAAGAAGGACTCTCAGTTGAAGAAGCCTCTGCATTAATTATACAGCAACAGGAAGTAAATGAAGCACCTCCCCCCGGTCCCGGTATACAGGGAGAATCGGCTATTTAGCCACGTACGCGCCCCCCCCCGGGGGTGTGGGATATGCAGATTACCAGGGCATAGAAGAGAAACATGTCCAGATAGACCAATTAGTTAGTAAAATTAATTTAATGGCGTTTTCGTTGAAATAATTGTAATTGAAATCTATAACTTGGATTGGGTGGCCGACTCGGTAGTGAATTACGTTAACTTGGATTCGCTAGTTAACTAGCTAGTATATATAGATCTACTATAGTTAATAAAGATCGGAGAAATAAATAAATAGGAAGTTAAGAAAGTCCTTTAACACTAGAACGTATTACTAGAAGCTTCAATACTAGGTATAGTAGGTCGGGTATAATCTTAATCTATAATAGTATCCCATAGAAAATTTTAAATATAACTATACTAGAAAGGAGCTAAGAATTCCATACGTAATACCCCTCGAAGGCTAGTGCCATAATACGCCTATAGGAATAGATCGATACTATAGATAATCGATTCTGCGATAACTATATCGATAACGATAAACCTATATTTAGGGGTTATATAACGATCTAGATTCTACTAACCCTTACTACGTTAGAGCTATTTCCCTTTTAGGATATTTACCTCGCTTCCTAGGTAAGGGAAGCTATATTTATATTGTATGAGGGGGGCCTATATAGACTTCCGCAAAGCCCAACTTTGGGCCCAAGGTCCGGGCTCGAAACCCGACCCTCAACGAGCTGGGGGTCGAACTTTTTGGGCTCGACCCGGACCCCGGCTCGAAGGGGGGGGCTCGTCGGGCCCCCCCCCTGGGCTCGAAATTGCATAAACCATGGTCTTGGCGTTCATAAAATGGCTGAATCACCCAAATAAATGACAGTCTTTTACCCATGTTTTGGTTCAAACATGGAATTCTACTCCATTATCATAATCAGGAAGGTGAAATATTTGGAAATTCTAGTGAATAGATGTTTATCTTTGATATATTAGCATAATAACTAAGCTTTATAACTATATAGATCAATTTGTTGGAAATGTTCTACGCTTATGAGTTGATACCTGCTGAGATATATATTCTGTACTGGGAACCATGTATATCTTCATGGTCGAGTATCAATCTCAGATCAATATCAATTATAAGTGGCTTGACTTATTCAAATTTTATATGAAAAGAAAGTCTATGCCTTTATGATTTCTAGGAACATTTTAGATTGCTAGTCCTAATGGTTCTGGATAAGCTACCTATGTTTAACAATTTCTCATGGCTAATCAGTTGAAATATTTTGAGGAAAATCAACTTCTAACGAGCTAGGAATAGGCCGGGAATGGGCTTTTTACGGGTTATTAGTGGGCTTTACGAGCTTTTCTCGAGCTTTATGGGCTCTTTTTCGAGCCGGTCCCACTTATTGTAGACAATTTAACTAATCATCTATTACTATTATCACCCTCTATTTTGATCTATCGATTATTGATTTAACTAGCCAAGTAACACTTCTAGGTGGTCGAGCTTCTTGTAACGTATCAACACTCCTTCATGGATTCTCAAAAGCCCTTGTTACGCACTGCTAACTGGTCGCAGTTAGGTTAGATGGGTTTCGGGTATACTTGCCTTAATACTCCTCAGGTATCCAACGTCAACGATCTGTCTAGAGGAATCAGATTCGGCTCTATTTAGAGGATTGAAGATTCGGGTCCGCTATAGATCGGCTACTAGCTAATTGAATGATCTAGCGTAAGGGGCTCGTTAATGATACTAATACGATAGACTGAAGAAGGTGGAGGGTTTCCCGCTTAGGAGAACGAAACCTAGGATGAAGGGCTAGCCTTAGCATATAGTTCAAATTGAGACATACTCGAATAATAATTCCACCAAAATAGAAGAGGGTATAAAAAGGATATCTCTAAGGCCTACCTTCACAATTAGGAGAGTCGCGTCTAGCTACTAGTAGATTCTAAACAATGAGTAGTTCGACTATATATCACAAATAGGTGACGGCCCACTTATTATATCACACTCATTAGTTTATTGAATGGGACTCCTATATAAAGGGGAAGTTAATAGATCTAGGGGTATCTAGAATCCCCCACAACTTTAATTATATAATTTTCACTTTTAAACCTACTTTATCCTAAAATTCTACAACAACTATATAGTAGAGAATAGTAATTCTAAGATAAAAATAAACAAATTAGTGGTAACATTTCTTATGGTATAGGAATTAATTATACTTTACTATATGTCTATCGAATTTTTGCTATCGTAATAATATATGAGAAATGTAGTTTATTATCTTATGTGAATATATATATTACTCAACTACTTCCACCAAATACCATGTTTATATATCTCTTTTATACCCTTAGGCGATAATAGTCTATTATACATTTTTTTTTTCAAAGGAAGATACTTTTTAATATAGACTTAAGTCATTTATGCACTCAATTGCAGACCATATCATATAAAAACCACGTTGGTTAACATTGAAGGTAGGGACGCTCATACACCTATAAATAACAGTATTTTATCTAATTACTTTGTAGATTTGTGCAGCCGAAAGAGGAAATTCTTGGCAAAATTATGCTAGCGTGGGACCATATGGGACCAGAATTCTTTTAGTCCCATGGGAGTTGTCAAGGCCTATACATATCTATATATATTTCTCTTCTATGCCCTAGCAATCTACATATTCCACACCCCCGGGGGGGCCCGTACGTGGCTGAATAGCCGATTCTCTAGGTATACTAGGACCTAGGGGAGATGCTTTACCTACTTCCTACTACTATATAATTAATGTAGAGCCTTCTTTAACTAAGAGTCCTCCTTCGGGGGGTATATACCTTCGAGATCTAGCCCGCTTTTGCTTCTACTTCTCGTTAGCGGCGCGTAAATCGCTAACTTCTTTCTCGAGAAAAGTGGTAGACTATATAGTGATTTAATAGGCCTTTTAAAACCTAATTTATCGTGTAATTTAGTAGGCTTAGAGGGCTCCTCGATCTAGTACGAAGTAAAGCTCTAATTAACGAAGCTTAGTTTTATAATTATATATAGTTTAAGGGCGTTTTTAGGTCCTAATTACTCCCCTCCTACTCGGAGGGGGGGTAGGTATATTTCGAGGAAGTTAAAAGTTTATCGATATAGTTAATCTAAGTCCATATTTTTATTTTACCTAGCTAACTATATAATCATTTTAATACCGTAAAATAGCTAATATTAAGAGGCCATAGAAGGTAAGAGGAGTGCGGAGGTATATAGATTATAACCTTATTCTAGTTATAAATCTCGTCGAATTTATTTAGGGGTTAAATAGCTTCCGTATCCGTTAAGTATTAAAAGTCGATACGCCCCCTTCGTACGCGAAGAAGTCATCTGAATAAAGAGCTTTTAAAGCTAGCGAAGTCCAATTTTATCGGAATTCTAACCGTTTAGACTAACGTTAAATCGCTAGTTATTTAGGTCGTCGAACTAAGATTCGAAGAAGAGTTTACCTTTAAAAATAATATATAGAGGGCCCAACCTAAAGCATTTATATATTTAATAGTAGTCACCTATTTACAATTTCTAGGTTATAAAACTAGGCGCTAACTATAGAAATCGCTCCTTATAACTACCTTAGCTATAGCGATTAATCCTATCGTGAAACCAGTCTTATTTAAAGTTATAAATATTATCGGGGTCGATTCTAAATTAAAGGATCGTTTTTCAAATAAGATCGAACCACTCTCCAATAAATTTAAGGTCCTTGTATTTCGCGCGCTCGTAATTATAGCGCTTTAATAACTAAGGGGAGAGGAGAGGGTTTCTTTTCACAAATTTTATAACCAATTTTCTGTTACGAGCCAGTTCTTTTAACAAAGAGTGCATTTAACTGAGAATACTAAGTACAGAGAGGAGAAAGAAAGAGAAGGAAAGCATTGATGGGCTGCTGGGATTTGTGGGTCCAGGACCCCAGCAGTGCAAACCTTACAAACAGACAACTTGCTCGCTTGAGACAGTAACCCCAAACAGGAAGGAAGCAAGTACAAGGAAGCAAGTACGAAGCACGTGGATCGTCACATACTCCCCGACTAAAATAGCATTCAGTCTCTGAATGCTGGTTTATCATCGTCACTGTGGTCTTCAATGAATCGGTCCTCTTCCTCAGCATCGAGCCATTCCTGTAAGCGCATAGGAGGTCCCGGCTTCGTGGGGTACTGCTCGTGAAATTCTTGAATCTTCCTCGGTGCATTCTTGAAATTACTAGCGGGATACCACTGCAAATCGAGGTCGTGCCCAAGCCACTGTACTCGATATTGTAGTCTCCGGTAGTACGTTCTGACGTCAAGGATCTTCTCGACTTCCCACTCGTCTATTTCTCCGATTTTCATTGGTGGCGGAGGGTCAACATGTTGCCCTCGAAGGGGTTCTGTCGTTGCGGCTTTTCGAAGTTTGCTTGGATGGAAGACTGGGTGTACTCGAATCGCCTTCGGTAGTTCCAATTTGTAGGAATTACCCACTTTTTCAATGATCTTGTAGGGTCCGCTGGAAAGGTGAGAGAGCTTCTTACTTGGTCGATCTTGAAGCCAGTCTTTTGTCGTGACGAAAACCGAGTCACCTACACCGAAGTCTTCTTCCCTCCGATGTTTATTTGCTTGTCGGATTTGTAACTGTTGTGACTTCGCAATTTGCTCTTTGGTTTTTATCCAGATATCCTGTAGCTGAGAAAGCATCTGTATTGCTTCATCTTCACTCGGTGTGACTGTCCCTTGATCTCTCCAATCAAATGTCATTGCTGGTTCGTACCCTCTCTCCACGAAGAAAGGTGACTTCTTTGTCGTATCCTGAGGTAAAATTGATGCTGCAAAATCAACCATCGGAAGAACCTCAGACCAGTTATCCTGGTTCTGCTCAACATAAGGACGTAGTCGCTGTGCCATATACTGGTTGGCGATCTCACTCTGTCCATCTGTTTGGGGGTGGTATGCCGTTGACAACTTTCTCCTAATCCCAAGGATCCTACAAAATTCGGCCCAGAACTCAGAGACAAATTGACCGCCTCTATCCGATACAATTGTTTCTGGGATACCTGCCGTCCGAATGACGTTGTCAATGAAAAGCCGTGCCATCTTCTTCGCGTCCGTATCCTTATGACAGGGAATAGATATTGGTCGTTTACTCAGGCGATCGACGACTACAAAGACTGCGTCGAATCCGTGACGATCCTTCGGGAATGAACGGAAGTCCATTGAAATGTGTTGCCAGGGTCTCTCCGGAATAGGAAGTGGACGTAGTAGTCCAGGCGTGCGATCTCTCCATGCCTTGGTTCGTTTACACATTAAGCAATTGTCGACGTATCTTTTCACGTCGGTCATCCATCCAGGCCAATGATACCTATCTGAGATTAACTTCTTCAGTTTCTCGATACCAGGATGTGCGGTCAGTGGCTGTCGATGAATGTCGTCAAGTAAGCGTGCGCGGAGATCTCCTTCGTCGGGAACTTCAAGTCGTCCTTCGAATAACAATAAACCATTGTCTAAAGACCATCCGGAGTTACTTCCATTCGCCGCAATTTGCCGGAACTCATCAAGATCCGTGTTCTCACGATTTGCCTTTTTAATTTGCTCAGTGATTTCTAACATTGACTCCTCTTCCTGTGTTAGCGCCGTCTGGATTGGCGCTAGGCTCACGGGTAAAACTCCTTCCTCGAGACAGTGTTGGGGTAGCATAACAATTTGCCGGCTATCATCTACACAGGGGGATTCCTTTCGTGACAGCACGTCTGCAATGATGTTCCTCTTTCCTGGTCGATATTTGATTTTAAAGTGGAACTGCGAAAGGAATTCACTCCATCTAACTTGTCGTTGATTCATTTGCCGAGTTGTCATAAAATATTCGAGAGACTGATGATCGGTGAGGATTTCGAAACGTTCCTCGCGCGAGAGTCCTTCAAGTTCAGGTCTCCATTCTTGCAAGGCACGTACGATAGCTAAAAGCTCTTTATCCCGTACTTCGTAATTCAGTTCTGCAGATTGCATTGTTTTCGAGTAAAAGGCCACGGGGTGCCAGAAATCATCGTCTTCGTAATACTGGGATAGAACTGCTCCGAGAACTCCATTCGAAGCGTCTGTTTCAACCCGAGTCTGACGCTTTGGATCGTAATGTCGGAGCACTGTCGCACTAACCAGCTTATCCTTTAGGAGTACAAATGCCTCCTCGCAACCGCTTGTCCATTTGAATGGAACGTCTTGTCTTGTCAACCGGTGCAATGGCTTTGAGATAGCACTGTAGTTCTGTATAAAGCGTCGGTAGAAGTTACAGAATCCAAGGAACGACTGAACTCCTTTCACTGTAGTCGGAACTTGCCAGGACTGAATCACTTTAACTTTCTCGGGGTCAACAGCGATGCCATCTATGCTAACAATGAACCCAAGGAACTTTGTTTTCGTAACAGAGAATTCGGATTTATGTAGTGCAACTTGAAGACCTGCTTTCTGTAGCCGCTGAAGCACTTCACGAACTTGTCGCTGATGATCCTCGATGTTCTCACTGTAGATCAAGATATCGTCCACGAAAGCTACAGCGTAATCATCCAAACATTCTCTGAGTACGTCGTTCATGAATCTCTGAAAAGTTGCTGGTCCATTTGTCAATCCGAATGGTGTCACCTTATACTTGAAAGACCCATATCTCGTACGGAATGTAGTGAGGTCTTCTGCTTCTGGGGTTAACCGGATTCGGTGGAAACCTTGCTGGATGTCGAGCTTCGTGTAAATCTTGGCTTTGCTAGTTCGTTGTAGTACCTCATCAATCAAAGGTAGAGGGTAGCAATCCTTCTTCGTAATTGCATTCAACTTCCGAAAGTCGACGCAAAATCGAAGACCTCCACCAGGTTTCCTTGCCATGAGGATTGGGGATGCATATGGTGCTGAGCTCGGGATAATAAATCCTTTCGCGAGATTATCGAGAATGTATTTCTTAGCTGCCTTCAGTTCCTCCAACGACAGCTTATAGAGGGGGCAGTATCCAGGTTGGGCTTCTGCTTCAAGAACGATGTCGTGATCCACTCCAGGTCTATAAGGTGGCAACTCGTCAGACCTCTTCTTCGAAAAGACTTCTGCAAGATCGTGATATTCCTTCGGAAGTGTCTGTAGGATCTCATCAATTTCAGGATCTCTTATCTGGACTGTCTTGATATCGATGATATGGTCAATTTCTTCAAGGGAGGTAGAGAAGGTCTCGATTTCTTTATCGGTTTTACTCCTTTCGCGCAGCCGGTCGAATCCGACGCGTCCGATAGCGCTGATATCAATTGGGACCAGTGCCTCTTTTTTCTTCGTGGTCACTAGTCGTGTTTCATCATTGATATTCCAGGTCATTTTTTGCTGCTCTTCGACCTGCCAATGCCCATACTGTCGTTCTCTAGCATGAGGATAATTCTTCTTCTTCGACTCCTCTTGTACCTCTGCGCTGAAAAGACTGTCTCTCCGATCTGCGTCAGCTTGGTGAATCTGGCTATCCTTTGGTTTCTGAAGAATAGTAGTTGGTGTTGGAACTGCCATCTTGCTTGATACGTCGTCAAAAAGAGTTTGTTCATCCGGCCATATCATTCTATGGCGACGACAGTCGAGTAGAACATCATGTTCTGCGAACCATTTCCGACCTAAGATCAGGTCATACTTTCCAAGGTCCGCTAGGAGCATCGGGACTTGTCTTTGTATTCTCCCGTCCACGCATATAGTGAGAAATGCGACATGGGTAATTGGCTCACCGGGTGTACCATCGAATCTTCGAACTGGGCATTCTTGGCCTAGTCGTTCTACCTGGATTCCGAATCGTTTTCCTAGTAGAACGACTGTTGCTGAGTTGATGAAAATGTAACCATCTGCTCCAGTATCACCAAGTGCTGAAATAGAAAAGGAACGTCCATTGTGTATTAGCTGAGTATTAAAAACTAGGCTATCTCGGGGACCTCCGATCAACTTCTGTAAATCCAGCGAATAAAGTGATACTTTGCGACCACCTAGGCAGGAGACTTCTCCTAGGCACTGGCTTTTCCCTGGTCGGCTTCAAGTTCCTGAACTTCGACAACATGAGGGGTCGGAGCAACTACTGCCACAGTGGCGGTATTTGATTTCTTCTTAGGGCATTCTCGAGTCATGTGTCCTTGTTCCTTACAGTTGAAACATCGACCTTCCTTCATAAGGGTTTCTCGTTCAGTGGTAGATAAACTGGTGAATCCAGAGCTACCTTCACGCTTTACCCGAGGGGTGTAAGCTGAACCGGCCGTAGTTGCTGCTCCAGTGCCACTACTTGCAGAGGGTGCGCTGGTACGGGCACGGAAAGTGGACTTGGACTCCTGCTGAAGGTTGATTTCGTGCGACATACTCTGACAGTTCTGTGTGAAAGTATCAAATAGAACCGAGTCCTGGTTGACTGCCCACATGACTTGACTCTGGAGTAAGTAAGGGAGCTTCGAGTACAAGTCACGCTTTCGGTTTTCCTCGACAACGACAGCTTCTTCAGCGAGTTGCATGAATTCGGCAAGGAAGTCAGTGAAATTATCCTTTGGCTTCATTCTCAGCTTGTGGTATGCAGTGTAAGCTTCGGCACGACGGTTCGGGTTCGCAAAAACTGTCTTCAAATGGGCGATCATATCATCCGCATCAGTATATGGAATACTGGCATCAATTCTTAGACGGGGCGCAATATGGAGCTGGGCTTTCCCTTCGCAACGGCTCTGAACATAGAGCTTACGGTGAACTGGTAAAGGGTAGTGGTCGGCATTCGCTTCGAGTTTCTGCCGGATAACGGTTTCCCATGTTTCGAAACGGACTTCTTTGCCATCGCTGAGCATTGGAGCGTCAGGCATCTTTGTAGACTTTCGGGTAGTCACGGCCTCCATCATCGGTGCGCCGGAACTAGTCACATTCGAGTTCTGTAGATTAACGAGACGAAATGCGAGGTCGCCTCGTTCACGGATTGCGTGGTCACGATGAGCAATTGCTTCATCGCGTTCCTGGGTGAGGGACTCGATAATCATGTTAGTCTCAACTTTATCAGTTTGAAAAACTATGATTTCATCCTGGAGATCCTGGATTGTCATTCGCAACTTCTTATATTGGTTTGCGAGTTCATGGAAACGTTCACGACTTGGGGTCTTCTGCAATCGTTCACGCATAGAGGGTCCTTCACCTCCGTCATCGTCTTCGTTATCTTCATCGGTGTCAACTGGTCTCGGAGGATCAGGGGTCGGGGTCTTCGGATCGAGAGCATCATCTTCATGCTCATGGGTTTCTTCATCGGGCACCGCAACTGCTGGGTGCTTGCCACGGTTAACAGGGGTCTTTCTTGGCGGAGCCATTCTGATTGGTTTGGGTTTCGGTTCAAGTCTTGGCTGTACGATGCCAAGGAACGGGAAGTGGGGGACGAAGCGGGACTGAGATCAATCACAATGATGATCTGTACAGTCGTACTGCTTCTGGAAATGGGAAGGGTACTTAGTATTATGTTACGAGCCAGTTCTTTTAACAAAGAGTGCATTTAACTGAGAATACTAAGTACAGAGAGGAGAAAGAAAGAGAAGGAAAGCATTGATGGGCTGCTGGGATTTGTGGGTCCAGGACCCCAGCAGTGCAAACCTTACAAACAGACAACTTGCTCGCTTGAGACAGTAACCCCAAACAGGAAGGAAGCAAGTACAAGGAAGCAAGTACGAAGCACGTGGATCGTCACATTTTCGCCGACCGAGAGAACTAGGGTAACTAAGTTCCGCGCTTTTCTAGAAGAAGATTCGCTATTTCTCGAACTATAGAAGGCTAAGGGGCTAATCCACAAGAATCTATAGAAAAAATCCATTTTTTAAGAGATTCCTCTTCAATTTATATTAGTTTATAAGAATTAGTATAAGAAATCGCGTGGTATTAAACGCTATATAGGTGTGTCTGAAGTGTCGATTCGGGTACATTAAATCGGCGTACTACTTTACGAATAGAGCTTATTTCTTGGTTCTTAATAGCCTAGATAGCTAGTAAAATCCTACCCTCTTGCTTTGCTGAATTTCGAGAGCTTCGAGAGCGAATTGGTGGTATAGTGGGTGGTTGAATTGATTAAGTGCAAATTTGGAGACGCGTTTTGGGTGGGGTATGTAGCTAGGTGTGAAATACGTTACTTCAAATCCTAGCAGGTACTTTATATAAACCTCGCTTTATAGGACTAAATTTAGGAACATAGTTAATACGTCTCTCTGTATTATATCTAGACTACGACATCGCCCGTCCACGGCGGGCGGTGGGCTATTTGGATTTTCGAGTGTCCGTCCATAACGCCCACGGTCCATGGGTATGCCCATGGCGGGCATGCCCATTATGCCAACGATTGCATAAAGTCACCTAAAATGGACGTATAACTCGCTGACTTCGCACAATAAATAACTATTATTTATAGCTGTTTTGCCAACTTCATATAAAATCGTGGTTTTAATCTACAATATCTATAAATTTCATTAAAATATCTAAGTATATGAAAAACTATAATAACTATATATAATATAACTTAGAATAAATTCCTTACCGAAATACATTGACTATATTGTGTGGTATTTTTATTAACATCTCAAATCATACATACTATGATAGTTTGAAGATATATATATTTAGGTTAGTGGTATATGTCTACCATTTTCTGTAAGTAAAATACTACTTATATATTCTACTTTATCTCTCGTTTAGGTATATTTCATATAACTAGGTAGATCGAAAGAGCCTTAGTATAATTATTATTATATAAGCTTATGTCACTAAAAGACTTATGTTATTCTTCTAGGAGTTTTAAATCTTTCGATTATAACTCGAGATAGGCGTTTGGGTATATTCCTATAGGCGTGCCTATGCCTATGGACAAAAATACCCCTATAGATAATCAGCGTATAAAGGGTAGTAGTGGGTCTATATTTATTATCTATTAGATCTATATAAGCATACCCTTTACTAGTAACCCCCTTTCACATAGTCGTAAGTTGCCTAATGTAAGTTAATATTATATACTCTACCTTCGTCTTTACATAGTACTATCCCTTACATTATATTAACTATGTCCTAACCCAGTGCGTATACCATAGGTAGACTGCGGCATATCCGCTCCAATGGATATCAGGTCCATCCTTATATCCGCACTAGCATAACTCTCGCTTACTTTCCCCCTTATAGCCTGTCACATGAGCTTAATGCAGCTTACCAATATTTCCTTACCACTGAAATAAACGCATGTTTGGTCCTGACAGAACCAACCCCTTTAATCGACAGTCGACCCTTTGAAATTTTAGGAAATGGACATGTATCGACGGTCTCCTTATACATTATTTGTAGGCAGTGTCGTAGTTTTCTTAGTCCGACGTTTTTTTGGAAAGGTGGCCGTAGATTGACGATTTTGTGGTAAGTTACATGTGGAACTATATATTTAACTACTATCAACCATGAACTTTGTACAAAATAGAACATGGAAAATCAAACCCTTCATTATTCGATAAATTCTTTCAAGTTTAGGCTCAAATAAAAGCTGAGAGTCCTAGCTATCTATAGATTTTCTTTTTAATCCGTTTCGACGACTAGAACTTGAGAAACCCGAGATAGAAGTTCTCAAAATGCGGACTTTGCAACTTTCGATGTCTTGCGGATATCGGATATCCACAAGATATCCGCACTAACTATACAATATAGCCAATCATTCAGGTAAACCACATCAAAAGCAAGTCTAAGTCAGAATATCCTAGTACGTTTACTTTACTTTACCCCTGAAAACATCTACTGGTTTAGATGTAAGCCTCTCTATTCTTTTAAGCACCCTACTACACTACATATTATAATTGTTTACTTCTCAATGTCTCAATCACAGTTCTCATTCACCAATTCGGATGTGGATTTTGCTTCTGATCAGATTTATCCTGATAATTTCTCTGATTTTTTAGGTATCCAAACACCAGTCCCATCGATATCGCCGACTCGTTTACCTCGTTCAACCTTTGCGCCCGTATCCCTTACTCGCGTTGGACCTCCCCTTCAAAAGCACTGGGTTTTATATCCGTCCGATTCTATGTGTGATAACATAGAGGACGTACGCAATAAATTCGTCAGTTGGTGGCTTACAACTGAATATGGATCTCAGTCTGATACCAAGAACACAATTCGATGGGAATCAAAAAGCAAATCGGATATCTGGGATAGCTTCTACCAGGTTGCGAATGATAAAAATGGAAAGCCGAAGGTTATGTGCAAGGCATGTCTCTGTACAATTGGCCATCCAAGATTCCGGCGTGCTGGTTCTTCGCCTATGACAGCGCACCTCAAAGCTGGAGCATGTTCAAAAAAAAGTGGCCCAAAAATCGACCAGCTTATCAAAAGAATGGTATGTCAACCAGGGTACTTGACTGGCGTTACTATAGTGGTTAAGTTCTTTATAATTTAGCAGCTAACATTGAGTACTTTGATCTAGCCAGGTACCACTAGTACATCATTCACCCAAGATCGCCTCTCCGATGCTATTCTGAAATTCATTTCGACTGCACATCTGCCCTTTCGAGTGATCGAACACCCCCAATTCCACCGCATGTTAGAGGTTGCTCAACAATCATCCACTAAACTTACAATTCCATCGGCACGAACCATTCGACGTCATCTCGATATAACAATTCAGAATAACCAGAAGGGGATTCTACAGAGACTTCCAGAGGGGTGTCGGCTATCAATAGCCTTGGATTGCTGGACTTCTCCTTTCCAGCAGGCCTTTATGGCTATCACTGGTTACTTTATCGATCATAACTGGGATTACTGTGAGGTTCTTCTAGGCTTTGAGCCTCTCTATGGCTCCCATACTGGTGAAAATCTCAGTAAAACTGTGACCCAGATCCTTACAGAGCATGGTATCTCAGATCGTGTCCTGTCAGTGACTACAGACAACGCAACCAATAACAATACTTTGATGCAGAGTATCCAGGACCACCTTCAGTCTCAGCATTCATCAGATCTCTCCATCTTCCGCGTCCCATGCATCGCGCATGTGATCCAGCTGAGTCTGAATGAGCTTCTTGGGAAGCTTAAGGCAGTACCAAGCAATAAGGAGATCGAGTTAGAGTGGTCTGAGGAAAAAACCCACTCCTTCCAGAATAAGCGCAATACCTCCGGTAGTATCCAGATCACAGATAGACTGCGACAACGCCCACGAAAGTGGAGACACTTTTAGCGTCGCCAAGACATATGCGGGCACTCTTGGCAAGGTGGATACTGCCAAGAATTAGTTGTGTACATAAAATAGCCTAATAGGGTAATTTTTGAATTAATTTTGCATAACGGTGGGCGATGGGCGTCAAATTTCAAAAGGCCCACGGGCCGTGGACACTTCCTAGTGCCCATGGACGGGCGATGTCGCAGTCTATAACAGCCTACCTATCCTTATTCATTAAGGAATATACTGATTTTAACTATTTCTATAGGCGCCGACTAGACCTTGCCAACTCCCATGGGAGTGGTCCCATGGGAGTGCCTAGGGTTCCGAAAGGAATAAAGGAATGCGAATATACAACATATTCATATTCGCGGGCTGCGAATATGAATATATGAATTTTTTATTCGCGCGAATAAACGCATTATTCGTATTCGCATTCATATTATTCATATTGTGAGATTTCTCCGCATTAATACTTTGTCCGGTACAGCGGTTATCGTATTACCGAAATGCGCTTAGTGGTCGATTTCACAATACCATCACTTCATCAGCAACGCTGGGGTATGAATTTCCGTTGCGAACATATGCTGGAATGTGCAACCTGCTTATGTAGAGTTGATCAGCTTGATGTACCATAGTGGATCTTTTTGAGACATGATAGTCATTCACATAGGCCTGTCCATAGAAACTTGACACCGGCCACGAAGATCCGTTGAGATTATATATATCTGTCAACCCAATAGCGAATTATCTAAGGCAATTATCTGAATAGATGTTCTTAATTCCCTGATTTTATTCCAATCCATTTCAAACTGGGTACACAAAGTAGCCTTGAGAAATTGCACGTAAAAACGCGTTTGCCCCACGACCCAGAGCCTCCAATGACCCTGGCTGCATTTGTTTACGTTCAGAATCGTCAATATCGCGTTGCAGAAAACAGAAAATAGATCTATCAACTTTTCACGTCAACAAGGGCATATAAAGCGCGAACTTGACAGGGCCTGTCAACCATCATCCTATCCTCAAGTCCCCTAGCAGTTTCTAACCCCAGCTCAGGTAGCTCAAGGTATGTTATGCCTCACCGTCGATACCCTTTTGATATACTGATACCAGGAAACAGTAGCATGGCATCTACACCTAATCCGTCCATGCGCAAAGTCCAGCCATCCAAAGAGGTCTCTTTGTCGGATATTGATAAGTACTTGGATTCCCCGCCGGTCAACTGGTCCCACCACATGATCGGCGATGCGGACGCAGAATGGGTCCTAAAGTGGTGGAAGGCTAACGCCTTTAATTTTCCACTCATGGCAAAAGCCGCTCGCGATTATCTACCCATCCCCTCGGCAGAGGTCGGGATTGAACGCGAGTTCAGCAATGCTCGAGATGTCTTGGGCCTCCGAAGGCACCGTCTGAACGCGGAGACTATGCGATGGCTGATGCTATTGAGAGGAAAGTCTCAGACATAAATCTCCAGTGGTGCATGCATGTAATCATTGATGTATTCGGATGTAATGAAACGAATGGTAATGTATGGTATCTTATTATATGAATAAATATGAATTAATCATATATTCATGAATATTGCGAATAGGAATAAAGGGCTTATTCATATTCATATTATTCAATTCATATTATTCATATTTGCAAAAAATCTCGAATATTCATGAATAATCATATTCTTTTCGGATCCCTAGGAGTGCCAAGAATGGGACTAAGCGGTCCAGTCCGCTCCCATGGGACTTTGATGGGACTCCCATGGGACTGTAAACAGTGCAAACATGTAGAAAAACGTGACCTGCATAACTTATGAAGAATGCCACTGTTTTTTTGGGTATTTTAATTACTCAAAGAATTGAGATAATAATACTTTGGGCTTGGTATTAGGACAAAAACAGTGGATTTGCAGTACTATATCTAGAGCGCAATTTCTGATAGACAGTAGAATTTGATATTTTAACAGCTGTTAAAAAATGCTATACTAATCTATCTCTATTATGTATAAGTATACAAATCATCATCTCTTCGTCGCTTGCGTTCTCTTTGGGGACGTTGTTGACTGAACGGAATCACTGGTAATTGGTGGCGTATAGAATGATCTGGCTCTGCCTCTTCTGTGGCGGTATCCATATTATCTGGATTAACATTGTCGGCTTTATCGTCTACACTGTCTTCGCCATCTTCACCATCACTGATTGGCTCTGGCGTATAGTCAGGAAGTCCTGCCTCCCTTTGTTCGTCAATCTCTGTTCTTTCGTCTTGGTTAAGAACGGATTCAGGTTGAACAGTATCATCAGTTTCTTCATCTCTAATGTCAAACCTTGATAAACAACGGAGCATCATTAGATCTTGAATCGTCGATTCATTTAAAGAGCCCCGTCGGTAATGGCAAATATCGCGAGCAGTACTAAAGAGACGCTCAACACCTGCGCCTGTAGCTGGGATCGAAAAGACGTCCCGTGCAAGTCCTGCGAGTGTCGGAAAGTTACGCGTATTCTCCCTCCAGAAATGGCATGGATTCGTTGCGCTCCATTCTATAGAGAGTTAGTAACGTGGTTCGTAAAATAGTAAAAGGATAGTATAAACTTACCAAGATTGAGATATCCCTTGAGTTCTTCTTCCCAACCAGTAGCTTTTGATGGTAGTGGGGGCGGTGGCTGATCCTCAGCGAGAAGGCTTGCCATTTCATCCTCTGTATAATGTGCCGCCGGTATCGCTGTGGTTGGTGCTTCCCTTTCTGGCTGATGTTTCGAATAGTCTTCAAGATGGCTATAAAGCGAAGACTTATATATATCATGCCAGGAGGAAATAGTATCATTGAGCTGAACCTGACCTGACCATTCTGGGCCTTCAAAAAACTTAAGCTTATACTGGGGAGCAAGAATGGTACCTAGACTTCGGCAGAACCCATTTTGGGTCGGAGGTCTCGACCCAAAACCCAACCCATTGGGTTTTGGGTCCGGACCTCCATAACCCAACCCAACCCAATAACCCATCAAGAACCCATTTGAACCCATTTGTACATAAAACGTCGGCCTTGGCGTTCATAAAGAGGCTAAGTAATCAATATTGCGATCAAACACTGTATTTTACAACCTTTCCAGTTCATACATACAATCACTTTGCCTCGCAAGTACATCTTGAGCGCAACAAGAACCAAAGGCCCATGGAATCAATCCAAACCAAGCCAATAAATCAAGTTCTGCTCTGGTTCTTTTTTTTTTTGAGTCAAGTTGAATATATCTCTTTTATTATTTAAAACGTATAATGTGTTGATTGGTATATTTGACTAGGTTTGAGTCATAACTGTCTGGGACGAAGATGTAGATATATATATTTACAATGTACATGACTGCAACAGTGGTAGACTACCACTGGTAGTAAATCTCCCTACGCAAGTATCATAGAATTCTATCGTCATTCTGTTCATTATCTTATTTTGCATATGTCAATCAAATTGTATTATCTATTAAGAAAAGCAGAGTTGTAGCTAGTAAGGCTAGCAATCGTTCTGATCATGAATTATAAGGCCTTCTCTAGTGTTGAACCTGAGGTGTTTTCAAAATATTTAGGGCTGAAAATGTGGGAATTGGGTTTTGCTGGGTTATCAATGGGTTTTGATGGGTTATAATGGGTTATCAATGGGTTTTGATGGGTTATAATGGGTTATCAATGGGTTTTGATGGGTTATAATGGGTTATCAATGGGTTTTGATGGGTTATAATGGGTTTTGATGGGCTGTAATGGGTTATCAATGGGTTTTGATGGGTTGTAATGGGTTATCAATGGGTTTCGTTGGGTTCTGTTAGGTCGGACCCATCTAAATAATACTCTATGGCCAATCATATGAAACTGGGGTAAACCTCTCTATTTGATTAATCAATTCTCCTTTACTATAGGACTGAGGTTTTTATTCAGATTCCCTTCTTGTGTAAGTATGTCCTCTCTCTGAAGTATCACCCCCTTACAGGGCCTGCTGAGATGTCCCAAAGCCAGCATTCTGACTTTCTACCTACTCTTTATGATGGGGATACAGATAATTTCAGCTATCTTATACCTTCCTCCCAAGTTGCAACCCCATCTGGTTCCCAGCTCACAGCTGAACCAGTTGATAATATTGATTCAGACTTCCTTCGACCATTAAATCCTCCACCAATCCCACCATCTTTTACTCGCGTTGGCCCCGATCGGAGGAAGGCCTATGTACTATACGATGCAATGGCACATGAAGAATGGGTTGAATGGTGGCTACAGACCGATTATGGGCGGAAAAGCAATCTTGCTTGGGATTCAAACCGTAACTCAAATATTTGGAGTGACTTCAACCAAGTCGCCAATTCCAAAGACGGTGCGCCTAAGGTGATGTGTAAGCGCTGCTCAAAGGTCCTTGAGCATCCGCATTCTCTATCACCTAGTGGAAAAGGCTATCATGGTACATCAACAATGTTGAAGCATTTGAAAACAGCTGGCTGCCGTAAAGCTCAACAGGGAGGGAAAGGAGAAATTACCAAATTCCTCCAAAAGGTAGTATGTCTCCTAGCCTACATAATTCTCCTATTCTATGATTTAACACAATCAAAAATAAAGGACCATACCCCATCGGAAGCCCCTTTTTCGCACTCAGCCTGGGAAGAGCATCTTCTCCAATTTCTTACGCTTAATCGCCTTCCATTCCACCTAATCGAACATCCATCATTTCACAATCTGTTCCGATTAGCCCGCTCCGCGCCATTCCTCCCTCCAATTCCCTCTGCTACCACTATACGTCGTCGTCTACATGATATCATCAAAGAACGACAGCAGTCTATCCTCAAAACGCTCCCAAGTGATGCCAAAATTTCGATTGCATTAGATTGCTGGACTTCTCCTTACAACCAAGCATTTATGGCTATCACTGGCTATTTCATTGATTGTGACTGGGTATACCAAGAGGTTCTACTTGGATTTAAGCCACTTCAGGGCTCTCATACAGGTTTAAACCTAAGTGGGATTGTCCTTGAAACCCTGGTAGAATATAAGATCCAGGATCGGGTATTCGGAATCACAACTGATAATGCGACCAACAACAAGACAATGGTTGATGCAATCCAAATAGCGCTCTCTAGCGATGTCACAGTGATCCGAATACCCTGTCTTGCCCATATCATCCAACTTTGTTTGAACCAGCTCCTTGATCGCCTGAAAGCTATTCCCCTTAATGAGAATACAGAAACAAAATGGACTGAGCAGAAGTCATCTGCAGCAAAGGCCAATGCTCAGCATCGAACACAGAGGATCGCATATACATTGAACAAGGTCCGTTACCTTGCTGTATACATCCATGCAAGTCCTCAACGGCAGGCTGCCTTTCTCCGACTCCAAGAAAAGGGATCACAGCTTGTCCCGATCCAGGATATAAGGACTCGGTGGAACTCTACCTTCCTTATGCTTCGTCGTGCAAAGAGGCTACGCAGTTTCTTCCAACCCTTCTGTGAAGAATATGACTGCGAGGAGATGCTGCTTGATAATCAAGAATGGCGTCAGATTGACTACCTTCTACAAATCACTCGGCCGTTCTTTGACTATACAACAGAGCTTTCAAAGACAAAGGAGGTTACCACACATCTTGTGTTCAAGCTTTACAATGCTCTCTTCAATCACTTTTTCGAAGCAGAGGCGCTACTCAAGCGTAAGCGTGTTCCATGGAAAGCAGACATGCTAAACGCACTTAAAGCTGGTCGCCTGAAACTTGATGAGTATTACTCTCAAACAGACAGTCTTAAAGGGCATATCTATGCAGTTGGGACAATGTTAGCCCCTGATAGCAGGTTTCAGTTCTTTTTATCTGATAATTGGGAGTCTCACTGGCGTGATACTTACCGAAAGTCATTCCAAGAATTATTAATTCCGTATCAAGAGCGTCTTGCTATAAATCAAGGTTCAGGCAATACTCCCACAGCGGTAACAGCCGGTTCTAGGTTAAACAAGATGCTGAAGAGTAGTAAAATACCTATGAAGCCAGCTGGCAATGAGAGGACACAATACCTTGACAGTGGTATGCTTGATCCGATCCTTCTATCCATGATTGTACTAATGTTTACTCCTAGATCTGGTCGATGTTGAACCTCTTCAGTTCTGGCGGGAGAACCAATCTCGTTTCCCTGCAATCGCGTTACTTGCTCGCGATATTCTCTCAATACCAGCAACTGGTGCTGGTGTTGAACGCCTCTTTAACACTGCTCGAGATGTTTGTCATTATCGCCGCGGTCGTCTCAAGTCTGAAACGATTGAGGAGCTCATGTTATTTCTTTGTGCAACAAGATTCAGTGCTAAGGAGGCTGAGGTGAAGCAGCTTCAGCAGTTCTTTACGCTAGCTGAGATCGAATCTGCGAAGGAGCAGAACGATGATTATATAGGGGATACTGAGGTTGATCTGATCAGTGACAATGAAGAGGAAGAGGAAGTGGAAGTGGGTGATAGACAGCGAGAGATTTCTCCTCATGTAGTAGATAGTGAGACAGTAGAGCCCCCATTACCAGAGAGTGCAACTCAGGTACGTGTTTCAGGGAGGAAACGTAAGAGCAGAGATGATGACGATTTTGAGCAATATTGAAAATATATCCACATTCAATTGTGATTCAGTATTAATTTCTTGAGAGCGCACTGTAAGCAGAATACACATACATACAAGTAAAAAATGCACAACTTATGCGGTCACGCGCTGGAGGTCTGTTTGGCTGGTTTGCAGAATTTTGGGGCCCCAATGGGTTACCCAATGGGTTTTGGGTTATGAGCTATAACCCAAAACCCATGCTCGGGTTATGGGTTTCGACCCAAAACCCATTTTGGGTTGGGTTGGGTTGGGTTGGGTTCGGGTTACAGTGGGTCGTGCCGAAGTCTAATGGTACCCATGGCGTATAAGCTACCATGGGCTTCCTCTGTTAATTGGTAGTATACCGAAAGCTTTTCCCTTCCAGCTTCAAGAGCCGCTAGCATAGCCTTCTTCCAGGGCACCTTCTTACAACGAAGTCGGGCCTGGGATTGCTCAAAATGTGTAAATAGCCGGTTATATACCATAAACACATTGTGAATGGTTGTTGTCTTGATCTTTGATAGACCGACCGTCCACTTGTAGAAAGGCTTGGTGATACAGAGTAGGTAATCGATTTGGCGCCACTCCCCTTTGCTAAGGTGGAACTCAGGGCGCTGGTGCTCTGTACAATACCGCTGGAATATTGTCTGAAGGCGCTTGGCACGCTGGAGCATAAGATATGTGGAATTCCACCGAGTGCGGACATCTTGGATTGGAGCCAGCTTTATTCCGTCGCTCTGGAGATTCAGAAAGGCCTCCCGTCGCTGTGGGCTAGCATTGATGAATACAGCAAAAGCGCGAACCTATAATCATGATTAATATAAGATACCTTTATAGAGGTTAGATATATACCTTTGCAAGTGTATAAATAATTCCCTTCTGTAGCTTTGCTTGCTGAAGGATGCTCCCATTTTCTTCTGACCACACGGTCGCGGTTTTGTCATTCTTTGGGTTGGCCTTCATCAAGCCAAGAAGATCTTTTAGACTCAGCTGAATCACATGGGCAAGGCATGGAACCCGTATAATCTCAGTGGAATCCGGGAGGTCTATCTGTCGGATCGATTCACAAAGATTTTCAACCATAGTTTTGTTGTTTGACGCATTATCAGTAGTAATTGCAATCACCCTATCAACGATCCCATGGTCAGAAAGAACACCGAGGAGAACCTCTGCCAAGTGAGCGCCGGTATGCTGGCCATGAACCGGCATAAAGCCTAGAAGTATCTCATGATATACCCAATCGATATCCACAAAATACCCTGTGATCGCCATAAACGCTTGTTGGAATGGTGAGGTCCAGCAGTCAAGACCAATCGAGAGCTTTGCCCCAGCGGGGAGGTGGGAGAGTAGCTTTTGCTGTTCTGCCTGGACAATCGATTGGAGTCGACGCCGCGCAGTTTTCGGTGAAAGAAGGCTCAAAGGTTGTGGTGAAAGCTGTGCCTCTGCTATAGACTTCCGCAAAGCTCGAAAAGCCCGAAACCCGACCCGACCCGACCCTCAAAAGGGTCGGGTTTCGAGCCTAAGGTCAAAGCCCACAGCGAGTTTCGGGCTTTAGGCTTGGGCCCACAGCTCGAGGGGGGGCCCCCCGAGCCCCCCCTACGACTAAACAGTGCAAACATGCCAATTTCTCGTGACTGCATAAATAATGCAGGAATTCCCAGTAATTTTGAGTATTTCGATTACATCGTTCACTTCAAATTCAATAAATCGTTGATTCGTTCACGCATATATCAATGTATTATGATTAAATCCAGTGTAAACTAATGAGACTGATACATATCATCCTCTACATGCTTCCTTTTCCTCCCTGACATACGTGGCTGAGTACTATAAATTGGCAATGGAGGATCGCCAGCATCATCATCACCAGTATTATCATCATCAACATCAATCAAACCCCCCGAGCTCTCAGGCTGTTCTTCTGTATCACTAATCTGTTCAAATTCAACATCATCAAGCTTATCGTCCTTTTCCTCTCTTAATGCTTCGATCTCATTCAAAGAGAAGAATCGTTCAAGCTCTTTTGCCTCATGTAATTCAAGGTCAAATCTTGAAGAACAAAGGAATAGCATCAACTCTTCAATAGTCTCAGACTTCATACGACCGCGGCGATAATGGCAAATATCGCGAGCAGTGTTGAATAATCGTTCCACACCTGCACCAGTTGCTGGAATTGCAAGAATATCCCGCGCAAGCGAAGCAATCGTAGGAAAGCGACCGTGGTTCTCTCGCCAAAAGGGCAGCGGCTCAGAATCAACAACATCTATATAGAATAAGTAACGAATATTCATCGAAATAAGATCACAAGAAGAGTATAACTTACCACCATCAAGATACTGGGTTATCTCGTCACCAACCAGCTTCGCTTTAGGTTTCTTTGGGCGAAGCAGATTATGAAGAGCTGTGTTTGGCCTTAATCCAGGAGAGGAGACTGGTAGGCCTTGACTAGTAGCATAACGCTCTTGGTAAGGTAAGAGAGTATCTTGGAATGAGGCTCGATATTTATCACGCCATTCCTTCGTCCAATCATCGGAGAGAAAGAATTGGAACCTGTTATCTGGCGCCAGCATAGTACTAATCGCATAAAGGTGATCACGATCATGATCTGTCTGCGAATAGTACTCATCAAGCTTCAATCGGCCAGCCTCAAGGGAGGAAAGCATCTGTTGTTTCCATGGGACACGCTTTCGTTGAAGCTGCTTGATAGACTTCTCAAGGTGCTCAAACAGCATGTTGTAGATCTGGAATACTAGATGTGCAGTCACATCTCGAGTCTTTGAAAGCGCAAGAGTGTATTCATAGAATGGCTTTGTGAGACAAAGAAGGTAATCGATCTGACGCCATTCGTCGTTGTTAAGTGCCATCTCCTCGCAGTTGTAGTCTGTACAGAATGTACCAAGGAAATCACGGAGCCTCTTTGCCCGGCGAAGCATAAGAAACGTTGAGTTCCACCTAGTCTTCACATCCTGAAGTGGCATAAGTGCCTGCTCTGAGGGCTGAAGACTAACAAAAGCTTCGCGACGTTGGGGACTAGCCCGGATATAAACAGCAAGATACCGTACCTTGTTCAAAGTATGAGATATACTGCGATTTTTGCTTTGGGCATTTGCTTTCGCGAGTATTGATTGGCGATCAGACCATTTAGTCTCAGTTGTATCATTCTGAGGGACTGCTTTCAAGCGATCAAGAAGTTGGTTCAGACTCAATTGGATAACATGTGCAAGACAGGGTATTCGGATAATATGAATATCGCTCGACAATGCCTGTTGTAGCGAGTCAACAAGGGTCTTGTTATTCGATGCATTATCCGTGGTTAACCCAAACACACGATCCTGGATGTTGTGATCAGTAAGTATCTCTAAGAGGACACCACTTAGATTAGCACCAGTGTGAGCACCTTCGAGGGGTTTAAACCCAAGAATAGGCCTTGACAAGTCCCGCAGCACCAGCCAATTTTTGGTTACGGTGCTGCAGCACCAAACGGAATTCTGGTGCTGTGGTGCTGCGACCATACCTATTTAGGCTAGAAAACTACCTAGATAGGAAAGTGATCTGCATCATAATGCCAAGGCAGCACTGAAACTAGCGCCTTGGCGCCTGCTTGGCGCCAAGGCGGGACCAAATCGGCGGGACTTGTCAAGGCCTACCCAAGAAGCACCTCCCGGTAGGACCAATCAATATCAATGAAATAGCCAGTGATAGCCATAAATGCTTGTCCGAATGGTGAAGTCCAGCAATCCAATGCAATTGAAATTTTTGCATCTACTGGAAGTAGTTTGAGTGTAGAGTGTTGACGTTCTTTCACACGAGTAGATAGTCGACGTCGAACTGTATCAGCAGAGGGGATAGATGGCAGGCTTAGGGCCGAGTGTGCTTGTGATATTATCCGTCGAAACGTTGGATGTTCGATAAGGTGAAAGGGAAGTCGATTGATCGTGATAAACTGTAACAGATTGTCCTCCCAAGCTGCCTCGGAGAATGGCTCTCGGATGGTATTTTCCTATTTTAATTATATTAGTGGTACGAACCGTACTAGAGGGATATCCATACTGTTGACTGAATAAACTTATCGAGTCGCCCTCGTTGCTGATCTCCACTCACAGCCCTTTTACAGGCAGAAGTCCGAAGATGCCTAGTCATAGTAGTTGTACCATGACGCGCATCCTTCCCGTTCGCATCTTTTTTGGCTGCATAAGGATGCTCAAGGATCGCAGAGCAATGCTTACACATAACCTTTGGGCTGCCATCGCTGCTATGGGCTACCTGGGTAAAGTGCTCCCAGACATGTGAAAGATGATTTGAGTGCCATGCGACCTTACCCTTTGATCCATAATCAGTTTGTAACCACCACTCTACCCATTCTTGGTGATTCATTCTATCATACAAGAAGTATAACCTTTTCCGATCGGGTCCGACACGTTCAAATCGTTCAAGCTGGGGGAGTAAGGGAGGGTCGTCTGGTCGAAGAAAAGCCGGTACAGAGACATCAAAAGTCTGTTGGCTTGTCGATGGCGTAGCTGGATAATTAGAGGGTATGAGGTAGGATAAGTTATCGTAGTCACCTCCGAATTGGGATGATGTAAACTCGGACTGCTGACTTTGGGACATCGCAGAGTTAATAAAACCTATAACTGTAAGGGCTTTTGAGAATCCATGAAGGAGTGTTGATACGTTACAAGAAGCTCGACCACCTAGAAGTGTTACTTGGCTAGTTAAATCAATAATCGATAGATCAAAATAGAGGGTGATAATAGTAATAGATGATTAGTTAAATTGTCTACAATAAGTGGGACCGGCTCGAAGAAAGCCCATAAAGCTCGAAGAAAGCCCACAAAGCTCGAAAAAAGCCCACAAAGCTCGAAAAAGAGCCCATAAAGCTCGAGAAAAGCTCGTAAAGCCCACTAATAACCCGTAAAAAGCCCATTCCCGGCCTATTCCTAGCTCGTTAGAAGTTGATTTTCCTCAAAATATTTCAACTGATTAGCCATGAGAAATTGTTAAACATAGGTAGCTTATCCAGAACCATTAGGACTAGCAATCTAAAATGTTCCTAGAAATCATAAAGGCATAGACTTTCTTTTCATATAAAATTTGAATAAGTCAAGCCACTTATAATTGATATTGATCTGAGATTGATACTCGACCATGAAGATATACATGGTTCCCAGTACAGAATATATATCTCAGCAGGTATCAACTCATAAGCGTAGAACATTTCCAACAAATTGATCTATATAGTTATAAAGCTTAGTTATTATGCTAATATATCAAAGATAAACATCTATTCACTAGAATTTCCAAATATTTCACCTTCCTGATTATGATAATGGAGTAGAATTCCATGTTTGAACCAAAACATGGGTAAAAGACTGTCATTTATTTGGGTGATTCAGCCATTTTATGAACGCCAAGACCATGGTTTATGCAATTTCGAGCCCAGGGGGGGGGGGGGGCCGACGAGCCCCCCCCCCCTTCGAGCCGGGGTCCGGGTCGAGCCCAAAAAGTTCGACCCCCAGCTCGTTGAGGGTCGGGTTTCGAGCCCGGACCTTGGGCCCAAAGTTGGGCTTTGCGGAAGTCTAACCACAAATGGCATCATCGCTTTCTTCTACGTGGACGATATCATCATCGTGAATCACCCAAAATACGCTCAGCAAGCAGTTACGCTAGATCAAAAGATCAAGAAGCAATGGGAGCTCCGTGAACTAGACGCAAACTGGTTCTTAAATATACGGATTCTCCGTGATAGAGAGAGAAAGAAAGAAGCTCTGGTTATGTCAGGACAGCTATGTTGAAAGCATGGCAGCTAAGTATAACCTAGTTACTACTAGGAAAGTCGGTTGCCCATTAGCTAGTACAGAGCAGCTAATTCCGTATGATGGAGTAGCCACACCGAGTCAGATTCATGGTTTCCAGGCCAAGGTTGGATCTGCTCAGTATGCTACTACCATCTCCCGGCCAGATGCAGCAAAAGCGACAGCTAAATTAGCTGAGTTCCTAACAAACCCCGGTCCAAAACATATCGATGCTATCGACCGAGTCATTCAATACCTATACGAGACCAGATACTGGGCTCTCGAGTACGGTATCAGAGACAGAGAAACAGAACAAAACAAAGACAACAACCAAGGTCAAGGCCTCCAACTTGCTGCGAAGTCAATTGAATTTGCTAGTGATGCATCGTTTGGAGATAACCGAGATCGAAAGAGCTCCGAGGGCTATATCTGTAAGCTCTATGGAGGCTCCATTGACTGGAAAGCGACGAAGCAAAAGACTGTGACGACGTCGACTACCGAAGCAGAGCTTCTTGCTCTAGCGGAAGCAGGGAAAACAGTCCAATGGTGGCGCCGAGTCCTCACTTCGTTAGGCTTTCAACCTGATCATCCATTATCAATCATGTGCGATAACCAGCAAACCGTCGACCTATTGACAAAGGAGAGTGCGGCAATGCATACGAAGCTTCGGCATGTGGATATCAATCGATGCTGGATGAAACAGGGAGTCAGCGAAGGCAGAGTCAAGGTGGACTGGGTTCCGACTACGGCAATGCCGGCAGACGGCCTCACGAAAGCGCTCCCTCGGCAGAAGCAACAGCACTTCCGAGAGCTGATTGGCATGAGAGAGATAAGCCATCTGATCGGTGAAACAGAGGCTATCCGAATCGAGAAGGAATTGAGAAAGTTGACAGCTCTTGAAAGCCAAGAAAATGCAAGCTTCAAGAACTGGGGGGTGTGTCGGAATACAGAAGTGGATTACGAGGTCGAGACAGGGTAATTTACCCCGAAAGTCATGTGATCAGTGGTACTCGACATACCATACAAAAGTGCATATTACAGTTAGTCAGCTATGTCCGCTCAGATTGTTGAAAAAGCGGGTTTTGTCAATTTAGAGTTATCAGAGTCTTCAATATCTGCCATTTTTACCATACGTTTTGGTACGCCTGATTTCTGTCACTTTCTTTAAATTCACTAACTATTTCACCACCGAGTGGATCAGCCAAAGCACCATAGTAAGGCTTTGAGAGCGAATTGGGGGCATCTAATTCATGGGCAATTTTGGGTGAGGCGGCCGGCTGGCTTACATGGCCAACTCGCTAAGTTACCGAATACGTTAGTTACCTTCTTTTCTCGAGAGACTAACTGTTAGATTATTCAAAAGTAAACAAAGTTATTATAAAAAGTTGCCCTTTGTAAAACGCGTGTTGTAATCTGCAGCTTTCTTGACCATCTCCCGGCGCTGCGCGCTGGATATCTTCGAGGCAACTGCCATATCCTTCTCTCGATCGAATGCACGCGCACTTGGATCATCATCTTCTTTCTGAGTACCTGGATTTTCTAGGCGAGTGTTCTTCCTAGTCATATCCTACACATATGTTAGAAAACAGATGGAGAAATTGTGTCTTTCCAATGTAAAAATTACCTTGTATCTCTTGATTTGATCCTCCATCAACTTTGCGTTTGAAGCAACTTTGTGATCATCCTGATTTGTTGAAGTACCAACACCCATAACTGCATCCTGCAATCGCCTCATTCGCTCCTCTGGAGTCTCAACCCATGAGGAATCCATGCCTTTAGGTGCCGTGGCTGATTTGCTTGTATTGAATTTGCGATTTCGTAGTTGTGTGGGGTCAATCTTGGAAGCCCAGTCGGAATGGGAAGGCGGTTGCAGCATCCATTGATCTCGCTGGGTTTCTTTTTCCAATTTCGACCCAGAATCCGTAGGCTCTATGTGAACAGGGTCTTTGAGTGGACCGGATGGAGGAAGGCTGGGACCGAAATCATCATCATCATCATCACTACTCTCACTGCCACTGTCGGCCTGAGGCGGAGGAAGAGAAGGTCCGATTACCCTCCGCTGCTTGGAGACTTGAGGAACTATCTCCTCGAATTTCCGCTTTTCTTTAGAATCCATGTTGAAGGAAGAAGAAATGGTTATCTCTTATCGGGACTTATCGTATGAGCTGATGTCATCAAAAGGTACGAGCTCGGGAGCCCTGGAGAAACCCCCCTGGGACTCTCTTTGTTTTTGTATATAGCTTCCTTAGGTCCCTTGGGGATATTCTTTTTGACTTCACTTTTGTACTGTTTTATTCCTTTCCTTTTCCTTTTTAAATGTATTCGGACAATTTCCCTCTATGAGACCGCTTTTTTGACCCCGCATGCTCGACCCGATACCCTTAAAAACCTGCTGTTCTCTTTGTTTAATAAGGGGAAAATTAGACAATGGGCTCGGGGGACGGGAGATCTAACATGGATGGGAATGAAGGTCAATCTACAGAACTGCACCCGAAGCTAATGTCTTCGGATCAACAGCTCAGATCTGCAATTTCAAGTCAAGTATCAATCCCTCGAAGGTTCCAGGCTCAGCCAATCGAAACCGTACGAAGCTCCAACGTGTCGGCTTTGAGAGCAAATCAACCTCTATCAAAGCCCGAAATACATCCAAAAGATCCAGAACATCGACCGAGAAGATTCCTACCTGAACCGATTGAAACAAGCAAAGCTAGTAATAGACGGTCTCATTCCACTTCTGAGACACAGAGCAAGTCTGCATCTTATAGCAAAACATCGACGGCTCCAAGAAGATTCAAACCCGATCTGATAGAAACCGACACCCGCTCCGTCCGAAAACGGGAACCTCTTCGGTTTCCCCAACGACATGTATCTTCGGTACCCCATACAATCACTTGTCCAGAGACGACATCGTGGCTAGATCCAGAACCCCATGCTCACACCTATCTGCCATCTGAATCTCAATTTTCGTATTCGAATCTTCTGCGTCGACAACAAGCCCGCAGGCACTCGTTCCGAGTTCCGGATCTCCCATCGATCCCCTCTGACAGCAGCGAAGAATCGGATAACTCCAGATCGCATTCGGCATGCACTTCGCCTGGGCCTTCTAATAAAGCGACACGGTATTTATCTTCAAGCAAGCTACCCCGTGAAAGTTGCGATGGGAAGATCTCGGAGTTCTTGCTCTCTCTTGCCGCTCGATCTGCACAAAAGCAGTTGAAGGAGCAAGCGCTGGCTGCCTTTCCCAACGAGCAAGTATATGAGCCTGTAGATCATTTTGCCATCGACGAAGATGATGGAGATTTGGACGATGATGTGCCTCACATGAAGTACCATCATGTTAAGTCTCGACGACAATCTTCAGCAGATTTGTCCTGGGAACTTGAGTACATGCGTCACCACAAGGAGGAGGCTGAGATGAGGATTCGGGCGATGATTGCATCTGGACAACCAAACTCTTCATCGGAGCGCAAAAAAAATGGCAAGAGCCCACCCATGCTTGGCAATGACATTGTCATTCCTCGAAGTGCCTCACCCGAGGGGTCAATATGTGAGAACCCTAGCACCGATGCAGTCTCTCGTGGTATACATGATCTTTGTACTGGCTGTGGTGGACTATGGTACGCAGCGCCTCCTCGAGATGGTGGAAAGGGTGCTGGTCTTTGGATGGGCACTTGTTGCAAGGACGACAGCCAGAAGCGGGAAGTGCATGGTCTCTTACCTGGCATCGTTACCCCCATGCCTCGTGTTGATGAGGCTGGCATTGCCATAGGACTCAGCCCATCTCCTTCTCATACACATCTGGATCGTCTCGCCTCGCCCGGAAATCATAGTTACCGGAAGCCTGCGAGCCCTAATCTCCAGAAAGCCATCGAGGCCGAATTCCATGATGGATTTGTGACTCAGATTTATAATTACTTGTCTTTGGGTTACCCGTGCCTTGCCCGCTATTATGATTATGAACTCAGCCGAATTTCGGGCATATCCTTCGAGGAACTTCGTCGGGACGACTTGCAAACTGATGCTAGAGGCTACGTTGTAGCCCCAAAGAATAACAATCTTGTGGATGCATGTGCACGGTGGAAGGCTCTTCGTCTATATATCAAGGAATGGGCGAGGCAGGAGCCCGGCATGGCTGAAGAAGATACCAATCTTGAAGGCTGGGGACTGCCAGAGCGAAGAGGCAGCTGGGGCAATTGAAAGACTTGAAAGATTTTAATTTGTATGTTATGATTGATAAGCGTGGATTTGGTGTGATATAAAAACGGGTGCATATTGAATTCACACTTGTGGGCAATTTAGTCTGACGTTCGAGTTCTTTAGAGGACTGTACATGTGTAAGCCCCATAGTACTGTTACCAGGAAACTATTGTCCACGGGTATCTGAAGGTAATCAGCTTTGATTTTAACCCGAGAGACATTCAAATTGCTCCCATACATTGCTTTCTCTCCTTAAGTCTGTGATTGATGTCACTTAAAAACCCACTTTACGTGAAATTTCTATTGGATAATTCCCTTTTGAGCCCTCTCATGAATGATGCCCGGGAAAATTCCCTGCTCTGGCAGACCATCTGATCCACCAACTCCTGTTCCGAGGGCAGGATTGTTACCGGGAGATGAGAACTCACCCGTTCCAAGACGAGGTGATCGAGCTAGGTATGTCGATGGAGTCAATGGCGAGGTAGCCATCTGAATTGTACTATGGGTCTCACTGGGTGAGGCATCCGTTGTGTCATCCGCATTTGATCGCAGCTCAGACTGCGACTCAAGGTTAGGTGTATGGTGATCTAAGAATGGGTCATTTCGAAGTCAGTCTGCTGCGTAATTTCTGATCATTCCCTCAAGATAGATATATACCATGCTTCGAGGACACTGCTTCCCCCGGTGGACCTGGAGTCAAGCTCTTTTGATCTCCGGTTCCATTGCCATTGGAGTATCGCTCGATCCTGATAAAACGATGTATGATTAGCCCCATTTCCTTGACACCAAAGACATTGGGCAACTTACAAGGATAATTCTCCGAGCAAAGTCTCATGCCGGAATGCCTCACGAATATCTGGTACATTGCTCTTTGCAACATGATTGCCAGCGACTCCAGGCATGGAACAGTTTGAGCCGAGCCATCTTTCTTTGAGAGAGAGCTCAAATCCACTTTGGTCGACTGAATGTTTGGCGAGTTCGCACATGTCGACTGCGCTGAATTTGTAGATTTGTGCTGCGACTGAGTATTCCTCGATGAGAGGCTCCTTTGTGAATGCAAACTGCAATGGATCATCGGTGGACAAAGACACGTTGAGCCCTCGCTTGAAGAAGCTAGCACATGGGTTCTTATCGTACGTGAGGAACAAAGCGTTGTTGCTGAGTGGCGACATGGCAATGCCGATCTGATCTAGATAGTAAAGGTATTGCAAGAGAGGTACCTTGCGCAGCAAGATACCATGACTGATGCTGTGGCAGCATAGGAATCCTACAGCCAGATGGTCCGGGTCGCCTGCCTCTCCGCAATGAGGGCGCAGAACAAATGTGTTGAATCCTCGACGTTTCCGCCAGTTGTTGAGGGAAGCGATATTGGCGAACATGAAGTATAACCAGTAAGTGTAAGGCGGATTCTGCTTGGTGCTCCACTCCCGGGGGATGGGGTACTTTCTGTACAGCCGGCGCTCGGGCTTGCTTTCGTCATCCACACTGTCGAATCCAACCACTCGCTGGAGGAAGATGTGAAGTTTGGGATGACTAGAAGGATCTTTGGTCACTTCAAACAACGGCTGGAAGACATTGGTGATGACTTGTTCATAGTTCTCCATCATGCCACTTGCTTTGTAGACATCATAGAGACGAGGTACTTGAATCAGCCAGCGAACATTAGGCGAGAACAACTTGTTGTCCACCACCCAGGCCGCAAGCTTGTCCCATTCCTGAAGGGAACGACCGTAGATCGAGATTCGCCATTCCACCATTTGGTACTTGCTAGATTCCAAGTCTGAAATTACTTCCTTGGTAATCTCTGCGAGATAGCGACCTTCGATGTAATTGTCTGTTTTGAGAAAGATTTCACGAAGTCGGGATTCTCCAACTGGATTATACTTCAAATTGAATTTGTCAAAACGGTGGAAAGAATCGGTGTGTGCCTACGAAGTCAGAGTTAGTAATAGTAATTAATACTTTGTGGCTTTCAAGAATGGGCGTAGGGGAGGGCTGATGAGCGAATACTGGTGTATCCAGACTTGCATATTCCTCCGTTATAGATTCCGATTCAAAGAGGAATGTGATGAGAGAACTTACGTGCATATCCAAAGTATCAATGCTTAGGTCATAAGCAGTCAAGTTGATACTCTCAAAGACCTCTCGCAAGGTCAGATGTTTTCCGTCTCGGAAAAGGACAACTTCGTCCGGGGATTTTCTCATCTTGCTCTTGATGAAGCGAAGAAGATGTTTCTGATTCATACATGCCGAATGATGAACGTGTGTATCCACTTTTCGCACGTTGTAGAAGTCCCTGTGAGGAACCTTCTTGCTGTCGGCGATCTCCTGGTATTCATTGAGCAGCGTATACAATTGGAATTTGCCCTCCAGATACGACAGCCGCTTGAACGCAAAGCTTTTAGCAGGTCCATCGGTTGACACATCCACAACGGCGTCCAAGTCCATATAGAAATCGCGCAACGAGGGGATCTGAACAATCGGTGTCTGGTGGTCAGCCTCAGAATCAAAGACCTGATATACGCTGTTGCCATCCAGCCTAAATGTCCAGGGTGATTCTTTGGGTAGAGGCATCAATTCCTCCATGTCAAAATCCTCTCCGATGTTTTGGCCCATTTTCCTCTTCTTTCCTGCAAGGTCAGATGGGCCACCAACGTTGCCAGGTTGATATTCTTTGCCATCATCCCACGCCGGTTCTGGAGGCGGAGGATAGATCTCCCAGTCTGGTTGGTCCTTGGGATCATTTCCGGGTCCCTGTAAAGAAAGCTCTATGTACTGGGATCGCCGATCAAGCAGTTTCTTGATTTTGCAGTAGATAGCGTTCAGCTCTGACGTCACAGCATCATTGCTCGACGAAAATCCGCTCGCAACCTGAGGACCTCCGATCCCCGCATCGGGGCTCTGCAAACTCTCTGCCGTCGCCGGGTATGGTCCATGCCCATAAACAGCACTTAGAAGCGCCGCCTGGTTTCCGGGCAGAATCGTTCGCCTCATCTGAGTCATCTTCAAGGAAATGAGATGCAGAGGGATCGGGGTCGCCGGTGGATTGTAGGCGTAGTGTCGAGGGTTCGGATTCAAAGACCATAGATCCCTCGCCAGAAATCTGGGCCTGAGTTTCCATTGGATCCGTCAGGTTAGCCGGTGGCTCTTCGGGGTGTATTTCGCCTGAGCGGGCTGGGGCTGATGGACTCAAAGGGGGGTCGTTCCGCGCAGCTAGCTGATGATGTTGATAGAAGAGTCTTGCCTCGGCGTGACTCATGGACTTCTCATAGGCATAGTCATAGGTGGCTGTTTTCTGCAGTTGATCTCTGGGCAAAATATCCTCTGCAGGTTGATCTAGTGCGTTGGGGCTTTCGATGAGAGAGACCACGGGACCCTTGAGACCCGGAGATGAAGTGGCTGGTTCCAATGAATCAGCGGACGCGTTGGCATTCCGGCTGGAACTGAGATCGGGTTGAGGTCCCATGATTACCCCCTCCCTTGGTACTCCGTATATCCCAGATATATAATTTGGAGAAAAGAAAGAAAGTCGCAAGGAGAGACCAATAAGGGTTTCACAAGTTGTGAAAGTAATTGAATTAGAAAGTAAATATCAAAAGAAAAGAGAAAAAGATGAAAAGAGAAAAAGAGAACAAAAAACTCCCGACAGTTGATAAGGTTATCTCTTCGGTGTGAGAGGGAAAGTCCAAGGCCTGGAGAAATCCGTAAATTACATATCACATAAATACAACACATCTCCAACTATAGCTGTTCAACTATATAAGACTTAATTTTGATTTTTTAGGTTCTTATGGATCTTGTATAGACTAATTAAATTGAAATTAATTATTCCTTTAGATTATTCTAGAGTTGTATAACTATTTTATATGTAGATCTTATCTAAAGATTACTACGATGTATAGCTGTGTACAATGTATCGTATTACAACACCTCTCCCCTAACCTCTCCCCCTCTCTCTCTCCACCTTTAGGCATCATCAAATCCCTTGACCTTTCTTGTACTTATTGATATCCTCTTGAAAGCAATCATTGCTTCTATTTATTTTGCTCTCAGTCTTTACAAGTCCGTCAACCCCGTCAACTCCCTCAACTACCTCCTTCTATCTAATCCCCCCCCCCCCAACTTATCGCACCAAGAGCTTTGACTGTTTTGATGCTGATACTCTGCACGAGACACAGATATTGTAACAAAACAAAACAAAAAAGCAAACATACCTCCCACGTGGATACGTTCAAAAATTGAGCTTCCCCTTTCCCCTTCCCCCGGCCTATCCGATCCGGAAGTCATGGCTTCTCTCAATCTCTCGTCCAATGGCCCCTCGATATCGAAAAGTTATCAGACAGTGGTGAATGCACCACCACCTTCTGGGAATGGAGGGTCTCCGACTTATGGTCAATGGGCCGTCTACTCGGTTTCTACCCCGCTTATCAGTGCCTTCCAGCAAGATGGAGGTAAGGAGAGTGTCCTTAAGGTCCAGAGCACCGGAGGTTAGTAATCCTTTTTTACCCCCTATCATCTCTCATTGACAAATTGGACTTCCAGAGGGTGAATTGGCCGATCTCATCGAGGAATTTTCCGAAGGACGGGTGCAATTCGCCTATGTGAAGGTGACGGATTCCAACACCGGCCTTCCCAAGAACGTTCTCATTGGCTGGTGTGGAGAAGGTGTACCGGAGCGAACAAAAGGTTACTTTACCAGCCATCTGGCTACAGTTTCCAAGTTCCTTCATGTGAGGAGTTTCTTTTCGATGACGCAACTGCGGTGAGACTGACATGGCTGGATAGGGATACCACGTGCAGGTCACAGCCCGAGCAGATGGGGATCTAACCCCCGAAGGAATCGTCCAGCGGGTGGCAGATTCCTCCGGCTCCAAGTATTCAGCAGGCGAGGCGTCTGCTCCGGCCCCAGCCCCCCGACCTGCCGTGGCTAGCAAGCCTGCTTTCACACCGACTCGATCTGGGGGTATCACCCCCAGCCCAGCTGCCCGCGCACAGCCCACACCTTCAAGAGCTGCTGTGAATGATGACGGATGGGGTGCAGATGCCCCTCCCGTGACTCGCACCCAATTGGAAAAGGTACAATCAGCTTACCAGCCCACTAGAGTGAACCTGCAAGAACTCAAGGCAAACCCCACAGCTAGTCGTCAACCCGCCGCTACCTCGGATGATTCTAGCGATGTGATCAGAGGTGGTTACCAGCCAGTGGGCAAAGTCGATATTGCTGCGATTCGGAAGCAAGCTGCTGCGTCCGGTCAGCTGAAAGATGAGCGTCCGGCAATTATCAAGGGCTCCTATGAGCCCGTTGGCAAAGTAGACATCGCTGCTATTCGAGCTAGAGCACAGAAGCCGGAAGGCACCAGTGAGAACGTCCCGTCGAGCACCGCAGTCAGCAAACAGCCAACAACGTTGCCCGAGCGACCTGCACCCTCCAATGCCTCGGAGCGCTTGACTAATCTACCCAAACCAAAGGTTGCCAACAAGTTTGGCTCTAGCCCCTCCTTCCCAGGAACGAAACCACCTCTCCCAGTTGGTCTTGGGCCTAAGCCAACCTCGAGTGCGCAGATTGGAGCTGCAAGCCGAACTTTTGCCGACGAGGGAGGCAAGACACCTGCCCAAATTTGGGCAGAGCGCAAGGCCAAAGAGCGCGGAGGGACTTCGTCACCCGCAAGCACTGAGCCTGTCTCTACCCCTGCCCCGATTCAAAGCCAAACAAGTGGCCAGGGCGAGTGGAAGAGCTCCTATGCAGGCAAGTCCTGGGCTCCCGTCCAAACCGCACAGGAGAAGTCATATGTTCCTGAGCAGCCTATTGATGCCAAGGCCAATGATGACCAACAAGAGGACGAACCACAACCTCATGTGGGCGATATTCGTGACCAATTCGCTCATGACGCGCCTGCGCCCGCGCCGCTCGCCTCTCCTGCTCCACCCGTTCCGCAGGCCAGTCGCCCTGTTCCTGTCCCGGGGCTGTCTTCCGGGCCCGTCGATTCCGAGCCCGAACATGATGCCCAGCAAGTTCTTCCTACTCCTCCACCGCAGCCTCCTCGTTCCCCGACACCCCCCACTCCCCCGGTGCGTGAGAGCTCGCCGATCCAGATTGCCATGCCAGTTGGCCACAGCGTTGCCGACAGCGTGGCGGATGTCCATGAAGAGCAACACTCTCCTCCCCCTGCCATGCCTGTTCGGAGCCTCCAAGAGGTCGTTCCAGATGAAAGGGAGCTTGAGGATGATTCTCACGACATTGGCCGCGCTGCATCCACAGCAACTGCTCCCCAGCAGCCTGAGCAGCCCAAGGGCGGACCGCGAGCTCACGTCCAATATGACTACGAGAAGGCCGAGGATAATGAGATTGAATTGCGAGAGGGAGAATATGTGACCGACATTGAAATGGTGGACCAGGATTGGTGGGTGGGTGTCAATACTCAGGGTGAGCATGGTCTCTTCCCGGCCAACTATGTGGAAATTGTGGAAGACAATGAACCCGCGTCACACGCGATGGCCGGCTCCCATCATTATGAAGCAGAGCCAGAGCCAGAACCTACTGCTGCCTCCGTCCCGGTTGCACCCACACCTGCCGCTACACCATCGGGGACTACTCCAAGCTCCAAACGTGTCACGGCCACAGCTTTGTATGACTACGAAGCCGCAGAGGATAACGAGATCGGTTTCCCCGAAGACGCAAAGATTTCCAATGTGGTAAGTGGAATAATCCCCTGTCTTTCTCGGCCCTTTGCACCGTCGCGATCTACAGTGCTAACCTGGTTGTAGGAATTCCCGGATGATGACTGGTGGCTTGGTGAGTACAATGGCAAGCAAGGTCTATTCCCTGCCAACTATGTTCGCCTGGACCAGTGATTGGGGTCATATAGATTACTCTGAAGGTCCAATCCGAGAGCAGATTCTAAATTCTATTGAGTCGCCCAACTACATGTAGATTTGACTGTGTATTCTTAATACTTGAGAATAAAAACACCCAGTTCACTACTTCTTTTTAAACATATCTATATAATTTGTAAAGTCGAATCATCGACGTCATGGCCGGCAGTATCGGCTTATGTCAGCATCACGTGTGCCGAAAAAGTGGCCATCAACAACGTTCCCAAGGTTCCAAGGAGAGTCGATCAAGGCCTACAGGGATCCCGGTGACCGTTTGCACGCGACCTCACTTTGCGTGTACCTTTTATCCCCTTCTTTTTTTCTCTTAACTCCGAGCCCTAAATCTTGCCCCGTCTCAAGTCTTCAGTTCGACATCATGACATCGCTGGGCGAGGACCTGCTCGTGACGGTGAACAAGCTTCAGGATCTGGTCTTCAATACCATTGGGAATGATTCATTGGATTTGCCTCAAATTGTGAGTCTGGTCAGGTAGAGAGCTCTCGGGGTTGGAGGAGGAGTTGTCATTTGATACCCGGTCAACCCAAGACTAATCCCCCACCTCCCATAGGTTGTTGTTGGTTCCCAATCATCCGGAAAGTCCTCGGTCCTAGAGAATATAGTCGGAAGGGACTTTCTACCAAGAGGTAGCGGGATTGTCACTCGACGGCCCCTAATTCTGCAACTTATCAACGTGCCCAGTGAACGTGATGATAAGCCGGAAACCGATGAGATTCATATCCCCCACACGGCTGCTAGTGTTGCCGGTCAACACGAATGGGCCGAATTCCACCACCTTCCGGGGCGCAAATTTGATGACTTTGGACAAGTGAAGCAAGAGATCGAAGCGGAGACGGCAAGGATCGCAGGAAGCAACAAGGGCATCAATAGACAACCGATTAATCTCAAGATCTTCTCGCCCCATGTGCTCAACCTCACACTCGTGGATCTGCCCGGTCTGACGAAGGTTCCCATCGGGGACCAACCATCCGACATTGAGAAACAAACGCGGACCTTGATTCTGGAATATATCGCCAAACCGAACAGCATAATCCTTGCGGTCTCCCCGGCCAATGTTGATCTCGTCAATTCCGAGGCGCTGAAGCTTGCCCGCCAGGTGGATGCCATGGGCCGGAGGACGATTGGTGTTCTGTCAAAGCTGGATCTTATGGACCACGGTACCAATGCGATGGACATCCTGTCTGGACGTGTGTATCCCCTGAAGCTTGGATTTATCGGCGTTGTCAACCGGTCTCAACAGGATATCCAGTCTGGAAAATCGCTTGCCGATGCATTGCGGGCAGAGTCTGAGTTCTTCCGGCACCACCCAGCTTACAGGAATATGGCCAACCGCTGCGGTACGCACTTTTTGGCCAAGACCCTGAACACAACCCTGATGTCTCACATCCGAGACCGGCTTCCAGATATCAAGGCTCGGCTGAATACCCTGATGGGTCAAACTCAGCAAGAATTGGCCAGCTATGGAAACAAACAGTTCAGCGGCGAAGAACACCGGGGGTCATTGATTCTTCAGCAGATGACCCGATTTGCTGCCTCATTCATCTCATCTATCGACGGAACTTCATCGGAGATTTCTACGAAAGAGCTATGCGGTGGAGCAAGGATTTACTACATTTTCAACTCTGTTTTTGGAAACTCGCTGGAAACGATTGATCCCACCCATAACCTGACTGTCTCCGACATCCGAACGGCCATCCGAAACTCAACAGGTCCCCGCCCCAGCCTGTTTGTCCCAGAGTTGGCCTTTGATTTGCTGGTCAAACCACAGATTAAACTCCTTGAATCACCAAGTCAACGATGCGTGGAGCTGGTCTATGAGGAGCTTATCAAGATCTGTCACACATGTGGCAACCAAGAACTACTGCGTTTCCCTCGCCTCCAAGGAAAGCTGATTGAGGTCGTATCTGACCTTCTTCGTGAGCGCCTGGGCCCCTGCTCGACTTATGTAGAATCTTTGATCTCAATCCAAAGAGCTTACATCAACACCAACCACCCGAACTTCCTCGGTGCCGCAGCTGCCATGTCTTCAATCATGCAGAACAAGCAGGACGAAGAAAGAAAAGCCGTGCTAGCAGAGGAAAAGCGAAAGCGTGATAAGCGACGTCAAAAGGAATTGGGAGCTCCCAATGGCAATACGGGAGGTCCCGACGAAGAAGAATATGCCGACAAGCAGAATCTTCCCATTCGAAGCCACTCCTCCAAGGGATCGCGGAGCATGTCTCCTCACGTTGGTCGCACTGGCGAGAATGGAATTGCTGCCACCCTGAATGGCGCTCAATCTAACCATGCTGCGTTCGGCGGTGGTGCCTCGAACACTGCCCGGGATTCGTTCCTGAACTACTTCTTTGGCAAGGAAGGCACTCACAACATGGCTATGTCCCCGGCAGGCATGAACCCTCACCGACAGGGGCCACATGCTGGCGAGCCTAGTATCAGCCAGAGCATTCGGCGTGCTGAGGCTCGGGCTCCCATTATGCCGACTGAAGAGTACAGTGCACCATCGGAGTATGGTGGCGACGTATCCGTTTTCGTAAGTACCACCGCACAGGCGTTAGATTTTGCATACATCTGACTGACTTCAACTCTTATAGCCCAATGAGAACACCGAGCCTGCACTCACGGACCGTGAGATGCTCGAAACTGAGCTCATTCGCCGTCTCATCTCATCATACTTTAACATCGTCCGAGAGACCATTGCAGACCAGGTTCCCAAGGCTGTCATGCACCTCCTTGTCAACCACTGCAAGGATGTCGTACAGAACAGACTCGTAAGCGAACTTTATAAAGAAGATCTTTTCAGCGAGCTTCTCTACGAGGATGATGGCATCAAGGCTGAGAGAGAGAAGTGTGAGCGGCTATTGGAAACATACAAAGAAGCCGCCAAGATTGTGGGCGAGGTTTTATAGAATTCTCTATTTTGTATTTTGATCTGGCTCGGGGTTTAAACCTAGGTGGTCTTGATTTCTGCGTCATGCTTGACGCCCTTCCATCGTGGGAGATAATGCTTCTCTCAATTTATGTACAACTATTGCGGCGTGCACATGATATCGATATATCTTTTCTTCTATTAGTGCAATTCACACGTATAACCCCATAAAGGCTATAAAATAAAAAATATACAACATGCAAAAGAAATTCTGCCTAGATATACAGATTAACATCTAATATGCAATGTTCACCGAGCCTTTTTGGCAACGTTTCGTAGACGTGCACCTTCAAAGCCATATAAACCACCTCCGACAAACACCAGAGCCGCGCCAACCAAGACACCTCCCGCCAAATGATTTCCAAAGAGATATATCGACAGAAGCAGCGAAACCAACTTGCGGACATTCAAGAAAATAGTAACAGTCAACGAGGATGACTTGGCCGACAAAAGATGAACTCCCCGGATACATAGGTACTGCGTCAGTGCATTCATCGTGAGATAAGCCACCTGAACCGGAAGATGCGCCAGGAAAGACTTCACAGCCTCAATCTGGCAAATCTGCCCTAGCACCGAGAAAGCATTGCCCCCAACAGTACCGGACGACACCCACAGCCCAGAATCCAAATGTGACAGCAAAGAAGGCGATGAAGCCACCACCCGCCATTGGCCCAGCAACTGCGGACAACTCGTCAAGAACAGCGGCAAAGAAAGCGCATGCGAATAGAAAAGCGCCTCTTTCCAATGATCCCTACCGTAGGTTGCGTACAGCCGGTCGGCATAGATTCCCTGGAATGCAGAGAGGACCATAGCCAGCGCGAGGATCGTGAAGCCCGTCACGGTCGCCATCGTGTCCGCCGTATTGGAGTCGACGTGGATAGACACGCCTTTGGATTGTGCGTCGGCCATGGCGGCTGCCGCCACGCCTACTGTCAACATACCTACAGAGGAAATCTGGCCCCGTGAATAGCGCTTGCCGTTGTATATATAGCCGATTACCATTGAGGCGACAGGGCCTGCGGACCGGAGGATTATGTGCAGTGGTACGGAGATCTTGTACGCAAAGGCCCAATTGTTGAGGAGGTTGACGCTCACAAAATAGGCAGTGTATACCACCCATGAGCGTAGTGGGATAGCGCGTGGGTTCAGGAACAGGGCTCGTGGTCCGGCTGAGGGGGACAAGAAGCTTGGAATGGTGAATAGGGCGCAGATAGCGAATTGTGCGAAGGTTATCAAGGGACCTGTGGGGGAAATGAGAGTTGGATTAGGATATGTGATGTGATTTGTTTTTATTAGTTCTGGTTGTTGTGCTTACCGGCGGTAGGCTGTTCACTGGAGAAGTGGGATTAGCGTTGTGTGAATTGACCTGGTTTGTCGACTTACTTGATAATCGCCTCTAGCGCAAAGACCTATACACAAGATCAGTTCCTGTTTTACCCCCATAGTAGCATTGGGGGTTCTCTAGACACCCACATTGGCACAGCAACCTCCGAAGATAAGAGAGACCATTAAAACCATGCTTGTCCAGCTAGGAACCGCCGCATGAGCGGCGGCAGCAACGAGGCCCGGGGCATCTTTCTTCAATTGGGCATAGTCAAGCTTGTCCTCGGATTTTCGAAATCGAGATGGGGTCAAAGCGAGGTTCGCGATTTCATTTGAGTTCACAGAGCCTCGAGAGCGATTGATCAGGTAGGAGTCGCGTCCTCGTTTCGAGGGTTCATGATCATTGAGCATTCTATTTGAGTGTGAGTGATCTTGATAGAGTAATAAAGATGACTTAACTTACCTAGGAGTTTCAAAGGGTTCAAAACACAAAGAGCGCGACGTGGTTGAAAGAAAGCTGGGGCGATAAGGGTGGATCACGAGATATAACCACCGACTAGTTAGTTATAGTTATAACTAAGTTAGTTAACTAGTTATGTTAGTTAGTTAACTAACTATACTCTTTCTATTCTCTTATTCTCTTATTCTCTTATTCTCTTATTAAATTGCCATTGGACTATGTACATCTATATCAATCAACAATATCATCATCACTGAGTATCAATTTCTCTTCGGGCAGTCCAGGTTCCAAAGCATTACCGGGTCGCTTCATACGCTGTGCTGGAGATTCTTCCATATCGTCAATGCCGCCATCATTATGAAGATTCTCGTTGGAACGAATGCGAGTGATCTTATCCAACTGCCAACAATCCAGGTCCTGATGCTGGATTGCAGCCATATAGGGCAGTTGATGAAGCAGTAGATCATTCCGGGGCATCATTGTGATTATACCTGGATTATCATCTTTGTTCCCTGAGTTGGTCGAGACCGACCTTCCCACCTGGAGATTTTTCCAGGAACTGACACCCGTGAGGTCAGAACCATTTTGAGAAAGATGTTGCCGTCCTAAAGGATCGAGCAATCGGTTCACCCATGAGTCGATCAGTCCATCGATCTTCTCAGCCTCTCTCCACAATCGCAAAGATGCCGGGTAAAACATCTTGTACGCATCACCCGTGCGGCTTCGTTCAGTTGAGCCAACCCGTCTCTTGACCGGGCATGGAAGGGCGAAAAGAAGACCCCGTGCCGCAACCTGGAAACTCATTTCTTCCTGCCGGAGGACGTCGATGCCGCCACCAAAAGAGGTAATTCCAGTTCCTATCCCAGCCCGTGCCCCTTGCCCTGGTCGGCGGTCGGCGCTGAGTATATCGCTATCGGAGAGTGCATCGATACAGTCGTTGAAATAGTCGGTGAAATTATCACCATCACAGGATGGGATGTAGTTTTCATGGAGAGCACTAAGGAACGTTGATATGTCGGTTCCTGTCTCATCGACCAGATTATTGACCGATACCTGCGAAGCTTTTGGTCGGGTATAGTGGCGCATATAGTCTGGTGGAGGTGGAAGGATCTCGACATCACCCTCGATCAAGCTTGGGTCCATGCGTTTGTTGTACACGATCTTTCCAACGGCATGGAACATGCCTAAACTCGCCTCTCTCTGAGTTATCATCTTGAGGGACTCTTTCTCCATTGCTGTCAAAGCAACCTCACCACGGGCTTTCTTTGTTTTGGCCACACTGCCTCCCCATCTCCCCGTATCGTCCCCCTTGAGACAGAGGAACTCGAGAGAGGAGATTGCACTGCGGATATCGCCGACTTCAGAGATACTGTCTATAACACCTGGCCCAGGTATCTGGATACGTCTGGATTCCCCTGCCTCTCTGTCCAAAATAGACCGCAAAGCCTTGCGCATAAAAGTAGGTGCAATGCTATTGAAATCTAATATCGTTGTCCCGGGGTGATTGTAGACCGCTGGCCCTAGTAACCGGTGAACTGTCAGGTTATCTGAGATCGAGGACGCGGATCCTAACAAGGTCTCTGACACAATGATCACAATGGGCGGGTGATTCGACCCAGAGCTGCCCCGGGCATGATCATTCGCAGAGGCAGCCAAATATCGTTGAAGAGACGTCTGAAACGCCATGAGGGCGGAGGATGCCCGGCCAAGCACAGTGGGAAATTCCTCTATAAGAAGTATCCGCCGATCCTGAGGTTTTCTATCTTTCTGGGGATCGAGCTCGCTGGCAGTTTCGAGGTCAAGCCTTCCAAATTTATTACCCCGTCCAAGAAACTCTTCAAATTGCGTGCCCACGGATTGATAATCGTGAGCTCCAAATTCTGAAACCGGGGGATTCTTCCACTCGACAACATCGTAAGCAAGTAAATCGGAGAGCAGGGATACGGTGGTCGTCTTCCCACTGCCTGCCGGACCCCGTAGGACGAGTAACCTCTGCATATTGTCAGACCTTCAAACCCGAACTTGATTTATTTCCAGGATCAAACGCTCACCTCCGAACGTCTCCCAGCAAAGGCATCTTCCAACCAGTGCTGTACATCCGATACTTTTTTCTTATGAACAGCCAATTCGCCCAAGTTTGCTGGAGCGAACCGCTGAGCCCATGGTCGACGGTCCGGTTCGCCAGCCGATTGTGCAGCCAGCGGCCCCTTTGCAGTGACATTCCTAGAGCCGAAAGAGAGAAGGAACCGTTTTGTCGTCTTCCGCGGTGGTTTGACTGGAGCCTTTGACTTTGGCGCTGGCTTTGGCGCAGGTTCACGCGTCTGGCTGGAGCTCACAGTTGCCAGACCAGTTGCCACCCGCTCATTAGCTAGATGCTGTGCGAAAATTTCATCGTAGGAGTCGTAGCCGTCCTCAATCAGGTCCACGTCGACAGTCTCCCTGGCCGGCGGGTCGGACTGCTTTTCGGTCTTTGGTGCCCATCGCTGTCCCTCTGTTGCGGGTTGAAAGAAGCTGTGTAGGGACTTGGATTCTGAGTCTGAGTTTGGTGACAATTTGTTCTTTTGCTTTGGAGAAGGTGAGGACGAGGGGAGCCGGTTTGATGGTATTGCGCGTGAGTAGGAGGATTTTGGGCGCGAGGAGAGCGTGAAGGGTTCTGTTGATTCGATAGGACTAGAGCTATCTGGAATGGCTCGTTTGGATTTTATCGGCTTTGAATCCTTAGATCTGCGTTGTCTTTTAGAAGGACGACTGTCCATGATGAATTGGTCAAAACCTGGAGAAGTTGAGATCCGATAAGCTCACGATGCCAAGCGGTGGGCCTTTTGCCGATGTATACCTGTTATATATATTTACAATGTACATGAAAATGAGATGTCGATGTAGATATTAATGTTAAGATAAAGATATATAGAATTACATTCATAAGACAAATCGCACAGCGGGTATATTGACCAGAATCTGAGTCGGCAGAGTCAAAGAAACCAAAATCCCCAAATAACCAAAGAAAATGAGAAGACTTATAGATAAGTGCTCCCTATGCACCTCCAAATACATCATAATAATAATCTTCATCCAGGCCATCCCTCGCTGGGACCTGGGGAGCCTCGCCAGCGAATGTCGCATCGTCAAACCGCACATTGAGCAGGCGGATCTTTAGCCCATAGTTGCTGACTAGGTCAATTAGCTTGCTTGTCTCTGCGGTGATGGGTTGTTGGTTGAGAAGCATCAGCAGACCATCCAACCATTCGGACGCAATACTATGAGAGGACGGCCGCAGCGTGAGCAGGACTACCTCCTTTTGGGTGGTCCTGCTGCCGGAGCGGGCGTGACTATGGCCTTTACCGTGTCCAGTGGCTGTGGAGGGCGCGTAGCCATGGATAGTGATCTTGGTGGCGGGTTGACGCGGTGCGGTCTTCACGGTGGCTGTAGAGGAATGGTCTGGGTTGGTGGAGACGTTGGAGACTACTGATGATACGATAGAGAGATCAACTGTCGAAGGCAGCGGTGTTAGCAGAAAATTACAAGATGAAGTAAACTCAGTGACACTCACTTTTCTCTGGTAGGGTGTCCAACTCCGGAGGTCGGTCGCCCATCAGGTCAAATTGACCGAAATGCAAGTATCGTCGGTTATGAGAGAGCTGGGCATATTGATATGTGGCAGTAGATTTCTGCACCGCTCCCGACTCCGACTTGGAGTGAGAGTCCAGAGCGAACCAGCTACCTTGGAGCAATGATCGAATTCGTTGCTCCTTGACGAACTGGAGAGCCTCATGGTGAAGTTCCTCACGCACTTGTCGCAAGTGTTGGCCCCATGCATCCTCGTACGTCAGTTCAAGGAGTTCCATTTGCAGCCCGCGCAATCGGTGGTATTCGAAATCAGCCAGTTCCTCTTCGACATCCTGGACATCCTTGACTCGAGCAGCTCCGCCCACCACCGACTCAATGAGGATGCGCACAAGTTCGATGAGCTTGTCCAAGTCCTCTTCCTCGGCGGCGGTCGCCTTCCACAGGCGGAAGAAAGCCTGTAATCCGGCAACATGTAGTCGAGTCCAATGTAACAGCAATGGCTGGAACAGCTTATCAAAGCCTGTACGGGACTCTGAAATGAGATATGTTTTTGTATCATCCATGTCGGACTTTTCGACCTCGAAATGCTCGTATAAGATGGATGTAACTGCCAACGATGCCCGCGCAATCGGACACCGCTGTCGTGATGGCTTTGTAGAGTGCTCCAGGAGCATATTTTGAAACTCATCCCCATGACTGCGAACATAATCCGCCAGATCCATCATACCCAAGAAACCGACCTCGTAGAATTCCCCCGCCGGACTCTCTGTTTCAAACCCAAGCCGCCTCCACTTTTCCGGATGTTGTCGCCTAGAGCGCCGTGTGTCACCACCATTCTCGGTAGTCCCATCGGGGTTCTTCTCTGGGTTACTGGCCAGATAAATCCCTTTCAGCGCACGGCGATGCTCCGGCTTCTCCTGGTGGACAGGGATATCTCGCCACTTGCGTAGCAGGATCTTGGTGAGTGACTGAAATTCTAGCAGCGGATGTGCCAGGTCCTGAAGGGCGGAATCCTGCATAAGCACATATACTGCTCTGATAACGCCCAGATCCTGTAACTTTTGAATAAACTTGGGCCACTCCGCCTCGGGGTCGTGGGTGATCGAGTCGCGCATGAGTGAATTGATCAATTGGAGCGCATTGGCGCATAACGCATGGTCCGCGGAGGATAATCGGCTGACGAGCATCTCCAGGAACTGGGGGTATATGGCGATCGCAGGCTTGAGGGCGCGGAAACCAAAGTTGTCGACCTGGGATGCACGGTTCCCGGTGTACGGGTGGGAAACAATAGAGACGAGAATGGACATAGCACCGCGGAGGATATTGACTAAGGGATGGGTGACGATCAGCTCGACAATCTAGAGAGGACAGTTAGCATCTGAGATGACGGAAAGGGGACAGTAAAAAACACAGAGCACTGCAATGGTTTCAATACTCACGCGCTCCACCAACTCCTGGTCAACACACTCCCACCCCTTGTCAACATCGAGAAGCCTCGAGAAACTCGTCAAGCTATATGCTAGGGTATTTCCGCTTGCATGAAGGGTTAGATAGCGTAATCGAACCAGGCCCCCCTCTGCGATGAAGATGTCGGCGAAGGACGGATCTCCGATGTTGCTCTGGAGCTTGAAGACGGCCATTTTACGCACGGCATCCTCATCACTACCCAGGCGCTCGACCAATTCGGCAACATTGACGGTCTCCATGTCTCTCCAAGAGAAGTTCAGAAAGTTCAAAGAGAGAAAGAGAGATCAGGGGGGCTGTGGGGCAATTGGAATTTAAACGGTCTGTCGATCTTTATTAATTTAAGCATATGAATAGATTGGATTTATTCCTATAAAGAAGACTGCCTGCATAACTAGTTAAATATCACTAGATGCCTCAGGTGCTCAACCCCTTATGCTAATAACTATATCAAGTTATAAATATTTCAAATTTCCCATCTTTTGAATGCATTATGTCGTTATATGATCCCTACAATTCTATACACAACGCCAAATCCAATCCATCTGCCCCTAACGCCACAAGATATAACCTGTTTTTCATTATGTACGGCCTAGCCGTCATCGTAAGTTCGTGAAGATTTCAGATCAACGGCGCCAGCCCACATTCCAAATCACATGGGCAATATCTCGGGCGGTGTTCACAGTGTCCACAACCCGGTCCAAGATACTACTGCTGGGGGTCTCGGTCTCGCCTTCCGGCATGATCATGCCTGAAGCAGTTAATCGGAGCGGGCGATCTGATGCTGAATCATCCTCCATCAACCATGCGCGATCACGATCGGGGTAATTGCCCGTGAAGTCCAAACTGGGATCTTCACATTCATCCAAAAGGAAATTTGCCGAGGGCTCTGATGGCCCTGACGGACGTAAAGTCTCCACAGAGGGAGTTGGTGATGTCGTCCGGGTGGGGGTGGACCATCGATCAAGGATCGTCTGAGCGTGGGGTTCGGGGACATCGCCGCGATACTTGAGCGTGGTTGAGGGGAGAGGGGCGATGGTTTTCCCATCGCCGCTGAAGCTGTTGCGCGGGGTGCTACGGTTGCTTAGGGGGGAGGACCGGCCAGATATTTGTCTCATCATGACTATGCCGTCGTCGGAGGATGACTTGTCAAAAGTGGCCGGCCAATCGTCCTCGTAGCCCTTGGCTTCAACCGCGATGCATTGTACGACTTCATTGTTGAAGTGGATATGTCGCCGTTCGCTTGGAGATGTCATTCCAGATGAGGAAGAGGTAGTGAGGGTGCCACCGAGAGAGTAGGTCGAGCTTCCAGTCCGGTGATGCATGTGGTCCAAGTCTGTGTTGGACCTCGGGAAAGGTGGTCGAGCCCAGTTGGTCTCGGCTTCTTGGGCTTTGAGAATGGCCCCGGCATGCTGGAGTAAGGTATGTTGAGATAGTGACCGCTGGAGGATGGCCTCGGATGCGGTCTTCTTCTTCAGGATTGGCTTTCGGTCTAGGTAAGAGTTTGGTGTGTCCAACCGACTGGGAGGGGGGATGGAGAGGTTGCACGTTCGACGGAACTTTTTAATGGCCCGTATAGCCAGGTGACATCGCAGTCCTTCAGCCTGGTAGAAGGTTAGCGGGGGTGAACCAAAGACGAAGAGAGCAATGTGATCAATAAACCTACCAATTAAGACTTTCCGGCGATATTGTCTTCAGGTTGTGCTTGGCCTTGGCCCATGTCCTCCAAGAGGCATTCTCCAGTCTCACTCCATTACTATAATCGTTTCTCCGACTCGTCACATAACGCCAGGAGGACCAGATATCCTCCTCCTTCCAGTCATGTGAAAGGTAGTCCACATGCCTAGACGGCTCATCTTCAATTAAGCTGTCATCGGCTGATGGAGTCTGTAGTATCCACGAAGGGTGTGATTCCGTCGACGCGTCGCTCACGTCCGGTTCTTTGGCATGCAGGGATTCTGTGTCGTAGGAAGGTAGGATGAGTTCATTTCCCGGTGACTGGCTGTTTATAGGCGCGTAGGCGATTTTCCTGGGGATAGGAGTCAGGGTTGGTGAAGGGGGCGCAGAGGGAAGATTTGCGACTGGGGATGAGTCCCTCGCACGATAGTCATCTTGCATGGGTGATTTTCTGGGGATGGTGGGATCTTCTAAGAAATATCGCTGCGCAGTCGGACCCGTAGGACAGCGTAGAGGATCCGGGAAGGGCGAATGAGTTTCGCGGGGAGTCAACAAGGTCGTCATGTCCTTTTTATTTTATTTTCAATGATGTAATATGGTAAAGGGTCACATGGAAGGGTTGAAGGTCAAAGATATACCATACCCAGGTGATTGGTATATCCCCGAAGGAGAAGGAGGAGAAGGGTGAGAGGCGAAGAGGAAGAGGAAGTGAGGAAGTGGTGGAGAGATAAATCAAAATCTGGAGGTGGAGATATATGAGAGTTTCCTGTTTCTGGGGATTTTGGGGATTGGGTTTAGTCAAAAGGAAAAAACAACTATTTTGTGAAAGAACTTATACTATAGAACTTGCCACAATTGAATATCTAGTTAGGACTAAACTGCAAATAGTAACTATTATTATATTAATACCTTCTAGGCCTGGGCCTTTCTCCACCAGATATGCAAGTCTTACAATGTATGCGTCTATAACTCTATCAACATCTATAATGGTCGATTCTGTGGATATACAACATATTTAATCAGGTACATAGTTATATACAGTTAAAATAGCTAGAATCATTGAATTAGTTAGAAAATTGTATCCTATAAAAAGTACATCTACCATATATAATCGGAGTATCACGGAGCCACCCGGCCTAGATCCTGTAGCCCTCCGATGTATCCGCAGGGCCTGAGCACTTTTAGTTTCCAAGAGAGTCGGACCCCTTCGATCCACTTCAAAACGAGTTTTGCCTTGGGGGTTTGATATATTTGAGGTCCAGATCGCTCACAGGCTAGCCGAGGCAATGAATGGCGTTTCCAGAATGTTGTATGTTGTACATTTGTACTAGACCCTGTTAAAAGGGGGGGGATAGCCATATGATCGACCGGGGATACGAGCCGAAGGTAAGAGCATTATCTCTTTTAAAGGGTCAAAAGATAGTCCTGTGTCGTATGGCTCTACATCGACTCCTAGATTCTCTCCAATTCCCAACTCCCCTAATGTTGTACGAGAATATGTAAGATAGAGCTAAAAAGCACCGAACTTGACAGGAAAAGAGAAAAAAAAGGGTGTACGCCGAATTGCCTTTGTCTGTGCGCTTGCATCGACATCTGCGCATCCAGCACCGTCATTGGCAAAAACCCTCATCGGTTCTTAGGACGCGCCATTGAGGCAAATTGCAGCCAGTCATAACCGCCTGTCGCTGCATGTTATGATAAACGTATTCACGTGCCCTTTGGAACTAGCAACCCTGAAAGTCTGTATGGGCTATTCCCATAATATAAACTTCCCATGGTCTGGCCCATCGCTGAACTTCCTCCCCGCGGAGGCTTGATCGGTAGCGCCAGTACGATGCGCACCCCCGGTTCCTCTCACGGGCCTCCTTTTGACGTTTGTCATATTCGACAATCATTGGACAGTGCTTTTCTGCACTGCTTGGACGTTGCCAACACTCACATTCACAGGGGCAATTAACTCCCTCTCTTCATCCTTGCTGATAACGACGGAGACCGGGTTTGAAATCCCCGATGCAAGATGCGAGACACAAGGATTGCAAGGGTTGCAATTGACTATCTTATCAGACGTTTGCGGATCTATCAATTGGAGCACCAATTGGTGCGCCTGGTCCCCTATCGTGATAGACACTGTGAAACGGCTCATAGGGGTGTTTCCTGCATCGCCCCCGACTTTCCTGTTTCGGGGATGTGCCCCTCCATGGGGAGATTAGACCCATAACCGTCAAGAGATTAGCAAAGAATATCCAATGGTGTGACGTTCCAGTCTGGAGAACCATTATGAGGTATTAGTTAAGCATGTAAAATGGTCCAATAATGAGCAATTCTACTACCACCGTCATTTCACGTGATACAACCCAAACAGGATTAGCTGGCAGAACCCCTCCGCCCCCGCCATATGTTGATTCTATCAGAGAACAAGTCTAGACCAATTACCAATTACCATATTTACATACACATCATGGCTGAAGTAGAAACAGCCCCAGCTCAGGCAAGACATGTTGTCTATTGTGGAGGTGAGGACCCTCGTGCAATTTGAGAATATACCACTGACGAAATCATAGTCTGCACATTACCCCCCGAGGTATGACCTTTTGAGTTCCCCCCCCAGCTCTCAGTCCTCCCCAGAAGTGAAGGCCCAGCCTTCTGTTCCCCGCTCTCGCCCCTGCTTCTTTAGCTCTTATCATTGGGGGCCCCGGCTTCATGCGTGGCATAGCTCCTAGCCACTGGAAAGCGCCCACAGAGCATGCATAAATTGCTATTTGGATAAACCTTTGGAGATCTATGTTTCTGACATGGATTCTTCTCTAGTACTGCGAGTTTGGAGGTACCGCTAAGAAATGTGAAGAGTGGCTCAAGGAAAACCAGCCGGATCTGTGGGACACACTATATTCTGAAGGTACAAAGCTCCCGTGCTACTTGGCTGGCCATTACCTACGTTGGACAATTTAAAATGTGCAAGCCAGGAAGTGCAACCGATCTTCTAACACTGCTTCTTCTTCTTCTATTAGATGCCCTGAGCGCCAATCTCTCCACCCTCTCCGTCTCAGCACAAGAACGTGCCGCCAAAGACGCCGCTAAGAAGGAGGCCAAAGCTGCCGCTAACGAGGCACGCGATAGCGAGCGCAAGGCCGCCTCCAAGATTCAAATCAAGCGTGTTGAACGTAACAAGCGCAAGTACGTAACGGTCGTGATTGGACTGGAGGTCTTCGGACTGGAGAACAAGAAGATCGCAAAGGATTTGGGCAAGAAGTTTGCTACAGGTTCTTCAGTGACCCGCTCACCTGCCGGTATTGAGGAGATCACCGTCCAGGGTGATGTCAGTGATGACTTGCGTGAATGGCTCCTCGAGGTCCATGGCAAGAAGATCCCTGCGTCTAATATCGAATTGATTGAAGACAAGAAGAAGAAGAAGAGCGAGGGCCCGATGGTATAATGACGAACACGAATCCTTTGCGGACTGGGTATCATGACATAAATCTAAAATAAAAGTACAAATTGAAGACAAATTCAAGCAGAAAACAGAAACCAGAAACCCGGTTGGATCCGAGATAGAGTCTAGGTCCAGAGTCCGGAGCACAAGAAAACAACATTTCATAATTCATTCAGCACGGTCAAAGGATCAAGTTCCGCAGGTGCTGCATCATGCCCTGACCGGACCGTCGAAGTCGGACCAGCCTTGGCCAGGCTCTCGCGGCGAGCTGCAAGGATGGACTGATATCGAGAAGACTCTGAATCAGAACCCGATCCTCTTTCCCCGAGGCCGAGAAACTCATCCCACACCTCGGAATGAGGTGGTACGGCGGGCGAGGAGTGGTTCGACACTGTCAAACGTGACGTCTCAGTGTGGGGGGACCAGAATAGTGGCCAGTTCCGGATGAACAGAGCGAGTACAAGCACCAACAGCGCGCTTGTGACAATGCCCCAGAAGATGCGTAGTCGACGACTGGTCCGGGTTTGCCATTCTGTTTCCCGCTGCTCCCAGTTATCGATCTCGTGTCGTACAGTCTCCAGTCGTTTGCCTAGTTCTTCGACACGCTGTCGGCCTGCTTTCATGCGTTGCTCTAACGCGTCAGCCTTTTGGACCTGTGCCTCGAACCCTTTCAGGTCATTCAGCTGTTTGCGGATATCCCGATCTAACCCGGCCGTCTCACGTTCAAAGTCGTTGAGAAGTGTCGACGCCGAGTCGGAGAGTTCCTGGAACAACGAGATAGTCGAGTTGAGCGCTGTGATTTTCTCAAGCAGGTTGTAATAGGTGTAATCCAGTCGACGGGTGACGTCTGTCGCTAACGTCCCAATTGAAGTCAATGCAGATCGTAGATACCTTGGAACAACTATTAGTCAATTCATTGCGCGCAAAGAAGCTACTACTCCCCCTCCAAAAAAAAAAGAAAACATACTCCTCGCCTAGCTTCCTCCGCTTCTTAACCTTCTCTAGGTCATCCATAGAAAGAATCTCATTTCGGCGGATAGGCGCCAATCGCTCATGCTGCTCAGGCGTATCAAGCAGACTACCCTCCCGACCATCCGATAGACCAGTAGTCGATCCAGAACCCCAGCGACTTCGGGTTGTCTCCCTCGTGACTGGTCTCAACAACCCGTCATCGCCCCCGCGGTCCTTATCCTTCCCGCCCGACCACGTAGGGAGCAATCCCCTTGCACTCGCCGAGGAAGCCAAGTGGCTCATAGGATTAGGGAAGCGCAGATCCCGCGACTTGTTATACTTGTGGCGGTGGGACTTTGTGCCATCGAAGATGGATGGATCTAGCGGGCGAGGGTGTGGCGATGGGCGAGTTCGATGTCGGGAGGCGGGCTCTCCTTTTGGGGAGGTTGGGCGGTCATCGGAGCTATGGCGATGCGAACGGCGGGTCTTTCTTCGGTCCGTTTGGGGGCTTTCTTGGCTGCCAAATCTGGAGAGGTCCTCGGAGTTGGACTGGAGGTTGCTGGCTTGCTGGCTTTGGTTCTGGCTCCGGGTGGGAGTTTGGGTGGGTGGAAATGTAGCGGAGGCCCCCCGGGATGCTGAGAAAGATGCGTATTTATATGGAGGTTCCATAGTGGTACATCCTGGGAAGAAAAGCTTGGGGAAGCTTGGAAGCTTGGAGGCTTGGTGCAGTTGAAGTGTGGAGTTGGGGGGATCGATGACGCCAAGGCTGGAGACAGGAGACCGAAGACCGATCAGCGACTCTGTAACTGACGGTATCATATCTAGTCCTCCCTCCCTTCAATACGATTACGCTAAAAATAAAAAATAAATCTATTGCGATTATAGAAAAACATTTGTCTTGCTCGCTAGTAGTGATCTATGACCTAAACCTCAAAAAAAACGCCTGTAATCGAACAGCCCACGCCGGAATGAGTGCCCAGTCTTTCCCGCCAGGGACAAGGAAGAAGGAAGAAGTCTCGACAAGCCGATGTATATACACACAATGCAGTCCTGGATGAAATGGAGAGATGGTATGGCGGAGATATAGAGAAAGACTGTTAACAGCTTCAAGAGCTGAGCAGCTTGTTGCGCTTCTCTCTGCGCTTGAGACGGTCGAGTCTCTTGTGGTGCATCTTCTCGGCCATCTTCTCATAACGTAGCTTCTCCTCCTTGGCTTCTCGGCGGTCCTTGATGCGCTGAATACGGGCCTAGAGATGGTTCATCGGTCAGTGATACCATCTTGGGAAGTGATATGTTGTCGGAGATATATCATTATTATGGAGACAGGGCCGACAAGAGATGACAACCAGACAAAGACACAAAAGAGGGGGTATTGAGACAAATTAAGAGAGTAAAAAGGAATAAGATCGACATACCTTCCGTTCAGCCTCAGCCTCTTCTTTCATCTCACGTTCAAGTTCCTTGACAGCGTCGCTGTGCTTCTTGAGCTCTTGACGCTTAGCATATGAGGTCAAACCCGCAGTAGGGCGAAAAGCCTTCTTGGTGCCATGCCAGTTTTTACCTGAAGGTCCGATGGGGTTAGCCGGGGCGACGAGGAACAGTAGGGAAGTGGGGAGTGGGTATTGTGTATATTTTTTTTTCACCTACCATTTTTCCGTACGCCGGTAGTCGGAGGCACGACTGGTGTAGCCGTTGAAGTAGACATGATAGAATATGTGACTTGGAAAAAAAGGTAATTCCAAGTGGACGATTCAAGAATGTGGGATGGAAGGAAACGTGAAGCAAAAGAGAGGCAAAGAAAAAACGGAGACCGAGTTTTTCATTGATTATCTCGATCTGATAAAATGTCTTGGCGTCCGCTAACAGAGAAAATGCTTCGGCCCAAATTTCCTAGACTCCACCTTTTTTCCACTCTTGACTCACCTCCTGACTGTTTTTACATTACTTAGCCCCCATATTCTTCCTGGTTTTGGGCTGCCATAATTTCCATTATCCTCTTAGCTTTCTGCACGGTGGCTTGGCACACCTGTAGGCCCATCAAATCCCTCGTTACACCGCCCCTCCCCCCACCAGTCCACTACTTATACCTCCGGTTTCCCATCTTACCATGATCCCACGATAACACTCTTTTTTCCCTTTCTTACCGATCTTACTTGATGGCGACAGAGCATGCGATCATCAGTGAACCGATGGAGCTACCATCGCTCCCGCCCAACCAGGGCCTTGAGGCGATAAAAGATATCATATTTGGATCGGTAAGGACGTCCTTGGCACATGCAGGAGATTTCAACTGACAATCTTCAAAGTCGGCAGGAATGGCAGGCAAACTCTTTGAGTACCCCTTTGACACAGTCAAGGTCCGACTACAGTCACAACCCGAACACCTCCCTCTTCGATATGCAGGACCAGTGGATTGTTTCCGCCAGTCTTTTCGAGCTGATGGCATCCGGGGACTATATAGAGGCATTAGTGCCCCCATGACCGGCGCTGCGGTGGAAACCAGCTGTCTCTTCTTCAGTTATCGTCTCATTCAGGATACCCTGCGCGCAACGGTCTACCCAGGCGTTGAGCACCTACCATTCTTCGCTCTCATCGCTTGTGGAGCTCTATCCGGCTCAGTGACATCACTGGTACTTACACCTATTGAACTGGTGAAGTGCAGGATGCAGGTGCCCGCCGAGACTTCGGTTCTCAAGCCCAGTGGCCCCATGGCCATCATTGCAAGCATTTTCCGACATGAAGGGCTAGCAGGGTTCTGGCGCGGCCAGATGGGAACTTTAATCCGCGAAACCGGCGGAAGTGCCGCGTGGTTCGGCGGATACGAGGGCGTATCATCGCTCTTCCGCAACTATAACAAGTCAAACCCGCAATTGGCCTCCGACTCGCTCCCCGTCCACCAACAAATGATTGCAGGAGCAACGGCTGGAATCAGCTACAACTTCTTGTTCTACCCGGCCGATACAATCAAGTCCCGCATGCAGACTGTAGACGTCTCACGACTGCCGATCCATGCCCAGCAACAGACCTTCTGGGGCGTGAGCAAAGCTCTATGGAGACAGCAAGGGCTCAAGGGCATGTATCGCGGGTGCGGGATTACCTGCGTACGCTCGGCGCCCAGCTCAGCCTTCATTTTCACTGTTTATGAAGGATTACGGCAATATTTTGGATGAAAAAGAAGGGAGAAAAAACAGAAAGCCCGCTACAATTCCCCTGCATATAGAAATTTGTCTTCATTTTGCTTTTGAATTTTTCATACCTGACTCTTTGGATTTTGGCATCGTGCGCTATACCCCGAATACATTCAACCACGATTCTTGACTCTTCTAAAATCTCTTTCATTTTTACCTCTCCTTAGTCGATCTTCAATGCCTCATCCACTAGTCTATTTCGGCTGGAAAATCAAGCGCCGTTTTACGCTTTCCAGCCTTACCTACTCGATTTGGGAGTGACCCGCGTGTCCAATCGTCCAAAACAGGGCTTCTAAGCTGGCTTGATGTATGACCGAGCATCTCCAGTCTAGGCGATGATATCCTATGGCCTTGTGTCAGGGATCCTTCACATGTTGAGGATGAAGGCATTTGAATTTGGTGAACGGTGTTTCAACATGAACTTTTTCCGGTCTTGACTTTATTTTTCTTTGCATAGAATAGAATAGAATAGAATATTGCAAATAAAACTTCATCCCAATGTCTAACATCTCCTATCTGACTCGATTCTCTCATAACTATAAATCCCGAAGGACCTAAAGCTAGCTAAAGCTTACATAAGACCCTAACCTCCCCATAAATATCTACACAGCTCTCGACTGTATTTCCACGTATCCTATGAACATGTCCGATGTCGAGCACAATATCCCAGCTTCATCATCTGGGCTCGAATTCAATAAACGCAGCTGCTTGCGTTGTAATCAAAGAAAAGTGCGGTGTGATAAAGCATATCCCTGCAGCGCATGTGTGAAAGCCGACGTGGAGTGCGCCTTTCCAGGCCTAAAAAGAGCACGGCGGACATTGAATAGGCCACCAGTTAGCGAGTTACTCGCTCGTTTAAAACATCTTGAAGAAGAGGTCGAGCAACTTCGCTCAACGCACGATACCGGCCATACACCCGAGTTGAATGATAATCTGAATCTGGAGACAGTCAAAAAGACAGAATTGCTGGTTCTTAAATATGGAAGGAGTCGATACGTCGGTGACGAGGCTTCTGCTGCACTAGGACAAAATGTGGGATAGGGGTACTGCTGGTATTGTATAGGCGTCAACTAATCTGCAATACAGATCTCTGAACTCCGTGATATTATAGAAAGCTCTTCAGATGAAGAGTCATATTCGCCCGATGCGAAGTATAGTCCCATTATTCTGCCAGAGGGTGGACTTGTTGGCAATTACCAGTCCGCCTGGTCTCTCGACTCTTTTCGCCTCCATTATTGCCAACCAGCAAGGATTAATACATTATGGAGAACATATCAAGATAATGTGGCACCGTTGATTGTCATACTTCATCAAGCCACCATGGCGAGGATTGTCCAAGATGCCTGTGCTGGCATCGAATTGATCCCTTCAGATGAGGCATTACTATTCTCTGTGTGTTATGCCGCCGTGGCTAGCATGAAAGCGCACAACTGCCCTTTGATACTTGACACTGACCACGATACAGCCATCCAAGACTGCAAAAAGGCAGTGAGCCAGGGACTTCGCCGAGCCAACTTCATCAAGTCTCAGAGTTTGTCTACTCTTCAGGCCGCTGTTCTGTTCTTGCTATGCTATCGAGTTGGTGGTGATACGCGTCTTGTATGGGCTGAATCTGCCGTTGTGATACGAGTTGCACAAGCACACGGTGTACATCGCGATGGGCAGAATTTTGCATTGCCACCCTTTGAAACTGAGATGCGCCGTCGGCTATGGTGGCATATCTGCTTACTTGACATGTTGTCTTCGGGAGATCAAGGGGTCGATACTCAGATTAGACCCGAAATGTTCGACACACAATTTCCGACTAATGTTGACGATGATGATATTGGCTTGCATTTGACCGATCAGCCATCACCGAAGACCGGCTTCACAAATACCACCATCTGCATCATGAACTGTCAGGTCATGAGCGGCATGCTCTGGCCGCGTCAGGGTGGATACTCGGATATGTCTACACAGGACCGCGAGAATCTCGTCACAGCTCTAGGGAAGCTCATTCACGAACAGTACATTGATCATTTCGACCTAGATATCCCAATCCATTGGGTGATCGCAACTATCGTACGACTCCAACTCTCCAAGGCATGGCTGGCGACTCATTTCCAGTCTGGAGATTCGGACGTGAAGTCATTCCGCCATGACGATCGTGTCTTCGAGATCGCTGTCGAGCTTGTGAAGTTCTCCTACCTCCTGCAGACCAACGAAGTCACCTCACAATGGAGCTGGCTATGTAAAAGCTACAAGGAATGGCATGTAGTCGCTTTCATACTTTCCGAGCTGTGTTTGCGTCCACTTAGTCCCGAGACTGATCATGCTTGGAATGTCGTGACCAAAATGTATGGGCTTTGGCAGCAGGATATGCGTACTAATGCTCTACTTCAGAAGCCCTTGGATCGGCTCATGGCACGCACAGCCTCATCGCGAGCTGCTAGACAAGGACAGAATATCCAGACACCATTCAGTGGAGAGGCTTTGTCCGATGTGTCTTTTAGATTGGGTGACAGCGATTCTAATTTGCTTGAAGTACCGGAACTGTTTTCTGGACTGGACTGGCTTGCTGGGTCCATCTTTTAGGTCATGTTATTCTTTCTATCTGGGCAAGTATTTCTCTATCAACACATCTCATGACAACTAAATATCTATATCATTGAATTCTCCCGTGTCTCGAACTGGTTATCCTCCTTCGACCTATCTCCAAAAGTCTTCGACCTAGGATTCAGCCGTCAAAGTCGGAATATCCGCACCATATCCCTCATCATGAAACCATTTGAACATCACCCCCAACTCCTTGACACTAGTCAACATCAACCAAACCGGAATCCTATAAGTGGTCGGCTCAAAAAAGGCCACGGGACGGAGAATTGTCCATTCCATCTCGGTCCCTTTTGCTTTTTCTTTGGGATGCTTCTCAATCTCATGTTTGAAAATGAGTTGGATTTTGATCTGATTTCTCGCCGCCGCGGTCGACGGAGCTGTACACGAAGTACTTGACGCCTTGTTTGATGGACCCGTCTATCAGAGCGATTCCTTGATGTCTTTTCGTCGTCGTGTCTGGGATTCGGGATAATTCTCAACCCCGGATCTGTCATAAATGATGTCACCTATCGATACTATCATGGGTATATATATTTATAACATATAGAAAAGGATATTAAAGATATAAATGTACAGGTCAATTATTCACCGCAATAATACTCATTCCCCTATGAACTTCCTTGTCGGCAGCATGTAAAAACTCCCTTACCGTCATATCCAACCCTTCTTCTCCCAACAAGTCCCCTTCCAATTCACCTCGCAATAAGGGTCCATTCATCCCCCCATTCAATTCCCAAACCTTCCCATCTTTCTTAACGAAAGCGATAAAATGAAATCCACATTCCTCCTGTGGCAATGGGACAATTGAACACCCCTCCGATGCCGCATCCATATGCGCCTCTTCCAAAAACCTCGAATCATACAATAGCCGTGCCCTCTCCACTGGCCCCAGCTCAACTGCGAGCTTCACAATCTTCTCCAGCTCCGACCCAGCCATGACATATTTCCCATTCTCCAAATTGACAACCACATGTAGTAATGCCATCAGCCCACACGCATGTCCGATCGTCTGCTTCATCCACAGCACGGGCTCATCAGCCCCACAACCGAGGTATTCGGGTATGCTATGTTCGACGCCAGAACGCGCGGCGAGGTAGATGGGTTTGTCACAGAGGAGGATGAGGGCGTTTACAGGTCGTGGGATCCAGGAGAGCATTTCTGGGGTGGTGGAGAGGATATCGTGGAAAGTGAGGCTCGGGGATACTCCGAGGTTCTTACATAGATGCGTGTGGACTTCTGGGTTGTTTTCTGTTACAGTGAGTTTGGATGGTCTATATCTGGGGGTGGATGGATGTACCTAGTGGTATAAAGGTCTTTTGGCCGTTGATGACCTGAACACCTAGGTTAAACATGTTTGAAGATGAGAGAGACCTTTTAGATCGTATGTTCAATAGAAGAGGGGGGAAAACATGGATTAGTCATCATATCTTCTAAGGTTATCCCATACCAACATATGCAGGTAAGATATAAGTGCAATATCTATATCAAATATAATATAAAACATCTATATAATGCTAAATGCTAGAATGCTATTATATACAAATATACTAAAGCCGTCTGGATATGGTCAGACACCTGTCGGACGCCAAGTGGGCTGAGGTCAAGCTGAGCGTAATCGCTGACCAGACTATTGTGATCAAGCTTGGGGCAGTCTGGAGACAGGTAGCCCTGCACAAGTTGTGACGTCTCACTCTGAGTGTCCATGTCAGTGTACATAGACAGGTTTCTGGGCAGAAGCCTGTGAAGGGACAATGTCGTCGCACGGGGATGCACGTACACCCAAGGCTAGGGTTCCGAAAGGAATAAAGGAATGCGAATATACAACATATTCATATTCGCGGGCTGCGAATATGAATATATGAATTTTTTATTCGCGCGAATAAACGCATTATTCGTATTCGCATTCATATTATTCATATTGTGAGATTTCTCCGCATTAATACTTTGTCCGGTACAGCGGTTATCGTATTACCGAAATGCGCTTAGTGGTCGATTTCACAATACCATCACTTCATCAGCAACGCTGGGGTATGAATTTCCGTTGCGAACATATGCTGGAATGTGCAACCTGCTTATGTAGAGTTGATCAGCTTGATGTACCATAGTGGATCTTTTTGAGACATGATAGTCATTCACATAGGCCTGTCCATAGAAACTTGACACCGGCCACGAAGATCCGTTGAGATTATATATATCTGTCAACCCAATAGCGAATTATCCAAGGCAATTATCTGAATAGATGTTCTTAATTCCCTGATTTTATTCCAATCCATTTCAAACTGGGTACACAAAGTAGCCTTGAGAAATTGCACGTAAAAACGCGTTTGCCCCACGACCCAGAGCCTCCAATGACCCTGGCTGCATTTGTTTACGTTCAGAATCGTCAATATCGCGTTGCAGAAAACAGAAAATAGATCTATCAACTTTTCACGTCAACAAGGGCATATAAAGCGCGAACTTGACAGGGCCTGTCAACCATCATCCTATCCTCAAGTCCCCTAGCAGTTTCTAACCCCAGCTCAGGTAGCTCAAGGTATGTTATGCCTCACCGTCGATACCCTTTTGATATACTGATACCAGGAAACAGTAGCATGGCATCTACACCTAATCCGTCCATGCGCAAAGTCCAGCCATCCAAAGAGGTCTCTTTGTCGGATATTGATAAGTACTTGGATTCCCCGCCGGTCAACTGGTCCCACCACATGATCGGCGATGCGGACGCAGAATGGGTCCTAAAGTGGTGGAAGGCTAACGCCTTTAATTTTCCACTCATGGCAAAAGCCGCTCGCGATTATCTACCCATCCCCTCGGCAGAGGTCGGGATTGAACGCGAGTTCAGCAATGCTCGAGATGTCTTGGGCCTCCGAAGGCACCGTCTGAACGCGGAGACTATGCGATGGCTGATGCTATTGAGAGGAAAGTCTCAGACATAAATCTCCAGTGGTGCATGCATGTAATCATTGATGTATTCGGATGTAATGAAACGAATGGTAATGTATGGTATCTTATTATATGAATAAATATGAATTAATCATATATTCATGAATATTGCGAATAGGAATAAAGGGCTTATTCATATTCATATTATTCAATTCATATTATTCATATTTGCAAAAAATCTCGAATATTCATGAATAATCATATTCTTTTCGGATCCCTACCCAAGGCCTGGTGCAGTTCTTGGCTGCAGTGGTAAGGAGGACCAGCTATATGCCACACTTAGCGGCAAGCTTAGCAAGGGCTCCGTCCAGAGCGTATCCGTGGTTGAACACGACAATGACCTTGCCCTGGATGGTGTTCTCAAGGATGCTGTAAGCCAAGAACTGCATGTACAGCGACATCAATTCCTTGAGCGCCTGTTCGTCAGACTGAGGCATAGCAATGGTACATCCAGTCGGTGCGTGGACGTGCGAACCCAGAGAGTTGGACAACAGAGCCATTTTGAGAGGCCTCGCCGAGCGAGATGAAAGCCTTGCTCTTTCCAGTGACCCTGATAGCCTTGAGAAGCGAGTGACTGAGCTTAATGCCTCCGATGCGGGAATTATTGGCCTCCTGCTTTCCTTGACAACGAACTTGGAGTCCTGAGGCATGATGAACAAGCTAGTGTTCTTGACGTTCACATCACGGGTTAGGAGTTTGCGCGAAGAATTGTATCGGTTGTTCCTCGCTGGGCTGATACGGATGCGAGGAATCGTAACCTGCTGTTTCTCAATGCGGATCTCTGGCTCATTGTACCAGAGGATGTCCTTGAGCTGGCTCTTCTCATCCCAGACACTGTTAGCATCAAGCTGGAGCAGCTTCCTGACAATAAAATCAAAGTTGATCTCAGAAGGCGTAGCAAAGCCCAAGACCTGAGAGCGGACATGAGTCAGCTCCAGGGTGACACTTCTCTGCAAACCAATGAACATGTTCTTGTAAGGGCTGTCGGCTTGTGCTCCACATGTAGCCCAAAGAATGTTCTTGCTCTGGTTAAAGATGTCCTGGAGAGCCTTCAGCTGTGTAAAGGAGATTCTCTTGAAAGTAGACTCGTCCAAGAGATCAGCCAAGAAGACAACAGTACCAGAGAAGTGTAGTTCAGCGGCAGCGGCCTCGTCCAAACCATCGATATGGCGGATCTCCTTGCAGTGAAGAGAAACGCTCTCATCTAATTCGTCACCAAAGATGTCGCCCTTTCGTCCGATGATAGCCAGGTTTCACACCCAGCGATTCATTGCTGGAGAGAAGTGGCTCGCGAAGGAAAGAAACCTTATCGTCGACAGCTTGGCAAGCAATCACGGCCAAAGGTAGAGGGAAGCTGCTGTTGTGAGGGGTATGAGACGTAATACCAGAGAAGCCAGTCTTCTGCATCATTTTCTCCCAGACATTGGCTTCAACGCAAGGAGATAGCTTGCGGGCATTCTGCATGGTCTCCCCAATGTTTCGGGTGGCGTGGAGAGCCAGGGAGGCGATGACAAGATCGTATGAGCCCTCGACATAGCCTTGCTCAGCAGGGCTCTTCTCAATATTACAAACCTTAAAGATCATGTGAGAGCGGTGCTCTGCAAATTTCTCCTTGGCTTTCTCGAAGAAGCCACTTGAAATATCAGTGTACGTATACGAGGAGAAAGCGCCGTTGAGACACTGGAGGATAATACCAGTGGCGCCACCAGTCCCAGAACCTATTCAAATTAGCGGAAAGGCTACTCACAGCCAGGTGCGTTTTAACTTACCAATTTCAAGAATGTTCATGTGGGGGAAGCGGTGGCTGAACTGACCAACAATGCGGGCCATCTCCTCAAGATATGTGTTCATGCCCAGAGCTTAGGCGTAGAAGTCGTTGAGCATGTTGCCATGCATCATTGCCTCCAGAATGTTCATGTCGCCTCTGATAGCATTGGGCATGTTTTCACCAACAGCCTTCAGGATACGCAGGTCAATGCTGGGGTGACTTTAATTTAGGTTAGCATCAATTATAGGGAATGTAGTAAGTATTTAGGAAACCGACCTGTCAATGATCTTAAGAATATCCTCCCTCTTGTCATTGATCCACTCCTTCTTTGCATAGGGATGGGTGCCACTGGCAACGTACTCCAAGCAGTGGTCGATATAGTCGAAGAGGCGGCCATGGCGCCACTCAAATCCTTCTCGTTTACCCTTGGGGAACTCGGCATCAATTTGGCGAAGGTAAAAATACGAAACCTTCTCCATGAGGAATGACAAGTCAAGGTCATCGGCGTGCTCATCGCCTTCCCAGGTAAAATTAGTTCCGGTGGGGATCTCAGGTCCCCAAGTCAACTCAGAGAAGATGTTGGCATCATTCTCAGCAATTGACTTGTCCAAAGGTGTGGCATGGATGCCTTGCAACTGAATAATGGTGTGGCTAGAACCAACCGAGTGAACCTCAATATCACCAGACAGATCCGCACCGCCATTATCAGCCATAGATGAGTAGAACGGCAGCTGAGCACCGGACTGGAGGGTGGACTCCCGGCAGTAGGCAAGGTTGATACGAAGGCGATCAACCTTCGTTGGCAAATAGATAGTACGGAGACGGCCATCGCCAGGGTAGCTAAAAGCCAGCATGATAGACTGGATCGCACAATCCAGGATGCCAGGGTGGACGATCAACGAAGGTGCATCCTTGCCATCGGCCTTTGGAACACCTAGGGTACCGAGAGCCTTGTCAAGCCTTCGACTAGTGTTGGAGAGAGTCTGGAAGGGGCCGGTGTAGCAAGCCAGGACCTTGACGTCGCATGTCTTGAGGGCTGCGACGTAAGGCTCAAAGCAGGGCTTCATGTGATGCGAGTGGTAAACCTTATCGACCTTTAGGAGACGAGCAAACTTCTGCTCATCCTCAAGAATCTCCTTGGCCTCCTCTATGGCATCTAGGTCACCGGACAGAGTCAAGCTGCTGGGGGAGTTCCTAGCAGCAATGCAGATGCGGCCCCTAAGAGAGGGCAGCTCGCAAAGCTCTTCGGCATCCTCGTGAGATGTGCCGACGGCCATCATACCACCCTGGGCGCCATCTTCGCTACCAGCGAGCTTCAGGAAGAAGCCACGGTAGTAGGCAATACGAATAGAGTCCTCAGCGGAGAGATAACCAGCGGCATGTGCCGCAGCAATTTCACCAGAAGAGTGACCAACAACTGCTGTCAGGTCGATCTGAGCAGCCTTAAGAAGGGTAACAAGAGCAACTTGCACAGCGGTGCAGAGAGGCTGCGAGAGCGCCGTCTGGCTGATACGAGAAGAATCCTTGTCCTTGAGCAACTATTCCCGGATGGTCCACTCGGGGACGTGCTCGGCGGGAAGAGTGTTAAGAGCGCTCTGCAGCTTATCAATGCACCCCGAGAACAGAGGCGAGCTTCGGAGCAAGTCAGCGCCCATGGTGGCCCACTGGGCACCCTGACCAGTGAAAACACCAAGAAGGCGGGGCTTGCCCTCCGAAGTGGCTTGAGAGCTGGAAATGGTCATAAAGTCAGAGGAGTTCTGGCTGACATCTTCGAGCTTCTTGGCTAGGTCTTCGACCGTCAGAGCAGAGATGGAGACCCTCAACGCCAGGATAGATCGTCGAGTGTCCAGGGTCCAGGAGAGACCTCAAAGGCTGATAGTTGGGTTCTCCTTGATGAACGAGGAGTATGTAGAGAGAAGGTTGGTGAGAGACTTCTTTGTACCAACGCACCTCCGAAGCCGAAGCCGTTGACACTAGCACAGCGCAGGTCACCAGTCTGGACCTCGGGCCACTGCTGAGCCTCTTGGACGATACGCAGGTTAGTGTAGAAAGGTTTGACCCGGGCGCTGAGTTCATTGGAGAGCAAATTTAGAGGATTAGTGCTGTTTTAGAGTGCCAGCAATGCCTTCATGACACCGGCAATACCGGCAGTGCCTTCAGTGTGGCCAATAACAGTCTTGATCGAACCGACATACAGAGGGGCATCGGTTGAGGCTCTATCAAACCCGATGCTAGGTCCAAAGAAGGCGGTGCTGATGGCCTCGGCTTCCATTGGTCACCAGCAGGGGTACCAGTTCCGTGGGCCTCAAAATACTGAGGGCGATCCGCCAGCTTAGACAGATCCAGCCCGGCCTTCTGGTAGGTGGCGTTGATGAACTCTTGCTGAGCCACCGGGTTAGGCATAGTAATGCCCTAGTATGAAACACCTTATTTATAGTTATTATCAAGAGTAATAGTTAGTTTAAATAGTTTGAATTAGTGAAGGCCGGTTTAATTAAGTCTCAGTCCCACAAATCAAATACAAATACGCCGAGAAAATGGGAGATCGATTTTTGACACTAGGGGCTCAGCGCTACTATATGCGCAAATAGGATGATGGTAAAAAGGCAGGATGCTAATTCTAAAAAGTTGAAGCAATTGCAAACTAAGCATGCCAAGAACTTGGAAGCCGAGCAGCGAGCTCAGGCAGCTAGAGATTTAGCTGAAGTTGAGCATGAAATTTCAATGGCTGCAAGAGATAGTAATTGTGCAAATAGATAGTCATGGTGGTTACCTGTTACCTGTTAATAGTAATTTCATAGGTCGACAAATCGCTTAGCACGATTAGTAGTTAAAAGGAGATGCGCCATTAAATGGCAGGCCATATCCCAAGCCTATACATCCAGCCCCGACATGCACTCGTAGCCCGGCAAGGACTCTTCCCAGCCAACACAGTGTCGGCAGCTTAGCAGGTTGTCGGGATCAACACTGCCCTTGACCTCGAGGAGCTTTTCGGAATTATCGCCCCAGGACTCGTAGGCCCAGTTGTCTTCCCAAAGATCCGCCTCGTTGGCGTAAGTGCATCCGTCGGGGATTACCTCCTTCCACATCGCCGTCGCGTTCTTGAGCATGGACACGATCTGCTTACGCTCCTTGATGGAGCTAGTTGCCGTCCACTGCACAGAGTTGGCAACGAGCCACACCGACTTGTACCAGGCCGGATGCAGGGAAGTGTTGGGCTCGGGGTTGTTGCGGCCATAAAAGAGAGGCATGGTCGTGAGGAACGCGGTGGGAAGACCGGCAGCTTGAGTGTCCATGATGGCGTCGACCATGCGCTCACGAGCCTCGACATCCAAGAAATGATCCTCGGGCACGATTCGCGTGGTAGTGGCGATTGTGCCGCTGATGGTCATGGGGGTGGCAAATTTCCCATTCATATTATCCGTGTAGAATTGGTAGAAGTTCTTGTAGGTGCGAACGTCGATGCTACCGTTCTGAACACGGACGAAATCCAGGGCTGGGGCGAGCGCCTTCTTGGCCTCGTTGTTGGAGACTTTGTCATTGACAAACATGGAGAAGTTGGGAGTGGACGGGCCGCCCCAGCCTTGGAGGGCCCAGCTGTGCATAGTCGTGAGAGACTTCTCGGGCTCGGTAGGGTGAGTCGAGTCGATGGTAACACCGAAGGCACCACCCCCGGCACCATGGAGGGCCCAGAAGAGGTCCGGGTTCGAGCACTTGTTTGCGATGCGAATCTTGCCGACGGGTGGGACAACGGTGAACTGCACAGCACGGTCAGCGCCTAGTCCACGCTACCGGGCATGACTCCATGGCCACGATTGAGCAGCCAGCAACCGGAAGTGCCAATAGCATTGACGGTACCACAAAAGTGGGTCACACCGTATCCGTGGGCAATTGTATAGGCTTCATCGGAGCTAATGCCGGCTCCAAAGGTGATAACTGGGAATGGCTCGGTGTCGGCAGGGCAGCTTTCGGGAATGAATGACTCTTCGAAGGACGAGTGTCTCAGTCCACGAGTCCAGATGGCCAGGGAATCCTGTTGGCTGCTTCGGGTAATGTAGTCAACACCGCTGTTCTTGATGGACAGGCGCGCGCCTGACTGGCGGGCGTAGTCAAAATGGCCTGGGCATCACTGGGGCATTTGATCTCGACATAGTGAGGTGACAGGATGCCCTGCTCACACGTCTCGCCCTGTGGATCGAAGGTAACGGGGTCCAGAAGGCACTGGTTGGTCTGGTCGGAGGCGAAAGCTTCGTCTTGAATGAAGCGGAAACCCGCGTATTGGCTGGTGCGAGTCCCGCTAGAATTGAGGCCTTCCCTCACTGAGACACGAAGAGACCGTGTAAGCAACCCGACGGCAAAGAAAATCACAGCTACGCTAAAATGTTACACGATTTTCTCTTTCTATTTGCTAGGTTGCTTTTTTAAATTGACGATTTGGGGGTGTGAATGAGACCGGGGTGGCGAGTGTGTGGGCCGTTGGAGTCAGAGCCTGAAGGATCACCCCTAATATCCGATCTGTATTCGCCGGCTCATGGCCTGATTCCTAGCGCATTGGCCAAGGGGCTTGGGCTTACAGATGAGTGAGACAGTATTGCGTGTCTGCATAGCAGTTATGAAGCTTAATCATGCTGATTTCCCTTTGGTTTAAACATATGTTCGAGTTCAAACATAATTTCTTATTCACTCAATAACTATTGGTATGTTATGTGCCTAGTTACAAAGGACGAGTAATGACGATCGTATTGTAGTAGCTTGAACGAGAAAACAAAGCAGAGGGGAAGAAGAGAAAGAAGAAGAGAGAGAGGGGTCGGTGTCTTGTCTTACTCCCTCTTCACGTGACCATGTAGGATCATCACAAACTAGACCAAATCACATCTAGTTAACTATTTTCTGACAAAAGCCTCTATACTTATGAAAAGGGTCCGGGCCGGGCCGTGCGGCTCTCAGGGGATGGTGAGGGGACCCGCGGTTACCCGATTCATGCCTGAAGTGATCACAATTACAGACGAATTGATTGATAGGTCGTATAATGAACATTAAATGTCAAATGCGTTCAAAGTCCAGAGGTAGAGGTAGGTAATTTCAATATCCTTGGTTGAATCTTTGGTGTTACTTGAAAATATATATATATCTGACGTGAACGCGATTTGGTGAACACTCTTGATAAAACATACCAACGCTATAAGATCATCCTTATGATTGCCTGAACCTATTGTAAATGGTATAACAAAAAACAAACATTGCATCTTTCTAATTTAATTCTGATTTCTAACTACTACGCGGCCATAAAAAGATCAATAGAAATTAGACTGTTCATTCATGATCTTGTGGACTATGATGTCTTGCAGAGATCATCTAAATATATTCGCACTAACATCGACAGATATCTAATCATCAGGTAGTAACTATAGTAAGTACCCATCTATAATAACTTTTTCTACATATCCAATCCATAATCACGGTGGCAACTCAGTCATGGCCCCTGATATTTGATAACAAGATATTTTTTTCTACGTCCCTCTTTGCTTAATGGGTCTCTTGGTTTATTATCTTGCCCATAAAACGCACTTTGATTTGAAATGTATTATCTTCTTAGTTTAGAACATTGAATCTTTAAAAACGCAAATACGTTAATACTATCGTAAAACCGTTTCAATACTAATAACGCACGTATAACCATTATTTACGTCAAAATGGTCTCATGACTATACTTACTAGGCATTTGCCAAACAAAGGAACTCCCGCATGGTAGTGGTGTTGGTGTGGTTGGCACAGTTATGGCTGCTTAGCAGTGTCTGCCTGGGTAAGCGCAAGGCAACACTGGAAAAGAAAGTCTCTCGTACTACCGATTGGCTGGATGACATCTACATTTCGTACTGATCATATGTGTTTCCTCCTAGTTATAGGGGGGCACGGGTCGGACAGAAAACACCAAGCGCCAAGAGAGTCTTGGCGCATTTGGGGGACATTCGGCGGTCAACGGTAGTCAGGTGGAATTTCATTCCATGTTGTGTCGCATACAACTTGCAATCTATGTTTATTTTCATCACTATAGTGCAGAGCTAGTGCCCATCGACTTATATCATCTCTGACGGGGATGGTTCACCGGCCTTGCATACGTCTGGGATCAACACCATAGGGCTCCGGGCGGTACTTCGGAAATCGGCCCGCAGGTGGTATCGTACCCCGGTACTCCGCAACCCGGCCCGGGCGATCCTCACATAGTTTGCTCTGGATGGGCTAGACATCCATCCGTACCGAGTAGATCTCCAAGGTACCCAAACTGAGTGCCCTTTTTGCCCCGGAGTTTGTACCGATTGAGGCCAAATAGAGCAATCTTTCTTGAGATGTATGCCTGCTGACCTCGGCGGGATCCCGCCTGCTTCCCTAATGTTGCATCACAGTAATTTTAGCATCTACTAGTGTTATTAGCAGTGGACTTTCAAAATTACCGCACTTGTAATGGGAATGATGTACATTAGACGGAGTTTGTGTTTGGTAGATACAGCCTTGATGTTCCAGGGGTTACAGGGGCTGCTTACGTTCAGCAGCTTTAGGACCTGCGGAATTAAGTGTCATTTTGCAAAACTGACTGGAAATATAACAATCGGATACAGTATGCGCTTGTAAAATTCAACTACAATACTCGGCATGGACCCCTGATCTCTCCACAGCATATGCTTTCCCCACGACCTTGAATTCTCGAACCTCATACTGCATGTTCACTTCAAGAACTCTCGACCCATCCCGCGCCCTGCATTTGACATTCTCTCTTTAGGTTTCCTCTTTGAAGATTTCCGGTTTTTTCTTTTAAAGTCTTCTCTGCATTTTCGCCATGTCCTCTACAGCCAAAAACACGAACCAATCTCGCCCAAGTGCGAACCAGCTGAAGGATCTATACTGGCAGGCCAGAAATCCACCGAAGGATCCACAAACTTCGTACAAGGACAAGACGGTCTTGGTCACCGGCGCCAACACTGGTATTGGATATCATGCCGCGGTCAAATTTGCTGCTTTGGGGGCATCGCCGCTCATTATTGCCGTCCGCACACAGGAGAAAGGCGAGGCCACAAAGGCCGCCATCATCCGCGAGACCGGCAACGAGAACATTGTTGTCATCCCCGTAGATCTTTCGACGTTCGATGCCGTCAAGGAATTCGCCGCAAAACTGAACGAACAAGTCCCCAAGCTTGATGTCGCACTTCTCAATGCGGGTCTTGCCATGCCCAGCTTCACAAAAGGGCCCGGAGAGTACGAGATCGGTTTGCAAGTCAATGTGTTCTCCACAGCGTTAATGGCTTTACTTATTCTCCCCAAGCTGCGGGAAACGGCTGCCGCTAATGCAATCCCATCTCACCTCACGTTCACAACAAGCAAGGGCTACCAGGACGTAGAGGAATCGTGGCTCGAGTCAGACAAGACCTTGATTGACCAACTCAACAGCAAGGAAGGATGGTTCGACCAAAGACACTACTTGATGGTCAAGCTGGCCACCATGTTCGCCTTGCAGGGTGTGGCGGACCGACACAGCGACAACCAGGTCATCATCAACGCGGCCTGTCCGGGATTTTGCAAGACGGACCTTGGCCGAAACTTCTCACTGGTTTCCAAGATTTGCATGGGTCCAATCCAGTACTTCGTTGCGCGAACTGCCGAACAGGGAAGTCGATCCCTTGTCAGCGCGACTACCCTGGGACCCGAGAGCATTGGGAAGCTGTGGCATGACGATAAAGTCCTTGAGTAAGTTTGGAAATTCTGGGGGCAAGGTGAAAAATGGAAAATGGAACCCCTGCTAACCCTGATATTCTAGACCAAGTACGCTGCAGGTCAGCAAGAGGGGCAGCGAATTGTACCGAGAGACGTGGGGCCAGATCTTGACCATCTTGCGCAAACACATTCCCTCCAAGGATGTTTAAAGGAGGGGGTGTAAGGCCGTCTGTAGGTAGATTGCTGAGTTGGTAGGGGGTTGGTTGGGGAGGTCTCGGGGATTGTAAGTCGAGTCACAAATGACATGAATTATTTAAAGCCTTGGATGATTATTATTAATAATATTATATCCAGGCTTTTCACGACTTAGGGTCGCATGCAGCCCCTTAGCTAGTGTGCACTGCAGTCTGCACTGCACTGTTGAATATGTACATCGGTTCAATTCACTACAAATGCACCCGGACAACAGACCTTTGTTTTCAAGCGCGAACAGCCTTGAAAAGTGGAAAGTAAATGCGCTTACAGTTGCCAGCCTGGCAAAACCTGTTACGGCCTATGGAAATGCCCTGCATGTCTCAACAAATACCTCAACTGTAGCTCGGCTTTGCAGATCAAGCCTCTTCTTTTTCGCCCGTCAAGATACAGACCCTGGGTAGTATGGTGCCGAGAAGGATGTCATGTGGGGGCAAGATGTATAGAAGTTTCATGTAAACTGTCTAACCTCTCGCCTGGCAAGACATTGCCAAGAAGCTTTGAACTCCAACAGGATCAAAATTAGTGGGTTTGATACAGTTTGAACATAGTCCAAATTAAATCCCATTCTTCAATATAACCTGGATGCAGCTTATATGTAGGAATGAGTGACGAAGACGTTCAAAATTGCAGCAAAACCACCAAGTTTGATCCTGCAGGAGTTCATTCTTGGCATACAATGCCACAAGTTCCATTTCGGACCCGTCTCCGAGGACTCGATTAACTTTGGTAACGGCTTCCACACCTGCCTCGGCCGCTTTCTGGCGCAACAGGTTCTGAAGCTTGTCTTCGTTAACCTCCAGAACTATGAGTTCAAGTGGCAGGATGAGGATGGCAAGCGTCCTCCCACTTTCCCAAATGAATTTGCTCTCACTCCCAACCCAACTGTTCCCATCCTGATCAGGGCACGGAAGCACTAAAGTAATTTAGAGAGTTTTGCGGGTAAAACTATAGGAAATAGGGTTACAAATAAGTGGTCTTCCCGTGTACATCCATAGAATAGGCATAGATGGTTCAAGAGATCGTGTGTATTTCTACTCAGATGATGAATCCCAATTTAAGTGACAATGTATGAGCTGAACTGGGATATCAAGATGTGATTAACGTATCTCTTTAGTCTGTTTCCCTCTAAATAGTGGACAAATAAATCATTTCATACACATCGGTTAGACCATGCCTCGACATGGCCAGTTGGCGTAGGAGGTTTATATGTAGTCTTTAAATTAGACCTCTTTCAGGCTATATTGAGCACTTCACATAAAATAGTCAATCTTTTTTTTGGTGCAATCGAGGTCACTAGAAATAAAGAATCTCTCGATCAGGCAAGGTTGAACAGAGGCAGAATGCTCTGTGAAATATACTGAGAGTAGATCAGATTGCTCATGTGATAGATGATGCTGAATCAGCTAAATGCCCAGATCTCCGTTCAGCTCAATTCTACTCGATCAAAAAGCGGTAAGAGGTGAGTCTCGAGTACCAGGCATTAGTTAACTAGCTATAATAAATAGTCTAATCACATATATATATATCCCTAATATATCTCTAATATATCTCCAATTCAAATCAAATGGAATATCCCCGGAGTCCGGTATAACATCGCCTATCGCCTATCAGCGGATAAAACCATCTTCCCCTCTTCATCTTCCTCTTCTTCCTCTTCTTCCTCTTCTTCCTCTTCTTCCTCTTCTTCCTCTTCCTTCTTCTCTCTACATCTCTCATAATGGCTCACACTCTTACAACCCAGGAGTTGACAACCCTCTCCACCAAGGCCATTGACGCCAAAGCCACTGCCTACTGTATGACCTAAAGTAGTAGATACAGTGCCTACAAAAGAACTAACACCTTCCCAGGCCCATACTCCAAATTCCGTGTCGGAGCATGCATCCTCACGACATCGGGCGAGTTCATCTCCGGAGCTAATGTCGAAAATGCCGCTTATCCAGTCGGAACCTGTGCCGAGCGTGTCGCTTTTGGCACTGCCGTTGTATGTTCTCTTTCCCTGCTCTACTTCGTTGATACAAGAGAACCACCTGAGCTCATTGTCGTCTGGACCATGGCTAACTTCCCCACAGGTCGCCGGTCACAAGGATTTCAAGGCTCTAGCCGTCGCGACGGATGTCAAGCCTGCTGGCTCGCCTTGTGGGATGTGTAGACAATTGTGAGTTTTCTTTTCTTCTTTCTTTTGTGGTTAGCTCATTGGAATAATACAGTATTCGCGAGTTCACCTCGCCTTCTTTCCCAGTGTATATGTATGACGGGGAGGGAAATTATAAAGTTATGACCATGGAAGAGGTGGGTCTCGTTTTTTTTGATATATATAGCTCTTCGATTGTCTGCTAATGGACCTAGTTGCTACCCGACTCTTTCGGTCCTGAACATCTTAAATAAGGAGATTTACAAAGAAAAGAGAGGGACAGCATTGGAAATATACATTGCAGTCTGACGGTTACAATCTGATAGTGTAAATCAATACATTTACTAGGTGTCAAGGAAACATAAAAAAAAAGGCGAATCCTGTCTTGTTCAATGGATATACACCCAACGGCCCCTAGGGCCCTCTATATAAAAGCCAAGGGCCACAACTATAACGTACACAAACCGAAACCAGCAAGAAACAAAGCAAAAAGCTTCATGGACGCTCATAATATCGCAGTCAAACCCCATTGTTTCCAACTGGAACCCACAAAAGAAGGCAGCTATATCAAAATTGAATACTTTAACAAAAAACTATAACCATAACCATCCAAAGCCAAGAAACCTAAGCGTGCTCTTCCTCATCATCAAAATCATCAGCCCCAAGCAACTCATCTTCATCATCAACAACAGAAGAGTAGTCCCCCCTCCTCGCGGCAAACGAGCCACGAGTAGCATAAGGTCTCTGTCCTCCCCGCCTTCCAAACAATCCCGACGAGCTCCGCGCCAGACTCTTAATGAGTAACGGCAGAGATTGTGCAACCGCAACAATACCCGCAATAATTGCTACAGGTACCGCGACCAGCACCGAGTCCCTGGATAACCAGCTCTGCGATGAAACCACGCCGTTCTCGCCCAGCCGGATCTGGCCGAATTTGCCGTCCCAGTGCGTATACGCGTACCAGCCAACAGCGGCGGCAACGACAATGGGGGTCACGATCGCAAAGAATAGACCGATTCCGCTGATGCCGTGTTTCTTTTGATATTCTTCTTCTTTGTTTGGGCAGGGTCTTGAGACGTCTTGGTCTAGGAGGAGGCCGCCTACGCAGGTTGTTTGTGGAATTCGGCGGTAGCCGGTTGGTTCCCAGTATTCGACCTTTTCGGGGTCTTGAGCGCATTGTGCGATGTGGTCTTGGGGTTGGAGGCCTGGGACAAGGCCACAGCTGCCGTCATTTTGTATTTCGTAGTTGTAGTCACTGATTCATGTTAGTTGATATTTAAATTGGATTTGGGGGAGGTAGGGAGGGATTATTGAGTGGGTATGTGTGTCTGCTTACCATTCGAAATCAGCACGGGTGCAAGTACAGTTCCGACCGATGCTGTGGATGTGTGGCTCACGCCAGGCATTCCAACACTCAGCGGCAGGTTGCTTGCGGTGGTACTCCTCGACATGGCCGAAAAGACAGTTCTCTTCCTGGAAGGGATGAGTGGGGGCCCAGTCATAGTAATCGCTCTCATCGTCGTTACAGTCGCGGCTCCAGATACCGCTGAAGTCAAGTGTGATGGTGACACGCTGGCCGCCATCCATGCCCCAGAGCAAGAAGTTCTTTGATGTGTCTGATGGCACGGTCGAGATATCGTCGATGACCAGTTCTTTTTCGGCGAACTGGAACTCGTGCCAGGTTATACCCTCGTCGAGCGTGTAGTGTACGACCTTGGTTGCCTTCCGGTCGCTGACGAGCACGATAACTGAGCCTGCGGCGCCGAATTCCCACATGTACTGTCCCTTTTTGACTTGTGTCCAGGTGATGCCGCCGTCCCTGGTGAGGTATGTGTCGGCTTCATTTAGGCTGGTGAGATGGTCACCGACGTTGCCGAGCGCGAGCATCAGGCCGATGGCGGATCCCGAGTAGAGCGTGTCACGGAGATCGCGGCGTTCGGTGTAGCCATGGAAATGGAGAGCGCATTTGTCGGTGCCCTTGCTCTCCGTAACGGAGCAATCGAAGTTCTTGCCATCGGCATCATGAGTGGGGGGAGCCAGAAGCATCCACTGACCACCGTCGTTGTGGGTGATCATAGTGCGTAACTTCTTGGCCGCGCCCTTGTTCTGCACTTCTTCCCGATTTGAAACCACATTGGCGATGGCCACGCCCTCGAGGCCGTGCAACTCATCGTAGTCCGTGTAGCCGCGGTCGTTGACGTTAAGCCCCTTGAGACTCTGGACGAAGTAGGTCCCGTTGCTGTTACTCTTGACTAGAGAACCGAAGCTGTTTTCAATTCCCTCGCTCTCCTTCACAAGAAGGAACAATGCGTGCGGGGAGCTAGGTAGGACGGTATATTGAGGGACATTGATGTTGAAAGGAAAGTGCGCATGAGCGTAAGTGCGGCCGTCGACGCTAACGCTGGCATTCAGATATTCCTTCTGGTCTCCTTCGTACCACGCGACAACGACGAAATCATTCCTGGTAGCGGAACGGGCGATGTTCTCAAACTCAACGTGCATGGTAGAGAAATAATCATCACTGATAACCAGCTGCCGGTTATTGTTCTTTTCTTCATCTTTATACTGCTCGCAAATCACCAGCTTTTCACTGTTGTTGCGACCCTCGCGATATCCAAAGTTACAACCGCTGACTCCAATAAGCATCGGGTCCCAGCTAGCGCCTCGTTTGTCGGTGACGTACGCCTGCGAGCGACAGTTTCTCCCATCACTATCACAGTCCTTGTGACCGATCCAGATCAGGGAGTCCTGGAACTTCTCATGGAAGGCCAGAGGGGGGATGGCTTCCTTGTTCGGTAAACTGGGAGCCTCGAAGAAGTGGAAAGAATCGCCATGGTTGATGGTGTAGTACACCTTCTTGCTGTCGGTGAGGAAGAATGCAGCATCACTGAAGTAAGGATGCTGGACCATTCCCGTAAATTTCTCATCCGCGTGGATTTGCTTCCAGTTCCGGCCATGGTCGCGCGAGATGTGCAGCTCGAGTTTGTCTGTGAGCATCATGATAGTCTCATCAACGCCGTTGTTGCTGGCTTGGCGTTCAAGATAGAAGTAGTTAGTCTCCTTGGCAGAGATGGTCTGTGGCTTTTCTGCACGAGGTTTGCCATCGGTGATTGGAGGAGGCCCCGTGGCATTCGAGCAGGAGTGTTCAACTTGACGGTCGAGGTCCTCGCCACCTTCGCGGATGCATGCGTTGCCGGGGATGAGTCTCCATCCCGAGGGGCCCATGAACTTCTCGCTGGGCTCGTTGCACTTGCCCGCCGGCGGTGTCAGCGGGATAGCTGGTATACACTCCTTGCGGTCCTCACTGCGAACAAAGTTGTAGTCACACTCAAAGTCTTCAGCGGAACACTTGCAGGGTTTGAATTCAGGGCCGTTGATGGCAAATTCTTTCTTGATGAAGCAATCGGCGTTTGCCTTGCGGCGGTGGAAGAACTGTTTATGACCCATCAGACAGTCCGGCTCGCCCTTTTCATTTAAACGGGCAGTCCACTCTTCGATGTCTTCCGGGCCACACTTGCGCTCGTGGAGGCCATCAAAGTCAATGAGATACATGAGGAATTTGGTGTCATCGCTGGAACGACCAACGAGCAGGAACTTGAGACTAGTCGAATCCGGCGTCGAGATCAGGTACAGAGGCTTGATCTTCTGTTTCAGATCAATCGACTCCCACTCTTTCCCGTGGTCGATAGAATACTGGACCTTGTCCGTCTGGCTGCCATCCAAGACCGCCACGATGACACCTCCCTGGTCCCCAAACTCGTACCGGTGCGGGCCTTTGAGCGCGCGCCGCCAAGTAATACCCGCGTTGTCTGAAACATAGAGATCACCCTTGGAGTAGTCTTCGAGGTGATCTCCAGTGTTACCAACTCCCATGACTAAGCCTGGAGCCGGACTTGAGAACATCTGGTGATCGAGCATGGGCTGCTCGCGCAGCGCGACGTAGCTGGTCATTGAATGGATATGTAGATCGTCTTTATCAGACTTGAGCGGTTGGAAGGTTCTCCCATCGTCAAAACTGATACTGCTGGTAAGCTTCTTTTCACTCGAGCCAGACTTCTCCACTTCCTCCCAGTTCTTGACCGTGTTGACAAGCACGATACCCTGGATACCTGTGACTTGCTCGAAATCGACCATGCCATACAGGTCCCGGTTCGTGTGCTCGATATTCTGCGTAAAGTAGGTGCCATTGGAATTGGATGAGAAAAGTCTACCCATCCGGTTACCAGGCCAGGTAGTTTGCACGTCGATCTGGATGCTGTAGTTGGTGCTAGGCAAGATAGTATAGGAATCCTCTTCAATGCGGTGCTTGCCAAATTCCGCGCGGTGCCACACATTCGAATCGTCGGTGACATATAAAGCTTGCTCCTGCGTACCGCGCGATTGAAGGCGCGCCACAATATACTTGGACACAGGGCGCATCTGAACACTGATACCGCTCATCGGCTTGCCATGGTCCAATTTCACCTCGGTGCCCTCCGCATCACCTTTAAAAAAGGTCTCGGAATAGACCAACCGCTCTGTACGAATATGCTGATGCGGCCCCTTCAACCCAGGAACCACACAGAGGATCCGATCTGTTATGGACTTTGGTAGGTCCATGTCCGACGCGAATTGCGGGTGGCTCGCGGCCCACAGACATTGGTACGTCATCTCACGCAACGGCTGGATATTATCAAAGTCGTCGATGGTATAATACGCTTGGGGCATGCAGCCAAGGAGGGTGCACTTCAGACCCATGAAGATCACCTTTTTCGGATCCCAGCCATTGAACTCCAATGGGGCTGATCGCACTATCGAAAACAACATTGCATCCACCTGGAAGGGTTTCCATGACTTGGCCTGATCGGTCGTGATCCAGTGCTTGCCCTTTTCGCCGAGGATGTACGCGCGGTTGTCGTCATACGGATGCTCCCAGATCAACGCGACGGTGCCCTCTATGGTTCCATCCTTGCCCTTCACGGTCTCCCATTTTTCGCCGCCATCAAAGGAGACATGTGCATTGAGGGAATCCTTGTCATGGTAGAGGATGGTGTTGGTGCCGCGGAAGTAGAACAGGTCCAAGGGTGCACCGTTCAGTTCATGGGTCACGACGTTCGGCTCGTTTCCCTTTGCTGCTGCTGGTTGTGAGGCCCATACCAGCAGCAGGCTCAGTGTGAGCAGTAGCCACCGTGGGATCATGACTGGTGCTGCGTAGGCATCTGATGGAGTAAGACAGCTTGGGCGGACCGGACCGGGAATTCGGGATCAATCGATGGAGCGAAGGAATGTCAAATCGCTGAGAAGGAGAGGATTATTGAAGGGTAACGACAAATGAACAACCAAGTAGAAAATGTCGTAAGTTAAGATAATGCTAATGACGGAGCTGCGTGGCCTTCTCTTCAGGCTCCCTTGGGATGAAGCTCCCAGTCACGTGCATTCCTTATCGGTATCAGACTTATTGAACCATGGTTGCTAAACATGGTTTACTGGTATCCAACCATGGATGAGAATACGCACTTAGGTCTAGTGTCTATAGGGGAAAACACCTCAAAAGGCGAAAAGGGGAGAAAGTGATCGTTTGAAATTGACATGAAGCAGTTTATATGTACGACACTGCTAAATAGATACATAAAAATATCGGGGAGCCCCGTGTGAAAAGTAAACATCGCTCAATATGCAGGGATTGGTGCCTGAAAAGACTTTCAGAATGATATAGAACAAAAAAACCAGTTCGCACCAAATGAAAACAACAGGCTTGGTGTTGGGGAATCACACGAATATTAATAAAAATCAAAAGTAAAATCAAAAAACGAAGGTCAATCGGGGGATTTGAATTAAACTCGACGTCGGAGCTTGCGCCACATCTTCCTCACCATACCTTGCTCGTCCAAATCCGAGTCCCAGATCGACTGGTTACGATCCGCAGGGGGAAGTGCGGCCAATCGCAAGGGATCTTCTTTTTCTTTAGAAGGGGTGGGAGAGTTGGTGCGGAGGTCAGGCCGAGTTAGGGTCATTTTGAGAGTCATCTCACGGTTTCCCGGAAGTCGTTGTGGGACTCCCTTGGTCCCCGGCAGCCAGGATTGGCGCTGCAAAAGGGCCGAGGATTCCACGGAGGGTCGGGGCGCGTCCCGGGTGAGCATGGGCGAAATTGGTTCATTTTCCACCGATCCCCCTGGACTCCCCACCATGGTGCCATCGTCATCTTCGAAAAACGTGCCAAAGTCCGAGTTGACCAAGGTTGGCTTCGGTGACGAGGTTGGTTTGGGGGAGACTGATTTTGGTGAAATTATTTCTGGGGCAATATTCTCCCTTTGATCTAGCGAGGGGAATCCGAATTCAATGGCTTCGTCGAATTTTTGTGGGGATGCCAGGTACACGCGCAACTTCAAACGGGCATCGGGATCTTGATAGTATTGCGCATAGGGGTCGATGCTCGAGGTGGATGATTTGGGGACATGTTGGAATCGGCGGGATGATGGGCGCGATTCGAAGGGTGGGTTGGAGAGAGGAGTGGGAGGTTGAGAGCGGCTGACAAGCGGGAGTCCCCGAGGAGAGATTGGTGTAATGTCTAATGTTTTGCGAAGTTGGTTGGAAAAGGATAAGGAGCGGCGGAAAGAGGGACGAGATCTCTTTCTGGTGGCAGCATCTGCCACATGAGCATGGTATTCATCGAGAGATAAGTCAAGATCGCCATCGTCGTCGAGCCACCGGAAACTGTCGTGGAAAGTTTGATCCATGTTGGGGTCTTCGTCCGACTCGGAATCCGAATAAAAAACGGTCGACGGCTGAACTGACACGGGCTGGGAGAGGGGACTATCAGTTAAAGAGTGACAAGTCTCCGAGTCTTGAGAGGGATCTCGGTTCGAATCTCGACGGTAAGCTTCGTCGGCAGCGTCGTAGATGAGACTTTGTCGATACGCGTTCCTCAAACGTCGACGTTCTTCGGGGGAGAAGAGCTTTTGTTGAATCTTAGCGGGAAGAGAATGGAAACATTGAGAGTCCGCCTGGGCGGCCAGGTAGGCCAATTGAAGAGAACCGGATTTGCGTAATTTCTTGGAAGGGGAACGTTTGAGCCCTCGCTTCCTCGAATTCCGTAGACGTTGATAGTTCCCAAGACGAGGGGCTCGATAGACCCGGTTATCCGTCTGATAGTTTGATATGGAGTAGGTAGGGGGACCGTGATCACTCTGAGCTAGCCGAATACGCAAGCGCTCGACATTCGAGAAGAACTGTTTTTCGAGTCAGCTGGTGGACATTGTACCGATGAAGTGGAGTCAACAACATCCCATGCGCTAACATTTTGCCAAGATTGTGCTAGAATTGGCCAGAATTGGCCAATATCGGTCAATGTTGCGAGACAAACGAGGCGCCACGGACAAGTAGTGTGGGTGGTCAGCCTCCACCGAGGGGCTCAGGGGTAAATCACAGTCAATCACATAGCGCAAGGGTAAAGAAAGGAATGGAGAAAACGGGAAGATCAACCTTCATTGGGTTAGGATACTCTCTGTGGAGAGGAGACTATTGGATGAGTCCGAGCGTAGGTGTAGCGGAAGGGAGGAAATGAAATCTTAGCCCTTACCTTTCTTCGCACTGCTGGAGGCAGTGACTCAAAATCCTCGGACATTGTAGAGAAAATGAATATAAAAAATGAAAATAGAAAATGAAAATAGAAAATGAATATAGAAAATGAATATAGGAATAAGAATCCTATATAATAGGGATGTAGGAATATGGCAATATAAGGAATAATAGTAATCACAATATAGTATATAAGTATACAAATAAAGTGTATCAAAGTATAGTATATCCAAAATAAAACCCCCAAAAAAAGGAGGGAAAGAGATCTATATATGTGGTTATTGTAGAGGATACGAGCATAGAAATCTTAAACTTCTTTGAACTGTGACAGGATGCTGTACATTAGCGCCGTGTGATAACTTCTATTTCCAGCCTTCCATACCCCTCTATATGATCTATCATGAACCCCCTCTACAAAGTACGAACATGTCAAACTCTTTGATACATATACATTCAAAAATATGGAATACTGCAGAATACAGATTGTGAATCCCATGCCAGGCCAGGTTCACCAAATCACCCAAGTCGCTACGCGCCTGTAAGGATATCAGCCTCAGATCCCAGATCTTCCAGTCTGAAACACATTTTGGAATTTGGAACCGCCGAGGCCTTTGTGCTCTACCCTGTTCCCTGTTCCCTCAATATTGGGCATCAAGATTGCCGCGGGGTTAACGGCCGGGGGAATAGAAGAGAATGTGATGTATCAAGTATTGGTCCAATCAGATAGTCCAACTTGGACAAAGAACTGACAGTGACGATTTTACACTGGACACTTGAAAACTAAACTGTCGGCTAATTTAATACATACCCTTATGTTGTGCGCTGGTACCTGACAGCTCATTTACTCCCATAGAAAACTCAGCTGAATGAAATTACTCAAGTCGAGACTATAATCCGGAGATTACAATCTAATAATTTGGCTTTTGTTAAATTTCTGTGTGGAGTACAGAGTAGATGCGTTGTACAAAAAGTAGAATGTATACTTCCAACATTTGCATAAAAATGATCGACAGTATGACGGTAGAATTTAATTAAATCCTGACCTGTAGGGAGTTTAATTCCAGATCGGTGCAAATAAATCGCTTTTCTCCTTGCATCGGGCTAATGCATATATTTTCAATTGTAGACAAACGAGGCTTCGCTTTTTTTTTCCGGACTCGTGGCACGCCGAGGCATGCGAACTCGAGATTGTCGATATGATCTATCATCTGCAAGTGATATTTTCGTATTTTCCGTTTTCGAGAAGCAAACGCGTACAGGGGGGTTCACCGCTGGCAGTGTAGATCTTATGATGAGCCTCAAGGATAGCTAGTTTATGCAAGTGCCCGTACCCAGCTCTGCTTCAAGTTCCTGTCAAGGGATTCACTATCCTAATGTTAATTGTACGGAATAAGCAACGATAATCAATAGTTTAGATTAAATTCGAAAATACATATCACAGATTTGTATACTCCGTAGCAGTTCTGGTCTAGCCTGATCTGGTGAAGAGTCTCCATAATGAAGATCAAATGGATTCCCGGTATATCAACTTTGGAGACAGTTGAGTCACATCGGAGGATTTTTATTCTGTATATGGACAATGATATATCCTTCTAATCTATAATATCACATCCATTATTATACTCCACACTGTATATTCAAATCCACCCACCCTTCTCACCGTTTCCCCTCTTCCCAGCCTTGACTTTCGTAAGCGTCAACTTTCTCCCAACGCCTCTCCCGAGCACACCATCAAGCGGAACGATATCATCTTCAACCGACGTGGTACTTGAATTTGAATCCTTCTCAAGACTAAGTAACACCTCCACCGCATCCCGGTCCTCAATGACCTTCGGATGCCGTTGTGCAAAGTACCGCGCATACTTGTACAGCGACCAGTAGCAGCTGACCACATTGATGAACGTCAGCACGATCTTGTAGAACGTGTAATAGAACAACAGCACTTTCCAGTCGATGCGCTCTTTCTTTAATCGTAGATGGACCTCGTTGAAGATGATCACATTGAGGATGTACATCCCGATCGTGACGCCAAGTAACATTCCGCAGAACGAGGGACGGACGATAAAGGAGATTGGGAGGACGAAGGGGGCGAAGAGGTAGATGAGGGTTTCGTAGACCTATGAGGGTTAAGGTTAGCATTATGCTTACCGAATGTTGAAGATGGGTGATGGAATGTCTCTCTGTACCTCTTGGAAAACGCACAACTTGGCACCAAACTCCCACCAACCCAATTTCCAGCTAGTCAAGATGTACTTCAAATCGTAGTATACACCAACTACGAAGAAGAAATTCCACCGCTTAAACCGCTGCTGGAGGACAGTCATCTCACCAAAGCCACCACGACTACCACCAGAACCACTGTAAAATACCGAAGCCGGTGTCTCTGTCTCGACAAAGACCTGCGAACACATAGTAATGCGTCCACCCAGACGCCGACAGGCATCGCCAAAGAACCAATCCTCCGATACGGAGAAGCCGGGATGTTCATGGAAGGTCTGTTTTAGAAACTCGATATTCCAGAGCGAGATAGCCCCATGTGGGAATGTGGCGCTTCCGAATTTCCCGAAGAAAGCACGTTGGATCCCGGACATTTTGTACTCGAGGTCCTGGGCTTGTTGACAGAATGTACCCTTTGAGGAATTGGGCCCGACGCTTTTGATGGTATATCCGAGACATTTGACGGTATTTTTGAGTCTGTCGCTGACGATGGGGAAGTTTGGGGGCAGGAGGCAGTCGTCGTCAATCAGGAGGGCGTTTTCAAAATCTCTGGCTGCGTGACTGCCGACGAACTGCGCCACGATTTTTGAGCCGATAGGTACCCAGAGGTGGTTGATGCCGTAGGGCTTGCAGACCTCTTCTGTGTTGTCGAGGGGAGTTTTGGAGTTGCCATTTGCTATGACGAAGATGTTTTCTTTGGGGAAGACTTTCAAGGCGGCCTCAAGGGTAGCGCCGATAATTGTTGCTGATTTATAACAGGGGATGAGGAGAGCGGTTGATTGTACCTTGGAGGTGTTGCTTTCCAGGTCTGGAGATTCGGATTCAGAGTCCAGGGTTGGAGGGTCTTTCTCAAAAAGGATCATCAGAGGACAGAATGCGTATCTGGTTTGATTAGGGCAAGAAACCTGGAGGCTCAAGAAGATACTTACAGTGCAGCCAGACCAATGATGATTGCATATCCTCCCTGGATAACGAACTTGGTTCGGACAACGTAATACAGCCACCAGACAGCACCTTTCCATAGTGGCATCCCGACAAGGACGAAGTAGACGAACAGAACAAGGAATGCATAGATGCTGTATTCAAATAACAGCCGCACCCAATACTTTCGTTGAATGGCAATGCCTCTCAATTTGGCCTTTTCATAGACTTCTTGCAGGCTACTCTGCTCGCTGCTGATTGTATATGAGCTGGCTTTGCTGTGTGGTTGAGGATTGAGGAATGCGTTCTGAACAGGCGTTATTGGTTCTTTCTCGGGGATTGGAGAGGCGGGCTGGAATGTGGCCGGCTTTGCAACGTAGTTGAATGTACCTGAAGAATGATATATAATTAGCTTATTGAGATTTATAAGATACGGGCATCCATTTGATATAGTCTCTCGTTGTATTTCTACAAGTCTCTGCCATAGATGTGGGGTAGCAATTTCATACCCTGAACAGCAGGAGGGTCACTGCGTCCACGAGCCCGGATGGTAGACTTTGGTCTTGCCACTGCTCGCAGAGCAGAAAGACTCAGAGGACGATTGGAAGAGGTGCGAGGCTCTGGGAGCGATATACGGTTGTTGTCGGGGAGAGACTCTTCCCATCGAGCCAATTCCCATGGCGAGTTGAATTTGGCAGTGGTGAGTAGTTCTTTGGGGATGAAGACATCTTCGGTGGATTTTCTGGGGTTGTCTTCAGCCATTGGGCATATATATTCAATTCGCAGTCATCAACAAAGGTATACAGTAGTTAGAACGAATGGACGGCAACCCGAGATTACCAATGAAAGAATGAATATCTCGCTACGAAAGGGGATTCGAGGGTGTTTCTTGTATTTATTAGAAAAAAATTTCCAAACCAAAATATCTTCTATGGAGCAAATCCTCTTTGCCTCAGACTGTGGGCCACGGTCTCCATTTGTGAGACTAGATCTGATGGGGCATACTAGTACAGCGCAACATTTACCAGATTCGAATGTATCCCGTCATTTTTCACCGGTTACAAAAGCAGTGTTGAGGAAGAATAATGGTTAGGGCCCCCAAGCCAATATTCATTGACTAGAAGGCTCGAGAGACGAATATTCCAAAGGCTAAGAGTATTTTATAGACCATCAATCGCCTACTAGATCCGTCACAGGATTCCAATTGTCGATATACCAGATCGAGGTTTAGCAGATCAGGTTCCACTCTAGATCGAGAATTTCATTCCAGCTCGAGTCAGGCTCCATCCTAGATCAGCTTCTCTCCGGGATCAAGCTGGATCCCAGATCAGGTTCCATCCTAGATCAGGCTCGAGGCCTTGACTCACTAGACGCAAGTATTCAAAATGTGAATCCAAATCAAAATCATTATCCGTAAAGTGAAAACCTCCCAATTCTGGGAGAAGTCGACGGATACACAACCCGCCCATTTAGGTCTGTAGGTAGAGAAGAAATTGAATCTAAATATAAGGCTGTGGATATAAGTTCAAGAGAGTAGAGAAGTGGGAACAAGCCCATAAAACCTTGATTATAGCCTAGACGGGCCATATCCAGTGTAGTTATCAATATCACCTCAATCTTTGGTAAGTTAGAAAACTATGATTTGTTCGGACAAGTTGCGCGGTGGAGCAAAGTTTGTTATGAACCAAAGATATTCTAATGATCATCGTCGATTCTTTCCTAGGTGGGTGAGCTAAAGTTAGGCTGTACGTCACCTCCATTGCTCTCTAAGGTAAAGGCAATTAGTGGGGACCGGTGGACTTACTGCACACGTTTAACACCTTTTCAAGTTGAATATACAAACTAACCACATCTATATGTATGATGAAGAGAATTGTAATTTCTAGGGATGAAAAGAGAGGCATAAAGATATATAAAAAGGTCAGGAGGGTTGACAGTTAGAGTTACGGGCCGTGGATTTGGGTTTCAGCCACAAACCTTAGGTCTTAATTTTTTATACCGGATTACTACCGAGGGATTACTCCCTCCAGTGTGGTTTCTACATTCTTAGAGAAGTCCGGTCATGGATAATCTGATTCCAAAGTTCTAGCTCTAGTAGTATCAAGTCACAAAAACAGGATAAACTGAGACATGGTAAGATTAAAAGAGATACAGTAAGTACCATGGCTCCAATGCAAGCCAATTATGGGTCCCATTTATAGCTCCGAGGCTGGACTTGCATTCTATGTAAGTACCTGTGAAGACATAAGACTATTGCATGGGTTTTTTATATGTGGATCTATAGACATCTAATGAATCTTGGTGGGCTGCTCCATATTAATATTAAAATAGCATCTTCTAATATACGGTAGAACTCGAGAACCCTTTTTATCTAATAACTCTATGGATAAAAAATGAAAATAGTGGTGAGATAAATCACAAAAAAGGTCACAAGCAGCAAAGAAAGAAAGAAAGAAAGAAAGAAAGAAAGCAAAAACCACATGGTTGAAGCCACCGAGGGACACAAAAAATAAGTTGCTATTTGATGACCAGAAACCAAATCTGGCCCAACGGCAGTACGGCAGTACGGCAGATCTTCTATCAATTTGAGGAAATTTCCTAGTGGGGCCCAAACTTGTCGGATGACCCTTTCAACCACTATTTGCTCGTCAGGCGAGATGGAGAAGTAAAAAGCAGGGAAAGAATAAGAAAGGGGGAAAGCACTCCAAGGACTGCAAGTCTGAATCGCCCCTCTAAGCACGAGTCATAGCTACTAGGGACACACCCGCCGGCAGCCATTTTCTCTAAATTAAATGACATTCCTCATAGGAGCATTCTTTTAGCATCTTCTCTCTATCGAATCGAACATGGGTATAACTAATCATCGGTATTGTTGATGAGAGAAAACCTTTTACTTTCTGATTTCCTGCCCCCAGGCTCCATGTCCTTTGAACGATGGCCCGAGAAAGAAGCTACCTCAATCCTGACTGTTACCTTTGCCATCCAGGTGCATTTGAGCACCATCCATACTTGCACCGGAGATCTTGGGCAACCGGGTACACATGTTCAAGTCTCTGCAACAGCTGGAGAAAGATAACGTTGACAGTGAATTTTGCACCGCATCCGACATGGGGGGAAGCCATTTATAAATATGACCAGGATATGACCAGGGCGATGACAATGGATCCGCCAGAAGAGGAGGGTGACAAAAATCTCGCCGGAAATGGTTCTAGAGTCCTAGAGGCTGTAATGAAGTGATGGGTGATTCCTCCGGTATTATGGATCGCAATGTCTTTCAATTCGTCCACGTAGGTTCAGTGACTGGCCGACGTATAGTGAACCCTTTTTCTCCTTTGTTCAAAGAATACATAGGTAGATAACTCTCCGCGCGCTTCTCGATGAGCGGCGAGTGAAGTCTTATCGCCCCCTAATATGGCCGGCCCAATCCCGTCCCGGTAGCCGCGCAGATGAACGACGTCGGAACCTGGCGAGCTGTACCGCACATGTTGAACATCGGGGCTGTCTCCTTTTTTTCGTTCTTGAAAAACTCTACCCCCAAGAAACCTTGAGAGGAGCAGGCAGACCCCAAAGACTACATACAGGTGCTAGTCTAGCCTAGACTCGGAAATATGGGCTCGACATACTCACAGCCCAACATTTTCGCGGGATGGAATTGCAACCACAATCCTTTCAATAGGCCAAATCACATCCTTGTCGCTAAATTGGAGGAAGCATTTCTTTCCACCAGACTTAAAAAAAAAAGTGCAGTTTGTCCACATCCAGTCCCACTGGAACCCGCCCAGGAGGAAGACGACTGGCAGTGCTCAAACGGCCCATTGGTTGCTATGATCAATCAAATCAGAGCCTTAATCTGCTATATACAATTTCCAAGGCAAAATGGGGGACCTTGTTTACCCCAGGACTAGGAACTCTGCCTCATTCACTGTCCAGTCATCACCCCATGTTGGGACTATTAAGCCATAATTGGTTGCGCTAAAGAGAGAGGTATGACCGACTTAAAGATACCATGACTATATCATTAATTAGCGGGTTCGCAAAATGTAGTCATAGGGGAGGGACACGGACAGCACTGAGACGCCATTCAACCCGGTCATAGTTTTTCCGCGTTACTAGGTGATGACCCAGCCATTGTATTGTGAATCCCTCTAGTCAGAAGCCTCCCAGGCTCCCCATGGGGCTCAGTGGTCCACAGTTGTAGGGAAATGCAGCGAAGTCAAAAGGACGAGATGGAACCGGATATGGCGTGACGAGTGTTCCTGGCACATGAATTGTGCTGTAATTATAAGGAGAAAGAACCAAGGATCGAAGGACGAAACGACTTTAGAGGCTTGAAGTTCCAAGAGGAATCTCAGAGTATATCACAGTATATCAGAGGGATGGGTAGGTGGTCATGATCGGGATTGTGTATCATCTCAGTGATGCCTCGCGCGCTATCATGCCGATATGGGCCTTAGGAGTTGGCGAACCAAAACGAAGATTTCTTGACATTTGTTTTCTTCGAATATGGTCCACAAGGAAACTCCCTATGAATTTGGATATAAAATGTCATGTCTTTCTACCCGATGCGACATCGTGAGAAGACCTAGCCCTAACTGAGGAAAGGCATCAGGCCCATTTTGTCCCCTCCTGTCAGAGAAAAACGATTGATCGCAAAAGAACTGGGAATAAATCAAGACTTTACATACTTCGAAGATGCCCAGGGATAGTCTTTGCCACTCCCTGTGCTCTTGCTGTCTTTCTGACCAAACATTGTAGTTTTATAATCTAGCCATGTCCATTTGTTGCTTTGCGTTCTTTGGCCACTCGTATGATCTCAATCCCGCTTGCTTTCTCCTTTTTTTCTGTTTGTCCTCTTAATGGTGTTAGCGACAATCACTCGGAAAAGGACAGGGACAAATCAGAAGTATACATATTTCGGCAAAGATCGGAGATGGCCCTTTTGACTAAAACGGTGTCCAACCATGTCGGATTTTGCGTTCCGGGCTGGTTGATATCAAGATGCCATGCCAATGCCCGGCTTTTGCGTTACCGGGAGGACAAAAAAGCCATAGCTCTGCCGGGCTTGGTTCAGCTTAGGCTATTGTAATAAATAAAATCCCATGCAGATAGCCAGCAGTGGAGTAGGGTGAACCATGCACCGACACCCGCTAGCAGCAGGGTTGTTGCGTCGGGATATGCAACACCGGGATTTCGTGCAATGTATATAACTGGATATGGCAGAGGAGCAACAGGAGGATAGTTGGAGAAGAGAAAAAGGGGAATTTATGGTCTCTGGGGGGAGGGGGTTAGCATCTTCCGGAATTCTATACAGGCGCTTCCGGAAGGCGCTGCAACGCGTGACGAGGCCTGTCGCATCGGTGCCTGGACAATGCCTAGATAAAATTTAGGAAGATCTTGTGGTGAAATCATAGAAGAATAGATATAATATACCAATATTGAAGACAACAAAGTACCAATGCATGCATTATCATGACGCCGGTCTATATCCCTTCCCCACCCCACCCCCCCCAGTAGAAACAACTCCTACCAAATCAAAAACAGGGTATAAACATCTCAGAACAAGGTCTCCCCCTCACAACGCATTAAGAACCTGCTGCATGGCAAAAGTATTGGAGTCCTCGCGACGCGAGACATATGCCCGCACCTCCTGAACACTCAACTTACCCTCCTGTGTAGCGTTGCGTCCCGAGCCCCCGGGGCCGCTGGTCGTGCCGCTGGCAGCACCACCACGGATTCTTTCACGGAGAGCCTCGGACCCAATCACGAACAAGCTGCCGACTTCCAATAGCACGTCCAGCGCGCCACCGGGGCCTTTAGTCTCTTCATCAATGTCCCAGGATTTGAAGAGGTCAGCATATTGAGTCATATCTTTGGTTACCATTAGTCCACCAGGTCCACTGACAGAGAACCGTTTGAAGTGTTCGAGGAGAAGGCTGCGCACTCCAAGTGCTATCTCGGTCAGCACTTGGCGCACGTTGGCACCACTGGATGGGAGGGAGCTGCGCGCGATGTTGTGGACACGGGTTAGGAATGAGGTGATTGATGCGCAGGTCTATTGGAATTAGTAGGATTCTTGGATGGTCATTGGATGGAACGTACTGGAGTTTGTAGCATCTCTAACCATGCAGTGTTATCACTCTCCCTGGGCCGGAAGTCGTTCTTCTTCTGGTTAGATAGCAATTTGCTAACCCAGGCAAATGTGGCGTCAATAGTTTTCTGCTCGATACTATTGATTTTGTCCTCGATGCGCGAGGTGGTTTGGCTGGTGCGCTTCTCCATATCCCGGCGAGTGGTGATGCTGGCAGCTGATAGAGGGAGAAGAACTGCATGGATGCACATCACCATCAATGTGGTAATACTGATCGTAGTGCGAGCCGAGAAGAGGTAGGAGAAGTCGGGCTCGGCCTTGGCGGATTCTTGTGACGTAGCCGCTTCCAGAGCGGCGTCTAGACAGACATCCACGTATCCCTCTCCCATGGCGAGGAGAAGCAGGTTGAGCAAGGCGGAGACGTCTTTAGGTGTATCGCTGTTGACACTGAGCTCCAGTCCTCGGCCCACGGCTTCAGCCAGCCATTTCAGCATCCGTTTAGCGTCGCTGAGATTGGGTTGTCCATCTTCTTCTGTGAGCTTGATTTCGGTCAATCGAGTTGTCTCCAGCGTATCGCCTATCTTGGCTACGCTGAACAGAACTTTTCGCTGGATAGGTGAGACTTCTGGTGAGTCCAACCGGCTGATAAATGCATCGCGTGTAGTCGAAAGGAGTTCTGATCCAGCCCGGGATAACGAGGCCATGAAAGTTGTTGCGGCCTTCTTGCGGCGGGCATGGTAAGAGGTGAACTTGAACAGAACCGCGTTGAAGAGTTCTTCTAACGTCCGTTTCTCGCGTTCGATGTAAGACGATCCAACGAAATAAGGAACAAAAAGCTCCTCCAGTTGCTGATCTAGCAGCACAGCTGTCTGTGAAGAAACGGGCTCTGGGTGCTCAGTCAGGCCATGAGACTTCAAATCTTCGATCAAGGCACTGATATAGCCACGGGAGCTTTGTAGACAACGGAGGAATGCTAATGACGATACACCAGCCGCTTTTTCCAGTACCATTTCCAGCCGTTGCTGGATAGATTGCTGAAAAACTCGCTGCAAGAACTTTCCCAAGACCTGCTCGTAGTAGGGGAAGGCCCGCCGAATAATAGCAGACTCCTCCTGAACCACAACCTTGACTTCATCGATCAACGACTGTAGACTAGATTCAACGCCAGGAAGCTCCGCATCCGGGTCAGCCAGTCTCTCCCATGACTCCGGATCACCACCGACTTCTTCAGTCACCAGCTGGCTGCGTTCAATAAAGAACTGATGTTGGTTGACGAACAAGGCAATAACACTAGCACCGCCGTTGAAATCCTGCAACACAGTGGCGCAATCCTTCATGCCGTCAAAGTTAGCCTTGCGGTAGAACTCGTCAAACTGCTTCAGCAAATCCTTCTCCAGCGTCTCGGAGAACTTCTCAATGATCTCCCGCGTATTCCGCCGCGGGGTGCTACTCTCGCTGAGATCCTCAGACGAAGAGCTATTCTCGTGCCCACCATTCGCACCATTCGCACCATTCGCACCATTTGAGTGAACCCGATGTTCTTGCCAGCTCTGTGGATCCAGTCGTTGACTAATGCGCAGTAATTGGCGCGCAATATGTGCGGAGCGCACCTTGGCCTCTCCCGTGCCAGATCGCCGCAGGCCCTCTAATAGTGAGAGCTCGCCCCGGTTGCACACACTGTCCCAACATTGGATGAGGAAATGGGCATCAAGAGCTCGTCGACGCTGTCGATCTAGCTCCTCCAAGCGCTTTCCTGTCTCGACTGCCATGTTCCCTGTCCCTGCTGGATTCTCGCGGCCGGGCGCGTTTAGAGACGTGTCAAGCTGTTGAAAGTTCTCGATAGTGTGGCGAAGCTTCTGGCCAAGGGTGGTAAGGTTTTGGCCATGCTGTGCTTCTGCACGTCTGACAGCTGCTGAGAGTTCATTCTCGCGAAGCTCGAGGTCTCCGGAGAGCTCGCTTAGGCGACGTTGGGCGCTTTCGAAGGTGCGGATGAGAGGCTTGGGATCAAAGGGTTGATTGGCGGCGGCGGTACCGGCTAGCGAGCGACGATTGGAGATGGCGGTGTCGGAGAGAGCTTCAATAAATTCCTTGACAATGAAGTCCCGGCTGGAGAAGTCCTCGAGGGTGAAACTGGGGCCTTGAGGGAACACGGTGCGGGTGGAGTTAGTTATTATGGATGCATTGTCCATCATGATAGCGGGACAGGCATTGGCTGCCTGTAGAGCTGAATAATTCTCTCTCTCTCTCTCTTGGACTGTTGGAGTAATTGAAAGAGGAATCCGGGGAAAGCTGCGGGAGATGAGATGGTGTTAATTCGGGGAGATTTACTGCCACGCACGTATTTCTATAGACATTCACTTATATCAACTATAATTCCATTCATATATATGTACATGTTTACACGATCTATCTGATATATTTGATTGGATATTGGGACTTATTCTCCATACATCACACCAGGACTCTTCTACTCCTTTTCACATGAAAAAGCCAAGGACCTCTCCTAGGCAGCACAAAATATTTGGCCAGCAAGGCCGAAATCAGAACCTCCAACTCCACTTTCCCTCCTCCACTACCCACAACAATGGTCTCCCAACGAGACCGCGAGATTCTACGCGATGATCTACGTGCCCGTGGTACAAAACTCAGCGTAGCAGAACGCGAAGCCTTGCTCAAGAGCTATCTCCCCGACCCCGCCGAGCTCGGCCAGAAACCAACACCCCAGCCGATTGTTAGCGAGCGCAAGACACCACGCAAAACGCCCATCCGCACATTTCTCAAGTCGCAAACTCACTACCTCACCTATGCCTTGACGCATATCATCTTCGGTATCGTCGTGCGTCTCCTACAGGCGTACCATGCCGTCGTCGATCGCATTTTCGCAATCGTTTATCACCACCATCGCACCCCGGAGCTAATCCGGAAAGATGTGAAGAATCTCAAGCGCTTGCCGCAGCATCTGAGTACAATCCTTACGTTGCGGAAGGAAGATGATTCTCTTGCGGTGTTGATGGATGAGGTTGCTGAATTGGCTGCCTGGAGTTCGTGCTCGGGAATTCCCCAGCTCAGTATATACGAGAAGTCTGGTATGAATGATCTCTCTACTATCCACTACCCAGGATATACAGTAATGCTAACTCTTTACCCAGGCGTCTTGAAATCCTGCATCCCAGCCCTTCATCAAATAATCACCACCAAACTCGCCTCCTACTACGGCACCCCCAGCCACCAACCAAACCTCCAACTCTACGCCCCTCACCACCCAGTCCACCGCAGTGCACCCCTCACAACAAACCCAACCCTGACCATCCTCCTCCTTTCCTCGACGGATGGCCGTGAGACCCTCGTCGACCTAACCAAGACCCTAGCGGAGATGAGCCAGAACGGCAAGCTCTCACCGGAAGATATCACACCGGAATTGGTTGACGCGGAGATCAGCGAGATCACTACGCAACCACTGTCTATGGATCCCACGCTATCGGATACGGTCCTCAAACCGGAGCCAGATCTGTTGCTTGTTTTTGGTCCGTTCCTTAAGCTCGATGGGTATCCGCCATGGCAGCTGCGGTTGACAGAGATGTATTGCACCGGTGGACGCAGTCATGGACTTAGTGGGGATGGGGAGGCGGTTGAGTATCAGGGATATATGCGTGGTCTTTGGCACTTTGCTGGAGCTCAGATGAGGTTTGGTAGGTAGGTTAGTTGGAGGATTGGGATTGATCTTGATATCGAGAAGGGTTTGATGTGGATGACCATAGGTTTTATATTCTGGCCATACCCCTCCCATATTCATTTTACGTTATATGGTCTTCATTTTTAGCATGGCATTCATTTAATGTTCAATATTTCTATTCAGACCTACAGTGTTATATAGAAATAAGGCCGGACGGCCTAACAAAGAGCAATATACTGCAAGTTGTTACAAAACTGTCAATTACATAGGTTGCTAGAAAGCTCTCCTTATATAATCTTACTACTAGCAAGATAGGGACTGTTGATTTTGTGCCCTTTTTTGGGTTTTTGTTTTGGTCCAAATAATAACATCGAGGGTCGAAATATATACAAAGAGGCTTTTGATATCATTATGCTATATGCTAGAACCAAAACACATTGAATAGAATAGAAATAAAGATCAAGAATTCGCCATGCATATCCAATATAAATGCCACCAAAAGAATATCCGCCTCAATCCAAGCCAGTCCTCCAGTCCAGTCCCAATATCAAACTCCGAAAACGAAAAAGCCACTCCACACCAAGGAGTAGCAGAAACAACCCTGAGGTCGCAATGAATGTTGTACCATAGTTTCATGTGTCATTCTGTCATATCCACCTTCAATCTCCCCACATAGACGAGTAAATCAACTCCCATATGTAACCTTCAATCGGTCATATCCTCATGCCGCATATCATCCAAAGCCCAAGCAGATGGAATAGTCGTTGCAGCCCACGAGCCTGCACCGCGGATGCAATCAAGGCAACGCACAATCTCTGCCCCGGTCTCGGTGACCTCCTCCACAGCACAGCCAGAGCAGATTTTCCTCCTCGGCGCCTCGCTGGCATTGTAGCTGGCGTCGTCGGTTGAGCTCGTACACATGTGCATATCTGGATCTTCTGAAAGACCGAATGTCCCACCGCAGGATGCGCTGTCGCATTGCCTGAGGCAGATGAAGCATGCCCGTTCGTGGCAGAGATCGCAGTCTGCGTAGGCGTCTAGGACTTGGCGGGTCGTTGGGCGTCGGTGGCAGATATGGCATGGGCGGAGGGCGGAGGGAGACGCCGATTGTTGAGTAGGGTAGTGGAGAGGCACGAGGGTTTTGGGGGAGACCGGGGGTGAGTACGGGTCTTGGTTTGGCGCGCCGTAGACGTTTGGGGAGAGGTGGGTTGGAGATTGTTGATGTTGATGTTGGTGCTGGGATGGGAGTGTAAGATAAGGGCCTTGAATATGTCGGCGCTTGCGGGGGAGGCAGCGTGGTCGGAAGGAGATGTCTGTTCCGTCTGGGTGTCGTGATAGAGGCAATGAGCAACTACCGTCGTATTCGGGCCGATCGACTCGACAAGACGGGACATATGTTGTTCTAGTGATAGTGTTAGTCTATCTGTCACCTCAACAGTTCACTGAAACAAACACAGTCAAACTTACGGACATGTTAGAGTCCTTGGCTCCTCATGATCCCGCTTGCGTTTCTTCCATGTCGTTATCGAGTCAGGTTGCTCTGGCGGAAAGCCTGGCATTGATGGTGTGCCGTATTCCAAGCCAATTTAAAGATTATAGGTGGGCTAAGGAGCGTAAGGAAACAAAGGTAAATCTTCGAGTGAAGCTGAGGAAACCAAACAAACGAACCTTGGAAGGCCCGGGCGGTGTGCGATAGGAGATTGTTATCGCATGTCTTGGCGTTTTGAGGGATTATATTGATCGAGAGTATAAGCTGGGATTGTTTTATATATATACAAAACTGACGAAACAAGTCATATAAATATCACAGTCATACCAAAAGACCTCTATTCCTTTTCCAGAGTCGGAGATGCAACACCATCTAGACGAGCCTGGATAGTTTTCTCATCAAAACGCCCACTGTCACCCATATAATTGTGTAGAACCTCATAGGTCATAAGCCGCCGAGGTGCTTTGCGACCTGTCATCAACTCGAACTGAGCAATGCCCTGTTCAGTAACATTCTCCAATCCGTCAGACAAGACCCAAGGCCGTCCAGTCTCGCTCCGGACTCGGCGCATTTGTCGTAGAAGTGGTGTATCGAGGGGTTTATAGGCCAACTATATTCAATTAGTACGTGTGACAAGAATTGCACATATCCTGGGGGGAAGTCTCACCTCGAGTATCACACCCCCTGTAGGACTCCCAAGCCACTGCTCCGGCATCTCAAAGTTCGCCGGTGGTTCATCTCGGTCTGGATCAGCCGGCACACAAGACGCAACAAGACTAGGCTGAGCAGCGTCCGCGGGCCAGTCTTCCTGAAGTGACTGCAAGACACAAACCACCTCAGCCGAGCCCACCTGCGACGAGGCCCAGGAGTTAAAATGGCGAGAGACTTCCTCGGCACGCGACTGCGTGCGGTTGTAAATGAAGATCTTCCGACACCCAAGTCGGAGCATGGCGTAGATGGCGGCCCGCGCCATGCCGCCCGCACCAATGACTAGACCTGTTGTTTTTGCGCTGATCGCATTGCGCGGCGAGAGATGTCGCCTGATGCACGTCATTATCCCGACCCAGTCGGTATTCTCGCCGTACCAGCCCAGCACCCGTCCGGCTTGGTTGCGTCGGCTGGCTTGTTCTTGGAGTGGGAACATCGTTCCATCTGCGTGCCCGCGGAGCGGCATGATTGTATTGATGGCCCCGATGGCTTCGGCGTGTCGGCTTTTCGAGGCGAGCTTTTGGTAGACCTGTACGCGCCATGGCTGCACGACGCTGGATCCCCCGAAGTGCGGGTCTCGGCCCAGCCGGTCTAAGACTGCGAGAGAGGGCGATTCTGGGATGCTGTAGGTGTGGCCCATGCCGCAGTGGGCGTGCGCGGCATTGTGCATGGCCGGGGATAGACTGTAGGCGACGTTCTCTCCGTAGATGTAGAACTTGAGCGGGTCGAGTATGTAACTTTGGAACAGTGCACGGACGGCGTCACGAGAGGTTATTTGCGGGTCGTTCTTATTCTCCGGGGACTGGGCGATCGCTGGATGTGTTACTGCAGTGAGGATCGAGTTGAACACTTGTGAAGTGCGACCCAGGGCGCCAATGTTATAGGCAATGAGCGGGGGGTGATCCCCCGGGAGTGATTTGATTTTATTGCAGAACTCAATCACAGCGGCATTTTCCTCACGCTTGGTTGCGACTCGAAGGAGGCGGACAAGCTGACAGCCGAGCCCTTCGGCTTCATTGTAGATGGCCACGCAGCCCGCACTGTCCCATGTAATGGGGGAAGATGGGTCAAAGACCTGCTGGCCAATAATTTTGGTATTCCCACGACCTCTGATAGTCCCAGCCAGCCGGGATCGATCTCGAGTCAGGTCTACAACAAGATATTGCACACCCAGGCGTAGACCGTGCTCGAGAATATCAAAATAAGGTCGAGAAGAAGAGGTGGCTGATTCCAGGGAGCCGATGCCGGTGGAAGAGGTGTCAATGGAGAGAATTACAGGCGTCCGCGCATTTCGACGCAGGACAGAGACCTGTTTGCTGACAGTGGCTGCCATGTCTGGGCCCCAGCGATCGACACATAACTCGATCGCATCTCCACCAGACTCCAGCTCAGTCAGGTTAACATTGTCGGCGATCAGATCTGAAGATCGCACAAAGATCGCATGGGTAAAAGAGCGCAGTTCTGGCGGTGTTTCTAACAGAACGAACGGGGAGTCATAGCTCGAATAATTCACATCGAGTCCAGTTATGAACTGCACAAACCGTGTAAAATCCTCCTTCACCTCTTGCAACTTGAAAGAATAATCCGCAGACCGGCGATCCGGGCTCCCATCGTCAGGTGCACGCGTCCGATCTTCAAGATTATAGAATTCGAAATTCGAACACATCCGATGCATCGGGTCGCCCTCCCGGAACAACCGCACCGCCTGGTCCTCTAAACCGAGCAATTGCTGAATGCGATCAATATCGCGCAGCAGGTGGACCACTGGATTGGACCGGGCATAGCGACGCAGATGATCCTGCACAGGTCGCGTCAGACTGGCTAGTCCACACTCCATCACGCAGCCCGTGCGGTGGTTATCCAGCATCGACTTCAAGACTTCAATGTCCCGGCGTTGGAACTCCTGACTGCCATACCGTTTGAGGTATTCTTGTCGCGTGACGCCCGTGAGTTCCCGGAAGTAGTGGTCTTCGGTAATGAAGCGTCGCTTCAGCGCAGTCGCGGCGACAAAGCCTAGCGAGCGCTTGCCGCATCCACGGATACCGATCAAGACGAGCGAGGCATTGGGAGCAAAAGTGCGAGGGGTGGACTCAGGGCGGGGGTGGGAGAGGAGGATTCCTTGGTGGTACATGAGATGTCGAACTTGCCGTCGACCGTGGGAATGGGGGGTTTAGGATCGAGCATGGTGGGAGAGGATCAATCGGGGGGTCTAGGTCGAGTGGACGGGCGCCATGATCAGATGCACTCAAGGCATAGAATTGCCAGAGATCGAATGCGGGATGTGCAGAGCTTGTTCATGTAGATAACAGGAAAAGTCTAGAATCTCAGTATGTTAGTAGAATGTGCTACCTAGGTAAAGTTCCCCGGATGAGAAATTGGGAATTGCCGGCGGCAAAAGGCTTTTCCACTAAAGATATGGCACTACGCTAAACATCTCAATTCTATATATCTCGGGATTATCGGACATCTCTCTATACATATCTTTTTTTAGTGCCTATAACCAAAGTCAAAGTCTGTTGGTACACCATTGCAGACTGAATAATCTTCTATCTTGAATTCGATACTTTCTCTCGCCTTTCCAAGATTCTACCGACATGTATGGACAATCTCGGTGTTTCATTTGAATCAGATGGTCTTGCGATGACAGCAACATGTATCTGTATCTACGCAAAATTGTCGACAATAAACCCCATAGTTATAGAATAAATACATACCACATATTAAGTTGCATATCTACACCTGGATTAGCCGTATACAGAGAAGAGGCAATAAATAATTGACATAACTAGTCATTTTAATAACTATAGGATGCCTATATATATATTTGAAATGTAAAGAGTTGTACTCCGTACAGATTAAGTAGAGACGAAAGTTCATAATTCTTCTAACATGTATAATTCGATAGTCATGTGACTAGTAGTATTTCCTTTTGCACCCCTGGCACATTTCCTAGGCTAGGGGATTTCACTTCATATAGCATGATCTGTTCTCTTCCTCTTCGCATCATCTTTATACATTCTTTGGGGAACCGAGACGTTTCACGAGTCACATAATGTCGACCAGTGTAGTTGATTATAGCGGGTATAGAATTGGAGTCATATAAACGTTATCTGCGTAAGCGAGCGACTCGTCCATAAACCGATCGAGGTCGAACTGTTCCACGAGCCCGTTCTCCCGAAGCTTGCAAATTGCGTCTCTCATCCAAGTGACGCAGTTTTGCTCTGGTATAACACCCTTTTGGGAAGCGAAACCGCTTTAAGAAGGACATATATTTGCGTGTAGGTAACCTCATTAGGTACCTTCCCAATCAACCCTTCCAATAAGGTGACCGCTCTGCTCTGGATCGACGTTTACTTTCTGTCGAAGGTGCCAACCGCTTGTCTCATTAAGTCTTCGCACTGCGCTAACATCGAAAGCATAGCTGTCTGGCCCTTCAGAATTTTTGGGAGAAATGAGAACACCCCAATAGTAGGCCGCATAGCCAAACCGCTGCCTGTTCTCGTCGACATTCATGCAGCGAAACGAAGACTTGACGTTTATTGCTCATGATGGGATATACTAGAGTACAGACAATTCCCCGAGGAAGTAGAGAACATAGACTGAAACCGACCATGGATCATGTCTTTATTTGAGGATACTAGTTGCTATATATATACCCAAGTTGTTAAATGTGCAAGTAGATATGAATTTCTTTACTATTTATAGCCCCTGGGCGCTGGAACATCCGAGTCTGGAATAGAAGGAATCTGCCTTGCTTCAATTAAGCCGCCTTCCAACCCTTGGAAACTAGTTCCAAGCGATAATGTCTGTACCCCTGCACTTTTTGAACAATGGATAGATATTTGATGCCAGCGTCAATACTGTGATTAAGTCCTTGAGCCCCTTCCACGGCTAGCTCTACGTAACGCTACCCGCATTTAGAGACTAAAGACTATGAAGTGCAGATCAATGGTGTCTTCCTTTCATTTGCCTATCTCAAACTACCAACACAAGTACGCGACTGATCCTCTACGAAATGACTGGATGAAAAAGGGTTGGAAATATATAAGGCTGTATTTTATGTGTTTTAAATAATTGTGGCGTTGATCGGCCATACCGGAAGAACTAATTAGGGCTAACATTGAAACAATTGCAATTCCATGGTGCTGAATGAGAATCTGCAATTATCGACAATAAAACCTTGAGCTGGGGAATACGCTGAAATATAAGGTGCCTAGCTAGCGACAATCTTTCTATGTTGTATGTATAGTTGTACTCCGTATAGGGATTATACGCACTCAAGTCTATAACTCCGAGTCTTATACCGTCTGTCCTCTTATACCATTTGTCCTATAAACGCTGGCCATTCTGTCAATATATTTGCACCAAAGTCCATTGTGGGAGATTGTGGGAGAGAGATTCTGGAAATAAGTCCAGTCTCGTAGGATAGAAAGAAAACACTCCGGCCTTACCTCTTACATAAACATGGGGCCTTGTTATATATGGCCTTAATGAGGTCAGCTTTTGTCGGCTGTAGGTTTCATATTGCTACCCGGCAGGTCTTCAAGAAAAGGAAGAGTACGGTCAATTCAAAAATACTGAGAAGAAGTGGGGGATAACTCCTGAAAAATAAATATAGCAACCCCCGTGGGGGCTGGAAACTTCTATAGATGACAAAGCCCGGGAGTGTGTGATGTGATAACCAATCACAGCTCTCTAGGCCTTATAACTAACTATAGTTAACTATCAGGTTATGAACTAACTAACGTATTTCACCCCATTGCTGGACACACCCCATAGCTGGACACCCAACCCAACCTATTAAATTTAAATGCATTTATCTCAACCATAACGCCATTAAATTAATTCAACTAACTAAGTGGTCTATCTGGACATGTTTCTCTTCTATGCCCTGGCAATCTGCATATTCCACACCCCCGGGGGGGCCGCGTACGTGGCTGAATAGCCGATTCTCTAGGCATGCTAGGGCCGGGGGTAGGTGCTTCAGTTGCTTCCTGTTGCTGTATAATTAATGCAGATGCTTCTTGAACTGAGAGGCCTTCTTCAGCAGGTATCTGCCTTCGGGATCGAGTACGCTTTTGCTTCTGCTTCTCGTTGGCGGCACGTAATTCCTTGTTTTCTTTAGCGAGTAAGATAGCACCTTGCATTGTAAGACGGAAGCCTTTCACAAGCTGGTCTAATGCACGATCTGACGGGCTAGGCGGGCTTCGAGACCTCGTACGAAGTAAAGCTTTAATTGATGAAGCCTGTCGACGTAGTTCTTTCTCTGTAGCCGGTGTTTTTGGTGTAAAATTCCGGCTTGATTCACTCCCCCGGCTCGGAGGGGGGTTGGGGTTCGAAGCCGGATATTAAGCTTTGAAATCACTCGGTCGGGTCCAAATGGTACTAAACCGGTAGCTAAGAAGCTATTCTTGATTGTCTCCGATTTAAAGGCTTCAATTCGTGCGAGAGGGTATGCTTCGAGGAAGTCAAGTTTATCAATATGGTTGATCCCGTTCCGCATCTTAGTTTCAACCATCCGACCGTACGATCGTTTTAATACCGCAAAACAACCCACATCAAGAGGTTGTAAAAGATGAGATGAATGCGCTGGCATACAGATTGGTATCACCTTATTTTGCTCGCAAATTTCGTCGAATTGAGGTGTTAAATGACTTCCGTGGCCATCGAGTATTAAAAGCCGATACCCCCCTTCGTACGTAAAGAAGTACTAGGAATAAAGAGCTTCTTAAGCCAACGAAGCCCAATTTCATCGGAGGTCCAGCCGTTAGGACTAACTTCGAAGCGCCAATCCTCCGGGAGGCCGTCAAACCATGATTCAATAAAGACTTTGCCTTTAAAAATCATACACGGCGGAAGGGCCCAGCCAGAAGCATTCGTACACTCAATAACAGTCACCCACTCTCGATTTCCAGGTTGTAAAAGTGCTCGCCGACCGTAGTATTCACTCCTCGTTATAACCTTCGCAGTTGCCGTTAACCCCATCGCGAAACCGGTCTCGTCAAAGTTATAGATATCGTCAGGGTCGATTCCAAATTGAAGGATTGTCTTTTGGACTAGATTAAACCACTCCGTAATGATTTTAGGGTCTTCACATTTCGCACGCTCGTAGTTATACCGTTTCGAGAACCGGGAGGAGAGAAGTGGACGTCGTTTAACAAATTTTGTAACCCAATTTTGGCCGACCGAAAGAACCGGGGTAGTTCCACGCTTTTGAAGAAGAAGGTCTGCCATTTCTCGTACCATAGAGGGCCGGGGGGCTGCTCCACGTAGATCCATAGAGAGAATCCATTTTTCAAGAGATTCCTCTTCAATCTGGGTCAATTTCTGTAGACTAACGCGAGAAATCGCGTGGTTTTGTATACCATGGAGGCGTGAAGCGAGAGTTGAATTCGGTATATTGAATCGGCGGGCGGTTTCACGAATTGAAGAGATTTCTCGATTCTTAAAAGCCTGGATAGCTAGTAGGATCCTACCCTCTTGCTCTATTGAATTTTTAGAGCTCCGGGAGCGTATTGGTGGCATAGTGGGTGGTGGAAGAAGAAAGGGGTTAAATTAATTGACGCGTTTTGGGTGGGTGTCCAGCCATGGGGTGTGTCCAGCAATGGGGTGAAATACGTTAACTAACTAGTTAGCCTCTTTTGTTAGTTAACTACAAAATATTATGAAGCAGTTACTGCCCTTTAGTTCCTTGGCATCCGCACTGGAGATTACGCTGACATATGTCACATTCTTTGAGAGTTTCCCATGGTCCCGAATCACCTCGCCATGGAACCTAACAATGGCTCAAACAGGGGCCTCAAGCATCGGTCGTTCTTGGAAAGACTTAGGTCTTATGAAGGAATCCAAGTCTGCGCCATCGTGGCTTCCATTGTGCTGGGGCTGAACTTCATCTTGGTGATAGTTGCATTTAGCATTGGCTATTCGAAGTCGAGTGAGAGTGGGTTTTTGACTGTCCCGCTGTATGTGGGTAGCTGTTCGACGACAAGGAATTGGTCCACCGGACTGCACTTGTTGATCAACGGACTGGGGACATTTATTCTGTCCACGAGCAATTATTGTGCGCAGTTTCTAGCTGCACCCACAAGAAAGGATATTGATGAAGCGCATGCACGTGGATCCTGGCTCGATATTGGGGTACCTAGTCTCCGAAATATCTTCACCTTGGAAACAAGGAAACAGATCCTATGGGCTCTCTTAATGGTTTCTACAATTCCCATTCATGCCTTGTGCGTTACCGCTTTCCACGAAACAAAAATTGTACTTCTAACCTGTGGTTTCCTTGCAGCTATAACTCCGTACTTCTCAGTTCCCAGAGCTCGAATGAATACAGTGTCCTTGTCGTGCCATCAGATTACACGGGCAGTCAGCCACTGAGTCTTCCTCATTCCCCCGAGTGCTTTCAATCCCGTATGCATCAGTCACTAGCCGACTTCAACTTGGATATTGCAGATGGAAAATTCGATATTCTGTCAAAAGAACAATGCCTGGACACATTCGCTGTGAGCTACCTCCACGGCCACCGGTCCTTGGCTGTCTTGTCAAAGAATCTGACCTGGGACCTGAAAGACCCCGTCAAATTTGCGGCGAATGCAAACGCCCCAACAGACTATGAATCAATCTCGTTACATAGCCCATTTTCTTGGATGTGTTCCTCCCGTTACAACTTTGTGTGCACCTCATCAACAATCCAGAAGCAAATGCCTGATTGGAAGATCTTTGCGTCTGTTTTGGAGGAACCAACATGGACCATCACTGCATCTTTAGACAATGGCTCGATGACATATACTCAAGAGAACTACACAAGTTGCAGCCACGATATCTCATCGTGCTTCAACATGTTCTCTTTGGCTCAGTACCTCTGGGGAACCACCATCGCTCGGCAGGGTGGGGCTCTGCCTGTCACGACGCAAGATCTTGAACATTACCTTGGATCCAGTGCTGTGTGGGGAGATGAGATTACTTGGGCAGAAGAAGTAACCTATCGACAGTCTGGCTCACAGTGCTCTAGATATCAAATCTTGAACACGCCCATTGACATTTATTATTTTGACTATCCCTCAATTGGACTTTACACTGTTGATGGGTGTATAAGTATTAAGGCCGAGGAAAAATGTCAGCTGCTTTTCAGCCCGACATTTTCCCTTGTGGTACTTGTGTGTACCTCAGTCAAAGTTGCTTGTATTGTGTTTGTCGCCCGCCGAGAGCGAGCTCACCGGCTTTTGACCATTGGTGATGCAATCTCAAGCTTCCTCTCAAACCCGGATCCGTTTACCACTGGGTGCTGCACATCATCAAAATCCGATTGGATCAGGCGCTCCCGACTGGATGGGGCAGCTAAACATAGATATGAGGGCGTTGCTCAGCAGAGGTTAGACACTCGTGAACATCGATGGTGGCAAGCTGCTGCTATCAGGCAATGGGCTTTTACGCTCGGTCTGTATATTATACACTCTTCGGATTGAACTGGGCTATACTAATGTATAAATGACAGATCTTTATCGTGTCTTAGTGTTGCAGGCTTTCTACTCTATCGTGGTTTGCAAGACACTAGGCTAGATTCCGTCGGTGGGACAAATTGGTCTACTCTCTGGAGCCTTGGACTAGGCTCTGCTAGTCCCTACACATTGATATATCGCTTGCACACCACCTTACTTGGCAATGTTCTTCTGGCCAATACCCCACAGCTTCTTCTTTCTGTCTCACACTACTTCTACAATGCTACCTTGACTGCAATGTTCATGGCAAACGAATATGAGAATTATGCGATTGAGGGGATGCGCCACGATTCCACAGTTGAGACACCACAGATTCAGCCGGAAAAGGGACTTCGCGTATCGAGTAATCGGAGGGGTGCTCAGCGCTCTTTTTATTTTCTCAGTCTTCCATTCCGATACAGTGTCCCACTCATGTTAACATACACTGTGCTGCACTGGCTTCTGTCCCAGGCCATATTCTATGTCCAAATCTATATGTATGATGCAGACATGTATCACGACCCAAGCCTTGACGTTGATGCGTGCGCATGGTCACCGATTGCTCTCATATTTACCATCATCGTTGGGTCTTTGATGATCATGGTGCTTTTGGGTTTAGCAATGAGACCTTTTCGCTCGGTTATACCACTTGCTGGGAGCTGCAGTGCTGCAATCAGCGCTGCGTGTCACCCACCGGAAGATGATGTGGACGCAGCACTGAAGCCCATCATGTGGGGGGAGTTCATTCGAGTCAGCATTCCTCCTCTACGGACTTTTTTTCACCCCCTGCAGTGGCCAGGGAAGTTCATGATGAGACGAATCTGCTTGAAATGCAAAACAGAGGGACAGTTATGCAGGGTCTTCCACGCTGCACCTTTACATCGATGCGTGTGGAGCGCCCTACACTTCTTCAGACATACGAATAGACATGGCTGTATGGGCTGTAATATATGTTTCCACCTTGCTACAAATTTAACCATGGATACAATGCTCCTTATACATTAATGTGGGATATAAATACTATACCATGTCCTAATCGGGGTAAGTGTCGGCTTTAGTCGGGTGTATGTCGGATGTCTTGGTGCCTTGGTGCCTTAATACATTAATGCCTTGGTGTCTCTTTTACGCTTCAATGTGTATAAAACTTTGGAAGATATATATGAGACTCCTATACAGAATACCTCAATATATGTATAAATAAATGCGATCTGCTTTGTCAAACGTACTTCGAAACATGGGATTATGGGGGTGGAGCCCCGATAATTCCGACCTCACATCCCGAACTTCACCTCCGAGATCCTCCCCTCGGCCTGCCTATCTGTGACTTTTGCCGTGAAGGCTGATTTGGTTGCTCCTCCACTTTTCTCTTTGGGGGTCTTACTCTTCTTCCCCGTTCCGAGTCTCGGCCTGTCTGTTATACGGCCCGCGCGACTTTTACTTTCAACCTGCCCGATTCACTGAACTCCAAATTGCGACAGAGCTGCTGGTCCCCTTGTTTTCTCTCTACATGGCGTGTCGCCTGCGCTAATAACCCCTCTCTATGGACGAGGGATCGGATAAGGCCCCTCGCCGCAAGAGGGTCTCCCGAGCTTGCGATCGCTGTCGCACTAAGAAAGTGAGTCGCGTCTCGCCTTGTTCTCGTATATGTCCATTTCTAACATCTCTGGCGATCATAGGATAAATGCGACGGCATTCGTCCCGCTTGTTCCGCCTGTCAGGCATCGGGCCAATCCTGCTCCTACGACCCCCATGCGAAGAAACGCGGTCTCCCCGAGGGCTACGTCCGTGGCTTGGAGAAGTTATGGGCGCTGTCGATCTGCAACATTGACGGGTTCGAGGATACCATGCTGGCCATGCTAGGAAATACCGCCGAATCCGCCGGCCGTCGCGAGAAATTGATGTCCGTGTGGTCGGACGATAGTGCCTCGGAGAGTTTACACGAATCTTGGAAAACGAGTCGGCTATTCAGCGCGCTGGAGAAAATGTTGTCTGGTTCTGATGCACCGGGCTCCGTGACCGGGAAGCGATCGCGTAACCCACAAGATGATGGTCCCGACGGTCAATGGGGGTTCCGAGTCGCTCGCACTTCCACTCCACTCGGTCCTGGTGCTCCGCGTGTAGTTGAGCCCTTTGCCGCATCGGGTGTAAAACGGGCTCGATTGTCCAAAGAGTCGGATAGTCGGGGTATCGCTGGACCTAGTCCCCAAACGCTGCAGTTGCCGCCTCAAACGTCGCAGCTGCTCGATATCTACTTTGCGGTCACGCATTCATGGTTCCCCGTGGTCGCCAAGCATAACATTCTCCGCGCTTCCTACCTTTACGCCAACGCCCCTTTCAATGTTGCCACGACCTCACCTGGGTCCGGCGATCATGCCGCCCTGTGGGCAATCTTGAGTTACACTATCACTCAATCGCGAACAAATTCACGGGCTGGTCCCACTGGAACAGTCGCCCTGGCGAAGGAATACTATGCCGTCTCGCGGAATCTCATCCCCACGGAGAAAGAGCGGTATGAGCCCGGCCATATACAGGCTTTACTGCTGCTGACCTTGGTGAATATGGGCCTCGAAGAATGGACCGCGGCTTGGCTGTTGAGCGGCCAAGCAGTGCGTATGGCGATTGCCATGGGCCTTGGAACTGTATCCGACAACCGACGGTCTGACGAACTCAGACAAGGTAAGGCGGTGTTCTTGGGATGCTTTGTGGTTGATTCTATGCTCTCTTTCCGTCTTTCGCGGAGCCCAGCCATGACTCCAAGCGACCTCACTGCGGTGGGACTTTTGGAAGAAGATGGACTGGAGGAGTGGAACTCCTGGGTGGATGTTTTACCACCCACAGGTGCTTCACAGGGCAGCAAGAACCCGCCGCGCCGAGGACCACTCTTGGCCCTGAGCTGCTTCAACCGCTTAGTTGAGTTGGCGAGCGTTCTCAATAAAATCTCCCGTCACATGTCTTCAGGATACAACATGGCCTCCTTTGCGCAGCAATTGGTCATGGAGCTTAAGCAATGGGATGACTGCCTACCTCTAGGATGCCGTCTAATTGGACCGGAAAGCATTTACCCAGAGCGGCATTCAGCTTTACTTCCCCATCAAAGTTACCTAGGGCTAACCTTTGTGGCCACCCTACTTTGGCTCTATCTTCAATTGATATCGGGTGAGCAGGGTTTGCACCGCTCACAGCGCCCGGCTACAGAGGGGGCGAAGAAGCTCCTCTACCGAGGGCTCTCTATGGTCACCCAACACTTGGAAAACTTCTCCATGTGCTCCCTTCCACCGTTGTTCGAGCTAAGTCTTCGCACAATTGCGGAGCAAGCGCTCAGACTTCGCAACATTGCCGATCCATCGGACACCTTTCCCTTTGCCAGGTGGGTAGACGAGTTCCGACACAAAACGGCAGCTTTCGCCTCCACGTGGCCGGCCTATGGATCTTTGGTTTCCACCATGGAGAGGTGGCAGCACTCCAAAGATATTGGGGGGGCATCCGCTTTCCCCGGGGCAGTCGGTCATCCATATTCGGGTGCACCCATGGCAGGCTCCATGCAACCCCCAGGCGGAGCTCGCAGCCTACCTCAAAACGGCGAAGTAGATTACACCTCTTCTATCCTAGGCATCAGTATGCCAGCCGATGGGCAATCTTTGACCCCTAAAGACACAGTAATGGAAAACACAGAGCTAGGCATGATGGGCGTGTCACCACACCACCCAAGGGAAGTACAATCAGTTCTACCAGATAAGATCACTCCGCGCAGCAGAGCAGATTCCGTGTATGGCACAACTAGCGCACAGCATCAACAGCCACAACCCCAAACCCCCGACTCGACAACCTCAAACCCAATGATGCCTGCAAACATGGCTTCCACCGGTGACATCGATGCCATCTTCAAAGACCTCGCATACCTTGATACCACTGAATGGTCTACGAACCGCGAGGCCGGTCTGAAAGATTTTGGTTTCTTGGACGATAGCACCTTTCAGGCTTTCTGCCATGACCCTGATCGCTTGAGCGGATCACAGCCATTGGTTCATCCGCCTTCTATAGCGGATATCTGGCCACCGCCTGGGTTCTTCCCAGAGACCTTCCGGGAGGTCCCCGAGGAGTCTATGGGCAGCTGAGAGATCTCGATATGATCTCGCCACCTAGCTTTTACAAGACCATGTTACTTTGGTCTACTCCAATCTTCTTTGAAAGGTTGTTGCCCAAGGGCATCTCACCGGCCTCCTGGGCTGTCTATGGATGTTCCTGTGCTTCCAGACAGATTTGTCGTCTAAATGGGACGGGATCTGTGTGGTCATACAACAGCCACCATCACAGTCTAAGTTCAACGCTTAGTATCGAATCACCCGTGAGGTTCATCTCGTCAACTCATACTCCACCTGTCACACTCTCGATGCAGGAAGAAGAGTAAGTATTGTCCGTCCCTCACGAGAGGCGGAATGCCAAACTATGTATATATTATACCCGCGCTGTAGGCTACTTTAAAGTCCAGCGCATCTGCATAAATGTTAGTGGCAGAAGCCACACTACAAACGAAATATTGCATCGAGTAGACATGTTCTATATAACTCCTGACAGACAGAGTCAACCACTTATGTCCCCTTGTCTTTTTTGATACTATTTTTGATGCCTTTTTAAAACTCCATTGAGAAGTCTCAGATATCTTTCAGATATCCATCCCCCTTTGATTCCCCGAAATCCCCTACCAAACATTCCCAGCCGTCTGCTTCCTCTCCAACTTCTTAACATTAACATTCCTCCAAAACCAAGTACAAAGAATACAAAGGGGCACAAAACAAACCCCAACAATCGCCATCTTCCTCTGAACGTCAGCATAAGCCCCAACAATAGCATCTCGCTCCGTCGTCCCATCTCCATACGACATCTGCTTCACAATATCCGCAAAGATGCTCGCCGAAAGGTGCTTACTCTCTTGCGGCAGGCGACTATACAACTCCTTTTCAAGGATGTTATTCCACATCCCGCCGGCAATGGCAGATCCCACCGCCGCTCCAATCGACCCAAATAATCCCCAGACCGCGTTCACAACCGCGATTTCTTGGTGTGTCACCGGCGCCATTATCGCTAGCTGCCCGCACACCGTGAACAGACAGCTGCCAAGTCCCACCAGAATTTGGATCATTGTCAGTAGACCCACGTGTGTTTCGGGTGCGCGGAACGGGACTAAGAGAGCTGTTCCTAGGAGGAAGATTGGGACGCCGGCCATGGCGGTCCATTTGAAGTCGCCAGTCCAGCTTATCACTCTGGACAGGAGAATGTTTGTTAAACTTTGTATGGGAAGATTTTGTGGAGTGGTGGGGTGTGCTTACAGGCCAAAGATGGGGCTGAAGATGAAAGAAGTCAGGGAGAAGGCGTTGAGCACGTAGTTGGCTGTCGTGATGTCGAGTCTATTGACGACTTGTAGGTATGAGCTGAAGTAGTTGTTCCAGGTACTGGTTTGCGGGTGTTAGTATGTGTACATGCTCGCTTTGGTGGTAATTGCTGGAGGAGACTGGCACTCACAAGCAAGAGATGAACATCACGCCGTACAGCATGCACGAGCCGATTATCGTGGGTTCTTTCAGGTATTTCCACGGAAGGAACTGCACCGGTGAACAGTACCGCTCCCAGATGTAAAATGCGGGCACACATGCTACCCCTAGGACTTCCATCGCGATGATGTATCCAGTCGCCCATCCCTTGGGCCCATATGTGGCGATGCTAAATGGAATCAGAATCAGGGAGAATGCGGCTGTGATCAAGATAATTCCAATAACTGGGTAAATTAAATCTCGTTAGGTCACATTCCAAATGAAAAATAGGATGTATATATGGGGGTAAATACCATCGAATTCGATAAAATAATGAGTGATGGTCTGCCACCAGACCCGTCCAGAACGAGTCTTCTCAAGAGCACCGCTCTTCTCAGCCCGACGTTGCATAAATAGCATCACCGCAGCAACGGGAATACAAACCCCAACTTGTATGATAGCGAACGAACCGAATGCCCAGTGGAAATCGAGGTTGTTGTAGAAGAGTCTGGCAATTTCCGGGCCTGCGAAGGTACTGGCGATACCAGGTGTACCGTTCAAGCCGAGCATGAGCATCCGGTTCTTGAGTGAAGTCATATCCGCTAGCATGATGTCCACAACATAGATGAGACCGATGTGGCCTACCCAGTATAGAGTGTGTGCTGCTGTGTACATCTCCATGCTTGTACATGTAGCTTTCATGATCAGACCGACGCTGACGAGAACGAGCATGATTAAGAATCCCTCCACACGGCCCCAGATGTCGATAATCTTGGCTAGTGTTAGCTTCGATGAGCCGCCCAGGATGGTTGAGACGACGCTGACGACTGTCAAGAGGCCGTGCTTGTGGAATGAGGATGTTATGTAGGGGCTTAGTGCGCTTTCGACTGAGCTTAGGAGTGCGTCTACAAATGACACGAGGTAAAGTCTGTGTTTTGTGGGTAGTAGTATTAGTTTCTGTTACTCTAAGCGGGAGAGAAGGAGGGGAGTTGTGGCGAGATCCAGACTTACAGAAGGAACATGAGAATGAGCGTTTTGGTCGACCATGTCGATGTAATGGCTCTTACTCGCTGTATACCACCTTGGAATTCGCTCGACTCTCGATCAGACAGGCTTGGCTTGTCGTCCGATGGGTGGTCCGCACCCTGATGGACTCTGAATTCTGCCATTTTCTCGGCATCATGGCTAGTACTGGCTGGTTTGACCTGATCAGACACGGCTGCCCTTTCCATTGTAGTAGAATAGACACAATGAGAGGTTCTCATAAATATCATGTGAAGGTAAAGTATCCAAAGGGCGCCGCGGGAAGACAGTCGATCCTGTTATATAGGGAAATTTTCAGGTCTAACTGCGCAAGCAAGTCCCAAGATTTCCATCAATCTCCTATCAGATCATCTGATAAAAACCCTCATCCTCATCGTCCAATCAGCAAGGGATTGGGATTATTTAGCGGCACAGTAAGGTTTCGCCCCGTGGGTCTGGTCCGAGGGTGATCCAAGGCAATATCAAATAAGGGTCTCAACTTCCACCTCGAAGGACTCTGTTTGAGGTTGAAAGTTGTGTTCCCAAGGTCATGCTGATACAAAGATAGCTTTTTCTATCGTTGCATACCAAAATGGGACAAGAATCTCAAGTGGAGTCATTCCAGATTGGTGAGGTAATTGCTAGCCTCGTTGCGTCGGAAATTGTGCGAATATCGGAGGCAATCAAAGTCTTGGTCGTGAGGGCCAGTGCGTTCATCAATGGCGATTCACAGATGTGTGCATATTTCACGTCGCTGGAAATTGTGCCATCTGTCCATATATACCCAACTCTCCACATTCACTAAACAATATCCGATCTCCCACTGTAGATTCGATGCCGGTGGGCAACTCATCCTCCGATCTCAGCTCCAGTTAAGATGAGGCCAAGACAGACGCCAAGCAGGAGAGATCTGCAGTGTTGTCTGGCATTTGGACTTGGCCCTCGGGATGGTTTCGCTCCGGGTAAGTGGATCTCTCAGGCGGCGGTTCGCGTGGTATATCTTGCATGAATACAATATCCTCATCGATGATATCAAAGATATATCGCAATGAAATGTCTACCATGGCCATATTTTTGCTTGTTTTGCTCGAACAAAGCATCGGTGTGTCTTGGCCAGACTTCCTGACGTCTAAAAGCCTAGAGACGTTGACGGATGTAATATGGCTTTGATCTAAAAGTCACTTTCTCTGGTTATCGTAATTTTTGATGAACCAGGCGGTGATACTACAGAATTATAAATTCTCACCATCTATATCCATATTAGCTAAACCTATTTTCCGGATTTTAAGACAAAATCTGTACACAGCAGGGATCGTCGCCAAGAGATCGGGAGGCCTTAATGCGAGGCTTCAGCATAAAAGGACACTGAAAATAGAAATTATATTTGCTTTTTTCAATCATTCAAGTTTTCTTTACCAAACGTCTTCCTTGTGGCTTTCTTAGGGTGAGGGGTCTACATAGAGACGTCTAAATGTATGACTTTGAGAGAGATGATACTGACTAAATTGTTAGAGAGTTTAGAGAGGAGCTCGCCTATGGGCCGCATCCATGTACTTCCTGGCCGCGACTGTTTCTTCATGATCATGGCCTAGTGTCTTTTCTCGCCCACAAAGAACTCGTCGGAACGTATTCTCTGCCTCGATGTACCGTTTCTGACGATAGAGTGAGAGACCAAGCCAGTATGCAGAATTGAGTGTTTCCTCATGGTCATATTCCAACGCCTTTTCTCGCCCCTGAAGAGCTCGTTGGAACACAGTTCTTGCCTCATTATATTTTTTCTGGCGATGGAGCGAGAGACCAAGGTAGTGTGCAGAGTAGAGGGTCTCTTTAGAATCATGACCTAGGACCTGCTCTCGCCCTTGAAGGGTCTGTCGGAACATGGTTTCTGCCTCTCTGTACTGACCGTTATTATAGAGTGAATGACCAAGCCAGTGAGCAGATCTGAGTGTCTCTTCATGATTATGAACTAGCACCTTCTCTCGCCCCCGGAAAGCTCGTCGGGACATTATTACTGCCTCGTTGTACCGTTTCTGGCGGAAAAGCGAGAGACCAAGCCAGTGTGCAGAACGAAGTGTATCTTCATGATCCTCGCCTAGCACCTTCTCTCGCCCCTGAAGAGCTTGTCGTAATGTGGTTTCTGCCTCTTTATACTGTTTCTGACGATAGAGCGAGACACCAGCCCGATGCTGGCTTTGGAATTCTGTTAGGCGAGGCTCGGGGATCTCAACTTGACCTTGACCTTGCATAACGACTGGTACTTTAGTCCCCGGGGAAGGATGTATCTTCTCCTTCTGTGTCGTAATGGCCTTCCCCTGGGCAGGGTCTACTGGATCCACCATGGTAGTTGAACTAGACATGCCATGAAAGGCACCCTCTGGTGGTTCTAAAGAGAGTTTTGTAGTCCATGATGCAAACTCTTCAGTCATCATCGTGACTGGATAGGGAATTTGTGGCTCATCTTCGGGAGCTTTCGTGGGCTCAGGCGGGTGAGGTATGAGCGATTGTATCCAGGGGCTTGAGATAGCAGAGGTAGCCGTCATTCGATCATCAGGATAAGGAGACATAAGGGAAAGCACAAATTCGACGCCTGGTTGACCAACACCAGCATTGGTAAGCATGGCGACTGGGAAGTCCAGCTGGGATTTGTAACTTGCAAGCGATACAAGACTCGGAAACGCAAGTTTCTTGGTGAACATCTCAAATACAATCTCTCCAAGAGCCCAAATATCAGCGGCATATGGACTGCCTCGCTCAACAAGCTCCCAAACTTCAGGGGCAATATATCTTGGAGTACCCGTTATTGTCGTCGGTTTCCCATGATATTCTTCGATCCGTTTTGCGATACCAAAGTCCGCAAGCTTAATCCACCACTTGTCTGGAGGGTGTGATTTTATAAGGATATTCTAAGCATTCTCTTTAGTGAATTCTCTTCTGTCATTTAAAAAGTAGACCTACATTTGGTTTTAAGTCTCGATGAGCAAACCCATTGTCATGCATCATAATCAGACCCTCGAGGATCTGGTATGCAATTTCTTTCACCTCGGTTTCTGGTACTGGTGGTCTTTTTTGTAGATACACAAAAAGGTCCCCGATTTCGAGATATTCCATGGCTATGAAGAGCTGGCCAGGTGCTTCGTACCATCCGAATGACTTGACAAAGCATCGTTCATACTACTTAAATCAGCACATCCTCTTATAATGAACATTCTTTTGGAGACTAACGCGAGGGTGTGAGAACTTGGCAATTGCCTCCAGCTCGCGATTGTAGTCGATCGACCCGGATCGCTGATCCGTGTCAATCTGCTTAACTGCTCGGACTGCACCGTCTTGAGCTGTGGCCCCTGGTCCACCTTTGATGCGTGTCTCTAACCAGACGCAACCATATGCACCACTTCCGACCTTTTTTTGCCGCTGCCAATGCTCCAACCTAGTCACAAGGCGCTGTCCAGACGTCGGGTCTGACTCCTGGTACTGGTGGACTGTCTCTACTCCACAACCTGGGATGAAATAGGTTTCCAGCTTCGAATCTCGAATCAGATCTGAAATTCGCGCCATTCTGACGGTTCTCTGAGCAGTTCGTACGTTGGTGGGTGCTTTTCCCCCACTGTGGCTGGAAAAGCAGCCTAAACGACCCATGTCACCTGACATAATCGCGGCCCCCAAAGTGTCCGGCCTTATTCTTATTATAGATCATTATAGATCACACATATAAGATACAGCTGATTGAACGACTCGTATTGTGCCTGCATCATATTACATGTGTCTTGCCTCAGCCATGAGTATTCGTAGTAGCGGTCTACAACTTGATCAATTAGGGACGTGGATGGATGGACTTGTATGGACTTGGGCGTATCTTCATGCTGCAATGTTTCAGTCGGATTTGTATACTTCAGCATGCAGAGAGGTATAAATAATGTGTTCCCTCGCTGTGAGTCTTTTATTTAATACCAGCATCTCACAGTATACCATATATCTTTCTATCAAGTCAATATGAAGTTCTCCTCCCTCCTTCTGGCTGCCAGTGCAGCCCTCGCCGTTCCTATCGTGGAGCGAGACAGTTCTATCCAGATCAGTGACTTCTGGGCCAGAGCTAGCGTTGTCTCCGCTATGATGCATTTTGTTGTGACTGACCCAAACTACCCGGAGGACACCCCTACCGACTGCAACCTGATGTGGTGAGTTCAGTCTGTTGAGCAAGGCTTCCTTGACAATGGCAGATGTTAACTAATACGGTTTTTGATATTAGGACATATGGATCTTCGCCTGAGACAAGAGCCCGATGCAACAACAGTCAATACTTTATCCATTTTCCTGATGGTGCCGTGGACTTCAACCAGTTTACACTGGGACTGGAGAGGGTCTCAGGTTCGATTGCCGAGAACGGTCAGGTTTCACTGAACTCGGGTACGGAGTGGTCTTGTGTGGACAATCCAGAGAGTGGTGTTAAGCTGAGCTGCTCTTATGATGGCGTTCTTAGCATGCCCGTGTGAGGATATGAGGTGTCAATTAGCAGTCAAGTCTGTGTGTTACAAATGGAGGCTCCTTCTATATTGGTAGATATTATCAGTGCGATTCATGGATCGTTTCATTCTCAGTATCATTCATATATTTGTCTCTAGTCAATCTCATTGTAGCCCAAGATCCCCTATGTGTTCTAAAGACCCAGTGTCAGGTGACTCTAGAAGAGGAAGGCTCCTGGTCCTTCCCGATTAGGAAAACTGGTCACCTCAGTGTGGATAAACTATGTTGACCAAAGACCAGGCTTGTTAGTATCTCGATAACTGCACGTAGTGTCTCTCTGTAACCTTGAAATCCATATCTGGAGTGGCAGAGAACACTAAACTCGAGCCTTCTCTATTACTTGTGATTATCAATATGGCATCAAGTTGGATAATTCCAGTACACACTGTAGGAATGGGAATATATATGATATTGAGAACTAATGCCGATATTATTATGATACAATGCCACTGTGACAAAAGCTCTTCTCCCTCGAGATCCAACTCATTTTGATCTCAGCAGGATCACCTAGAAGCATGCCCAGGTCTAAAAGGCACAGCATCCAGTGGCTATTTCTTGAACTTTGTGGTTTATTTAGCTACCGAGCTACGGCAATTTCTTTTAAACTACCCAGATTCATCTATATAAGATGGTAATATAGGCCAGACAACCATGTGGATCGGGGTTTCATCCATATTACAGACATCTCCAGGCCCGCATATGTATTTGAAAAGTTTTTAAATTATTATGATTGAAATATTGGTATCGCTAGGAATCAGTAGATGTAATGGAAATGAGAAACCAAAATGCGAATGATCCAGCGACCAAAATGTGTCGTCGGCAGACAATGCCAACACAAGCGCCGTAGAAAAACGCCTCACCAATGACTCTCCTTTGAAAACATAGAATCACCATGTCCTCAAATGTGAGAATGAATGCAATATCAAGTAAGAAACAGGAAGAAAAAGAAAAAGTTGATATATGTACAAGACCAAAGAGTAAGAAAATGGCTGAAGAGCAAATGTGGAAAAAAAAAAAATCAATCAAAGATGTATTGCACCTCATTGCATGAAGACTGGAATGCCTTGAGAAGCTTTTTCACACGAGGTGTAATCCAACCAGATTGTGTGCCATTACTGGCAACACCTGCAAAGGTAGTAGAAGCATGTTTACATACACCTTCGGAGTGGTCAAACGAATACTGCAAGCACTCCTCATTGCGCGCGCAGACCTCTGCACAAATATCCACTGTAGGGATCGTGCCAGCCGCAAAATCAATTTTGACCTGAGAGAGGTTATCCCAATCATCGCGCGCCGAGAAAGTCCCATCATATACAAGTTTCTGGTAAACGTCCGCATGCAGCATAAGCGCGTTCTTCCCACTGGCAAAGAATGCCTGTTCAAACTCCCACATCTCCTCGATATCCTTCGGTGCCATGTGATGATACGAGATCACAGGATAACACCATGGCTGCCGCCCGTATCCCTCGGAGAAATGATCGATTTCCCATGGCCGTGACGTCATCATCATTGGCCAAGCCCAGGTCAGATCGACGTGCACATCGTGCAGCGCTCGCGCCAGCGCGCAGTCACCCGCCCACTCGTGTGCGGTCATCGCTTCAAGATCTTCCTTGGCCCGTATCAGGTAATCGTGCAAAAGGTTCATGGTCCAGCTTGAGAGGACGATGCCCGCTCCGCCGTAGCCAAAGAGTGTGTCGCCGATTTGCATGGGGCTGCCCAGGTAGTATTGTCGATCTGGGTCGAGGTGGCCCAGCCAGCTGATCAGGTTCGGCCATACCACGTAGGTATCGGCTTCGAGGAAGACGTACCACTTGGCTTCCGGCATTACTTCTAATGCTTCTTCAATCATTGGGAGGAATTTCCATTTGTCGAGTTTCCAGCCTGGATTGTTGACTTTGCCTAGTGGACCGTTTGTGTCATCGCCCCATTCTGCATCTGTTAAGCCTTCGCGTCCGACTTCTCGTAAACGGCGGTAGATGTTGAACTCGGGCTCATTTTCCATTGTTGCGTCGCTGATGTTGCGGAGGACGTCATATGTACGGACACCGTCGATGGTTTCTTCGTAGTCGGAGAAGATGGCGAAGTGTGGAACGCATTGCAGTGTGGTGCGGAGGTGTATGGGGACTTTTTCGAGGGATTCGGTCGCGCCGGTTTTGATTACAACCATGACATCGTCGAGTGTGTGCAATAAGTGGCCGCATTTCTCCTCCACTGTCTCATGTTTAGGAGGGGGGGGGAGAGGAGTTGTCTTCGGCTTCTCGTGCCCTACCACAATCGTTTCCTCTCCGGCTTGAGAGATTTGTTCTGGGTTGTTCACAATTGACGGGTTGGATTCAGGCAGTCGAAAAAGATAGTATATCATGCAAAGTGTAAGGATTGGAAAGACGACGAAGAGCCATCGTCGCGGAGAACTAGACATGGTCGGGTTGGCGCTCGGAGAGAATCTAAAAATTAAACAAGAATCGAGGCCATTCAGTTAACGAGAGCAAGGACAAGAAACGACTGAAAAGATTGAAACAAATGCTTCATAAAACATAGCAAAAGGGAAGGAAAAAAAGGGTTAGTGATCGCTGTCCCTGATCCAAACCAGTTCGACCTCGGCGTCAACGGACAATCCATGGGCCGGTAGAACAGGCTTCATGATTCGGTCGAACCTCTAAACGGGGTAAACGGGGAAGCTTTGATAGGCCAATCGACAGGTTCATTGGGGACTGATCAGCAACCACGCGGCACAGGAGCCAACTAGGCTGTGGCGTCTTTCAGACCGCTGCCCCACCGGCAGCGTCATCGGTTGCGGGACTTTGCATAGCGAGGCAATGATCGACTATGTATGGAGTAGAGTGTGTGTGATTAGTGAGAAGATTCAGGAGGTGAAGGTCGCATCAGGGGTCAGGTCTCAAATTTGAGATTGATGTCTCTTAATCTATACTTAAGGTACATATGTACGGAGTTCAAAGCACATGGCGTTAAAATTAAGCATGAAACGGAGGCGTCGACACGGGCGTGTTCGGATCGACCTGATTGTGGCCTGATTATAGCCTGGGGGATAAGGCAAGAATCACGTGTGTTTTAGTTGAGCACGGACCAACTTGGGACTGACGAGGTTCGTGTTGATCAACTCATATTGTCTTGTCTATATTTCAAAATACATCCTAATCACCACACGTATGCAGAAATACAATTTAACATTCAGCTTCAGCGTCAGCATCAACTTCAACTCTCAAACGCCTTTTTCGTTCCCACAAGAACACAGGAGTGATGGTCAAAGCAACAGCGAGACACAGAACAATAGCCTGAATACCAAAAACCAGTCCGAGCCCATTGCGCTGGATCCACGCAGGCTGGAAGTATCCCACCGCGAATCCGCCACAGGTGCGCCACATATTCAAAATGGCCGAGACACAGGTTGCCTGCTCTGGATATTTTTCCAATGCATAAGATGAGATAGCACTGTGCAAATGATGTTAGAGATACGCCACAACACTCAACACACCCAACTTAAAACTTACACAATCGTGGCGACCATGCCGATGTTAACCAGGATCCACCCAATGGCTATCCCAACCCAGTGCTTACCAAAGTGCATAGTTAATCCATAGGTGAGAAGACCGATTGTCATACTACCTATCGGGATCCAGACGCCGTGGAGGCGGAGCTCAGTTCGCCAAGTTGAATTATGGCACTTGAAGATCCAGCTGTTGAAGAAGTGGCCAACCGCCCAACCTAGCAAAATAGTGAGAAACCTGGGGAGATAGAGGGAATTGTGTGGATACATACCACATAAAGCTCCAATCACGCCGGCGAATCGCATCGATGATGCCTCGATCGTGTCAAACAAGTATGGAGGGCTGTGCAGGAAGTTATCAATGGTGGTTGTGATTCCTAGAGAGTCAGCGGGTGAAGAACGGTGTAGTGATGGTGACTTACCAATTGGCCAGGTAAAGGTTACCAAGATAGCGATGCCTGTTAACAAAACCCCTAATCAGTGAGTGACATTGCAAGGAGCTTGGCTATACCCACCAGTCATTAACAACGGGAACTTGAACACATAGACCACGACTGTTCGGCACCAGTATCTCAACGTCGATCCCTTGGGAAGCAGTGTATTTCCAATTCCAAAATAAGACGCAAGACGCGACTGCTTGGTCATTCGTCCAGGCCCATGGTATGTCTCATAGCCGAAGAGGACCACCATGACTGTGGATACGCCATAGATGGCTGTCAGGACTCCGAAGGAGGTGCGCCAGTCTGACCCGGCGCTGATGTATCCTGCGATCGCGGGACCGAGGAACGGTCCGACGAGGAAGGTGGTTCCCCTATACTCAGTCAGTGCTACCCCCGTTATACTTGACAGTGGCAAGTCTCCTACCAAATATTGATCATGCGCGGCCATTCTGTTATGGCATCAGCATAAAGTACTCTCGAGATAATCGTAGAGAAAGAACTTACCAGCCGATGTATACATATCATGAATGATCGGAAGTCCAATTACCTGGGGCACTGTCCCAAACAGACCCTGCAAAGAGCGGAAGGCCGTGAAGGTAGACCAATCATTGGAGAGGGTAGCACCCAGCACCATGAGCATGGTGATCACCTGAGGCCACAACCAGATAGGCAACCTACAGCTGTCAGTGAGACAGCTAACGTGGGCGAAAAGAGAGAATCAACTTACCGACCGTATGCTTCAATGAGTGGAACAGCAAAGATCCCTCCAAATCCTTGCAGCAGAATACCATAATTCATACTCGTTGCCGAATGAGCGATTGAAATATTCCAATCCATGGCCTGTTCCGTGACGAGCGTTCCACCCCAAACCATAGCCCTACAAGAAGTTTAGTCAGAAAAAAGTATCTATGCATGCCACATCTGAGCTCATAGCGGGTTTATCGACTGGCCATACATACCCATCTGCCAACAATGAGCTCGTCATCAGCGACACAAAGAGCATTGTCTTTCGCGACGAAGACCAATTCCTCGGGTTCAAGGGGTCCTTGGTTTCAACCTCTGAATTGGAATCGCATTGCTTCGATTCCTGTGTCTCGGATGACGACCACTCTCTGACTGCCATATCCCGTGTAGAGTAGACAAGAGAGGGTTTCTCCGTTGATGGGTTCACCATTGTGCCTGTATAAGCTGTATAAGTTGTAGACCCGAAACAACTTGAGTCAGGTAAGGAGGTGAAGATCCTTTTTCTTTTTTTTTTTGTCACTAGGCATTGCATTTTCACACATGGAACTCGCGTGGCTTTTGTTTCGTACCTTGGCTCGAAACTAGTTTGGAGATATCCATATTTCCGACTTTGGACATGTTAGAAAGTCACCGGAATCTACTCCGTGTGGATGTATCATAAAGGTAAATTGGGGTATCCTTGACTTCTTTGCCTTTCGGTTTATATTGAGATCCTTCTATTTGCTAGTTCGTTTTAGTTCTTATCTTGCCGAGTTTTGGGGGGAATAACCCTTGCGCATACCTAGCCTCATATTGGACCAATGAAAACACATCAATCCTATATTAATACTACATAATGGATCAGGCATTAGTGTATTGTAACCTACTAGTATTCCATAAAATATCTATGTATTTATTCTCATGCCGGAAATCGTACCGGATCCATATGTCGTACATGTACATATATCTGTATGTGGATATTTAGAAAGTCTGGAGCATAAAAAGTATACAAACATATAACATTTCCCTTAATTTTCCAATCACACTCAATTTCCAATCCCAATGTCTTTTCTAACCCGCCTAGCCAGCCTATTGAGCCTATCATCCCCCGCCCCCGTTGCACCCCCAGGCGCCGCCCTCGCAGCAACCGTTACAACAGTGAGTATGCCAAAACCCGTCATTCAAGTTGTCTATCTAATTTGGTCGTAGCCTGCCTCATTAGGATTTGTTCCGGTCGCGATTCACTTTGATCTCTTTAATATCCTCGTGAGTCATGGCGGACCGACGACGGCTGATGAAGTCTCGGCGACCTGCAATGCACGTATCAAATCCCGAGCGAAGGATGAGCCTGAGCTGAGTAGGTATTTGAACTTAAATAATGACTAGATGTTATATTAACAAATTAATATAGGTACCAGATTAGCTTGTAAGCATGCCTGATTTGCTATAGCATAGGTACAAGCAGTATCCAAATACTAATTTCGCAGCGGACACCCTATACATCATGGCTGGACTCGGTCTAGTCGACCGCGTGACCGAGGACTGCTTCATGGCAAATGCCATCACGAACCATATGGTCGCCATGCCATCCGCCCAGCATGGCGCACTGCACTTGTCAGTTTCCCATGTCCTTCCAGAAAACCAGTATACTCTTGCACACTAACCCCCACCCAGCACTACAGAAGGCTTAATGGCGGGCGCCTTCTTGATGAAAAAACTCCAGGACACCCGCTTTGCCTACCCCTTCGTCGATGCAGACGGCCCCTTACAATATGCCTATCGGCTAATGGGTCAGTCCGAGTTGGCAGAGAAGCACACATACTCGATCATGGAGACCCAGGGTCGCATGGATAGTTTCAATCATTTCATGGTCGGCAAGTTCCTGAAATTTGGGACTTTTCCCGAACGGGTCAAATCGATAGGCTACGATTTAGATGGTGCACTAGCAGGTGGCGCTGCCACCGGCTCCCCTGCGATGGTCGATATTGGGGGTGGTCGTGGCGAGCTCCTTCTTGAGGTCCAAGCTGTGTACCCACATCTTGGCGCGAAGGATTTAATCGTACAGGAGTTCAACGCCGATATTGATGATGTTCCTGGTGTGCGCCTTATGGAATGGAATTACAAGGAGGCTGAACAGCCCGTTCATGGTGCCAGTGTTTACGCGCTGCAGCATATCTTGCATAACTTGCCTGATTTGGATGCTGTGGCGTTGTTACAGAAGATTTCGCGTGCCATGACACCTGGCTCGCGAATTTTGATTATCGAGTATGCGAAAAATTTGACCTATACTTCGCTCCATGCAAGTATGATTGCGTTGTATGGAGGCCGAGAGAGGAGTTCGGTGGAGTGGAAGCAGATGGCGGGTCTATCAGGGCTGAAAGTGACTTTTGAAATTTACGTTAGGGCTGGAGAATCATTGGTTGAGATGAGAAAGGCGGATTGTTAGTTGATTGTATTGGTTAATTAATTGTGATGTATCATTTTAGTCCCTATATACCTCACAAAAAATCCTCATCTCCCGAACACCTGGACCTAGCTGAATTTTAATCACGCAAACTGCTAGCGTCTTAAGATCCTTGTAAATCTTGATCTTAGAAACCATATCCCTTGTTACAATATACACGCATGGAAATTGCATACTTGCTTTTTTTTTATCCCCCTTTCCCCCAGGAATGTGTCGCCTGTATCCAATCCACATGGCAATGCGAACCTGTCTATTGCCAGATCAACAGATCAAATTTTCGAACATGTGGAGTAAGCACGCGAGCTTGACTCCCGTCATAATTGGACGTACATGAACTCGGGTTTAATACACTATATTCAAATGCACAGCTCGCTTGACCTTGGTACTTTTTTCTGTGTGAATCCAGTCTACATTACATCCCTTGTTTCCTTTCGTTTCATTCTCACTATATGCATCCTTCCCAATAGGTGATAGTCAAAGCAGAGTTCTGACCTGTAGATCGGTTCGAGGGATTTTAGAGTGATCCTCGCTTCCGAGATCCTTCTCAAAGGCAAGTTGGAAAGACATGCATACTGTTTTCTGACTTCTGATCCATCTGATCGACCACCCCGCACATTGATCTATGCCAATGAGTACTTGAAAGTGTGACGCCCCCCGCGCTATAATAGAGAATCTGGTGAATACTTGCTTGCCACATCTGGTCCTTGTGTTTTATCTTCATCATGGATATTCCAAAACCTACTGAGGGCGATGTGGACATTGGTATGTTTACCTCAGGGCAACGCCAAACCAATGAATCTAGACGATCGTGTATTAACACAGATGTTTATAGGAACTAGCACATTTCAGGTTTGCTGGGTATGTTGTCAATCCTTGTAGATTATCTCTACATATGTTTATACTAATTCTCGAGCAGATCCTCACAGCCATTGTCGGCGCGGCATTGTTTTTCCGCTATACCGTCAAAATCTGGGTGCGTTGGGCTTTGCCGCAGGTCACTGCACCCGGGCGAATCTGGGGTATAGAGGACTTGTTCTTCCTTGTGGCTTGGGGGTTTGATATTACCCATATGATATGTATTCAAATGAGGTGAGATCGACTTTTGTCGTTACTTCCATACCAGCCATTGACTCTTGTCTAGTGCCAATTGGGGCCTTGGGAGGCATTTCTTCTACTTAACTGGTGAGGAGCGTCTTAATTCCATGAAATGGGACTTCATTTCCCAGCCATTGGCTGTCACTTCGGCTATGATCTCCCGCGCAGGCATGATGTGGTTTCTTTTGACCTGCTTCGCAGCAAGTGACAAAAAAATTCGCAAATCTATTATCATCTGCGCTATTGTGCAAGTCGTCGTCAATATGGTTACCATTGTCCAGATCATTGTCCAGTGCGGACCATACCCTTATCAAACGGTTAGTAACTCTTCTTCTTGGTCCTCAGCCCATTCTAATCCCCTCGCAGACTGATCGAGTACAATATTTCCACTATATGTGGACACCACTCCCCTGAAGATGGCTCCGTCAAGTGTCAATCACCGGCCGTCCAGACAACTATCGGGTTTGTGCAAGGAGGTACGTTAAAATTATAATACTTTCAGCTCAACTCGAAGCTAATCGTAATTCCTACAGGATTCAACACCGCCATCGATTTTTTCCTCGCCGTGCTCGCTGCTGTTGAACTGTGGCAATTCTTCTTACGAACACTCCACCGTAACCCGAACATAACATTCTGGTCCCAATTCTGCAAAATAAATGGCACCGTCCGATCCCGCCGGATCTGGCAGACCATCACTCTCAGTGGACCACTGATCCTCTCCGGCTGTGCTTCCATTGTAAAGACCTATGTGAGTAGACTATCTATCTCCCTGTCTTATACAGTGATGCTAATCTAATTCACCAGAAACTCAAATCCCTCGGTGACAGACAGGACTTCACGTATAACATCGTGACCTTTGTTCTCTGGGTAAAGTAGGCACAACTACCATGTCTCCACCCAGCCCTGGATATTTTTCACTAACAACCCCAGAATTGAAAACTACAGTATCCTTCTCGCCTCTTGCGCCCCAGTAGCACGTCTCTTCCTCCGCTCCTTCGTTGACCACAGACGCGAAGGCCGCACTCACGGCTACTGGTCCCGCACCCCGTCGGGCGGCAACGAGCCTGGCACGGAGATGAAACGCCGCGCTAATTTGAAGGGCCAGTGGCTGGATTCGACGACAGAGACTAATATGACCAATGCCGGTATTCACGATGAGGAGAATCCGGCGACTCGGTGGGATGGGCATGAATGCTCGAGCCATCAGGTTTCAAAGGCGGAGATGCTGGAGCAGCCTGGTGATGGATTTGTTACTATCAAGACAGATATTGTTGTTCAGGTTGATGATAGGCGATCGACTTCTTCGGGTGGGACGAGGTTGTTATCTAGTGGAGGTGAGACCCATTCTGAGGGCTTCCATTAAGATACGGTATATAGATCTATGGTATATAGCAATGGCTTTAATAACTACCCTGGTTAGTCAAAACTTGTACTTTCAATCCCCAAAACTAGAGTATAGCAATACTTTGTCTCATATACGCTAGCTCTCTCGAGCTATAACACCACGGGTATGTTGTCTGTGGTGACACACAACGAAAATCGGGGGGGATGCAGAATTTGGATTGAATATATTAAAAAATCTGAGCTTGATTGGATTCAGTGGTTGGGTGTGGCGGTCAGAGATGGGATTCGGAATCGGAAGTTTGCTATGGTGCAGTCCGGGCATGACTTCGGAAAGCTCAAGACTAAACGACCATTTGGATTTTTCCAGGAGGCTATTGCTAAGAAGGATATCGATACGGCACGAGAACTGCTTGATTGAGGTAGTTTCGATATCAATATGAAAACCGAACAGTGTCCCTGGGGTGCATTCCTTGCAGCTTTGTCTGACAAGCATCCGAGCCTGCCTATTATCAACCTCCTTCTGGTCAATGTTGCTAATTCGAACGAGTACCGTCCCAGAACAAACAGAGTACCGCGTTGCATGTTGCAGTCAGGTGTGCAGATGCTGAATTGGTGAAACTGGTACGGTTCCAGTATCTATGAGACATCCCTTATTCCTACGAGGCAAGACATGCTGATTCTGGTACTTTTGGCAGTCCTGACAGAATCTTCTATTGGTCGAAATTTCTTCGAGTAGATACTTCTTTTGTGTGGGAAAGCAAACGGTCGGAGCTGAGGGAGGTTACGGTGCTGGTGGCGGATACTGAGAGAGTCTGCCATCTGATTTCACGTGGGGAAGCAAGTGGATTGTATGTCCCTGTCATACAATTTAGCTGAGGGGCCCATGGTATGATATAAACAAACTGCACGATATTGAGAATATGTTGCTTGGGGTGACATATGGATATATATATAGGTTGGACCCACGAGTGATGCCTAACCAACTCAGTATATATGATAGCCTATGATCAAACGAGGCTAACTAGTGGGTTTGAATGTACAAGAAAAAGGAATAATAATGGAAAATAATGCCACTACATACACTCGGAGAGAAAATGTACTGATCATATGTATACCACACATTAAGCTAAGCAAAGCTACATAATATTATTATTTCTCTTCTCATTCATCAATTGGCCCGAGTGGTCGAACAGTTTCCTGGTCTAGCGGTTATGATTTTCCGTTAACAAATGCGATTAGCAAATGTTCCGGAAAGGTTCTGGGTTCGATTCCCAGGGAAACTAATTTGTATTTTTGCACTACTACTTCTTTTAGCAAAGAGGTAGGTAGTAGTTATGCTACTTTTTTTTTCTGTGTGGTAGTTATAACTAGTTAAATATATTTTGTTTACATAAACTACATTGAATATGCTCTAAACGGCCCAATGGATCCATAATTCAAAAAGTACCGGACTACCATTTCAGTAAAGGAGTAAGTAAAACAAGCAAACCCAGATAGACTTGAAAAAGGTACAGATTGTACACGCATTGTAGATTCTGCCAAGTTTGCTTTATTCTTCCTATTATGTATACTCGGATGAAAAAAAGAAACACAAAAAGAAATGCTCACACTCGGAGTCGAACCGAGGATCTCATCATTACTAGTGATGCGCTTTACCACTAAGCCATGCGAGCTGATTGATGTATATGATTGGACTATTAAGTAATATTACTTAGAACAAAAATAAAGTCTTCCCTACGTGTTGATCCAACTGTAAAGAGAGGCTCGAATATACATTATCCTGTGTGTAGGCTTGTTTCAGCCTGCAAGTACAAAATTTCAATTTACACCCAAATATACCTAGCATGGATCAATGAAATAACCATCACGTGCGCCTGTCATACTCTCCACCAGCTTCCACCCTCCAACAATGCCGCCCAACAAACCATTCCCCTACCGACGGAGCTCCAATGCCTCGGAAGATGACTTCTTCGACATCCCTGACGAACCATGTCTCTCTATAGTCAAGCGTCAACTACGACGTGTCCGAACATGGGTCACAGTCGCCATTATCGTCCTGTTTATCCTGTGGCAACGCCGTGAACGTCCTCCGCCGCCGCCCCTACCGCATATCCACTACGACGAGGTCGACTGGTCGCGCTTTGCCTATACCCAGTATGCAACCAACGAGGTTTACATGTGTAATTGCCTGATGGTCTTCGAGGCCTTGGACAGACTCGGCAGCAAGGCGGAACGCGTGCTGTTTTACCCCGAAGAGTGGGACCTCGTTGTCGAGGATGAGTTTGATCGCGTCAGCCAGTTACTACTCGACGCTAAACACAAGTACAAGGTGATGCTGATTCCGATCAAGATTGAGGGAATTCAGGATGGATCGGGTGAGTTGGCTTGGAACTGACCCAGCTGATTGAACACACCCACTTACACTCGTTTCATAGGTTCCGGTTCCCAGGCGTCATGGGATACCAGTACCGCTAAGCTCTGGGCCTTTGGTGAGCACGAATACGACCGCGTCATACACCTCGACTCGGACGTGATCCTCCTCCAGACAATGGATGAGCTCTTCTTCCTCCCGCCTTCCACTGTCGCCATGCCACGGGCCTACTGGCTTCTCCCGGACAAAATGCTCTCATCATTGTTGGTCGTCATTGAGCCCTCTCTCCGTGAATACCTTGCCTTGACTGAGACTACCACGCTCGCTCAGAACGGCCAAGTCGATATAAACCTGACGGAACACCGGTATGATATGGAGCTGTTGAACAGGCGGTACGGGGACTCAGCGATGGTCCTCCCGCATCGGCAGTACGGTCTATTGACTGGCGAGTTCCGAAAGAAAGACCATCGCAATTTCTTGGGGAATGATGACGAGGTCTGGGACCCTGATCATATCCTGGCGCAGGCTAAGTTTGTGCACTTTTCGGATTGGCCATTGCCAAAGCCGTGGATTATGTGGCCGCAGGAAATGTTGGCGGCAGAGCAGCCCAAGTGTGATAATAACCCTGGCACGCCGCAAGAGAGTGGATGCCGGGATCGGGAGATCTGGAAGATGATTTATGATAAATATCGGAGACAACGAAAGGTATGTCTATCTATGGGGTATTGGGATGAATTGGCTTGCTAACTTGGTGTAGGATGTCTGCAAGCTGCTCAGTTATCCAGCGCCGATTTAGTGGAAACATTTTCTTAATTGTATACATATGTACCTGTATGTACTGGATTTTAGGACACGGTCGCGAATTTCCCGATCGAGGTGCCGCCGCTTTTATGAGGGCGCTCAGGCTCCTGCTCACTGAGTATTTCACAGCACGGGTGATCACTGTGAGCACTTAGGGTATGCTTAGTAATGAAAAATATTGCTGAGTGAATGCTCAGTGAATGCTCAGTGAACGCTCAGGGTATGCTCAGTGAGCACTCAGGTTTGCTCAGTCAGCGCTCAGGTCGTGCTCAGCGAGCGCACAGACATGCTCTTCGTGAAGGCCTGAAAAGATTATCTCAAATCACGTGATGAGTGGATCATTCATCGGCCATCTATTCTGTGATGCTAGCTCCAAGCAACTAAAAACCTTTAAGCATCGACCATCCATTTTGTTGATTGCCTCCTGCATTAGGGAATGTATTCATCAATATGACCACCAGAAGATGGTGATGTATAAAGATACATAGCTAATTCGGGTGTCCTATTCTGACTATAGCTAGGATGACTTTCACGAGGTATCCAACGTCTAGTCGAGCTATAAATACAGCGAAATCCCCCCGAAGACAATCCATTATTAGAACTCACTATCTCTTTCATCCCCCTTTTACTCTATCCTAGCGTTTCCAGCGTCCCTTTCCAATCGTAGATCATGGGTTTGAAGCGCCAGACTTGCGATCTAGCAAAAGAACGGCGCCGCGCGAGACGCAAAGAAACTGTGTTCTAAGCTCTAACCGGAAGCCCACCGAGAGGATGATACTAAACGCGGTAAATATAAACGTACTGGTAAGTCTAATACACTTCATCTGCAGTACGTCGAGCTCTGGATCGAGTGAGTAGCCTTGTGTAACGGGCTCACGCCAGTACTAAGACCCAGGCTCTGCCAGTGCTCATCGCTAGACCCCCACTATAGATTTCTGACCGCGGTCAGAAACTATAGGCAGTAAAGCGCGGGCCATGCCCGCGCCCACCGCCTTAGAGGACACAACATCACCAACGAGCTTCCACACAGTATAACTCCCTAAGCTTTAGTTAAACAGCATGCAGGCACCGTTCAATTGAATCAATTCGACAGTAGCCCTTCACACCTTGCAATGCTTTTCCCTAATTTACTTATTTGTTGACTTTTCAGAGTTTGATTGAAAGCGGAAGAGCATCTGATGGCTATAAGCTAGAAAAGGGAAGCCCGGCGCCCGAAATTACTCAAATCAAAGAATTTATTCGATAGTATGCGTATTCTACTAAAGGGCGTCTCGACCTAGATAGAAGGCCTATAGTGACTAGACCTCATTAAAAACATTTAGAGGGCGGCATCTCCCGCCCTCCGCCCTCCCCCTCCCTCCCCTCTGAGGGCCGCCCTCTAGTAGGTAATACGCAATTTTGCACGTAGCGGTATTTATTCGGATTGCAGTCTGGTAGCCGTTCACACCGCACATTGGAGCCTAATTTAAAAACCTGATCCATTGAAGTAGTTTTTTTTGTAAGCATATGGCTAAGAGATCGACTTCGGTATATACCTAATGACCATATTCGTCCTTTGCAGGTCTTCAAGCCTAGGTACCTGATTCCGCTGCCACTTAGCTTTCCCTCTCCGTTTAAGCGCTCACCTCTTGGCGCTTGTTGCTCACTGAATAAAACTAAGCACTCGCGGACGCTCGGGAAATGATAAATACACAAGGAAAACTACCGTTTATATAAGATTCTGTCATATGGCTAGTATCAATCTGATGGAGATTCTGGCCGATCTATTTAGGCATTGGAAAATTTTTTATTTGATAAAATTCAACGGTCACAGAAGTGAAGATGTGGTATCTAGAGGCTATTACGGTTCTCTGTTAGGAAGTGTCATTGAGAGCTGCTAACCAGCCACCGAAGCCTAGGTAGATTGGTACACGGCGCTAGGTTTGACTATAATCTCTCGGTTTTATGCATTGTCCAACAGCCCTTTGTGGATGATGAATTCCTAAGCTATGGGTGAATCTCATATACAAGGACTGATTCGTTTGTGTTATGTGACAGCAAAGCCTTGCGTTTGAACAGTTTGGGGAACTACTCTTCATTGACGCCAGGTATACCCTCGTTAAGCTTAAACTCTCGCAACCATTGTTCGTTATCTGCTGGTGTCTGATTCCACGGATCGTCACTAAACATCAGAGCATTGTCAGCAGGAGTTGACGTTTTGAGAGGCAGCCACGTAAAAAACTTACTCTTCGTACCATATCCAACGCGCTTGGTATTTGATCTCATCATCAGTGGGAATGTGGCGGTCGGGATTGCGGATCGACATTGCTCTTTTGGCGAAGCTGGATAGGTCTTTCACAAGAGCCAGATACGAGTTGCCGCCATTGTGAAAGTGTACTCGCCCTGATGATGTTCTTGTACGTTGCTGCATGTTCAGTATAGTATATACTGGATCAGCGTTTCCAAGTAGCCTCGCTAAACCACTTTCAAATGCCGGATTCGGGACAACACCGAAGCCAGATGCGACATCCGCTGCGCCCAGTAAGCTAGTTTGGCTAGTAACATGAAGGGAGAGATCAGAAGTGAGCCCAGTTCCATTGCCGCCTGGATCATGCGCCGTCCCTACGAATGCATCTGTCGGCAATGTCGAGAGTTCAGGAATCTCACCCATTGTGTCGCGAGTGCCATTGAGTGTGGAAGCTGGGTACATTGGACTTCCAGTTGTCTCCATGCCTTCTGAGCACCCCATGCTTGGTAAATACACAGGACCTAGGTAGATTTCAGGAAAAATAGGGATAGAGTTCTGGTTGGTGTTATCCATGCCATCGGCAGCCTGCTGCCCTACTCTTTCAAACAGAAAGGTAATCCAGTTCACAGAGCTCCAAATAAGCCGTACCATAAAATCCATGAACCGTTTGGATCCATCCAAGAATCTGGCGTCTGCATGACTGATGAGATTGCAAGCTTTTTCTTGTATTTCTGAGTCTGATAAGGCGAGACCCAGAGTCCAGTGCATAATGATAAAATTGCGCAACCCGAGCTCCAGGTTGCAATTCTCAAATATATTGTTTTTCCCATTGATGCGTAGCTGGCTTACTCGCACCTTGCAATGATTGACTGGGCGTAAGCAAGCCTGCTTTGTAGATTCATCTGAGGACATGAATACATCCCGAAGCCAGGACGGTGCTGCCTGGGCAGGAACAGGCGATGATATCTCCGCTGCAAGGATGATGGAACAAGCCTCATATTGAAGTTCTGGGTCAGAGGGCAGACTGCCGTCACTATCAAATTGACTTTGCATATAGTACTCAAGCTCTAATTTAAGAAGCTCATATGAACTGGTCGGCGTCTCCGTAGGTCCTTGTACCGCAGAAAAGGGGAGAGGCGAGACTTGCTCGAACTGAATGAGGTCTATACCCAATTAGCCACAATCAGGTCTCATGCCAAGTCAAATCGAGGAATCACTCACAGGGAGGCATGGCATTTTCAACTATCTCCAACACATGATCATCAAAGCCCCAATCGCCCTCCCAATCGGCCATTGTTTTCCCTGTCTTGAAGTGTTGGCCCAAGTGGTTCGCACGATATATCCACGATGTCATGGAGATACCACAAAATCCGCATCGCGACTTGATATCTTCCTTGCTGATATTCCAAGTTCTCATTAGCTCTTCTGAATAGTCTACGGCATGTACCAGCCTTAAGTGTTGCCGAAGATGGTCTTTTCGATAGAAAGTCCGTTCTTCAACAGGTCGTTCTGAACATTCAGTCGCATTGTGATCTCGGAGATGTTGTTCATTCGGACTGGTTTCCCCACAAAAAGTACACAGTGTCCCTTTGTCGGTATCGGGTACTACTGACCCATCCCTCGAGAAAATCCATTTCTCGAAAGAGAGGTGTAGTGACTTTTCGTGTCGATGCCAGTCGAACTTGGTCTTGAAAGTTTCAGTACAGAACGTGCACTGAAACGTCTTGAGGGGCCGTGACAGCTGTGGAAGCCCGACTCTAAAATTTTCATCTCTTCTGGCACTGGCTCGCCTTCTTCTGCGCCGAAAAATGTGCTTGAGAGGATCTTGAGACTCGAGTGAAGTGCGCTCACCGAAAGAATAGGCCGATAAGCCAGAGCCAGAGCCTATGCTTGAATATGAAGTTCCGTCACTTCCGTCCAAGGATGCGTTGCCCGAGAATGGAGCCGAGTTCTGAGAGCTGTAAGCGACGGACTCATCAGAGTAAGCGGCGATGGCGCGTGATATGTCGGAAACTGCAGCTGCTTCGTGTTCGGGCGGAGAGCTCTCCCACCGTTGAAGTGGATTCATATTCCCAAAAGGTGTAGGCGTAGGCGGCCTTGGAGGTATGTCGACAGAAGATCCCTGAGTCGGTATTGGATCGGAGGATCTATAAGCATTCGATGAGAATGATAAAGATCGTCGAACCTTGGAGCGTCGTCGCATATTAGAGAACCAGTTTTGTATCTGCTTCTGACTTAGGCCAGTGTGAGCCTCAAGCTGTTGTATATCATCGCTTGTTGGATAAGGGTGACATTCATGATTCGCGAACCATCTCTTTAGCAGCTTTAGGGCGGAAGGGTTAAAACGATTTCCACTCATAGGGGGCAATGTATTTTTGGCACGCCACAGCGTCGTTGAGGCTCCGATAACATCGTGAGGTATATTCACGATGCTAGTCTCGGCTAAAAGTGAGACCGGTTGTTCTTCTGCAGGCAAATCAATATCGAGCCTCGGCTGGTACTGCACCGAGGAGGTCACTGCATTTTGCTCAGAGGTTGCGACATCGCCCCAGCTAATTGGTTCGGGACCTGCTGGGGAAGGGTCATGGCTTGGAGGACCAGATTCAAACTCGTTTTACTGATGAGGGCTCAGTCATGGCCTATATGAGAGATAGAGATGCTGATAAGTCGGCATTAGGCCAGGATGAATCTATGTTGTATGAAATATCGATTTTTACATATTGAGGAGTTGTGTTGTCGAAGGGCGTAGATTTGACCCACTTTTTCTACAGATTAATCAACCATTTCCGTGCTTGCCTTGAGTGGAGTAATGACACAGCACCCTCTTATTCGCTGTATCGCGTCTGTAGCTTTCTTTGGAATTCATAGCCCCGCCCTGGATAACAAGAGACCCTCATCATCATCATAAGGCAGGTAAGGTAGATGGTTGCCTAATAATCGAGGATGCTGTTCAAAGCGATACCCACATGTAGGTCATATCGACGTTTTGTGAATTCGTTTACTTTCTAATTAATAAACTCAACCTTGGAACTTGCCAGTACACGTACATCACTCAGATCGGTCAAGACTAGATTAGGTGACCCACGCCCTTTTAAGGTGCTGTCTGCAGACATGTTCTTGGCGCATCCTGTAACTGTCGAAAGGCCACTACATGAGTGAAAATTTGTGGATACAATTAGCAAGTGACCGATAATCAAGTGTTAGTTGAGAAACATCGATAGACGATTGATGGGTGGGAAAGTTTCCTAGTATGTAGTAATGTGGAATATGTGGGGCGTCGTTGAGAGGTACAAGGGCGAGATAATAGGGGACAAATGATTTCGAATGCCACTTCCTTATACTTGACAATATGTGGGTCCGCCTTGTAGTTTCCTTCGGCGGGTTGTCAAAAGGCGTGCGCTCCCACCTTGTCACGGTAGGATTTTCCAAGTTACTTGCTACCTCTTCCTGTCATCTCTCCGGCTCTCCAACCCAACAGCTTTTGCGTGCCGGGGGCTCCTTGGTCAATGAGGCCTGCTTCTGCTCAGACGGAGACAGAACGACAAGACGACATGCCATCTAGCAACCATACATGCTATCCTGGCTCGAACTCCAGACTAGATGCTGTCACAGAAGGGGTTGTGTACGAAGCGGTAGAATCACCCGACAAATAGCAGTTGCCCAGACCGAATGATTTAGAGGACGATGCTGAGTGTATCTCACAAGACGGTTGCAACTGTCAAACCCAAATTCAAAATGTGAGAAAAGATCTACTAGGTCTCTCTAATATTGCTGACGATACAACTTCAGAAGGAAAATGATATTCAAAAAGTTGAGATCTGCGATATATCGATTAGCCGTGATCAAAGCAACGCCGTTGTTGAAAATCCTGCTAGTCGTAGTGTGGCGGAGAAACCTCCGGTGATGCAGACTCTCACGGATCTCGAGAATGGTATTATTGGCTGGGATGGCGAGCGTGACCCGGAGAACCCCTTGAACTTCACATCTGCAAGGAAGTGGCTGATCACCAGCATACTATCGGCCATTGGGTTTATGACTCCATTTGCTTCATCCATCATAGCCCCCGCGATATCTTTTATTCGGAAGGACTTTGGGATCAATGATTTGACAAAGAGTGCCCTTCCAGTGAGCATTTTTTTGTTAGGTTATGCAGTGGGACCTTTATTTCTATCACCGTTGTCTGAGATATATGGCCGCTACATCATCACAACTGTTGCCAGTGCCTTTTTCTGTGTGTGGCTGATTGACTGTGCTCTTGCTTCTTCATTGAACACGCTCATACTCTTTCGCTTTCTGTGCGGTGTCGGCGGTTCTGCTTCTCAAACTATTGGAGGGGCCACGATAGCAGATCTTTTTTCTGTTCATGAGCGTGGCCGAGCTTTTGGCATCTGGTCACTTGGGCCGATCCTGGGGCCTTCTTGCGCGCCTGTCATTGGTGGATTTGTTGCTGAGTCGATAGGGTGGCGGTGGGCCAATTGGATCACTCTGATTCCTACCTTTCTCATAGTGGTTGCCATGGCTATTTTCAACTGTGAAACCAATCACCAGGTCTTGATCGAACGGAAGACAGCCAGAATACGCCAGCAGCTTGGCCTACCCGAGCTTCAGAGTTGTTTCGCCGATCCAAATATTCCTCGTTTGTTGAAACAGGATATAATTCTTGGAGGCCTAATTAGACCTCTAAGATTACTTTTTGGTTCTGCTATCGTGTTTGCCATATCTCTTTATATCGCATTTGCATATGGGTGTCTCTATCTTCTATTCAACACCATCCCCATTGTCTTCCAGGACCACTATGGTTGGTCTATTGGTATTACAGGCATCGTATACCTAGCCCTTTTGATTGGATATATCATCGGCCTGGTCATCTTTTTGACCATGTCTGACAAGACTATAGTCCGTTTGACTGAGGCGAATGGTGGGGTATACGAACTTGAGATGCGACTCCCTATTTGCATTTATTTCGCTTGTCTACTACCAATTGCCTTCTTTTGGTAGGGTTGGAGCAGCGAGAAAGGCAGTCTTTGGATCGTACCGGTCCTTGGGCTTGTGGTATTTGGCATCGGGTTTGAGTGCATCTGGCTGCCGACTCAGGCATTTATTGTCGATGCGTACCCTCAGTGCGCTGCTAGTGCACTTGCTGCTTTCTCAGTAATGCGAAGTGTAATTGCTGCATTTCTTCCCTTAGCTGGGCCGCGAATGTACTACGCCTTGGGGCTTGGCTGGGGAAATACTGTTTTGGGATTGATAGCTTTAGCACTTGTACCGGTTCCTTTAGTTATCTACAGATTTGGAAAAACCATCAGGAAGCACGAACGGTGGAAGCTATAGGAAGATCAGGGATGTTCTCATATGCATGTTCTCGGTCTGGCTATCCTGATAGATTGCGAATTATACGGGGCTGTTAGCTTTGTACGCGGCGTTGGGGCTTTCAAGCGGAATTGGCCGGATCCGGGATGGGCGGACGTCCTTCTATACAAGGCATAGGTTTCAACAGTTTCCAGTACATACCGCTAAAACTACATTCTTGAGGAATACCTCCAATGTGGGACATATCCATATAGAAGTCACGGATCGGTAAAATCCTCCCTTCAGCGTAATACCTTGTCAATAAGTCGTCATGTTGAAAATCTGGCAGCTGCATACAAGATACAAGACATGATTCGGGAACTAATCCTTCCCATGACAAACTGGAGGGATTATAAGGGCAGAAGTGAAGGTCCTTTCCATTACAACTGTAAATGACCATTTTGGGGAGGCCAGCCTTAACTTTTCACAAGACTTGCTCAAAGACTGGCTCATTCCTTCTGTCGTATCGATATTGGGACTGATCTGATTGAATCCATGGCGAGGGCCCTATATTATTAGTATGACACCCCTCTTCTAGTACCCCTTTGTCTTTGGGCTTTGATTCTCGTTTAGACTGCGACATCGCCCATGGACGGGCTGGTGGGCATGCCCATGGGCCTTTTTAGTAGGACAGCCTCTTGAGTCGGTTTCATACCTGTTCATGTAACCTCGAAATTAAAGGTGTTTCAAGTATATCTGTCTCAGAGCGGTGGCTGTGCAAGTTGGACCAAACTCCTGTGATTACCTTATATCGGTAAATAACGAGCAATTGTATCGAACGAGCCCAGAACATCACTAGGTGACTAAAGCCGATTACCGAAATGGTCAGGCTACTATCAATCGAGTCCCCAAACGTAATTGCCCTTTCCGCAAATTCAACTTCCTAACTTCTAATATATCTCCAGAGATTACCCAAGTATCTAGATCGGTTGTAGTGCCTTGCCCATAGATCAACCATTTTGCTGTTCCAGGAGTATCCGTTATTGTAGTGATTCAAAAAAAGTCGGCTATTCCATTCTAAGGATATACAAGATAAAGTCTAGCTGGTTCTCAATGAGCTTGTTCCTTCCTATAGATAGTGCAAAATTAGTTCATAATGGGAATTGGGTCATGATCTGCAGCATCCTCAAATCACAACCGTTTAAACCTGTCATGTAAATTCCGACAGCACCGACCTGGGAAATATAGGCAATATAATAAGATAATTAGCGAGTACCTTAACAGTCCTAGAGACTGTCATCCGGGTCTGCAGTATAGAGCTGGAATGCCGAGGGGCAGCGGGTAGGATACGGCCTTTTGATGGAGGACGGGTGCTTATTTTCATGCGTATTCATGGCATCTTTAAACTGTCTCTTCCAGGTCTGGTACTTCACCTGGATCCTTCTGGGTTTCTGAAGTAGTACAATTATACCATATAAATCTCATCGAAATAAGTAACAGTTTAGACCAAGTTTATGGAAGGCTCATATATCTCGGAGCTGTTGGTCTATATTGGTGTCTGGCAATCAATAAATAAGAACCGGCATCATGGATCAAGCTCACTTGTATGAGAGGGGCTATCGTTGGTACAACTCAAGCGGGAAAAGCACACTATTTGCGTCTGGATAAATGACAAAAAGAGCATGCGCAAGTAAAATGGGCCCAGTACGTGTAACTAGACCAGGAAACAAGCTAGGACCTTTTCTCTCTCAGGCTTCAAGGGATTTTATGCTACTAAGCTCAGTCAGCACAGGCCCCCGGCAAATTCTCGCGCTCTCACTGGTCCAAAAGTGAGAGTCACTGACATCTTCCCATTAGGTCTTACCAGGTTGTCGGTTTTCTTTGCAGCATCAGAAAATCTGCATAATATTCATGTTTTTGATCTGGCCAAGGGGTTGGAAAGAGGCAGACTCGGAATGCTGACGGTTCCTTGAACTTATAAGTAGTCTTCATGAGACCTTGAGGAGAAATGTTTAACACTTGGATATGTTCACTCTAGAAGGGATCAGTGTTTCTTATATATACTCTGAGTCTCATTGTTAGCAGTCACAGCTCTCGCAGATGGATACCAGCACTTAAGCTCCTAGGATCTATATCATTTCACAAATCACATTGTGGTGGCACAAAAGGTCCGAGAGCTCCTAGGAAGTCCCATCAGACTTTAGCTAGAATTAGGTATTTTCTAATTGCTAGTTAGAATAAGTTAGGCAAATGAGGGGCCGCAAAATTCGTCGTGGACAGCTTGATCATCCAATAGGCATGATCGATGGGTCTAGAATATTTTTACGGATGTCCATTGCTAGAGCTGAAGGTCGTATTCCTAGGAGCAAGCGAAAAAAAATCCGAACAAAACAATGCACTGGATTTACTAGCTATTCAATTGGAGGTTTTTAAGATATTCCTAGATATTGTAGAACCAAATATTGAGCGTTGGATGTTTCCCGCAACTGTATATCGATAGGTATCGTTGATGCGTGACTCGACGAGTTAAAAGTAGCATACCCGCAGAATAGGAACGCCAATGGATTTGGCCCGACTGTGCATTTACCTCTCAGCTGGAGGCGAAACAATCAGGATCGACCGCGGCATTGGTGACGCCAGCCTTTCGTTGAGGGGACAACGGTCAAGAGTGTCGGGTGAACTAATTGGAATGGGGCTATGCTCAGGTGACGCTCAGTGAGCAAGTTCATCAAGATTATATAATGATCAGGTAGTGAGGGGGAATTGATAAGGACACCCCAAATTTTGTTAGAGGCACCCCATATTATCTAATTTGAATTATTATATAATGTAAATATCATGTGACTTGTATCTGAAATACGCTTATTCTGTCTGTTATTTACATGACCTTGGTGTATACCGCATGCAGTACATTTTGATGGTGCTTTTTTCCTCTTCTGTATAGGCTCTTCAAATTCCTTTTGCTCTATCTCCTCCCACTTACGATTCTTAGGCTTTGGTAATGGAACCAGGGGCTCTAGGAGTGGAAGATGCTCTGATATGTCCTCTAGAACTAGGAGATTTATACCTGACTAGGCATTTAGAATGATGTTGCTATGGTAATTCTAATACAGATCACATGATATTACATACTATTATATAATCAAATTGATTATATAATATGGGGTGCCCCTAACAAAGTTGGGGTGTCCTTATTAATTCTCGTCAGTGAGCGATTTTAGTTATTACATAATACTCAGGAGCGTGCCCAGTCTTACTCTGTGAGAAAAAAGCGGCCAGGGTTGAGCACTAATTCGGAAAGGGAAAGCAATCTCGGGCGGCCTAAAAGTTAGTGTATATGTAGTATAGTAGATGGCGTTTGGGATATTAGCTCGGAAAATGGAATGAATGATTTGATGACATAGTTCATGATCACTGTATCGGTATCAAAATTCAATTGGATATCTTAGGAAGTAGAAGTACAGAACACCTAAACACCACGAATGCCACATAAAAACATCAAGCATACCCCATCCCCCTCCTCCACCAATTCCAGACCCCCCTCCTCGCCATGATGCCTCCAAACTCCTTGACACTCTCTACCTCATCCAATCCTAACGGGAGACCCAGCTCTTTCCCGTTTTTCTTCTCCCCATTGCCGTTCCCAGTCCCTTGTTTTCCACCTTCCCCCTCCTCCTCCACAACCCCGGGCCTTGTCACCAACTGGAAATCCTTATACCGTAGGCGGCGTACAACATCCACCCAGCTCTCCACTGGCTCCTTCCCGCCCTCCACGTACATGATCCCCGGACACCCGCCGGAGCGTAGGAGTACGGCGCATTGGTGTTTGTCTGCGGCGCGTTTGAGGGCGGCTACTTTTTTGCGGGAGGTTATGTGGTGGGTACGAATTAAGGCGTTGTAGAGGGTTTGCATTTTTGGGTAGGAGGGGGAAAGAGAAGGAGAGGAAGTTGAGGCTGAAGTTTAGAGCTTGGTTGGAGCTTGGGGCGCTAGACTAGATTGGGAAATTGGAATGGGAATATGATTTTGGAGATGAAGGAGGTTGCTGGTACGGAGTACTAATTTTACTATTAAAGTCGATATTGGACCTTTTGTGATCTTTGATCTGATCTGTCCAAAATGAATATAATCGTACAGATCACACATCACATTTTTTTTAAAAAATAGACACCTTAGGCAGTAATGCATACAATGATATCGCCACGTGAGAAAATCTCCGAAAGTGCGGGGGGACAATAGAGTCGTGGCAATGCATGTCTTGCACCTCGTATAGATATTTGAATGTACATAGTCCAAAGTCCTGAATGTTCCTTGCTTTAGTAGATATAACCTGTATAATGATTGTACTGGGCTTTGGTATAATAGTAAAGTATTATAAAATATAAAATAGGGTTAACGAGTTAGCCGTCGAAATGAATATTTCCATGGTTCTCTGATAACTCTAGAATGGTTCGGTGGACCCCCTTCTCGTCTTGGCTTCCCTTTTCTGCCAAACAATCGCGCGGTGGCCGCGGGTACCGAAGTCTTTTATTTTTTATATCCGGAAATTCGATAGGATCAACAAAAAATGGTGAAAACACTGAAAAAGAAACCTTTTTCGTATCCACTTGCCGCCTGTCATTGGTAAGATATAATTCGAAGATCCTCTTAGGACCCAACATCTTGACATTTCTGTTCTTCTAGCCTTGGCTTCCTGTTCAAGGGTATATATCTGTTTTTCTTTCTGAATTGAATTCTTATTCTTCTTATATATCTATTTTTCGTTTGAATTGATTTCTTTTTCTTATAAATCAAAGATACCAATTTCGTATACAATTCGATGAGTCCCGGATTTCTTTACGTCTAACTAGATCGAAAGGATATGCCCGCTCCTCTTCACCCCCATCTGAAGCATAGTTCTTCCTTTACTACAGAAAAACAAAACAATGATCCTCCCAGAGTGCAGGCCTCACATGAAGACGAGAATATCCTCGTCGATATCCATCACACATTAACCGCCCAAACTCACCCGGATCCCAAGTATCCGGAGCCACATTCCTCCTTCGACAAGTTCCTGGAGGAACAAGTCCAGGGCAAGAAACCAGCCAATCTCGGCGTCTGTTTCCAATCCCTCTCAACTTGGGGCGATGGGGGCTCCCACGCAGATGTAAAGACTCTCGGCACCGCCCTGTGGCGTACCCTCACCCTACAGGATATCTATGAGTGGACCATCCAGCCATGGGTCGCAAAGAAGAAGCCCGAACATGGGCGTCCGCTGATCAGGGACTTTTCTGGTGTTGTGCAGAGCGGGGAGATCATGCTGTAAGCAGGAACCCAACACGAACCAATCCTTGCCGAATTTAGCCTAATTGAAATATAGCGTTCTGGGCCGTCCTGGTGCGGGCTGCTCGACCTTTCTCCGAACTATCGCGGGCCACCACTCTTCTTTTCTGGGGGTCACGGGCTCAATCGATTACTCTGGTCTCAGCCCGGATGAAGTCAGGAAGCACTACCGTGGTGCCGTGGCGTATGTCCCCGAGGACGATGTGCATTTCCCTACTCTGACTGTGCGCCAAACCCTCGAGTTTGCCCTGCAGAGTAAGACCCCCAAGCGTTACCAGGAGAGAATTCCTCGGTATCTAGAGATTTATGGGCGGGTTTTTGGTATGTCACATACCATGAACACGTTGGTGGGAAATGAGTATATTCGTGGTGTCTCTGGAGGAGAACGCAAACGTATCTCTATCATTGAATCTCTTGCTACCGATTCGTCGGTAGCATGCTGGGATAATTCTACGAGAGGACTGGATGCGTCCTCCGCACTTGACTATGCACGTAGTCTGCGTATCATGACCGATACCTGTGGCAAAGCAACCTTGCTCACCTTGTACCAGGCCTCAGATGATATCTACGAGCTGGTGGATAAGGTGCTGCTCATTGATGAGGGCCGCATGCTATACCAAGGACCTGCCAATGAGGCCAAGGGCTACTTTGAAGATCTGGGCTACGAGTGCGCTGAAATGCAGACGACGTCGGACTTCCTGACTAGCATCACCCTACCTGAAAGACGGCGGTTCTGTGCTGGATGGGAACACCGCGCGCCCAAGGGTCCCATTGAGCTTGAAGCTGCTTTCCGCCAGAGTGCTGCGTTCGCCAACATCGAGACAGCTGTTGAAACCTACGAAGATCAGAAGCTCACCGGTAGGTCTTCCGGTGCGTCCCCGGCAGATTCAGAGTGCGACAGCGTGGAGATATTCAAAAAGACTGTGCAGAGTGACAAGTCGCGCTTCGTCTCGTCCAAGTCACCATATACGATTTCGCTCTTTCGACAGGTCCTTCTCTGTGCGAAGCGTCAGATGTGGCAGCTGAAAGGTCACATGGGCCCACTGTACATCAAGTTGATTTCTTGTGTGGTCTATGGGCTGCTGATTGGATCGATGTTCTACGATCAGCCCCAGACCACTGAGGGGATGTACTCTCGTGGAGGTGTGCTTTTTTACTCTTCCATTCTGCTTGCCTGGCTGCAGATGTCGGAATTGGAAGACGCTATGCAGGGTCGTGATATCCTGAGCCGACAGAAGAAATTCGCTTTTGTGAGACCCAGCGCCGTGTGTTTGGCCCGGGTAGTCTCAGATATGGTGGTTACTGCCCTTTTCACATTCTTGTATTTGATCGTCATGTACTTCCTGTCTGGTCTACGGTCTGATGTGAGTAAGTTCGGACTCTTGACGCAAGTAGAGATGCTAACTCTTCTAGGCTGGTCCCTTCTTCATCGATTTCCTCTTCATTTACACGTGTACGGTCTGCCTCACGGAACAATTCCGTGTCTTCGCCGCTCTATCGCAGAACTTTGAAGTTGCCCTCCGCTACTGCGGAGTTTCTGTTCTGTTTTGCATTGTCTTCGGTGGCTACGTTCTCTCCGTCGACAAGATGATCCAAGATGTTCCATGGGTTGGATGGCTTGCATATACAACTCCTGCTCTTTATACATACGAAGCAGTCATGGCGGCCGAATTTCACAACATCAACTTCACTTGCGCGGCCACGTCCATTATCCCGTCCGGTTCGGAATATACGGATCTCGCATACCAGACCTGTGCTTATGCTGGGAGTCAGATTGGTAGCACTGTTGTAAACGGCGATGACTACCTGGCGGTGAAGTTTGGATTCTACTACAGCAACATCTGGCGCAATTTTGGGATTCTGTGTCTCTTCACCGTTGCCTTTATTGGTATGACCTGTTGGTTGAGCGAGGTGCTTGAGTGGGAGCTGGATAGTGCTGGTCCTATCCAGTACAAGGGCTCGCGGAATCTGTTCAAGCGGAAGAAGAATGTCCAGTCTGATGAAGAGAAATCGCCGGTCTCGGTTGATTCTGCTGCGCCCCCCGTTGGCCATGAAACAAAGCCTGATCAGACACTGACAGCTACCGAGTCTACCTTTACCTGGTCTGACTTGGAGCTCAATGTGCAGATTGGAAAGGAGACCAGGAAGATCTTGGATGGCGTTTGTGGATACTGCAAGCCAGGATCTTTGACTGCTCTCGTTGGTGCCTCGGGTGCAGGCAAGTCTACATGTAAGATCCCCAAAGAAATAAATTCATCGCTTGATTTCTGACAATTTTTAGTGTTGACTGCACTCACCCAAAGAGAGAGCCCCGGCACCTTATCCGGATCTCTATTCGTGGACAACCGGTCAATTGACCAGTCCTTCAACCGACAGATAGGATATTGCCAGCAAATGGACATCCACGACGAAAGCAGCACGATAAAAGAAGCATTTGAGTTCTCTGCTCTGCTCCGACAAAGGCATGAAGTCCCAACAGCGGAAAAGCTGGCATATGTGGAAACTGTGATTCACACATTGGAGCTGGTTGATTTGCAAGATGCGGTGATCGGTTCTTTGGACATCGAGAAGAAAAAGCGTGTTACTATTGGAGTGGAGCTGTGCGCTCGACCAAACCTGCTTCTTTTCCTGGATGAACCGACAAGTGGACTCGACAGCCAGGGTGCAACTAGTATCGTCGCTCTGCTGCGACATCTCGCCAACCAGGGCCTGGCGGTCCTCTGCACCATCCACCAAGCGAACCAACAACAATTCGAAGAGGTAAATACCAACAATCCTGATCACAAGTCAATATTAACAAGACCCAGTTCGACCGCGTCCTAGCCTTGAGTCCTGGCGGAAGGACATACTACTTCGGCCCAGTCGGCAAATCCGGCCACGCAATCTTCGAGTATTTCGCCAGACACGGTAACATCCCAGAAAAGGTCACCAATGCAGCCGACTTCCTCATCGAAGTAGTCGTCGGCAGCATGAAAGCCTCGGGAAATCAAATAAACTGGTCAGCCGTCTGGCGCAACTCGGAAGAATGCGCCGACGTCAAAAAGGAAATCGCCTCAATCCGCTCTGACGAGAATACCCCCTTCCCTTCCCTTCCTCCAGCCCTCCCCCCTCTCAGCCAGCAGATTAAACTCCTCACACAACGGACCTGTCGTCAGTTTTGGCGCACCGCTGAGTACCCGTATTCGCGTCTTTACTCTTCCTTCCTCCACGCTCTCGTTAACGGCCTCACCTACCTCCAGATTGGAAACAGTACCACGGATCTCCAGTCGAGGGCGTTCTCCTGCTTCCTTGTCCTGATGCTTGTCCCCGAGTTTATCAACGCTATATCCATGCGCTTCATCTTGAACCGCGACATCTGGTTAGCCAGAGAAGGCCCGAGTGGTCTATACGGTTGGGTAGCATTCTGCACAGCCCAGATCATCTCTGAGATCCCCTATTCCGTCATCGGCAGCGTGGTCTTCTTCGTCCTATACTATTTCATGGTGGGATTACCACTCGGCTTTGCCGCGGGATACTGTTTCCTGATGTTCTTCCTTTTCTTCCTATTCGCGACCTCGTGGGGACAGTGGATTGCCGCTATGAGGTGAGTTTAGTATACTCAAGCACCGATTATTTCATGCAATGGTCAGCTAACATGTCCTGTCAATCTATAGTGCTGACTCAATGATCGCCGCTACCCTCATGCCCTTCTTCATTATCATGTGCGAGCTCTTCAACGGTATCCTCCGCCCGCAATCCCAGATGCCTGCCTTCTGGAAGTATACAATGTACTATATCACGCCATTTACGTACTGGATTGGTGGAGTGCTCACTTCCGTCCTTCGTGGTACCGCTGTGATTTGCTCCCAGACTGAATTGACCATCTTTGAGAGTCCGCCCAACACTACTTGCAGTGAGTACGCGGGAGCGTGGCTTGATGCGAAGGGTGTCGGGTATCTCTCAAACCCAGATGGGATGGGGAAGTGTGGATATTGTGAATATAGCTTTGGTGATGATGTGAGTTTGTTCCCTGAAACATGTTTTCTGGAATTGATGCTAATCTGTGGCAGTACTTATCTGGAATTGGTCTTGATTCTTCGAAGATCTGGCCATATTTCGGCATCTTCCTTGCCTTCACCGTTACTAACTACTTGATGGTTTATTTGCTGGTTTACATGCGGTCTGTGATGAAGCCACTTTGGCGGTCGAAGTAGCTTTTTGTTGGCATTCTATTTGGTTTTTGGATGTAATTCGGCATAGCGTTGCGTAACTATATATCAGAAGTGAAGCTTGTCATTTGGCTACTATGCAATTTGACCTTGGGTTCTTCTAGAGAATGAGATCTAATCGAGTGATTTTAAAGCTTGATATTCAACTCCGAACCCTAACTACCCTCCCTCCGAGTAGGGGGAGCGATTAGGACCCAAAATGCTCTCGAACTACGTACAATTATAAAAGCAAGCTTGGTCAATTAAAGCTTTACATCGTACTAGATCGAGAAGCCCTCCTAGCCCGCTAAATAAATTGTTATTCACCCATCGACTACTGTTGCTTACAGCTAGGCCAGATTAAGGTAGCAAGCCCCGTCTTAGGTACGAGCTGAGAAAAAAAAAACGTGTGTCTGAGGGGTAAACTGTTTTCGAATTCTACTGTATAGCACCACTACCGAGGCGAGAAAAGGTATCAAGAGATCGAGGTATCATAAAAATTTGAGTGGAAGATGATAGTATGCGATCATGATGAAACCTTATGCCCTTTGGAACGGGGAGGTCGACTGGTCAGCACAATGATGTCCCTCGAGCATTTGCACTATATGGTGGTATCCTCCCCGACGAGCTGCCTAAAGGGAATTTCCGTGCTCCCTGCCCTGGGCGTTGATATCGGCTCCTCGCTCTAGCAGCATTTGTGCAATCTTATCGTGTCCTTCAGCACAAGCAGCCTGGAGGACATTTCCGTAATGTCCACCCTGGGCGTTGATATCGGCTCCTCGCTCTAGCAGCATCTGTGCAACGTTGTCGTGTCTTTCAGCACAAGCAGCCTGGAGGGCATTTCCGTAATGTCCACCCTGGGCGTCGATATCAGCTCCCCGCTTTAGCAGAAGTTCCACGACCCTATCGTGTCCATTCAATGAAGCCCATATGACCGGGAATGCGTTTGTACCATCAGTTGTATTGATATCACTTTTATCCTTATCAAGTATAAAATGTACCTCCTGTTGATGACCATTCAAGGCTGCCAGATGCAGTGCCCCCATTACAGGAGGTACTTCGTATGGTCTAAACGTCTTCCAAAAAATGGGAAACCAGATCGAGAACGGTTTCCCGGTGACGTCGTATAATCGATGCACTCGGTCGGTTTCTTTTTGAATTGAAGTCAAAGCCATATTTCGTACGTGATCAGGCCAGTGTTCTGCTGAATACCCCAAGAAACATCCAGAAAAGGAGCCTGAATTGTCTTCATCGTACCCTAAATCCTTCATCAACAAGTATCTCAAACAGATCTTAGCCATCTGATCTTCCGCATGGGTCAGGCTGTTCCAGCATGTAGAATTGGGATTGCTGGAACCTTTCTTAATGAGAAATTCTCTGGCTGTTTGATGGATGAGATAGATTTTTGAATTGTTCGTAAAGACAAATAGTCCACACCATCGTCGAAGCTTGCCATCTAACCCAATTGGATCTAACCTAGCCTGTTTAGTTACTAGTGATCTCGAGCTAGTGGCAATTCCCAGCGCCATAGCCATCTCTTGTACTGTCAGAGGACGCCGTGCCGCCACGATGATCTCTAGGATCTTCCTGACTCTACCATTAGACCGGCTGGGACTCGACAGAGTATCTTCTCATATGCTGCATTCACAGAAGGCGGAATCAGCGTGATCCAACTCTCTGCTGGCCGGAGGCTGTCTTTGTAGGTATTTCGGATATCATCAATTGCTAGATGTAGCCAAAGATAGGTACGGTGTTCCATTTGAAGTAGCTGTTGTTCAACTCGATGATGAACCTCTAGCGATAGTGGCACTGTCTCTGCTAGTTCTCTCACCCGAATCCTTACCACCTGATCAATCTCCTTATGTATTTGGTCATTCTGCTCCTCCCCCTTGATATGTATATACGGGAAAGAATCGGTGATTGCACGAAAGTGATCCTGTATATGATCGTAGGGACGACTAGTGACCAGGAATTTTGAACAAGTTTCCTCTATTGATGAAGATGGCTGGCGATGAAACATCTGAAGCTTTTCAATTAACCGGCGCTGATCTGTTTCACGACATTCATCAAGTGCATCGAATATGCAAATCGTCTTGCACGATATATCAGCTGATGTTGCCGCCATCAAGATCCGCCAAAGCTCGTCAACTTCTTGTCGGAGAGCTTCCCCATTCTTTTCCCAGGCAGATATGGCATGTTGTAATAGATGAGACTGCTGACTGAATAGCTGATGAAGTACCGAACATAGCGCTGTAGCAAGATTGTTCTATTCATCATTGTCCTTAAAAAAAAGTAACACATTCTGATAGATCGATCAGAGCTTTCTAAGTAATCATCGATTATTGACCTAGCTAACACAGACTTGCCACAGCCTGGGTCAGCCGACACCCAGAGAAGGTCATTGCATTTGCTCTCCCACCAACGGATGTATTCAGAGCTCTGGAGAGCCCATCGACAGGTTCCTCTAGCTCGTTTTGGGTTTATATTCTTTTGATCCGCGTAATTGACGCTCTTAAACACTTGGTAACAACGACGTTGCTGATCCGTCAAGACTCTTGCTTTCTGTCCACTAAAGTGACGTTCGTGTTGATTGAATGCTTGATCTAAGCGATATCGGATGCCCTCCAGCTCCTCTAAATGGTGCCTAGGTCAGTATTTGCTGACGTAATATTTATAAGACTGCGCTAGACCAACCAGACACAACAGCATTTATCCTCTCCTCGGCTTCAATTCTGTTGAGAGGGATCCTCTGTAGAAGGTCTTTGGCGTACGCAGCTGCGACCATGGCTGCATACCCTTGCCACTCTTTGTTCTTATGTGTAGGGATCCGAAAAGAATATGATTATTCATGAATATTCGAGATTTTTTGCAAATATGAATAATATGAATTGAATAATATGAATATGAATAAGCCCTTTATTCCTATTCGCAATATTCATGAATATATGATTAATTCATATTTATTCATATAATAAGATACCATACATTACCATTCGTTTCATTACATCCGAATACATCAATGATTACATGCATGCACCACTGGAGATTTATGTCTGAGACTTTCCTCTCAATAGCATCAGCCATCGCATAGTCTCCGCGTTCAGACGGTGCCTTCGGAGGCCCAAGACATCTCGAGCATTGCTGAACTCGCGTTCAATCCCGACCTCTGCCGAGGGGATGGGTAGATAATCGCGAGCGGCTTTTGCCATGAGTGGAAAATTAAAGGCGTTAGCCTTCCACCACTTTAGGACCCATTCTGCGTCCGCATCGCCGATCATGTGGTGGGACCAGTTGACCGGCGGGGAATCCAAGTACTTATCAATATCCGACAAAGAGACCTCTTTGGATGGCTGGACTTTGCGCAGAGTTCTCCACATTGTTTCCGACATCCCCGCTGGACGTGGATGGTCAACTTCACACGACACAAATGGCTCGGGGGGGTATTCTTTCTTAAGGAATTCCCGCACTTGCGAGACGATAACCGCCGAATCTTGCTCGCTCATTTGAGACACAATCAGAGACGATTTGATGCGCGGGTCCAACACGGAAGCCACATAGTAAAGAAGGTTGTCGTCCATTTTTCTAGCAAACTTGTTCATCTTCCGAATGCCCCTTTCCACCGCACCGCGTATTTCAATGTTCACGTCTTCAAAATCTCCCTCCGCATTCCGAACGTCATGTAGCAAATCGTCCAGGCTCCAGTAAATTGGTAGACTTTCCACAATCGTTGGGCATGCCTTTGAGACGGAGTTTGTGTGGTCCCAGAATGGCTTGAGAATCTTGGCTACTTGCTGAAGTGTCGACCATTCATCATCGGTGAGCTGGAGGGCCTGAAGTTCTGGATGTATCCGCACAAACTGCCCCAGTTCAGTTTGTAGCCGAAGGGCATCTTGAATCATGATATACGTCGAGTTCCACCGGGTGTCAACATCATAACTAACTTGTTTTCCAGGTGATACTTCTTTCCAATCTTGGCGGCGCTGTGGGCTACGGGCGATCCACAGCGTCAGAAGTCGGATTTTCATGATTGCTCCTTTCGTGCTGTGGATGGAGTTGAATGCTGGGCTAGTATGGATGGCCATGTCGTCCAGGATCGCCTTTGCTTCTCGAGCCGAACCAGCCCTCAAAGAAGCTAACACATCTTTGCAAATCCGATTGAGGATATGGGCAAGGCAAGGAATGAAGCTCGGTCGTCCGCGGAACCGCATTAGAGGCCTAATGCGAAAGCGGTCATCGTCATTATCATACTTCTTGAGGAGCTGGTCATGCAGGCTATCACAGAGCGTCCCGTTATTGCCCCCATTGTCTCCTGTGATGGTCAGGAGCTTTGGCGCAATGTCTAGTTCAGCGAGCATCTTCAATACAACTTCCGCTAGATTCTCTCCAGAATGCGGCCCATTGATCTCGGTGAACTCGAGAAGTTCATCTCGCTTTTCAAAATCGGGGGTGATCCAATGGCCAAGGATACCCATTATCGCAATCTGATTTTCCGACGTCCAAACGTCAAGAGACAAAGCGAGTGTGCGGCTGCTCCTGGCAAGCTCCTCTTTCACGTAAGCCCTGCTTGAATGGAATTCCTCTTTGATTCGGTTGAAAAGAGTATCAGCAGTCTTGATGGGCAAAGAAGCCCCTGTTGCTTCAATGAGTGCCCTGAAAGCCGGATGCTCCACCACCGTGAAAGGCTGTCTTGTTTGAATGACCCATCGAACTAGCATTTCTTCAACGCCAACCTTCTTTCTCGGCGACTCCAAGAACCGGTCAAGGCCTCCTTCGACCGCAGGTAAGAAGATGGAGTCGGCCCCAGACTTGATACGATGCTTGGTTTGGAGATGCACCAACAAATTCGAAGTGGATCCATAGCGCGACGAATCTCTGGAGGACCAGCTGCAATGTTTGCAAATCAGCAGTCGGTCTTTTTTCAGTGGGCCACCCTGTCGACACCAAGTGCTATCCAGATCTGTGGTCCAAAAGTGCTCAATGGTCCAACTAGAATACGACTTGGTTTTTCGTCTTTTATAGGGGTGCGGACTACTCGTATTGCTCCTGCTTTCCGAAAACGCAGGATCAAGCTGGGAGGGCGAAGAGCTAGGCAAAGAATAAGAATGCTTTGTCCGAGGCGTGTCTTCGGTGTTCCTAGATGGAGAATGCTCAGGAGAATAAGGGCGTCCTGTTTCAAAGGTAGATTCCTCAGACTGCTCCGATGGTGACGAAACCAGGCCATTGTGTAGAGCATTATAGTCTCGACGTGGAAGACCACGCGTTCCCCGCATGGACGGATTAGGTGTAGATGCCATGCTACTGTTTCCTGGTATCAGTATATCAAAAGGGTATCGACGGTGAGGCATAACATACCTTGAGCTACCTGAGCTGGGGTTAGAAACTGCTAGGGGACTTGAGGATAGGATGATGGTTGACAGGCCCTGTCAAGTTCGCGCTTTATATGCCCTTGTTGACGTGAAAAGTTGATAGATCTATTTTCTGTTTTCTGCAACGCGATATTGACGATTCTGAACGTAAACAAATGCAGCCAGGGTCATTGGAGGCTCTGGGTCGTGGGGCAAACGCGTTTTTACGTGCAATTTCTCAAGGCTACTTTGTGTACCCAGTTTGAAATGGATTGGAATAAAATCAGGGAATTAAGAACATCTATTCAGATAATTGCCTTAGATAATTCGCTATTGGGTTGACAGATATATATAATCTCAACGGATCTTCGTGGCCGGTGTCAAGTTTCTATGGACAGGCCTATGTGAATGACTATCATGTCTCAAAAAGATCCACTATGGTACATCAAGCTGATCAACTCTACATAAGCAGGTTGCACATTCCAGCATATGTTCGCAACGGAAATTCATACCCCAGTGTTGCTGATGAAGTGATGGTATTGTGAAATCGACCACTAAGCGCATTTCGGTAATACGATAACCGCTGTACCGGACAAAGTATTAATGCGGAGAAATCTCACAATATGAATAATATGAATGCGAATACGAATAATGCGTTTATTCGCGCGAATAAAAAATTCATATATTCGCATTCCTTTATTCCTTTCGGAACCCTAGGTGGCAGAGCCAGGTCTTGTTCCGTGTCATTTTTCACAGCCCGGTTATCCAGAGTAACCTTCCATTCGATTTGGTAGCGAACACAGTTCGAAGATTGTCCATCCCATGTTCCTCGATTTTTTTTCTGGCAGTAGTTCGTTGGATTGTGATGGCTGCAGGTGCAGTTTGGTTCCGTAACTTATCGTCGGTAGGAACTTGTGGTCAATATTGGGAATATCAATATTCCGATATAATGATGCCTGATTTTCAAGGTGCTAAAATCCAGACTAACGTAATCGGTAAGCGAGTCGGCCATGTAAGCCAGCCGGCCACCCAGCCCAACATGCTAATTTTAAATGGATATATCTTAACCATAACGCCATTAAATTAATTCAACTGAATTGATTTATCTATTTGGACATGTTTCTCTCCTATGCCCCGGCTGTCTACATATTCCACAGGCTCGCCCGGCCCGTATAGGTGGTTGTAAACCCTCCGATACCTGCTCACGATAGGTATTGATACGTGCAACTTGGGCCTCAAATGGTTCCGTACGTAGCTCACGAACCTCCTGGACTGAAAGATCCCCTTCGTGGACTATCGTCCTTGTAGACCGAGTCCGCTTTTGCTTCTGCTTCTCGTTAGCGGCGCGTAAATCGCTCTTCTTTCTTAAGTAAAGCGGCGGACTGCATTGTGATTTGACAGGCTTTTAAAACCTGGTCAATCGCACAATTTAGCGGGCTCGGAGGGCTCTTCGATCTAGCACGAAGTAAAGCTTTAATTGACGAAGCTTGCTTTTGTAATTGCACGTAGTTTGAAGGCGTTTTTGGGTCCCAATCGCTCCCCCTACTCGGAGGGGGGGACGGGGTTCGGAGACAGATATTTAGCTTCGAGAGCACTCGACTAGGTTCAAAAGGTATTAAACCAGCTGCTCCGAAGCTATTTATAATAGTCTCCGATTTAAAAGCTTCAATTCGTGCGAGGGGATATGCTTCGAGGAAGTCAAGTTTATCGATATGGTTGACCCCGTTCCGCATTTTCATTTCAACGAGCCGACCATATGATCGCTTTAACACAGCAAAACAACCGATATCCAGGGGCTGTAAAAGATGAGAGGAGTGCGGAGGCATACAAATTGGTATAACCTTATTTTGCTCGCAAATTTCATCGAATTTAGGAGTTAAATGGCTTCCATGTCCGTCGAGTATTAAGAGACGATATACGCCCTTTATACGCGAAGAAGTGCTAGGAATAAAGAGCTTCTCAAGCCAACGAAGTCCGATTTCATCAGAGGTCCAACCGTTCGGACTAACTTCAAATCGCCAATCATCCGGAAGGCCATCGAACCATGATTCAATAAAGACTTTGCCTTTAAAAATGATACACGGAGGGAGGGCCCAACCCGAAGCACTCGTACATTCAATAGCAGTCACCCATTCACGATTCCCAGGTTGTAAAAGCGAGCGCCGACCGTAGTATTCACTTCTCGTAATCACCTTCGCCGTAGCGATTAACCCCATCGCGAAACCGGTCTCATCGAAGTTATAAACGTCATCGGGGTGGATTCCAAATTGGAGGATGGTTTTTTGAACAAGATCGAACCACCCTTGAATGATTTTCGGGTCTTCGCATTTCGCACGTTCGTAATTATAGCGTCTTGAGAATCGGGATGAGAGGAGAGGGTGTCGTTTCACAAAGTTATAAACCCATTTTTCGCCGACCGAAATAACCGGGGTGGTTCCGCGTTGTTGAAGTAAAAGATTCGCCATTTCTCGTACAGTGGAAGGCCGGGGGGCAGATCCACGAGAGTCCATAGAGAGGACCCAATTTTGAAGAGATTCCTCTTCATATTCGGTCAATTTATGCGAATTTGCGCGAGAAATCGCGCGATTTTGCTGGCCACGTAGTCGGTCTTGAAGTGTTGAACGTGGTATATTAAAAACGCGTGCCACTTCGCGAATTGAAGAGATTTCTTTTTTTTTAAAAGCCTCGATAGCTAATAAAATCCTACCCTCTTGCTCTGTTGAATTGCTAGAGGATTGGGAGCGAATTGGTGGCATGGTGGGTGGTTGAATTGACTAAGTGCTAATCCGTGGACGTGTTTTGGGCTGGGTGGCCGGCTGGCTTACATGGCCGACTCGCTTACCGATTACGTTAACTAGTTAGCCACGTGATTCTCAAATTCTACTAATTTTTGCCTTTTACTCGACGATTATGACTTGTTTTAATGAAAATACCTGGCATTGCAGGTCTCAAGCCGAATGAGTCACATTGGCAAAGCTTGACTTGGTTATCAATCAGCTCTCGGAGATAACCTTTCCATATTACTAGAAAGGGTATCCCCGAGACCGGACATACCGTTTCGAGTGAGCAGCTTCATCCGTGTCATCATACATATACGTCAAATAAGCCCGGTTACTGTTTCAAAGGCTATCTGTCACTTAATAATTGTCACAGAGAACACATTTTCTCCGTAGAGACGTGGAATATCTAGGGAATTCGGAAAGACGCGCTCATCTCCGACAAGGCACCGACATCTCACCCCATGTCTAGCGCCGTCGCAACTTCCTGCGAAGGAAAATCAATCTGAAGTCATAATTACTTGACAATCCTGAAAATGGAAAACCACCACGATCACTTCGCTACAGATCATGAAGAGATTGAAGATCAATCTCGCGCTCCACAGCGTCGCCGTCGCCCGCCCCTGTCTTGTACAATCTGCCGCAAACGCAAATTAAAATGCGATCGCTCTCTGCCCTGCGGGCAATGTGTGCGCTCCAAAACAACAACCCAATGTGTTTTTGTCGGAACCCAGCCCGGTCTTGGATCGGAATCTTCTCACCAACGCATGTCACCCCCGCAATTACCAAATGGTGGAGTGGAAGAGCAGTCTGGCCGAAAAAGCGGGATGTTCGTCTTCGACTCGAAATTGGGGCCGAACTCGACCTCAAATCGCGTATCGAAGCGTGGTCGTTCGGATGAGTTGCACGAGCTCCGGAGTCGGTTGCGTGTTTTGGAGAATTCGCTTGGCAAATCGTCCCATCTTCAGACACCTGAGACCTCGGTTTGTGATGTTTTCTCTGAAGTCGATACTGCCAATAGTTGTGAGAATGTTGGCGTTGATGACCGCGTACGATTCTTGCCAGATTCGAGTTTCCGTGGGAAGAAGCTCAAGACTCGTTATTTCGGTCGCAGTCATTATACCACGACTGTTTCTTTTGTGAGTATCCTGAATTGTATTGTATGGTGTGAATTTGCTAATTGGACGTAGTTCCAAGATATTGGTACCTTTATACGCCGTGGTCGTTGCCGCGGAGAGGGAAAGGATAAAGAGTACTGTGATATGAAACAGTTCAAGACGGAACTTTGGTCGCGCGAGACAGAGGATCATCAGCGAAATTTCCGCGAGCAGGCTTTCAAACTGAATGAAATGGTTCCACAGAGAAATCTTGCAGACCATCTCCTTCAGCTGTATCTTGACACTTTCGAGACGACATATCGAATCCTGCACACGCCGACTTTCCTCAGACAATATGCTGATTACTGGGCCAACACCCAGCCAATCGATATGACTTTTGTCGCTCAGTTACTCGCCGTGATGGCTGCTGGCAGTTGCTTCTATGTTCCACCCCCAGGCCAAGACGACCGAGACACATTCCAGAAACCAGCCATGAAGTGGATTATGGCTGTCCAGTCATACATCTCATGCACATTTGTGAGCCCAGATATTGACTTCCGAATGCTCCAGACCCAATCTCTTCTTCTGGTAGCGCGCCTCGGAGTCGCCAGTGACGGGGATGTTGCTTGGGCCTCCGCCGGGTCGCTGATTCGGTCTGCGACGACAATGGGTCTGCATCGCGATCCAACTCGCTTCCGCAAGGCTCGACCATTTTACTCTGAGCTGCGCCGTCGCCTTTGGGCAACTATTGTCGAGCTGGACCTCAAGATCTCTCTCGACCGCGGCGTTCCGCCATCAGTTGACCTAGACGAATGCGACTGTATTCCACCATCCAATTGGGACGACACAGACTTGACACAGGATATGGAGAATGACCCTGCTTCACTCAGTACTGCTCTTTATACCCAAAATTTCTACCAGACTCTCCTCACCAAGACCCTACCACTACGTTACCGAATCGCCAAGAAAATCAACAGCCTTCGATTTAATCTATCTTACGACGACGCCCTGCGAATGGGTGATGAACTCTCCCGCTCCATGCAATATGCATCCTCCTTATTTGAGGACAATGTCCTGAGTATCGGCCCGGGAGAATCAAGCCGTCACCGTTTCGCCCAATCCCTATATCTCTTCATAATGCGCAAATTCCTCCTCGCCCTCCATCGTCCCTTCTCACTCAGTGTTGCCCGCCTACCAAAATGCTCCTACTCCCGAAAAATTTGCCTTGAAGAGTCCCTCGGAATTATCTCCCAGATGGAACTTCCTCTCTCGAAAGAGGACATCCTCTACCCGAACATCACCCAGTTAGGCAGCGGTATGTTCCGCGATGAGACCTTCCATGCCGCAATCACCGTCTGCGTGGAGCTCTCCCTCCAAGCCAATGAAATGAGTACGTCTGCTACCTCTGGAATGGATGGTGTCAACTCGAGCGTGCTCATGAGCATGATCCAGTCCCAGCAAGGCGTAATGTTACAGGCCGTCGAGCGTACCGCTGATAATTTCGGAAGACGCATTGGCCCCGGTGGGAAGGGGTGCAAGCCTTTTTTCTTTTTGAATATTATCCTCGCTTCGGTCAAATCCCGCGTCAAGGGTGAGGATCCTTTGGGCAATGTTGATACGGCCTCGAAGAGATCCGTTCGCATTTGTAGGGCGATTCTGAATGGGCTTACATATGAGGAGGCGAAGATTAGCGTTGATAATCGCCCCGTTCAGGTTGGTATCTTCGCTTACAGCTGTGTGTCTACCATATCTAACGTTCCTGTTCAGCCTTCCATTCCTTCGGGGACAACCCCGGCCTCTGCTACACCGAGTGATATTGACCCTGCGTCGCTTCTGTCGAATGACTTTAGTGATTTGACGGTAAGTTATAGTTCCTCGGATGATGTTTGGCCCTATGCTGACCTTTTACAGCCAATGGATCTAGGTGGCTGGTTTGATGGATTGGATTACACGGGACCAGAGTTGTGGGATTGGGATACTGACTTGTCTGCCAATCTTCCGACATTTTCATGAGTTACGTACTTATTCCCCAATACTAATGCACTTGATGCCCTATGATATCTCTACTCAATGTTCTTCTCACACTCCACTACCATGACCAAATAGATATTTTGATACACTTAATTTAAAAACACGAGTCATCATTTGCAACCTATATCAGTCTATAGAACAAGCCATCTAAACCCTCAAACCCTCAAACCATCTCTATCTCTTTCCCGATTTCCCGATTGACAACCCGCGAACAAGCGCGATCAACAAAACTCTTCCTCGAAATCTTGACATAACTTTGAACCAACCTATCCAAGAATAAAGATTAGCCAAAATTCCCTTTGTAGACCAACAGAAGTGTACTCACGCTTGATACCGCTGAATATTCCGAATCTCCATACCTGCCAAATCCCCCAATGCATCCTGCAAATCGCGCACCAGACTTATACAACGTCCCATACTGAAATCTGTCCTGACAACAGCCCGCATCATGCCCATCGTCTCACAATCAGCAGCCATGGTGTAAGCAGGCACAATCCATCCCCTTTCGCGCAGTTTCCGGGCCAGCGCCCATTCATCGAAGAAGACGTTCTGTGTGGGACTCAATCTGAACGCAACAACTGGTAGGCCCTGTCCACCCCCTTCACTCATGATGATGAAGCCCATTTCTTGTAGTTGGCTGGTCAGGTAGTCGGCTGTTTTGGTGAGGTTCGTCATAATGTTTGTGTACCCACTTCGGCCCAGTCGTATTAGTTGGTAGTACTGGGCTATGATGTGCGATGCTGGTTTGGAGAAGTTCATAGTGAAGTTGAGTTGCTCAGCTCCTAGATAGTCGATGTTGAAGACGAGCTCTTCAGGGAGGTACTCTGGTGATCGCCAGAGGGCCCAGCCGATGCCGGGGTAGACCTGTGGATATTAGAATATTGAGCTGTATTGGACTTGGGTGGTGAATGAATGTAATTACCAGTCCGTATTTATGCCCAGAGACATTGATCGAGACGACATTGGGTAGTTTGAAATCCCACACTAGATCGGGGTTCACGAATGGAGCCACAAATCCACCGCTGGCGGCGTCTACGTGGATAGGTGTGTCTAGACCTTTCTCGATGAGAAGTTCACTGATAGCTTGTACATCTTCGTACTGGCCCGTGTATGTCGTGCCAAGAATCGCGCAGATTCCGATGGTGTTCTCGTCGACCATGTCGACGGCTTGAGCTGGGTCAATCACATATCGTGTCTCGGTACATGGGACTAGCTTCTCGGCGATTTCAAAGTATCTGGCTGCCTTTTCCCAGCAGACTTGTACGCCGCTACTCATGACGATGTTTGGATTGGAAAAATCTTTCCCTTGGGCTTTGCGGTTGATTTGCCAGCGCTTCTTCATTGCTAGAGTTGCGATCATGATAGCTTCCGAAGACCCAATACATGATGTACCAAAGGCGGTTGGATGTCCGTCAGCGACTGGAGAGTGGAATAGGTCGGCGAGGATATTTAGACAACGGTGCTCGATTTCGACGGATTTGGGATATTCTTCGTGGTCGATGATGTTCTTGTTGGATGATTCGGCGAGTAGTTTGAGGGCTTCATCTTCCTTTTATATTGTTAGCGTCGGTCAATGATCAGACGAAAACCTTGAAATACCATGTACGTGGTCACAAAACTGGCGAGGCTATATTGAACAGTATATGTCAGTTTAGTTTCTTGATACTTGACAAGTATACTTACTTCAATATTGGCTGACCATCCAGGGCCAAGTCATCTTTGATTAGCTGATAGGCCACCTCTTTTGGCATCTCACCGTCCGGCAGTTGATGCGATGGCATAGGCATGGCAGCGAATCTGGAGCCATAGACATAAGTGCAGTCGTTCTGGTCAGAAAGCTGCCCGGATAATTCCTCTATAGAACCCATTATGCAATGAAATATGTAGATTCAAATTGAGATTCAAATTGAAATACTGATCAACTAGCAAGACTGTCTTGAATTTATATTCTTTCTCATAATTTGATTGTCAAAAAAATCTCTCATAGCTAAATCGTGTGATAGAGTTCTGCGGCATTTATTTACACAGGAGACATCATGATCAGCGCTATGGTAAAAAAAAGGGGGCTTTCACGCCGTTTCACGTTGGGTAAGTTGGGCATTGCGTTCTTTTCTCTAGTTTAAGATATATAGATGACAACGTGATGGACATCACAGCACCTCTCTGATGTTATGTGTTGTAACTTGATACTATCTATAGCTGGATAAGGGAACCCAAATGCTCCACTTTCGACAAGCCAAGACCTTCTAGAAAACATTGGTATAGTCTTATTACAGCAGTATCGAACCCCTTACAAACTGGTAGAATTGGGAATGCCCCTTGTTATTCCTTGTTTTAAATTGGAACATTCTGGCCCTGGATTGCAGGGTCAATGCATTATCTATACGGAGTACTCCGTGCTTCGTGTAAATAATACGAATACAATGCAATTTACTCTACGGAGTACTTTGCCACATTATTGATAAAGGCCTCGAAGCAGGTTTCGCATCGGCCCCTGAATCGGAGATGTTCCCTCCCTTTCTCGGGTGCATCCGGTCCGAAAGGCCGAGATTGGTGGCGCAGCACACACATCGAGTGCTTTGTAGTATGTCAGGCAGCAAATATTGAATTGTGGCGAGGCCATAGGGCTCGTTCTATTTACGGTATTCATCTTAACTATGGCTGTCATTGGATATATACTCCGTAGGAGTCGCAAGCATTTCCTACTAATATTTCTTATTTTTTATAACCTTCCCAAAAATGAAACTTATAATATTTACTTCATACAGTTTGAAGTTCCTAGGCAAAAGTAATTGTTCCTGATATATGACACGTAAATAGAGAACATCCCTTGCTGGATTTATGCAAGTCACGGATGAGGTCAACAAGATAACAGACATCGAATAGTAGCCTCCGTCCGACACGAAGGGAGCATTCTTCAAAGAAATTGTCATGTATTTGAGCGATTTAGACAGACCTGTATCATAATTCTATATTTTGTTCATAACAACATCAGTTCTTCGCTTGCGAGAATAGGATGTTGCACCCAATTCTGGATCTTAGTATAGTCAATGTTGTCCTTTCCTTATCGGGTAAGGCCTGAAGTCCCATGTCCAGTGTTTCCTCTGATTAATAGTTTTAGGAATATACGTTTTGGTTGTCGGGTTTATCGCTGTGAAAATCAAGCAGAGATGGTATCTCGGTGAAGCTTGTATGTCGTCCTTCAAATCCCATGGAATATCGGTCGCTGATAATATTCAGTACCCTCTTTTATAGTTGGGGCAGTCATAGGACCCTTCGGTGCGAAGTTGATCAATGTTAGCCAGTGGGGAGACACTGATAGTGACAGTGGTGATATCGCCTATGTAGGTCAGACTTTCGGCCGCAAAGGAAAACATCATACTAATTGATCAGGGGCTAACTCGATTGGCGATTGGTATTGCCATGGTCAAAGTCGGTTATGAGCTACCGAAACGATATCTTCGACTTCATCTGGTTGAACTAACCATTTGCCTACTGCCGTTGATGACGATCCAGTGGCTGACAACGTCGGCATGTATCAAATTAATGATCCCTAATCTGTCGTTTGTGCGTTGATCTTCCAAGATTTGACATAAACCTCCACTAACCTTTATGTAGTTGACTTCTCTTATCATCGGATCGTGTGTCATATGTATAGACCCGGTTCTCTCACAAGCTATCGCCAAGGGCCCTTTTGCTGATAAATATGTCCGACGACACCTTCGAGAATTTATTTCAGCTGAGGCAGGTGGGAATGACGGATTCGGATTTCCGTTCTTGCTCCTCTCTATTGCCATTTTTCGTTATACCGATAGCCCGGGTACGGAGACTGTAAACGCTGGTCTTGGGAAACAGAGTCGAGATTGGATTGGCGAGCCGGATATCGGTCGATTGGGTGGAGATGTCGGTCGAGCTTTGGCACATTGGGCTGTTGAGGGGGTGCTGTACATGCTGGTCATGGGCGCTGGGTATGGTGTGCTGGTCGGGTTCCTAAGCCGGAAAGCCTTGAACTTGGCCTCAAAAAGGTATACATATATTCTATCGAGTTGGCACACCGGCTAATGATATATGTAGGCGTTGGATTGACAAGGAGAGCTTCTTCTCATATCCTGTCGCGATGGGTGTAAGTCGTTCTTGAGAATCAGTAGAGTATGCGCTAAGATGACTTGAAGTTGTTTATCGTCGGTACCTGCGGTTGCTTTGGCTCCGACGAAACTCTCGCCTGTTTTGTTGCCGGCTGTGCATTGAACTGGGATGGGTCTTACCACTTTGAAGTCGAAGAGAGACACGACTCCTTCAATTCCACGATCGAAAACATCTTGAATATTGGAACCTTCATGTTTCTTGGTGCTATCATGCCATGGAATCAACTTAGCATGCCTAGTCAGAGCGGAATCACTATCGCTCGACTAGTCGGGCTCGGATTTTTGATTCTGATATTCCGTCGGATCCCGGCGATCATGATGGGATATCGATTTATGCCCAAGGTCTGCGAAAATTGGAAAGAGGCCTTGTTCATGGGGTACTTTGCCCCAATTGGTACGTCATCCAGATAAAATGTTAGAGTCTCGTGCTTACCAGGTGTAGGAGTTGGCGCTATCTCGTATGTAGAATATGCGAGACGATTATTACCAGACCCTGGAGAGAGCGATACAGAGATCAACAACCTGACTGCAGCTATGATTCCAGGTACGATATTCTTCTATTAAATGATAATAATGTATACTGACCATGAATTTTAGTGGTATATTGGCTTGTCTTCTTTTCCATCGTCATCCACGGTCTGTCTATACCAGTCCTGAACTGTTTCTATAAGTGGTTCAAAGTCCCTACTATCCAAGACCATCCGGTAGAAATCATTCTTCTGTCCGAAAGCGAGCCTGTTCCTAACAACAGCGTGGTGGACCACCGTGGCCACTCTGTTATACTAAACAACCGGTTTTCCCGCGCCTCGAACCAGCGCCCCCATTTTGATCGTGATGACCCGCACCGTGAAGGAACAGACACGATGGTGCTATACCGCAGTGGGGAAACTAACTATAGGAGCTCGTTGGAAATGGTATCAACGAAAGGCTCTGCGCGCGAACTGGAGCAGACTATATCTACCAGAAATGTAGTCTAAACGGCTGATAACGGGATTTTTGTATCAAGTGAGCATCAAAGTCCTTTACTATCGTCATTCAAATCCTAGGGTTCCTATAAAATAGGGAAGGTGGGAAATTATTTAGATGTATAGAAGCCTCATCTTGCAGAATGTACTGCAATGGATAACTAGCATGTTTGATAGTAACTGTAACCTTGCACACCAGGTAGTACCACCCCAGGGATCATGGTAGTTGTCAAAGAGAAGTTATCACTGCACAATCTTTGTTTGTGAAAACCCGTAGATCTTGATGGAACTCAGCTCTTTGTCCTTTTGCTAAAAGAAGATTCACGACCCTTAAAAGTGTGCATACATGGAATGCCAAGGTAATGGAGGTTGTTCCCTCTAGCCCACCCAAGCACGTATGGCTTTGGGGAAAATTTGGAGGTCACTCATGATTGGACTTTGGAATGATTCTGCTCTGGTGGAAGAGCAAGGTAATACTGCCTGCCAATGCCAGACATTGATCTCTGCTCGACTCCCTGTATTTGATCCTTGTCAAATGGAACCGCCCTGTCTCAAATCATCACCCTGAGTTCAATAAACTAGACATGGAAGCGCAATCAGAACCATGCCTTCACCAAAGGGTTTCCGAAGATATACAATCAAATATCAAAAAAAGAGGAAAAACGAAGTAAACTTCAATATTGTCTCAGAGAGTGGATACAAACCTGAATGAACGAGATCGGCAGGCGATGATCTCATTCCTCGACTTCTCAAACCCCCATGAATATAACATAAAATATCCCGGGGAGATAACTTGCAAATTCTACAAATCTCTGATATCCAAGAATGTCGTGAGTGCTCAGTATACCCAAGAAATAAAACCGGTCTAACTTCCCCAGTGTCCTTTTAACAACTCTCGGCCTCCGCGCCGCCCCTGGCCAGGTACCCGCGAACCACGCGTCGGGATTCCTAGTGGCAAACTGGGTCTTCGCATTTTGTTTGATGAGTACTCGGGGCACAAAGATGCGTCTGGGTCTAGATCACAATGTCAACCCGCGTGAAGACTTGACTACCTACGGTGAGGTGGCCGTGCGATCGGGAAGGATCAGCCGTCGCGCCCTTGACAAGCTCAAACGACAGGAGTCGGCGCATGCCAATGCACAGGAAGGATATTCTTTGTTTGTTGCGGCGAGTAAGTGGAGGATGAAAGAGTATCTGAAATTTCTGCGTACTGACCGCATCCTTTAGTTCTCGTCTCCTTGTACGCCGGTCTCCCCAATGAGACCATCAATACCGTCGGTGCTTGGTATTCGGTTTCTCGTGTCGCGTACAGCCTGCTATACTCGTACATTGAATCCCACTCTTTGAGCTATCTGCGCTCAGTGGCATGGTGGTCTGGCAACATCAGTTGTATTTATGCGTTGGTGCAGGCTAGCAAAAAGTTGTAAAATAATACCGGCTTGGCACGATTAATCCCTTGGATTATATGAGCTTGACAATAAAATGGAATTGTATCAAGGGATAAGATATATTCCTCTTGTGGTTGGTGCTGCCTAGGCATCCTCGGATATCCAAGTTAGGGTCCTTTCCAATACAACTCTCACCCTTTCTGGATCTACCCTCCGTAGCTCCATCTCTTTCAATGTGAACCTTGATCCTTTTGATCGGTGACAGGCCAAAGACAGTCCGGATAAAAATCCAAGTCCTGATACGACTAGGAGACGCCTCGAAACTTCAAGTGTACCCGGATTGGGCAATACTTACACTGCGAGTCTCTAATTCTCGCGGGATAACTCCATTCTCATAAACACAATATCCAAAATCAAAACTCAGAAGAAATGAGGTCTCGGACATCTGGGGGAAAAACATACGATCACCATGGGATTGTTGTATGAGATATCCTGATTGGTGGAAGAACCTCGACCCTTCAAGGGCATAGATTAACCAGACGGGGGAATGAATCCCCGTCCTAACGATGAATTACACAATTTCCAACTAAGACCATTTGAACAATCTTACGCCTCTCGCTCAAGCTTCTCCCGACAAAAGTTCCCCCGCAAAGTCCTTGGCGAAATGCGGAGAAATGACTCCATTCACTTTGTCTACACACCGGCTAACTCTACATTCTACAAGCCGTGCCGGTTACCCCAGTCTGTAATGGAATTTGTTTTAACAGGCGGAGAAATCTCTTTCCTCCCGTGCCGCTTCCCAGACATTGGTAATCTGGGGAAGGGGACGAGTCTCCATTTCTTAGAAGCCGACATTCCGGGGTATTCTTATAAATGAACAGGAATGCCTGCTCCCTTTCATTAAGTATCAATTGAGCTCAACTCGCTATAATGAAGTTCCTCGCTATCGGTGCACTCCTGCTTAGCACAGTTAGTGCTATTGCCACAGAGCATATTATCCAAGGCGCCCAGATCATTCCAGCCAGCGATAAGTCGGCATTGAAGAAGATTGGTGCTCATGGCCATCCCAAACACCATGACCGTCGGACAGTGACTATCCGGTCATCCAAGAGCGACACTGATGATATCTCGGAAGATTTCCTTTGGGGTATCAAGGCTGCCAATCACGGCGGCAGACTTCTCTTGAAAAAGGGAAAGAAGTATGTCATTGGCAAGAAGCTTGATCTCAGCTTCTTGGATAATATTGAGGTGCAGCTTGAGGGTGAAATCAAGGTACATAGCCCCTGATACTGTGAGATTGAACCGCTCTAACAAGGAAAAGTTCACCGATGATATCGACTACTGGCAAGCAAACAACTTCTACTACTCTTTCCAGAAATCTATCACTTTCTGGGTCTGGGGTGGTCAGGATATCAAGATCTTCGGAAAGGGTACTCTCAATGGTAATGGCCAGGAGTGGTACAATGCCTTTGCTGGCCTGGAAGTTCTGGTGAGCATGATTCCAAAAGAGTTGTGAGTGAATGCTAATGGAGAATTCAGGATCCATCCAACACTTTCTACCGTCCCATTCTATTTGTGACTGACAACGCCACACGTGTGTCTGTTGAGGGTATCACCCAACTCAACTCCCCCTGCTGGACTAACTTCTTCGTCCGTACCAAGGATGTCTCTTTCGATGATGTTTTCATCAACGCTTATTCCACCAACGCATCTGTAAGTCGTGTATCTGATACCATAACCAATCAGACCTAACCCATTTGCAGGCTTTGCCCAAGAACACCGACGGATTTGACTCCTTTAACGTGGACGGTCTCAGTGTGACTAACACCCGTGTCGATATCGGCGATGACTGCTTCTCACCCAAGCCCAACACCACCAACATCTTCGTGCAGAATCTGTGGTGCAACAACACCCATGGTGTCAGCATGGGAAGTATTGGACAGTACTCGGGAGTCGAGGACATCATTGAGAATGCCTGGATTGAGAACGTGACTCTGTTGAACGGTCAGGTAAGATAACCCCCAGCACCCCCATCTTTGAGCGATTGATCCTAATCGGCATTCAAGAATGGCGTCCGTCTTAAGGCCTGGGCTGGAGAGAACGTTGGCTTCGGTCGCATCAATAACGTCACCTACAAGAATGTCCACATTGAAAACACCGACGCCCCTATTGTGTTGGATCAGTGCTACTTCGACGTCGACGAGGCCACGTGTGCCAAGTACCCGTCATCAGTCAACTTTACCAACGTTACCTTTGAGAACATTTATGGCACTTCATCGGGCAAGAATGGTAAGGTGATCGGGGATCTGACTTGCTCGCCCAATGCCGTGTGCTCAGGTATTCAGCTCTCTGAGATTGATGTTACCAGCCCGGCTGGCGGTCCTCCCGTCATTACCTGTGATGGAATTTCTGGAGATATTGGCGTGGAATGTCAGTCGAGCTCGGCTTAACTGATAATAGTATGAGAGAATAGTTTTGGAAATAGTCAAATAGTGATAAATCAAAAGTAATGGAAGAAAAATCCCACATTTGATTAGGAAATGTAGTCCGAGACAGGTATGTCCGACGGGACACGGAGTAGTCATCTCCGAACCTCCAACCGGATAGCAACCATCAACTCTCCACAGGACTTACCAGGTTCTTCACAACGAATTGATCTCAACCAGTCGCTTATTCTGTTTATTCTACTTACTAATGGGCATACGGATATCTGACCCGGTACTTTTGGCCCCCATCACAGCCAAGCGATTGTGGAGAGTCAAGGCTCCCCTCCATCCGAGCCTCCCAGCCAATGAAAATGAAAACAAGCATTGTCAACTCTCTTCCCCGAGAGAAAATAGATGTTGATATCCGACCGGGCCGACGTTCCCTAAAAACGACAACGGAGAAGATTCAAAACCAAGCCGTCACCCTCGATGACATCTCATCATGAAACAGAGTCATCCTCAGTACTGGCTTAGTCTCTCTCCCCACACTCCCACAATCTGAGTGGCACACCGGTTGAGAATATAACCGCCCCCTGTCTTTGGTCAAATGTATCATGACTTGTTAGGAATGGCCCCGGATTCAGAATCCTAGTGTCCTGCTTCCAATGCCTGCAACACTTGCAAATCCCTCCAATCCGGGGAAGATGAATCCACACTCTCCCCCTTTCCCCCCACCCCCGGATCCCCAGATCACCGGAAAGGCGGAGTACGGGGAAAGGACGGGATCCCAGATTTTACGGGGTCTCTGCTATAAGAACGACGCATAGTTTTTTCGACTTTTTTCTTCTTTCTTCTTCTCTTCGTCTGTGCTATTATCTTCCCACAGATCCTAGCCTTCATATTCAACATGGAGAAGATGGATAGTCAACATCAGCACATTGAAGGTGCAAATGCCAGCCAAGTGATGGAGTCTGCAAAGCAATGCGACTTCTACGTCGAAGATCGAGTCGCTCATCTATCAGAGGAACATCGCCAGTATATTCTTGCAAAGCATGGAACGCTGGATTTGGAGCCTATTCCTGATATGACCGATGCCGATCCATACAATTGGCCGAGATGGAGGGTGAGAGACCATTCAACCCCTATAATCAATTCACACTTGGGTCATGTTTCTAATATGGTGATTTGATAGAAAAATTTGAATTTAACCCTAGTGGCCTTCCATGCCATGATGGGCACATTCACTGCTTCGTCAATCCAATCTGCGTTTGAAAATATCTCCGAAGATCTCGACGTCAGTATGCAGCGAACCAGCTACCTCGTATCCCTCTTCATTGCCGTGCTAGGCGGTGCGCCTCTCTTCTGGCGTCCGCTGTGTAATCGCTATGGTCGCCGCCCCATTTTTCTGATCTCGTTGATCTGTAGCTTGATTGGAAATATTGGCTGTGCGAAGAGTCCTTCTTATGCAACCATGGCTCTCTCCCGTGCAATTACTGCCTTCTTTATCAGCCCTGCGGCTGCTATTGGTAGCGCCGTTGTCGCGGAGACTTTCTTCCGGAAAGATCGTGCTCGCTGCATGGGTGCGTGGACTCTAATGGTTACTCTGGGTGTCCCTGCTGCTCCGTTTATCTTTGGTTTCGTTGCTTTGCGTGTGGGTTATCGCTGGATTTACTATATCCTTGCAATCGTGAGCATTCCTCAACCCCTCAGTCCCCAGGAGATAGGCCCATCTAACCATTCACTTCGAACAGGTCAACGCAATCCAATTCGTCACCTACTTCTTATTCGGATCGGAATCCCTCTACGTTCGCGATAATGTCCCTTCCAAAAAGGTCGCCGCTGCCAAGCAGAGTCTATTCAAATTTAGCCGCATCGACCCTACACCGCTGAAACTCTGGGACTTCATCCAGCCCCTGAGCTATGTGATGAAACCATGTGTGATCATCCCAGCCGCGGCCTACGCAATGATCTTCCTCTGGGGCAGTATCGCACTCACAATCGAGATCTCCCAGGTCTACCCTTCCAAATTTGGCCTGAACACCCAGCAGGTCGGTTTGCAATTTCTCGCTATTATCATCGGGTCTGTCATCGGTGAACAGATTGGCGGGTTTATTTCCGATCGCTGGATGCTTATGCGTCAGAGGCGGACCGGAGAGCCATCCCCGCCGGAATACCGTCTCTGGTTGAGTTATATTGGCCATGCTTTGACGATCTGTGGTATTGTGGTTTTTGCTATCGAGATCCGGGATTCGGGCGGTGTATGGAATGTTGCTCCCGTTATTGGCGCTGCTATTGCCGCTGGTGGTAATCAGATCGTTACTACGGTTGACATTACTTATGCGGTTGATTGTTACCGCGAGGATGCTGCCAGTGTGGGTGTTTTTATTACCTTTGTTCGGCAAATTTGGGGCTTCATTGGTCCCTTCTGGTTCCCTGAGATGTTCAAGGTTGTTGGCTGGGCTGGTGGTGCCGGTATTGCCGTTGCGCTCATGGTTGGTGTCAGTGTTATTCCGACTATTTTGGTGCAGTGGCGAGGAGCTTCCTGGCGTTGATTGCCGAGGATATATAATTGCTCTTTTTTATCAACTAAATAAGAGAATGTAGATGCTAACACAGTAGAAGATGGTACTGCCCACGTTTCAATCTACTCAATAGTATGCGAGTATGGAATACTCTATATTCGTGGTACTGTGCAATACTATATTGATACAATCCTGCTTAAATCAAGTACAATATATGTATAATGCTAGTTCCCCTACTGTTGCCGGCACAGAAGCCCCCCTATACCCGTGAATATCTTGGTAGTAGCTGTCAACATTCTGCTCGGGGCTAGGTCGGGGATAAACAAACAGTTAGAAGCCCGCAAGAAGATGCGGAGACATGCATTATGCATCCTGCCATCAAGTCGAGTGTCAACTGGGCTGCATACCATAGAATACTAGAGGCAAATCGCCGTTGACCCGCTATAATAATCCAGAATCCCCTACTTTACCCGTATCTGATATATTCCTACCAATTTACATCAAATAACAAATCGTAAATCATTAACCTAATATCACTACCATCCATCAACCCTCCGCATCCTCAAATGTATCCCTTCAACCGGCTTAATAGTAACAGCCCCAGCAACATGAATTACTTGCTTGGGATCCTGCATTTCAAACAAAAATCGTCCAACAACACCAGCAACCGCACACCGCAATTCCGCACGCGCAAAGTCCTTTCCAATACAAGATCTCTGTCCATGTAGGAACGTAATCTGTGCAAAATTCGTCGATGCTCCGCCATGATTGTTTGGGATACAGTGTCCGTTCTTGTCCGTGTCGATCCATCGTTCAGGCACAAATTCTTCCCCGTTCTTGCCCCAGAAGAGTGGGCTCCGGTTTATTGCCCAAGGGCACAAAATTACACGTGTCCCCTTCGGGATGTACTTCCCCGCTACGACGGTGTTGCGGACTGCTTCGCGGATTGTTGTTGGGACTGTCGGATACAGGCGGAGGACTTCTTGGCAGACGCCGTTTAGTAGAGGAAGGGATTCGAGGTCTTGGTAGCTTATTGGGCTGTTTCCTGATGGGATCCTGGAGCGGATTTCATCTCGGAGGCGAGTCTGGTATTCCGGGTGGAGATGGAGGAGGTAGCAGGCCCAGGTTAAGGCACTGGCGGTGGTTTCGTGCTGTGAGGGTTAGCTATTCATTCACACTTAGTAATGCAGTTGCATCGGAATACTTACTCCAGCAGCCAAAAATGTCAACACCTGATCCACCAACTCCGTATCCGAGAAATCCCCACCAAGCATCATCGTCCCCAGAATATCAGCCTCAAGATCTTGAGCAGAAAATTTTGATCCAGCAAGACTAGCTCGCTTTTCGCGTACAATCTCATCGCACGTACTGCGCAGATACGCCGTTTCGGTATTCAGTATGTCATTCATCCGCCACGGCACACGTCTCGCCATCCACTGCGGTAGTGCAAAGTTCATCACCAGAAATGCCATCTTCTCCTTGGTCGGCTCGAGGATCTTTGCGAAACTGTCGGCCACTTTGTTTCGTTTGTTATGCAACGAGCCAAAGTCACGCCCCATCGCTATAGGTCCGATTATGTCGAGTGTGAGACGACTGCGTAGTTGTTAGTATATAATGCGAAGTTTGAATGCAAAGTTTGCAACATGTACCTCGCCCACTCGGCCATTTCAACCTTACCCTCCTGATCCTCTGGACTCGTTCCATTCATCGGATGCATCTTGATTTCTTTCTCTAGTTCATCCAGTAACTGTCCCGTCTTGCTCCACATGAGCGAATACATTGAGCGGATATTCTTGATATTGAATGCGGGCGTGAGCGCTTTGCGCTGCTTCTTGTGCGCTACACCTTCGGAGGTAATCATTCCGAAGCCAATGATCCGCGCGAGGAAGTTGCGCATGCGCCATGGCTTCTCAAAGTCGTATGTATTTGTGCTCATTACGTCTAGCAGGGCCTGATGATTGGTTGGAATCACATAACTCCGATTGAAGGTGTCGCGCATGTGAATGAGGCCTTCATTTGGGACGGTTTTCATCCACTGAAGGGGTTTTGTTCCTCGTGGGGAGTCGAAGATGAGTTCTATATGCGAGCCCTGTGTAGGGTTAGCACTGGTATATTTTTATTCTTGCTTTTGTTCCTACCTGGACTTTCGGTAGATGCCGAATCGGGCTTAGTAGGAATGGCCATATTATTACACCGTAGAAGGTTTTTAGGAGGAAGTTTACTGCGAGTGCGATGAGACAGATTCTTTGGAAGGTATTATCGGTGAAAATAATGCGTTGGAGGAAATACGCCTCGGCAAGGGTGAATGCACCCACTGCTGGGAAACTGTCGCCAGGGGCCATGTTTGGTTTTCTTTGAATCGAGTTGAAAGAGATAAAAGCCTCTGATTCAGTCAAGGCTCTGCTCATATACCCTCATTTTCCCCATCGGAGATGCCCCACAGAGATCGGCACTCCCTGTTAGGGTGACCAATGCGAGACCTCGGCTCTATGAACTGCCATTATTTGGATCTGCATGTTAGCGTGTAAATTTGTCATAGGAGTGGGCAGCTTTAACTAGGCATAGGCACAATGCTTGTGGAATTAGGCTTAACCGGTAGTCTATTGAGAAATAACCGAGTCATGCATGTCATTTGAGAGTGTAACCGAGAATCTATCTGCCTAGACTACATTTTCAGATATATAAAATGAAGATAGATTGAAGATAGAATGAGGACAGGAAGTTGTAATTAGGGTTGGGATATTGCGGGGGTGCCAAGAGACCAAGAGACATGTGAAAACCACATATGTCAAAGAGATGTCGAAAAGATGCCAAAAACCTTTCAAAGGCAATTTTCAACAAGATTCAAGTCTAAATGAAAGATGTTGTCGATCTCTTGCCGATCCCTGTTCATCTCTCGCATTAATTTCCTCGGTGAGAAACCTTTAAAATGTGAAGCCTCGGCTAGATTAATACTATGCTAAATGTCCTACCCTTAATAGTCTTATTATCCTGAATATAATCTGATTATTTTTTACCTTCCGATACCAAACTTCAATCTCCCTCCATCTATACTCATCCATACTCAAACAGCAATAATGTCGACCTTTGACCTTATCACGAAATACGCCGAAACAGCTCTATCCCACCTCCCAGAGCCTACCCAACATCTTTTCCGCAATCAAACAGCCCAAAAGGCCCTCGGCATCATTTCCGGCCTCGTCCTGCTTCGTGCTACAAACCGCTTCTTTTCAAAACGCACTCTGCAAAACTGGACCTCTAACCAACCATGGATTCCAGCCCGCGAACTCATCTTGCTCACCGGCGGCTGCAGCGGAATCGGCAAGCAAGTCATGGAAGACCTAGCGCGTACAGGTGCGCGGGTAGTCATCCTCGATATCAATGAGCCAGCTTTCACACTACCCGCCAGCGTCACCTTCTACAAGGCCAATATCACTTCCTCGGCTGATATCGCCGATGTGGCGCGCACAATCCGTGACAACCACGGCGAGCCCACAGTTTTGATTAATAATGCGGGCGTTGGACATGACGGGACCATCCTTGAGGAGCCCGAGGAGAAGATTCGCCAGACTTTCGAGGTTAACACCCTCTCCCATTTCCTGATGGTTAAAGAGTTCTTGCCGGCTATGGTGAAGGCAAATCATGGTCATGTTATTACAATTGCTAGTATGGCGAGCTTTGTGGCGCTCGGTGAGATGGTAGATTATTGTTGCACCAAGGCTAGTGCGCTTGCTTTCCATGAGGGACTGCGTCAGGAATTGAAGTATTGGTATAATGCGCCTAATGTGCGCACTAGGTGAGTGGCTGAGTTATCGGATTGTGCCTGTGGAGTTTCTACTAATTGTTATTTTAAGTGTCATTCACCCAATGTGGGTGCGTACGCCCATGATCAAGATGCTCACTGATCACGAGGCGCATTTCCGTCAACCTATTATGACCCCCCAAGTCGTGTCGGAGGCTATTTGTAAGCAGATCTTGACTCAGACCAGTGGCCAGGTTATCTTGCCTGCTAGTCAGTCGGTGGCTAGTTTGGTGCGTGCTATGCCGACTTGGATGCAGGAGGGAGTGCGCACTTTCGCGTCGAGTGCGTTGATTAAGATGCGTGTTGCTCAGCAAGCAGAGGAGAAGGCGCAGTAAATTCTTAATTTTTGGGGGGAAGGTGGGCGATATGATTATGTTGTGCCCATTTGAGATGGGTCTAATGTACATGGTATTGAGAGTTGAAGAAATAGAACAGGCTGGCCCATGGAGTTATAACGTTGTCAAGCCATAGCCGTGGACATAATATTAGAGCATCACTGTATAAAACATTCTGGCCATGTCTTCAATATGTACTTAATCCATTCCAGTATGTGCCCAATATGCTATGTATTCAACCAGTATGTAGTTACAACATTGCTATATACAAAATCACATCAACTCGGTCAAAAATGCCTCCACCTTATTCCCCTGCTCCGTCTTGGTATTATCTCCCATCTCCAAATGATAAACCGGCGCAACATGACACTCTCCTCGTCCGACAAATAACTCCACATTCTCGAAGCCCTCTTTGAATTTCCCCGCGAAGTCCTGAATCATAGGCAACAGGATCTCATTCCCGCCTCCCACTATCAAAACTGAATTCACCGGGAAAGTGGTAAACCAATCCGCGGGCGCAGTCGACAGGTCAGTGTAATAGTCTCGCTTGCCAGATCCAATATAGGCTGTCGCCCAGGGTCCCGCAACTGCCGTGGTGATGATATCACCGCCATCATAGATCTTGACGCCCGGGAAATCTTTATCGAGAAGTGTCCAGGGGGCGATCATTACTGCGCCGCCCAGGTTGCTGTGCAGCGGCAGAGCGTCGATCTCTGCATGTGGGTGGGCCAGGTGAGAGAGAACCCCACCAACCAGGTTCCCGCCTGCAGAGTCGCCGCCCAGGAACACCGTGGACGGGTCGCGGTTTGGTTGCGAGAGAATGTATCGTAGACAATTCACGGCTTGTCGCAGTTGTGTCGGATAGACTGCGATTGGGGCTAGCGTGTAGGTCAGACTGAAGACCGCGACACTTTTGCCTGATGCTTTGAGATCGCGCACGAGCTGGGCGTAGAATTTGAAATAACCCATATTGGCGGGGAGTCCGAACCCACCCCCTGAATGATGTGGTCAGCTGAATGATCTTTTTTGTGCTGGCTTTGTGTGTGCATACCGTGATACCAGATGATCACGTTGTCGGCATTTCGATCACCCACCCAGTGACCTAATGCACCATCGCCCAATTGCACAGACTCGGGCACTCCACCTGTGGACTTGGAGAATCGTTCATAGATCTTGAGGTCTGGGGGGAGAAGGTATTGCATCTGACTCGCAGTCATCCGCGCGCTCGTCTTGCGGAATAGCGCATATCCCAAATGAAGAGCCAAAGTCTTGGCTTGGCGCTCGGTGCGCCGGAAACCGGTTAGAAGAGCATAGATATAAGCGACCAGGATGGAGCCCACGGCTGGGAGGAGGTCCAGTTTCTCCTTTAGGGAGAGCTTTACTTTGGTGAGAGACATGGTTGGACATTGATGAGGGTGCCAGGCCATCAGTATATCAGTATATAGAGGAACTGTCGATCCTTCGCAAGGCTATCCCAATTAGGATATTGCCGAGGTTCGGTATTGTAAATATTTTCATTGCCTTGATCTTGCATATAGATGTATGGATTATATATCTGGATATACATGTATTCTGCCCATGTATACTGTCCATGTATATATTTCTACTATCTTATAGATCTTATATTCAATCTGTGTAACTTTCATAACCTTCATTTTTATTCTTATACATAAATATATACATAATTTATATACATAATCTAAACGATATAAAGACATGCATGAAACTCTCCCCGACCTCCCCGTGAAGATTAAGTTCCAACGTGCTGTTTACCCCAAGTAGTTACGATCTGCTGACAGTGTGAAGCCGAGGTGTCAACTTCTTTTTATATAACTTCAATATTCATGCTGTCTACTCACTAACATTAATTATGGATAAAATGAATGAAAAACAATTCGATGTTATCATCGTGGGTGCTGGTATCTCCGGCATCAACGCAGCCTATCGCGTCCAAACACAACTTCCTGGCTACACCTACACCATCCTTGAAGCTCGCACCGATCTAGGAGGTACCTGGGATCTCTTCAAGTATCCTGGGATTCGTTCTGACTCTGATCTTTTCACCTTTGGCTTCCAATTCAACCCTTGGTCCCGTGACAACCCTATCGCTGAGGGTTCTGCCATCAAGGAGTACGTGCGCGACACAACAACCAAATATGGCATCGACAAACACATCCTCTATAGCCATCGCCTGTCATCAGCAGACTGGTCCTCCGATGAAAACACCTGGTCGCTTGCCGTCGACCACAATGACTCTGAACAAGTCTACACCGCCCGCTACGTGATCTTCGGTACGGGCTACTACAACTACAAGGATCCCCTGAATCCCGACATCCTTGGCCTGGATGCCTTCCAGGGCCAGATCGTCCACCCACAGTTCTGGCCCGAGGGCTTCCAGTACAAGGATAAGAAGGTCGTGATCATTGGATCCGGCGCGACCGCCATTACTCTTCTCCCCAATCTCGCCGACCATGCCGCCCGTGTCACAATGCTCCAGCGCAGCCCAACCTACATTCTCTCCCTCCCAAATCGCTCAAGCAGCCGCTGGCTCTCCTACATCCTCCCCAATGCCCTGTATACCAGGGTGCAGCGCATAATCTACATCTACACCAATCGCATCTTCTTCCTCTTCTGTCAGCGCTTCCCGAATTTCTCCCGCTGGCTGCTCAAGTTGAATGTGCGCAAGCAATTGCCCAGTCATATCCCCCACGACCCACATTTCAAGCCCAAATACAACCCCTGGGAGCAGCGGCTATGTGTTTGCCCTAATGGGGATCTATTCCGCAGTCTCCGACAGGGCAAGGCGGATGTCAAGACTGACACGATTCGGGAGGTGACGAAGAATGGCATAATCTTGAATTCGGGCGAGCAGCTCGACGCAGATGTTATTATTACTGCTACTGGCTTGCGCTTGCAGATTGCAGGCGGTTCGGCGCTGTCTGTGGATGGGAAGAAGGTTGATGTGGGTGACAAGTATCTGTGGAATGGAGTCATGCTCCAGGATCTGCCCAATGCCGCTTTCGTGATTGGGTATACCAATGCTTCGTGGACTCTCGGTGCGGATGCTACAGCGCAGTTTGTCTGTCGCTTGCTCAAGGAGCTGGAGTCGCGCAAGTTGATCGCTGCCGTTCCCCGTCTGAAGGAAAAGGATGCTGCGACGCTCCAGGACCGTCCTCTCTTGAACCTCAAGTCGACTTATTTCTCGGTCGCTGAGAACGTCTTACCCAAGGCTGCGGACCGTGGTCCATGGCAGCCGCGTGATCACTACTTGAAGGACATCAAGTTTGCTCAGAGTGGTGATATCGACACCGGACTGGAGTTTGTGCCAGGGCCGAGTCTGCGTCTGCGCCCCAAGATGTCGTGATGTACGTTTATGATATGATACTGCCCTGACTATGATTTGGGTTTTCTGATTCGGTGTATGGCGTCTGAGGAGGCTTAGTATTCAGTACACAATATCTTCATTACTATTCTTTGTGCAATCTCCCTCGATCCCAGTTCAGCAGTAATATGCCGCCTGTGAAGTAAACAAATGCAGGGCTCTCTCCCACAGTATCGCCTAATCAGCTTATGACGATGCATCTATTGGAGCCGCGCAGACACTCATATTCCCAAAATACCACCCATGTTCAGGATTCGGCCACCTCAAATCCCGATCCGAACCAGCATTCCCCGCCCTGCTATTGATCCCTTCAACATAATGCACCCTATCAGCGGTGGCCTGCACCCCAGTCTCCTGAGTAACCCAGTATTCAGGCGAAGGCTGGCTCCAATCCAAGAACGGCAGATTGATCGGCACTTTCGGTACAGGGTCTGTAGTATGTGTGGCCCGGTAGATGCTGTTTGGCAATTGCTGGTTTGTGATGAACTCAGCCAGTTTCTTGTTGCCTGGCTTGGGGGCACCGAATGTCCACTGATTTTTGAACGTTAGCTGGGATCTACATCCTTTTCTTGATTTGCAACTTGACTTACAATGTCCAGACTGAACCCTTGCGTTCGAAGGACAGTCCCTGCCAGCGTCGCAACCCCCCACCCAGACTGTGTCCGACAACGGTCAATCTATACCCCGGATATGCACTGGTTGCATCGTGAAGCTGGGCCGTCGCCTGGCTCGCTATCGCAGTCCAGTATGCCCAAAACCCATGATGGGCTTTGCATCCCGTGCACACCTCACCAATCGGAGTGAGGCCGAGGTCGAGATCTGTGTTGCCGTCGCTTTTAGATACTGTTCCGCGGAACGTTATGAGGATCAGTTCCCGTGTGTGGTCTAGGGCGATGTAGCCTGTCGGCCCGTGGTCGCTGTGGAATGTGTTGATTACCGTTGTGTTATCAGCTTCTACTAGCCCGCAAGTGCCGTAGTCACAGGTTAGACGTTGGCCCGTGTGGTTGATGTTTTGGTCACAGGCCGATAAGGTGGCGAATTGGGAGAATAGGGTGAATCGTTCCAGTAGCTCAGTGGAGATTGCTGATACATTTTCATCGTTAAATTGGACATGGTGCTTTGTGCTTTTTTGTGTGTGTGAAACTTACCTCGGCGTGCTAATTGGATAGGAGATGCAATGGCCACAATGCTGAGTGATAGCATTGCCAGCACATATGTCAGTGACCCAAACATATTGGATAAGCTGGATATACAGATGGAGGATATATAAAGCTTGTATTGGACTAGTATATCCTGCAAATGTGATACTCTATCTATTTTCTTCTGAGAGATGAGCCCATATTTCTAGACTTCCTTTTCCATCGACAATGCCAGGTCGCTCATGGAATGATAATTCCAAGGAGGGGTAATAGCTGCAGGGCTCAATAGCTCAATGCTATGCACCGTGATACAATTTGTGTGGCGCTGGCTGTAAAATTGCCAGCTGACTATATTCGCAGCGTTAATCCATCTTGCATCCGGAGGATAACTCGATCTCAAGGCTGAACAGCTAGTTAGGGTTATTGAAACAACCTTAATTCCCTGATACGCCGAGGATGCCGTCGGGTAGCACCGGGAAAGGTTGCACTGCATTCTCATACATCTATATGTATCATTTATACTCCATAGCTGTAGCAGATGCATTGTGATTAACGGTACCCCTTGCATTTTCATGTTGTGACCTTCACTCCTTGGACATGTGACTGTAAAGTATGTACTAGAACAGCTGGATGCAAATCATGTCGATCCTCGAGGACATGCAGCCTCGTTTTGGCTTTTTGTGGTTAAATTTGCATTCAACTAGTAAATATCCTCTAATTATATGCAATCACTGATTGTATTGAATCTTGGGTTCATATTATCACATCTCTATGCATGGGTGTGGAGTATCCTATAAGCTGGCCATCCTCCCCATGAAGTTGCTAGATCTATTGATAATGTAATATGATCGTAGATAATTGCTTTTTCTGCACTTTTCAGCTGAGGAGAAGGTCCCCAAGCCCCTCTATTGTTCCCATTGTGATATCAGAATGGACACGCGGATTTCTAAAGGTAACAATTTTTTTAGGTAACTAGTTATGTAGACATTAATTACTTTACCGTTTGGTGTTGCTCTATACGAAATTTTATCCCCCCGCTTGCGTTCTCGAACTGCAAAAGTCTTATTTTTGCAAATTGAAAAAATCACATTATGACTTGCCTTTCTCTTCATGCAGGCCTTCGTTCTATATTGCGATCAAGGCTAGCTCATGTCACAATAACCCACCATGTGAAAATCAACAACCTATCACTTGGATAGTTACACCAATTAACTATCTCTTCAAAAGCTATCCCTTTAACACGACCAGCGTGACTGAAAGCACCTACAAAGTCTGTCTCCTCGCCGGGCCAGATGTTTTGGTCTCGGAAAACTTCATAGTCTCGGCGAATTGGAGCAACTATTTCTATACCTCTAAAAGAGTGGGTGACCTTCACTGCTTCCCTTCCCCCAGCTTCTGTGAATAATATCCACCACCTCAACCACCAGCGCCCCTAGACCTCTTCGACTTTGGCCCACTCCGATGAGGGCAGCGATAATATGGCGGCGAGGGTTAAACTGCCACTTTCGTTGGGAATAGGATGACTAGCGGGTTGATGTTTATCTTAGCCGATCCAGGGCGGACAGCGACTCATTATGCCTGCCACATGCGGGAGTTTCCTTGAGATTTGATGTAAATCTCGCTATGAAGTAACTATGTCTATAGCTACTCCTTTTAGAAATAAAGTTTAAAATTTAACTTTTGAGGAAACGATTAAGGTTAAACTTAAACTTGGGGAAATTTGAGGTTCCACGGGTGGCTTTTTGTTAATTCAAAGGTTCCGGATGATGTACTTCGACACTTGATATCCGTTGTTTATTTTTGCTTTTACAGTAAATTACATCAAGTATCCTCTATATATGTTAGAATTATAATGCCTAACAAGTATACCGATCCCAAACTTTGCGATGAAGCCAAAAAAGAAGTCCACCACAGTGACAAGGGCGGGAAACCAGGTCAGTGGTCTGCACGAAAGGTAACACACCGTCGCTCCTATTCCAATCCATTGGTATTACCTAGTGTGGTTGCTGACACTCGTGCAGGCCCAAATGATGGCGTCCGAATACAAAAAGCGGGGCGGCGGCTACAATATCACAAAGGAAGAAGGCCAGACGGGAATCTCAGAACCACCTTGACAATTGGACAAAAGAGGAATGGTAGATGAAGGAGGAATCCGGCACGTCATGACAAGATGATAATTCGTGTAAACGGTATCTATCTAAGAAAGCGTGGGAGTTGTTGGATTAAAAGGAAAGAAGGAGACGGACGAGAAGAAGACTGAGGAGTCACAAGGTGGGAAGCAGTTTGTGGGTAATACCGCGGAGGCAAAGGAGGCGAGGCGGAGGGTCAGTTCTGATGTTGGGGATGAGGACTAGAAGGTGGAGGGAAATTCGGAGAAGGTTCGACAGAATGGAGAAGCTGTTGAAAAGAGGACGACGAAGAATGAGGAAAAGACCGACGTCAAGAAAGGTGGCGCAGGGACCAAACGCAGTGAAAAGCAGAGTGCAAAGCCAAAAAAAGAAACAGAAGACAGTTCCAGGATGCAAAATCTGCGAAAGAGAACGTAATCTTGATTTATTTGGGGTTCTGTGGAGAGTTAATGTCTGCACCACAGGCAAAGATCATAATGAGATGGTTTACAAACAGCACGGTAACAGGATACTTTGATGTATTCGAGCTCGGTAAACTCTTCTCAATGCGTATTTGGTAGATGCTGTTGACACGGGCGGAACTATAAAAGGAACCTGACTAAGAATAGTCGATGGTCTGAGGGGGACAGGTATCCACGATGAAATATGAAAGGTACGGTGAAGACAGGGTGATGGAAAAAGCATCATACAAAATTCGACAAAGATCCCAGATAGACTACCTCGGGCTGTAAAGTCTACGAAAAGAAGAAACTGATTAAAATGAAATATCATTTCAATGGGCATCCATGGTCTTGAAGTCCAACTATTAGCCAATCATGCCAAGATATTAACCCAAAACCATCCATATGTACCATTACTTCATCCAGACATATCTCGTTCGATACTCTTTACTTCCGCTCCTCATCCACATGCGCCTGGGGAGTGTATTGACTGTCTGGCAACATGTTCATGGCGTCCTCCTGTGCGTCCAACTTGTAGTTGGTGGCCCAGAAGCCAATAGCACCGACGAAGGCGAGGATAGCAACCACAGCGTAGTTCCAAACCAAAAGGGGATCATCCGCCAGACCAATGAAAGCCTGACCAATGGCAGAAGAGAAGGCGTTCATCAGGAGGGACACAGCCTGCACGAGAGATCGCATGTTCTTGGGGGCCTTAGTGTAGGCATACTCCAGGCCAGTGATGGAGGCAAAGATCTCGGAAATACCACCCATGATGTAGGTCAGGGCTTGGATCCAGACGGAGATATCGGTGTGCAGATGCTTCTTCTCGAGACAGTAGTTGGCCTCTTTCCCGCAGGGTCCCATCTTGTAGATGTAGTATTGGGTGACGGCGGCAACGACCATACTGAGGGCGGCCATGATGAAACCGGCCGTGATACGCTTCAAGGGGGTGAAATTGATACCCATCTTGCGAATACCGGGGTAGATAAACTGATCAAAGATGGGAATGAAGATGATCAGGGCAATGGGGTTGAGGTTGTTGATGATGTCGTTGGGGACACCTCCAAGTTTCATGGTGGCCGCTTGAGATGTCAAGTTGTTCAACATCTGGTTGTAGGCGAGCCCTAGAGATGGTCAGCATATGCAAATTCGGGAGGAGGTTTGGTCACGTGCAGTAAAGAGGGAACCACAAGAACACTCTGCAGGCCATCAGTCCACGTCGAACTTCATCAACCCAGGCATCATCAAAGTCCATCCACACGGGCTTGCTGGCTCCGAGGTAGCTAGGCTTGACGACAGCCCAAATATCGGTGTCAGAGGACTTGAACCTACAAATGGTTAGTCAGGTGTAACACTTGGGGACGGGATATAGCTTACCACCGCACGGGGTTCAGGGACCAATGGCCCTTCATCGCTAACATCCACACTTTGTAAGCCTTGGGGTAGATTGATCCACCGGGAGGAGTGAGAATGTACTGCTTCTTGCAAATGAGCAATACTGCAGGGCACACACAGAACATGGCGGTGGGGAGAAGGTAAGAGAGCCAGAAACCAACATATCGCTCGGCGTAGACCATGGCGATCTGACCAATGAAAGAACCGGTATTGACCATCATGTAGAAGTACATGTAGATACGGGAAACCGTGGCAGACGGGTCCACGATGACACGCTCACCGGACTCTAGGGTCGTGATGTAGGCCTTATCCTCACGATATTGTTCTGCGATCAAGGGGGCGATGTTCGCCTTGAAACCACCAGTTCCAATACCCATGATGATGAGACCAATCGAGAAGCATCCAATGGCACCGTTGGGGCTTTCAATAACTTGGGGAATGGCGGAGATGATAAGAATGACGTGTCCAACGAGTGCGCAGGCAATGGCGGACATGATAGTACGGTAACGACCCCAATATTGATCAGCAATCATGGCACCGAAGAGGGGCATGATATAGGACCAGAAAGCATTGACTATGCGCAAGTCAACCAGGTTAGCCACATGAACTGAACCTCCTGAGAACCACATCACTTACACAATGTCAATCCGGTGGAGGCCTGTTGGCCCATACCCAGAGCTCCGGGGGAGTCGTTGCTCCAGTCAGAGAGACCTGCCACGAGGGCACCGCTGGAGGATCCATCGGGTAAAGGTCGCTGAATGAAATTGACGACTATAATTCATATGGTTAGCCGATATATAAACTCCCAATGATGTGATAGTCCATACAAACAGCAGTGGTACCGTAGTACGAGAAACGCTCGCACAGTTCCACAAAAGCAACACTGTATGCTGCAATGGGCAGCTTGCCGGCAACACGGCGCAAAGTGGCTAGTTCATCGGCAGTAGGAGTAGTCTTCTCCGTAGAATAATCGATTGACACATCTCGCAGAGGGGCATTGTCGATGGTCATCTCATCAACTACAGGGGTTTTCTCATCCACACCAATATCGTGTGCGATTGCCCTAGATTTGGCAATCTCGGCCACATCGACCGGGTCGCTGGCATTCATGGTGGCAGTTCTTTGGGGGGATCCAAAAGATATGGGAAATGAAACACACAAGAAAAGAAAAAAAGAAAATAAAAGTTGTGGGACAGCGAGATGAAGCGATTATATGGACATGGTGTGATTTAGCGTTACCGTGCAGCTGGACCTTCCAACTTCACTCCCACTTGAGAAGTCCCGGGGCATTATCTGCATTAGGACGTGGCGGACGGCGCACGGCAAAAAACCGTCAATAGCCGGGAAACTAAAATAAAAGACCCTGCATCTAGTACTTTTCCTAGATTAAGCCTGTTGACTTGGCTCCAATGGGTTGAACTTCGGCATCATCCGGTCTCACCAATTCTGATAAGAGAAAAGAATGGAAAAAAGGTGAAAGATATCCCGGAATGTTAATAAATGCCAAGACTATCACTATCCAATCAATCAGCTGTTGTGGGCTTAGACCCCCAGCTTTGGCGGTACCGCGACCCACTTGGCGTCAATCCTAGCGTGCATTGGCGTGCATTGGCGTACCTTGGCACGGCTAGGCCGAGTGTCTCCCCGCGCCATGCCGCTTGGCTGGTAGGTTCCATTGTAACCCTGTCTGCTTGGCTACTTCCTTGACCCTATCATAGTTAAGAAAAAATAAATAACCGAGGTGAGATATCTGGTATCTCCCAATATTACTCTCTCAGCACATGGCCTCGGTCCAATAACAGATATACTTTAACCCCCTTATGGTGAATATGCGGGACTTACTGATTAGGCTCAAGGTAAAAATTGTCCTCCCCGGGGGAAGTGAGACATATTGTGATTGGACTATTAGGCCATGTGATGTTGCCATATTACCAATTATCCGAGTCCTTTCCAAAATCTCTTCATTGGCATTATCTTGGTCCGTCGGGGTCCCGGAATCGGCCTCGTATAAACTCATGACTGTTAAACTTGATTACCGGATTATAGGGAGTTATCGGCTTTCGCCCCCTCTTGGCCTCACGCGATTAGGCCTCCTGATTTCGCTTTGCAATTTCAGACACTTTCGAGGCTTTCTTTCACTCTGCTGGTGGCAATCATTTTCGAGTTTTGTAAATATCTCGTTTATGATCCCCTCGTCTTTGCTGCGATCGGCCGGGTGATCGTCACTCACCACATCCACCGTGTGTGCATCGGTGGGTTACCACCTGGTGGAGTGATACTGTTGCACATCACGCTTGATTCCTAAACTAACACGTTCATCGAGGTCGCTAGCTCTTTACCCACGGCGCTATCAAACTCACCCCTGTCCGTTGGGGCCAGATTCAAGACCTAGCCCGCATGCTTTGCATTGACCGTATCCTTGTGCATCCATCCCCTTGACTTTTTGATTGGACGATAACATCTAACTGCAAGTACCGAGAGTTGGCCTGGCCTGCCTTGTTTTGAGTGGATCTCCGATCGCGTGACCACATACTGCACTGTCATCAAATTATATTGGCCTGTACGAAACAACATACTAACCAATCTTGACATTTTGAACAGGGGTGTTTTGTAACATGCCTTGCTAACTCCTCTTTATCTTCGTGTTTCCCCGTTGCCAAGGGTCGGAATTTATACATTCACATGCGCTGTACAAGGCAATCCGATATGTTACGTGCCAGATCAATCAAGAAGAAAGAGTGCATTTAACTACAAAAGCAAAGATGGGGAGAAGGAGAGAGAGAGAGATCAAGTGGTAAATCCCAGGGGATCTTATAGCAGAGCTATCCCAGCAAGCAAACAAACTCTTTCCTAATTGGGAAGGGTAATATTACCCGAATAGGCATAGTAGAAAAGGGAGAACAAAGAAAGCATATGAGCACGTAGATCGTGACACGATAGACACTTTTCCATTGATGTACCTCAATCTACCTCAATTTATCCATTCTGATTATTTTCAATGTAATCAGTCTCGATGCCTCCTAGACCTTTGTTTTCAATCAACAAGCTCTCAAAGCCAACGGTTGAGTTAATCCACCTCGTCGATATGCGGCCACTTGTTATGCGAGAGCACCTGATGTCTGGTGTCTTGAATCACCTGAGGGGTGTTGCTAGTCAGCGCGTCATCCCACCTTATTCCTACTGAGATCTCTACCCCGATCTCACTTTATGGTTCGCAACGATGGTCCATCCCCGATCTTTTTTGCAGATTGGTCCAGCTTCCTTCTAATAGGGAGTGTAAGGTCATGTCAGGCTCTTGATCAGATTAACCTACCTTGACGAGGGGTTCCAGTCCAATCCCACCCAGATTGTACTGATCACTTCGGCATAAATAAATTCTTCGGAGAAATCCAGATCAACCTGGCCCATCTCAGCCCAGATGTCACCCCGATCGCACCGAGAGGTCCTTCCGAAAATTCTTTGGACGAGAAGCGCATCTTGTTCTCTTTAATATCGAACATGCGGATTTTCCTTGAATCGGGATCAATCTGATCAAGGTTCTGACCCAGCCCAGTCTCATCCCAGTCTCATCCCAGATCGCCTCCGTGGTATTGAGACTTCTTAGAAGAAAGACAGGTCAAGGTCTTAGTCTCTCCCACTAACCGTAATAACAGTCTGGGCACAGAGAACTTGCTACCCTGATCCCATTCCGATTGTGTCGACCAGCACTTGCCCAGTGCACTGCTTAGAATAGAACCTGGTTGATATGACCAAGATCCTGTCTCGGATCACGCTCAAGATTGCACCGATCGGCCTGCCTTGCACATCCTCTCAAAAAGTTGGAACAAGATTATCCTTGTCCCGAGATCACTCAGCCCTGATATATGCTAAAATAGCCTAAAATTAAGTTTAGGTGAAGTTGAGTCGTATCCCACGCTAGCTGACATTAACCATATAGTTATGTCATGGTTGCAGTGTAGTGTATATGCAGAGAAACCAGGGGGTAAACTTACGATGTCGACGAATTGAGTTGCATAGCACGTGCGAACAGACTAATGGTCACTTTTGACTTTTCGCAGACTTTTCTTTTCGACAGCACAGTCATCTTACTTCCTGACACAGAATGGGAATAGATATGAGTTTATTAGGGACCATGGCCACTTGTTTAAAGATTCTCTCACCTCAAGGAGACTTGCTGATATGAACGTAGTCAGGATGTGAGAATCGAATCACCAAGTTCATCGAGTGAGATCCTCCAACTCCAGATGAGGTTGCCTAGAAAAATATAATTATTCCCCCAGAAAAGCATCTTCGACTCGTGCCATCGGGCGTGGAGAATAGCCAAACATGGGATATACGCCCCTTGCGTCAATTTGGCTGACATGTTGGCCACAGCATTCCCTATCCGATGTGCATCCCTCTCAACGGTCACTCGCAAACCTTCTCGGTGAACCACACTTGTTCTATTTTCATGATCGCGCTTCCTACCCATGTTAGATCCCCCGCGTGATATGCATGGAAAATATAGCTCTGTACTGCATTATCCCCGCATGATCAATGAATGCACCAGATGATCTGCCGCTGTAGGTTCTAGTTATGTTTTCTCCACTGCACCTCAGGCGTCGGCGGACATACCGAAATGCTAGCCAAAAAGGATAGCGTAATTCAACCGAAGAGACATGCTGGTGTTCTTGAGTGATGACATCATGAAACCTGTCCATATGGATTTGCTTTTGGGATTAATAGTAGGGAACAATAGCCTTGGTTGCCCACTCGACACGATAATTGCTGGGGCAAGGGCAAAACACAATCACCACTGGTAAATTAAAACTTCTTCGGCCAAGTTTAAGAAAGCATTATAATGCCTTCTATCTTGATATTAATCTTGTTGTCCGGTTTGCCTTTGGTCTGGACCGTTCCGGCGCAAAGGAGAGCAGCAGCAAGCCTATCTGTTATCATCTTTAAGCCCAAGGCTACTGTCGTTGGCTCCATGGGGCCGAACAAGATTAGTACGTTCAATAGAATCCCGTTCGCACTGCCTCCGACTGGCCCTCTTCGGTTGAGACCACCTCGGCCTATTCAAACACCACTAGGGACTATCCGGGCTACCTCCACTGCAAAGTCTTGCCCACAATTCTTGTTGAGCACCGATAAAAAGGACATGCCTAGCTCTATAATTGCGATTATTTCCAATATTTTGATCTTCTAGGTGATCAACAATTCTGGCGAGGACTGTTTAACCTTCGATGTACGTCGTCCGTCCGGAATTAAGGCAGACGCAAAGCTATCGGTGCTGGTCTGGATCTTTGTTAGTGGCTTTGAACAGGGTGCCGCCACAGGATATGACGGATCAAATATTGTCACAAGCTCTGTGGAACTGGGTATGCCAGTCATCTTTGCGACCATGAAGTACCGTCTCGGAGGGTTTGGCCTTCTACCGGGAGCAGAAATCCTGAAAGATGGCGCACCCGATCTTAGACTTGTGGACTAGCGCCTTGCTTTGCAATGGGTCGCAGAAAATATCGAGGCATTTGGAGATGCTCCGTCCAAGGTCACTCTCTGAAATGAGTCCACTAGAGACATCTCCGTGTTTGATCAGATGGCCATGTACGATGGTGACAATACATATAATGGTGTGCCGCTTTCCGCAGTACCATCATAAACTCCGGTAGCATTGTGCCTGAAAATCCAGTTGACGGCACGAAAGGCTAGGCTATATATAACACTGCTGTTAAAAACGCTGGCTGCCATGGCGCTAGTGACACCATCGCATGTCTACGCGAGCTGGATTACACCAAATTTCTCAACACTGCCAACTCGGTCCCAGGCATCATGGCTTACAATTCTGTCCCGGAGTCATATCTGCCTCGTCCGGATGGCTTGGTCTTAACTGCATTACCAGAAAAACTAGTCATCCAAGGCAAATATTCCTCGGTCCCATTCGTTATCAGCGACCAAGAAGATGAAGGCACTATCTTTGCTCTATACCAGAACAATTTGACGACAGCCGAGCACATCGTGGACTATCTATACAGTCTATATTTCTTCGACACCTCACGACGGGCAGATTAGAGATTTTGTCGCCACCTACCAAAACATCTAAGACGGCTCCCCCTTGTGTACAGGACCCATTTAAACTGGTACCCTCAATATAAACGACTGGCAGCCATCCTGGGCGATCTATCTTTTACCCTCACACGTCGGGCCTTCCTAGACTACGCCCAGAAGCCGAAACCAGATGCTCCTTCCTGGTCTGATCTCTCATCCCATGACCATTGCATTCCGTTTCTAGGAACATTCCACGGATCCGATGTTATCTAGGTGTTCTCTGGGATCCTGCCAAACTAGGTCTCCAACTTTCTATACTCATATTACTTGTCTTTTGTGTATGAACAAACCCCAAACGCAAGGACTGGAAATTATATGAATTGGCCACAATGGGGTAACAACCAGTCGCTGATGAATTCTTTTTATCGATCGCGGTACCTTTTTGCTGGATAATTTTTGTCAGGATACCTATGACTTTATGATGTGGAATCTTGCTGCGTTCCATATTTGAGTGGGAATGCAACTCTTCACGGCAACTTTACATAAATTCCGTATCATGATATATAACTTGGCTAGCACAACTTTCTGGGATTGGGTCTGCAGAGCTGTGGTCATAGAAAGTAGGTAGCTATCAATGATATTTGCGAATTTCAGACATGAATCTATCTCCAAGCAGAGCTTGTCAATGTCACTAATTCCCAGTTCATTGCCAGCTCGCCGTCACAGTTGCTGTACTTCCAGTACACCCAGTTGGCACCGTATAGGACCGATTAGGATCGCTTTCCCATGTCAAAGCTCCGTTTGTCTTCTTGAGGAATTTATACTGGAAGGTTGTTCCGACGGGGAGTGTAATGGTCGCCTGCCACAAGGGATTGGAAGAAGTGTAGCTGCTTGCAGACAGTGCAACGGCTTTACTTGTATCCCAGGTGCCCAGTTGACTGATTGAGCCTGAAATGTAGATGTCCTGGCCAATAGAAGTAGTCACAAGCTCCTTGAATAAGACCGGCAGGGCAGTGGCTTGGGTACACCCCCCGCTGTAGTGGTTATCGTAGTGGTCTGAGTCGCTGTGGTGGGTGTGGTGGCCGTGGTAATGGGAACAGTTGAGCCACATAGCCCACTATCGCTCACGGATGATGCGAGAATAAACACTCGTGGTAGCCCAGATGCCATTGGCACTGCAATTTTGCTGCTGGAATCTACTGTTACAGATGTGCAGGTATACAGCTCCATTAGCTGGGTGCCGGATGAATACCCGCTCCCACTCAAATACAACGTGTAGGAAGATCCAGATGACCCGGCATTGGAAAGCACCGTGATGACCGGTGAACTGCCCGATCCCTTTTTCATGGCTATTGTATTGCTGTCTTGATAGAAGGCGACATTCTTATAACTAGTTAGTGTTTTTACATCAGCACATGGGTTTGCAAATACGTACCTTGCTCGTGATATAGCTGGAATCTGCTGCGATGACCGCTTTACGAATATTGTTTGTAGTTGCAATATATTGGTATAACTCTGCTGTGGTAGAGTATTGTGACAGCCAGATAGCCTCACGATTGGCTGGGTCACTTCCTCCAGTATAGTGTTGTTCCTGGCCGGCATACACGATGGGAATACCATCGGATAAAAAGAGGAACGAGAGCACGTTCTTGGCTTGTGAGTAGTCGCCTGTGTAGCTATAATGAAGGAAGGTTAGTGTCGGATAGCCTCGAGAACTTCAAATTGTCTCACCTTGCGAAACGTGGGTTGTCGTGATTTTCAATGAAGTTTCCCAGTAGGGTTGAATCGGCACAAGTAGACGATACAGTACCAATCATATTATACAAATCGCTAATGCTGCCGCTGGTAGTTTGGAACGCACGTAGCAATGGGTAATACCTGGACGGTTAGTTTTTCTCTGGGAAACCGGATGGCAGTCATCTCACATGGGATAATTCAAAATACCATCCATGTACTTCTGATAATCACAGGTGTACGCTGGGTCTCCATCAAAGACCTCTCCAACACTATAGACACCTGCTGCGCTGTTAAAGCCAGGCCAGAAGGACTTCTGGACATGCTTCACAGTATCGACACGCAATCCATCAACTGACAACGTTAGACCAGCCTTGAGCATAAATCATTCGACTTACTGGAGTACTTGGATACTAATCCAGAAATCCAATTGTTCCAGAGGGTCTGCACTGAACTCTGGGTTGTATCAAGATCTGGCAACGAGACAGTGGTATCGCCGAGCCAACAATTCTCGACATTGGACTGGTCATTGTAGTCACTGATCTCGCAGTAGGAGTGGAAGTAGGACGCAGAGTTAAAGGGGTTGAAAACACTGTAATCCACATTATTTCCAGCCCCAGCATAGCCCTATTGTGTTGTTAGAAAAATTCCCATTCTATATTATTTAAGATACCATACCATATGGTTTGCCACGACATCAACCATGAGATACATGCCCCGGGCATGCAGTGCTTTGGAGAGTGCCAAGAGATCATCGGCCGTGCCATGATTTGGATTAACATTGTATCTAGGGAAGCTTTTGAGCAGTATTCTAGTATCAATGGCTGAAGAACCTTACATATCTTGCTGCCAGTATCCATGGTAGGACGAGCCATCGCCAGTGTTTTGCGAGAGTTGTTTTGTCACTGGAGTAATCCAAATGGCAGTAAAGCCCATTCCCTGGATATAATCCAACTGATAGTCAAGTTAGTATAGGAATTGTGAAGAGGGAGATTTAATGCATACCTGGTTGATAATTCCTTGCCAACTGCCACCACAGTAATTCTAACACGCGTGATTAGTCTATAGATTGAGACTCAAACACAAAATGACAGCATACATACTCTGTCGTTAACATTACAGCCAGCAGTGACGGAATTATCGCTGCGTCCGAAGCGATCCGTCAGCAGGAAATAGATCGATTGACTGCGCCATTCGGCGGGAGTCAGACCCATCACCGCCTGCCATAGCAGCATGGTTGCTGTGAATATAAGTTTCTTCATGTTTGCACCGTGAGTAAGATGTCACTTGATGCTTTTATGAGGGCTGGGTTCTCAGAGAGACCAATAGGTACAGCAATCAGACTCAATTTATATCTTTGACTTGCATGCTGGGCAATACAGTCATGTCATCCAGACTAACACGAGACGAATTTTTGCTGACAGCAATATGCACCCATAGAATAAGCCTTCCGTAGTTCCAGTCCAATCGGTTAAATGCAGAAGATGTAAAAGTTCCTATTTACTTCAAATCCGCTTCTCCGAGCCGAGATTTAGAGTCAATATTCTGAGGGGAAAGTGAGATTACTCTGAGAAGTTAGCCAACTTCGAGGTTGCGGGTTACTAGCGGTACTTAGGCCCCTGCACCAGGCTTGAAGAAGTCCATTTCTCCGGAGTTTAGCCCATGTGCGGGATTCTTCAAGGATCCACATCTTCGGGACATCATAAAAGTCAAGAAATGTCGCATCAAACTCACAAGTATGGTATTTCTCACCAAAGCGCTAGCTCCTAGGTAGGTATAGCGTGCTGGTGACGGCGCTAATCCAATCGGCTGATTGGTGGCCACCACCCCGGATTATCCGGTGAAGATGACAGGGGGCGGAGATTCAGCGGGATCAAATATCGGAGATAATGACGCGGCATCTGTTTGACGGTAATTAATGCTTGATTTGAAAGTGGTCGATCTAAGCGATTGGATTGGAGATCAACGATCGGTCAGTACGATATTGCATGTGCCACGGGAGATATTCGATCCGTATGCTGAAGAGAGTAATGATAGACCAGACACTTACAGAACCAGTAATGATAGACCTGACACTTGCAGAACCAGAAATGAAGCTCTTAACTAGTGCTGGAAGTGGATTAGTGAGTGCCACTCTTTTCCTAATGGCATTTCTCTGGAGCCCCAAGCTCAGTGTCCGACTACACAATCTCCATGTGCCGAGCACGCAATGCGCATGGAAGCATCAGTGGAATTACGATCAAACGAAGTTTACCTGAATGCCCTATAAAAAGCACATTTTGTCCCCGTGATTATTCTAAACCAACTCGCGTTTTGATCTCATGATGGCTCCTCGTTTTTGGACTGCGCTTTGGGCGCTTACTCTTGGCCATGCAGTCATCGCCGCTCCACAAGCACCGTTATTCTCTCGTGCGACAGGTGATTTAGGTACCTGGTTAGCGTCTGAGAGCACAGTGGCAAGACAGGGTATCCTGGATAACATCGGATCCGCTGGTGCGCATACTGCGAATGCAAAGCCGGGCATTGTAGTAGCCAGCCCGAGCACCTCTGATCCCGACTGTAAGTCGTTCCACGGCTATTCATTCAAGTGAGAACTAACTGGTTCTATAGACTATTACACGTGGACTCGGGACTCGGCCCTGGTGTTCAAAACCTTGGTCGATTTGTTCAGAAACGGCGACAGCGCGTTGTTGAATGTTATTGAAGAATATATCAATGCACAGGCCTATATTCAGACGGTTTCAAATCCATCTGGAGATCTTTCCAGCGGTGGACTGGCAGAGCCCAAGTTTAACGCCGATGAGACAGCTTTCACTGGCTCTTGGGGTCGCCCTCAGCGTGATGGGCCGGCCTTGCGAGCCACTGCATTGATTTCCTTTGGTCAATGGCTTATTGTATGGATTTGAATTCCCTTTACTATTGCATTGCTAACTAATTCAGGGTAATGGGTACACTAACTATGCGACCGATATTGTCTGGCCCGTTGTGCGCAACGATCTCTCCTATGTTTCGCAGTACTGGAATCAGACCGGATTTGGTCAGTATACCTCAAACAATAGTTGTGAAAAGTGCTGATATCTTTCAGATCTGTGGGAGGAAGTTTCTGGCTCATCCTTCTTTACCATCGCAGCTCAGCACCGCGCCTTGGTGGAGGGAAGCACGTTTGCGAAACAAGTCGGTTCCTCATGTTCGTATTGTGACTCTCAGGCTCCGCAGGTCCTCTGCTTCCTACAGTCTTTCTGGACTGGATCTTACATTTTGGCCAACTTTGGTGGTGGACGCTCGGGCAAAGACGCCAACACCCTGCTCGGTAGCATTCAAACCTTCGACCCGGAGGCAGGATGTGATGACACCACATTCCAGCCTTGCTCGGCTCGAGCTCTCGCAAACCACAAAATTGTGACTGACTCGTTCCGATCGATCTACTCTGTCAACTCGGGTATCGCGGCCGGTAAGGCTGTTGCTGTTGGTCGATACCCAGAGGACTCATACTACAATGGCAACCCGTGGTACCTCTGCACTTTGGCTGCTGCCGAGCAGCTGTATGATGCTATATATACGTGGAACCGGATCGGCTCTTTGACAATTACCTCTGTCTCTTTGGACTTCTTCAAGGATCTGTACAGCTCTGCTGCGACCGGTACATACTCTTCATCTAGTGATACATACTCCGCGATCGTGAGTGCTGTAAAAGCATATGCGGATGGATATGTTAGTGTTGTGGTATGTTATACATTACTGTCGATGGCTGGCTACCATGGTTAACAAATATCTCAGGAAACATACACTCCGTCCAGTGGCTCCTTGGCCGAGCAATTCTCCAAGTCCGATGGCTCGCCACTTTCAGCGAGTGACCTGACTTGGTCTTACGCAGCCTTGCTTACCGCCAACGAGCGTCGAAATGCCATAGTTCCCGCACCATGGGGCGAGACCTCTGCCAGCAGTGTTCCTGGCCAATGTCAATATACTTCGGCTATTGGTACTTTCAGCAGTGCAACGAACACCGCTTGGCCTAGCACTTTGACTAGTGTATCAGGTGGTGTAACTACCACCGGATCAGGTGACGTAACTACTACTGGATCAGGTGGTGGAACTGCCACTACGACCACGGCGACTACGACAACAGCATGCACTGCCCCGACTTCCGTTGCAGTGACATTCAATGTGATTGCCACTACCGTATATGGCCAGAGTATCAAACTTGCTGGATCTATTTCCCAGCTTGGCTCCTGGTCCCCAAGTAGTGCTATTGCGCTGAGCTCTTCCTCATACACTTCGAGCAACCATTTGTGGTCTGTGACTGTGTCACTTACACCGGGTACTAGCTTCACATACAAGTATATCCAGGTGGCAAGTGATGGTACTGTTACGTGGGAGAGTGACCCGAACCTGTCCTACACTGTTCCCGCCCAGTGCGACACCAATACTGCCACGATTAGTGATAACTGGAGGTGATGACTTCTAGGGAAAAGAAGACGGAACTAGAAGTATTTAGTTCGATATTTCAGCTATTTATTCTAGCGGGATTTTGGATGCCTCTGGCGGATTGTGTTTTGTTCGTTCTATTTCCAGAGAATAGCAATATGACAATGAAGATTGATTTTAACATTAGTTTCACGATAGTTAATTGATTACCAAAACGGGCACCAGGGCATCTTGAGGGATCTCTGCAGCCATTTGATGGGATTAGGCTAAGGAAAAAAAGACGCACCAGCTAGGCGAGCCATCTATGGTAGGCTTGGACTTCATTTTAATGATGGTAACCCACATTAAGCATTCTGTTGGTCCTGTGCAGTGGCTCCTGAGGGACGATACTGGAATTAGTTCTGCCGATGGAAAGGGCAAGCCACCGCTTCGGCGGGTTTGACCGCCCGCACGGGATAGGGCTTACCTTCCCAGTTTATGTATGTAGTTTTAGGAACCATCACCACCCTTCCCATTGAGATCTCTCCGTCGGATAGTTTTGATCCTTACGAGTATGCGAGGGACCTGTCACCATTCTGTAACCTCTGACATCTCCCTGGATCGCATCAGATTAGTCTACGGGAGGGATCTACTACGAGGAGCGTGGGCCGGATTCCGGTCTGACAGCTCCCCAGAATCGGATCGATCCGAGCAGAAATTAAATTAAGCGCAGGACGCGATAATCCCCCAGCTCCCGATAAAAAGCACGCTTTGACAATATCACCCATAGCCACCATAGGTCTTGTCCAGGCATTTTTAAGCACATAGGTCACGTGATGGGAGGCTGTGGATGGTCTTTAGTCTCCCTTGTCGAGACATACATATATCCAGAAAGACATCCAAAGCGCATATCAGTTGACCATGAATTCCATTTCGTTTGGTAGCATGAACCTTGGAAATCAGGTAGGAATCAATAATGGATCGATTCATCTCCCCCCAGGTATAACGCCAACCCCCTTTACCAAACCAGAACTAAGTCCCTTGGCCCAGAGCGACCGGAAACCCCACCTCCCCCTCTATCGACCGTTCCGTTCCCTCGTGACCCAGACTTTGTTGATCGTGGATCGCTACTCGATCAGATATTCGAAAAAGAGGCTACCCCGGGGGCCAGGATAGCGCTTGTTGGGCTTGGTGGTGTCGGGTTAGTGAAAATGATCAGTAGATTTGTTACTTCTAACATATCGAAAGGAAATCTCAACTTGCGATCGAATGTTGTTACCGGATCCGAGAACAATCGCCCGGGACGTGGGTGTTCTGGATTCACGCAACCAATGCCGCTCGTTTCGAGCAGAGCTGCTGTGATATGGCCGACCGAGTCAAGATCACCGGACGAAAGGATCCCACCGCCAATATATTCAAACTCATTCACGACTGGCTTGTTGAGGAAAAAAACGGAAAATGGGTTCTTATTCTTGATAATGTGGATGACAGCTCTTTCCTTCACGAAGTTTCACTGGTCGGCCAAGGTAGTCAGAGTAGTACGTCGTCAAGGCGACCACTTTTGACATACCTCCCGATTAGCCACCATGGTTCAATTATCATAACGTCTCGAAACAGAGGCGCAGCGAACAGCATAGTGGAAGACAATGATATAATTACGATACTACCGATGGACCAGTCACATGCGATGATGCTATTCGAAAGGAAGTTAGGATCGCAAATCGAGAAGGCCACTATCATGCAGCTCGTTACTACACTTGATTATATGCCACTCGCGATCGTGCAAGCCGCAGCGTATATCAAGCAAAGAACGCCATGGGTTTCGGTGCAGCAGTATCTTGGAGAATTTCAAAAGAGCGACCGTAAGAGAATAAGCCTCCTAGCCTATGGCGCGGGACGGCTACGTCGGGATAGGGAGGCGAAAAACTCGATCCTTATTACCTGGCAAATATCCTTTAACCATATACAGCAAACGCAACCGGCAGCCGCGGACCTTCTATCGCTTATGAGTTTCTTCGACCGCCAAGGTATTCCTAGGACTCTGCTTCAACATCGGCTAGCAGAGGGAAGTGGCGACGAAAATATGAATTCAGAAGAGAGCGCAGATGTATACAAGGATGATGAGAATTCTGGAACGGATTCTAGCTTAGATGATGATTTTGAAGAGAACATTGTGATGTTGAGAAACTACTCGATGATTTCTACTGGTGTGGATGGAGACACATTCGAAATGCATAGGCTGGTACAACTCGCTATGCGGAAGTGGCTAGAGGACCACGGACAACTCGAACGTTGGAAGCATCAATTTATCGAGACACTTGACCGTACGTTTCCGTCCGGGGATTTTGAGACATGGGATATGTGTCAACTGCTATTTTCACATGTACAATCTGCTCTCACGCAACGACCGGTTGAGGAGGGCATATTACAAACATGGGCCAGCCTAGTCCATAGATCAGCATGGTTTGCGTTCACCAAGGGGGATATTGTCGAGAGTGAGAAAATGGCAAACTTGGCTATGAAGACAAGAAAGAGATTGTTTGGTCCATATAACGAGGAAACCGTTGATAGTTATGCAATGGCAGGGCTAGCGTATTGTCTTAGCGGGAAGTGGAAAGAAGCCGAACAGCTCCAGGTGCAGGTGATGGAAACCCGCAAGCAGATGCTTGGGCCGGAGCATGACGACACTCTATCCAGCATACACAACCTAGCATCGACCTACATGAAGCAAGGGCGATGGAAGGAAGCCGAAGAGCTCCAGGTACAAGTGACAGAAACCTATAAGCAGATGCTTGGGCTAAAGCATCGCGACACTCTATCCAGCATGCACAACCTAGCATCGACCTATAGGGATCAGGGACGATGGAAGGAGGCTGAAGAGCTCCAAGTGCAAGTGACAAAAACCTATAAGCAGGTGCTTGGGCTAGAGCATCGCGACACTCTATCCAGCAGGCACAACCTAGCATCGACCTATAGGGACCAGGGACGATGGAAGGAGGCTGAAGAGCTCCAAGTGCAAGTGATGGAAACCCGCAAGCAGATGCTTGGGCCAGAGCATCCCTCCACTCTGTCTAGCATAGCGAACCTAGCATCGACCTATATGAATCAGGGGCGATGGAAGGAAGCCGAAGAGCTCCAGGTGCAAGTGACAGAAACCTATAAGCAGATGCTTGGGCTAAAGCATCGCGACACTCTATCCAGCATGCACAACCTAGCATCGACCTATAGGGATCAGGGCGATGGAAGGAAGCTGAAGACCTCCAGGTACAAGTGACAGAGACCTATAAGCAGGTGCTTGGGCTAGAGCATCCCTCCACTCTGTCTAGCGTAGTGAACCTAGCATCGACCTATATGAATCAGGGACGGTGGAAGAAATCCGAAGAGCTCCAGGTACAAGTGACAGAGACCTATAAGCAGGTTCTTGGGCCAGAGCATCCCTCCACTTTGACCAGCATAGCGAACCTAGCATCGACCTACGGGAACCAGGGACGATGGAAGGAGGCCGAAGAGCTCGAGGTGCAGGTGATGGAGACCCGCAAGCAAGTGCTAGGGCCAGAGCATCCTTCCACTCTGAACAGCATGAGCAACCTCGCTTATACCTTCAAATCATTAGGTCAATTTTCAACTGCATTACAGTTGATGACAGATTGTGCCCGACTCCGCGGCCGGATATTAGGCCCTGACCACCCGGATACTACATCTTCAATATCTGCTCTCAATAGGTGGGATGACACGGATAAGTCCACGTTTTCTTCCCAGTGAGGTACCTACTGGAATTTAGCTGGCAGTCCAAACTCGTCGTAGGCCCAGATTTTTGTCTCCCCTACTCTTCTTCTGCAGAAAGTAAAATCTCTCTCCACGTCACTATCTTGAGTATGAGCTTTAAGCTTTATTGAGTGAAGGGTATAGACGTCCAGGGATTATTCACGGGGTTAATCGACATTAATATTCTTTGAATGGATTCATATATCTGGCCTGTGTTGGTATCATGATCAATAAATCCCATAGCTGTCGAGTCGCAACGGAAAATGCCAAGATAACCCAAAATATATTAAAGGGATTAGGAGTTCTGGGTTCTTCAATCTATTGCATAGAAAGGTCAAGAACCATGTTTAATTACACCAGCTTTTTGACCGTATAGCTATTTCCTAATTCTTGGTACCTACATTAAAGCCCTTAAAAAACCGGAATCTCTTTCGCTTTAACTATATTGTAGTGAGTTTCAGAATAGGGCCTGAAAAATAAACTATATCATCCACGTCTCCTGGAAACGTAACTCGGATCTTGGTCCTGAGGATGATATATGCCGAGCAAAAGCTCTTGCCACAGGCTGGGATTGCCTGGGTGTATCCATCCAGGGTATGGTTTGCGCTCTTGCTGTCAAATTGGATGAGATTCGGGTCTCGACTCGGTAAGATATGCTGGAGCCCTGGTTTCTCCACTAGTAGTTGGAGATCAGGTTACTGGACCAGGCAATGTCCTTAGTAGAGTTGCAGGTGGTCATGTTAAAGTCGAATGTTTTGTCTCCATCAAATTCGTCAAGCTTGCCATATTCACTGATTTCACTTGACAGATTGTAGGGTGCTCTGCTAGTTTTCTCGAGTGTAAAGTTGAAGTACGAGTGCGTCATGTTTCCATAGTATGCATTTTGGGGACTGAAATGTCAGGCCCTGTTAGACCTGACATTTTCACTTACACAGAATAAAATAGTCCCCAATCCCGAGGATAATCAGCAAGCTTATCATCTTCATCCAGCGCAGAGAAATCGTAGTCGTAATCCCAGAGCGTGATAAATGTATTCGCAGCATTGTTGCCGTTATTGTATTTACTAGGGTTAATGACAGCAAGGATTGTATCAAATTGAATATTGAAGCTTTTGCCTTGCAAGTTAACGCAGCAAATTCCAGTATACTCGTATTGCGCCTCGGCTGCAAGTCCAGAATAGGGCAGGATCTCTACCCGCATAGTTCGGTTGTAATATCTATACTATAACTATGGGATTCAACTCAATGGCGGGAATTATTAGTTATGAGCCAACCCAGCTATAAATCCCATCCAAAGTCACATTGTCTGGTCGGAAGTTGAGTTAGGTATCATACTGATCTTCTGCTGTTACAATGGCCGCTGAAACCAAAGTGAATAACACGTGCTGAGTGATCAAGTGATGCATTCTAAAATCTTTGAGAGAGAAATTGGGTTAGAAACCATGTTTCGAGTCATATAAAGGAGCACGATAGTGGGTAATAAATAGTAAGTCAGTTTGTACATACAATTTGCTTCATAGTACGGAGTAGAGTGGATACTAGTTACCGAAAGCATCTAGCTTATTATGAACTAGTATAGGCATTTGGGGCTAATGACAAGCAATTTAGTATCAATGACCCCTGCTTAGCCCTCAGCCGCCTCTGAACCTGGTTGGCCGAGAAAGTCGGCTGCGTACCAAATGGCCACTACTCGTTGCATTTAATGAGCAGGTCTTTTGGTGGCTGCAGCTTGAGTCAGACGATGCGAAGCTTTTTCACATCTCAATTAAAAACTAAGCTATTGGGACTTTAGATGATGGCGCACTTCCCAGTTATATCACAAGAAATAAATATCATTTTCAGGTTCATTTCCAATGTTATTTATCTTTAATCCAATATAGTAATACATCCCCAATAGATGGAGTCTATATTTGATGGTGCGCAATAAACAACCCGCTGAATGACGCCAGAAGCGAACAACCAAGGGAAAGAACTATACGATATTAGTGGGAGATACTCAATATAACAGAATCAATAAACTCACGATATGTATGCTTGAGTCCAGAGACATAACAACCAACCACAATCTCCCGCAGGTGGCCACTTAGGTGCACGATATAATTCGTATCAGCCATCGCACGTTGAATAACCTTGAAGAATTAACACCACGACGAACGATCATCAAGACAGTACTTACCTTCTCAGAGCCATGTCCATGCAGATTCAGCTTGAGCTGCCGCTGGAACTCCATCCCCAGAACGGAATTGGACGTAGTCACGCCAGCCGTCACAGAGAATCCCACAATCAGCATATATCCCGCCGTCGCCATGGCAATTTCCTCACCCGGTAGCATGGTAGACATGGCAATAAATGATGATGCCGATGCAATTCCCGTGCCAAGTCCACCGGGGAGGATAAATAGCGATTCCCCGAAGCCGCTGTGTCCGCCCCAGCGGAGGTAGAGAAGAAAGTAGGAAATACCGGCAACCAGGCCGGCGACAACGAGAAGCATTTTGAACTGTCCTGTACGTTGGATGAATATTCCTGCTAGCAGTCCGCCGAGGGTATTTCCTATCACTGCTGGAATGAGATGCATCCCCGCCGCTGTCGTTGATGCGCGCTGTGTTACTTGGAAATACAGTGGGACAGAAAACATCATGCCTAGCTGGGCAGCGGTCTGTAGCGCAACGATTATGTATGCAGTGGAGACGTTTGTGCGTCGGAGAATGCGGAGGTTGAAGATTGGGTCGCGGGCAACGTAGGCTTCGACGAGCACGAAGGCGATTAGGAGTGATACTCCGCTACTTCCTAGGAGAAGTGTCCACCACGAGCTCCATGGGAAGGATTTCCCGCCTTGATCGAGGAGTGTGATCATCGAGACAATAGATGAGCCTAGCAGCGCTGTTCCGAGGAAATCGACCTTGGCGAGTTTGTTTCCTTTTGGGGTGGAGTCTGTCCTCTCTCCGACGTTCAGTTTCACAATCACGAGAGCTGCAGCCAGAGTGAGAAGCGGGGCTTGTAAGAGGAATAGCCTGGAAGACAGTTAGAAGAGATATGCAGCTGTTAGCTTCGGGGAAGCTCACCATCTCCATCCGATAGTATCGCTCAGCCAACCACCCAGCGGACCTCCGAGACTACGTCCAAGTGTCATGGCAATATTCACATATGCTCTCCAAGTAGCGACCTCGCGCTTAGGCACGATATCTGTGATAATAATGGAGCTGATAGTCATGATTCCTGCACCACCCATTCCGCTGGTCGCGCGACCAAAAATCACCACCCACATCTGGGATCCGATGCCACTATACACGGTCAGAATTGTATCTCAATTGTTGGATCAAGTACCCGCCTACCTCGTTATACAACCCACTGCGAATAACAGATATGAGAACAGCAACATTGGCTTGCGGCCATAGATATCACTTAATTTTCCATACTGGACGATAATTAGATCTTGGGATGCACTCGATGGGGGCTGTACTCACCATTGGCTGTGCAGCACAGACACCTAGTGTATATCCCGTTGAGAGCCAACTAGCATCGCGTAGACGATTAAATTCGGAGGAGATGCGGCCTGCTGCCGCCATTACTAGTGTCCCATCGGCATTGGAAATGAATTCGCCTATGTTTGATTAGATCTTCGGTCTTAGATTTTTTTGTTTTCCTGTAAACCCTCCTACCGAGCAGAAGCACCGCGATAATTGTCCCCACACCCGTCAAGGTCTTGATTTTAGAGTCTGTGTCAGCTTGCGGGATTAATGGAGACTCTTCATCTGCGACATGGTCATTCGCATCGATACCCTGGGTTCCGATGATACCCGGAGGTACCGACCCAACCGCGTCACTTTCTATATGAGCCATGCTGTAAAATGAAGTCAGAGAAAAGAAAAAAGAACATTGAGAAGACGGTTTGGCGGCAAGGCTGGACTTTCATATTGCTGATAAATAATCCAAGCCATTGAAGCTAAGTTGTCATCGGAGTTATAAAGCACGCAATATATCCACTTTTAAACTTCGTACATTTTCTACATTATGTACATAATAAGCAACATTGAACTTATATACATGAGAATACATCTGTGTACTAGGAATATTGCTGACCTCCCTACCGTGCGTTACTTGAGAGGTGCGCTATCTTGAAAAAGCCGGGATGCGTTTTATACGAAGAATATTGCAGCTCCAATCTCCGTACAATTGGCGTGTATTTATATATAGGCCTGTAGGTCAATGGTACACCGTAATAATCATGGCCAGAGCAACCATATAAAATTGAAGCCGCTTGAACTGTTGCGGCAACTTTTGTTTGAACCCATGGCCGACAAGATCTGAAGTTGCTCATTGGCCGCAGCTCTATCCTCCCGAGGTCGTTTCATTGAAACCTTGTCCCTCGCAGCAACCGGTACTCATGTCCTGACTAGCACACACGGGCTTAGGTCGTTTTCGTTACCGCTCCGATAGAGGACTGTGTGGGAGCCATGAGCTGGCGTGACCGTGTTGGAATGTATGGACCAGGAGAGTGCGTGAGGTGAGCTTGAAGATATGGGGAGTGATGGGGAGTTTGAAGTGAGAGTGGTGTGCACGTTCTGATGTTGAGTGTATCAAAAGTGCAAGGACAACAGTTATATCAAATAACCTCGGAAATTAACATTTGCCTATTATGACGAAAAGTTTGAAATATACATATCCTTAAAACATAGAAGAGCCTCGGTACCCAATGGATTGTATGACACGGCCTTGTATTTGACGGAATTCATATCATCCAGATACAAATTCCAAGAACGGCACTGACAAAACTGAGGGTGATCGGTACATGAACACGAATAGCACCGCTAGCAAGGTACGGATCGTAGCAAGAGAACTCGTATCCATCGCTCGGTAAGCGACCCATGCCCTCGAGCTCACGGAAGGTTGTGCAGTTGAAAGTAGTAGAATTCGCGGATGGAACAATTCTGAAATCACTCAAAACCGAAGGAGGGAAATCTTTGTTCAGGCCCATTTGCTGGGTGACAAAGGAATCGCTGTTCTCTTAGTAAGGTTTTGTGACTACTGCGAGGGAGAGACACATACAAGAAGGTATTTCCCACAGTGGCGCCAGAGATATCAATCAACAAGACATTCTTTGGCCAATACCAAGTCTGAATGCGTTTGCCTTGGTCGTCGGCACCGTATCTCGAGGTCAAATTCAGATCGGGGCCACCGGTGACGACGAGCCCAAAGCCACCAGTCCAATCCACGGCCTTGGGAGGAAGAGTGATAGTTTTCAGAGGACTGTTCTCTTGTTGCAGGACTTGAAGTTCGCGCAGATTATCGAACGGAATTTTTAGATGAGTGATATGAATGGGACCTGAAAGCTTCATAGAGTCAACCTCGAGTGTCTGCAGCGTTGCGCTGCGCTTAAGTCCCGTAATGCTGTTGAGGTCGAGTTGTTTGATGGTCATTTCCTTTGTCGAAGATCCTCCTAGCGTGACAGATGAGTTGTCCAAGACTTGCATGTAGTCGACAGACGTGCATCCAATAGCAATGCTGTTGACGTTCGGGAATGGACCATTAATGTAAAGCTTTTCCAGATTGAGCTCATTATCGGACAAACTATCCAGTGAGTTGATCTGCATCGAGTGAATACTTAGGGATGTCGCATTGCGTAACTTTGTGTGGTGGAGCGTATGCAGATTTGGGGAGCCAAGCGTAATGCTATCCGCTGAATGAAGACTCGTAAGATCCAGGTCGACGAGATCGTAAGCATGTATCCCTATGGTGATGTAGTCATTCACGGATGTGAGACTAGGAAGTGTGAGTGTCGTATTTTCCAAATTCCACTGCGTCGGCTGTCTTTAAATATGAACTGGAGAGAGTATAAGAGGGCTGGGTGAGAAGGTAGTCGCGCGGGGTATAAGGATATTCCCCGAGGGTGCCTTCGATCACTTCGACGCCGTCGAGATTAATGTGAACTGTGTCGTTGCCGGAAAATGGTCCGATGCCAACGTGGCCCGTGACCACTGGACAGTTCCGACGAAGGGCATCTGCATCAGCTACGGAGGTAATCTAGGTTGAGCTGCAGTTGGCAGCGAAGGCACCTAGCAATCAATGTAAGTCCAGACACGGGGTACTGGGTGAGGAGTTCGTAGTAATACTTTACTCACTGGAGCAGCATAGCACGACTAGCGCAGCGATCACCGCGCGGGAAAAACCGAACATATTGGACATATTGGGCCCTGAAACTGTAGATCGGAATCCAAAGCCGCGCGCATCGCCATATGTAGAAATGCTCAAGCCCCTAAAAAAAAAAAAAAAAAAAAAAAAAAAAACAGGCGCCACCTCCGAATTGCCTGATCTAGCCAATCCAATACTAGTGCATACTAGTAGAGACTCATGTGACATTGGGGCCCTGTTGGGGAGATCTGATTGGAGTAGGGCTAGTAGCAGCAGACGAGCTCTTGGCAGATTGATTTTGCCCCATGCTGTAGATGCATAACGATTAATATACAGAGAAAGGTGTTAGTTAAAAGGGACGGTTGAAAAAGGCGAAGAGCCTGGGAGCCTGGGAATCTGGGGAGAACCTCCCGAGGTCGGAACCTTGGAACTCACGTGCTTATGTAAGCCACATGTTTCTCCTTACAATACGCAGGTGTTTTAATACCGTAATAAATACCGTGAGTGTCATGCGATGTTGCTCGCCAACTCTGCGATGCGAGATCCAAATTCGGAACATTGAGGCTGTTTTGTATCTTTGCAGCGTCATCAGCGGAGATTTTCTATGGTTTGAGGTCCTTGGACATTGGCTTGAAGAGACATTGTATCTCGGAGCCCACTATATCCCCGTTCTGGTCCAAAGTCTCTGAATGAAGACTCCAAGACGCAAAATCTCATGTTGAGAGAAGTTTGAATGGTCAGTGGACTCTAACATGTCGAGTGTCTTCACCACAGTATCGTCCCTTTTGGGGAAGGGGGGGGGGTACGTGTCATATCATTTAGCGTGTTGCAAAGCAAAAAAGGGGATATTGATATGCACAGTATTAGTCAACTGTTCACTACAAACGCTGGCAGGACGGTATCTTAATGCGGACTAGTTACTGTGGGTGGGTCTTGGGAAACAAAGAGAGAGAGGTTGGAGTTAAAACTGATTTTGAATATTACTGTACCGACTTTTTGAAAATGTCATGTTATAAGGTTGTATATATGGGCTTTTCAGGATACACAGCAAACTCAGATGGACATGTACAGTAGATCAGCGATAGTTGCCCTTTCGGTTCAGCCGCCGGGCGTTAATGAATTGTTTGTTTGTTTGTACCGACTGTATATAGTCCCTCGATATTCGCAGTTTTTTGTTCGACCAGGGCATCAAACTGGGCCTCTAATATTCTTTTAGTATAATTAGTAATCTTAGAAGAACCTGCGGAAAACTCATGAAACAACCCGTGGACCCATTTATATATGACTATACATAAAAACTGCTTGATATTTCCTATATGTTGATCCAAGAGTAGAATCCCCCTCAAATGAAATGGCTATGAAAAAAGGATACCGGCAGATATGAATTGCCGATTCGTATCGGCTAAATATTTACCAAGTGCTCATTGGGAGGGTAGAGCACGCAATTCTTTATGATTTCTATATGTAACTAGTTAGTTGGATTATTATGCATAAAGGTATCAGCAACGCGAAGTGATAAACTCTCCGTTGTACAATATATACTGTATAATATATGTAGTATATACAATATATACCCATCTCTGAATGGAAGTGTCGAATTTCCTATCTCCCGCCATTGCGACCGTTTATGGCATCATCGCATCCACATTTGCCAAGACCATTTATATACAACCACGGAGTACACTGTTTAAAACAATTTCATCTACTAAATATGAAAGTAATTACTGCTCTCGGTCTCATTGCTAATGGGGTTTTCGCCCTTGATTTTCAATCTAACCTCCAATCGACCCTCCAATCCGTACTCAAGCACGAAGCACAATCGCCCAAACCAAACATCCTCTTCGTCATCACCGACGACCAAGACCTTCAACTCGACTCTATATCCTACACTCCTCTAATCTCGAAACACATCCGCGATCAGGGAACCTTTTTCCGCAACCATTTTGTCACCACAGCTCTATGCTGTCCGTCGCGCGTGAGTTTATGGACCGGTCGCCAGGCACATAATACAAATGTAACGGACGTCAGCCCGCCCTACGGCGGATATCCCAAATTTGTCGAACGCGGCTTCAATGATGATTTCCTCCCGCTTTGGCTACAATATGCGGGATATGATACGTATTACACCGGCAAAATGTTCAACGCTCATACCGTGGACAATTACCACAGCCCCCACATCAATGGATTTAACGGATCGGATTTCCTTCTCGATCCGTATACTTATTCTTACCTCAATTCGACATACCAGCGAAACCATGAACCACCGGTCAGCCATGAAGGTGAACACACCATCGATGTGATCACGGGAAAAGCACTGGGTTTCCTTAACGACGCGTTGGCTGGCGAGAGACCGTTCTTCCTGGCTGTATCGCCCGTCGCGCCGCACTCGAATATCGATTTGGGAGATGTGGCGGCGGGAAAGATTTACATGTCTGCCCCCATCCCCCTCGAGCGACACGAACATTTGTTCCAGGATGTTACGGTACCTCGCAACGCGAATTTCAATCCGGACCAGGTAAGCGCAGCCTTGATTACAATTAACGTGTTTGCGACCCGTTCTGACTGATCTTGCTTGCGCAGCCAGAGTGGGGTTAGTTGGATTCACGACCTGCCCCTGCAGAACCAGTCGGTGATCGACTATAATGATCACTTTTATCGGTCGCGTCTGCGCGCTCTGCAGGGGGTTGATGAATTGGTGGATGGACTTGTCACCCGGCTGGAGGACAGTGGCCAGCTGAATAATACTTATATCATCTATACCTCGGATAATGGGTTCCATATTGGCCAGCACAGACTCCCGCCCGGGAAGACTTGCGGGTTTGAGGAGGATATCCGCGTTCCTTTATTCATTCGTGGACCGGGTGTTGCCAAGGGAGATGTGCAGGATGCTGTGACTACTCATATAGACTTGGCGCCAACCTTTTTCCATCTTGCGGGGATTCCGGCCAGGGATGATTTTGATGGTACTGCGATTCCTGTGACGCCTGCGTTCGATGGTGAGCGGCATGAACATGTTACAGTGGAATACTGGGGTTCTGCTGTTATGGAAGGTGTTTATAGTGGGCTTGGTAGGTCCAAATACTGTCATGGTTATTGTGGGATACTAATACCAAGGCAGGCCCCGAAGGCTCAACTTTTATCCCGAATAACACCTACAAATCCGTCCGCTTACTGGGAGTGGGCTACAATCTGTACTACTCGGTCTGGTGCAACAATGAACATGAGCTGTACGATCTGTCGGTGAGTAAACAGTATCTTGGTTCTTTATCACAGCAACTAATCTTTCTCTAGACCGACCCGTACCAGCTCAATAATCTGTATCCGACAAGGTCCCGAGCTGATCTCAATGAGCCTCAAATTCTCGGTCGCAGCTTGAGACAAGCTATCAATCGACTCGACGCTATTTTGATGGTCCTCAAATCTTGCCAGGGTGTGACTTGCATCAAGCCTTGGGATGTCCTGCAACCGGTAGACCCAGTTAATACTCTTCAAGAGGCTCTAGATGAGGAGTATGATGGCTTCTATAGTGCACAACCTCAGGTTTCGTTTGACTGGTGTGATGCGGGATATATCGTTGCCGCTGAAGGTCCGCAGGTGCCATTGACTAGTCGACACGGCGTGTCTTGGGATGTGTGGGTGTAATGAAATCTATTTAGTGTTAGATAATAAATCAAAATTGGATACAGTCAAATCCAAATCCATTCACGACATATTGAGTTAGGTGGAAAGTGTTTTCGTGAAAGGCAATGTATATAAGGATAGCGGTAAGTGTGAGCATCCGTATGAACACAAGATTCTAGAATAAACCGTCAAAGTTCCCAATACGATAAAAAGAATACTCTCCATATTGGCCAATAATACTCAGATATCCAACTCGGCAAATACTGTGGTGAGATCGGCCGTGATTGCGCCATATCTCCTTGCGTCGCGACATCAAAAAGTTTGCATTGGCACGCATTCTAGATCTGTTCTAGTACATTTTGAGTAAATAAACCTACGCAATCATTCAATACCATGTGTTTTCCTTTTTCTATAAGTGTGATCGATCGGCCGCGTGTGTTTCTATAAATCACCAATCTAGGCATTCTCTCCACAGGCCTGCCTTCTTGTTTATTGCGAATTGTTTTTTTTTTTTTTTTTTTCAAACTCTATATTGCAAGATGTCAGACCAAAGCGTCTTTGAGGAGAAATACAAAATAGGCGAGCAGGTAATCGACTCACCTCCAAGTGAGCTGGACCATGATATTGTCAAAGACTGGGACATGGAAGAATCGGCCGTTCGGCGGAAGTAAGGACATATATTTCTTATCACACATCATCTATAAACGAATCACTAACAAGCTTACCTCAGAGTCGACTTCATTCTCCTTCCAATTCTTGCAGTCGCCTTCTTCGCCTTGCAAATGGATCGTGGAAATATCAGCGCCGTCTTGACATCGAGTATCACTAAAGACCTCAATATCACAACAAATCAAATCAATATCGGATCACAACTGCTCTCTGCTGGTATTGTTCTTTCCGAGATCCCGTCGAATATTATTATGCAACGAATTGGACCCCGTGTCTGGTTATCCGGTCAGTTATTCGCCTGGGGGTTGGTTGCGACCTTCCAGGCTTTTGTCAAGTCATATCCTGCGTACCTGGTAACGAGAATTTTGTTGGGACTCTGCGAGGGTGGTTTTATTCCTGGTAAGTAAAGATCGAGATTTTATGCTTGGAGCATCGACTGACTCCACGAAGGCGCTTTATATTATCTCTCCACGTGGTATAAGAAAGATGAGACAAGTCTCCGCACCAGTCTATTTTTCTATGGACAGATGTTTGCATCGGCTACATCGAGCTTGATATCCGCCGGTCTGCTTCAGCTGCATGACACCCATGGTATGGAGGGATGGAGATGGATCTTCCTGGGTAAGTGCAGATCTAAATTATATACATTCTACCAGTCCGAGCCCCGCTGATTGACAATCTAGTCGAGGGCCTGATAACCCTTTTCATCGCAATCGTATTCACTTTCCTTGTACCTGCATCGGTCGGAGACGGCCGTCCATTGCTTGCCTTTGGCCGCTGGAGTTACTTCACCGAACGCGAGTCGCACATCATTCGCAACCGCGTTCTGCTAGATGACCCCCGGAAAGCCACAGGCCATATCCAGATTTCAGGCTCTGATATCTGGCAGACCGTCAAGCAGCCGCGCATCCTGCAACACGTTTTCGTGACTTTGGTGTCCATGTCTGGTTTCTCGGGTTTGACCCAATACACACCTAGCATGATCAAAGCGCTAGGTTTCGGTGCCGTCAGGGCAAACGCCTTGGCTTCGGTTCCAGTCTACTGTAGCATGGTCTGGCTGGTAGTTCTGTCTTTTGCTGCGTGAGTGCTTATAATTATTATGACAATGAAACACATTCTAACTCTTGACAGCGACAAAACGAGACATCGCGGACCCTTTGTACTCTTGGCTATCACTTGGAATGTTACTTCCTACGCTTGTCTTCGTACAAGTAACTCCCACGCTTCACAATGGCATCGGTATGGAGTTATTGCCGTTGCTAATATCTCCTATTGCAGCATGCAGTGAGTTCCCTGCCCCAGATGTATAACTTGGTCTAATTACATGATAGCATTCTGAATGTTGGCTGGCTATCATTCTACTGTCGCACACCCCAGGAAAGAAGTGTTGCCATGGCGTTAGTGGTCATGGCTGCTAACTGTGCTGGTATTGCTGGCTCGCAGATCTTCCGCACTTCCGATGCCCCGAAGTACTTGCATGGTCTCACCGCAATCAGCTCGCTTGCTGGTGCCTCGTGGGTTCTCACTGCTATCCTTTGTGTTCAATATTATTTCTGGCGGCAAAAGGCGGTTCCTTCGGATCGAGTGGAGGCGAAGGCTTGACAATATTAGCGACAGATGACGGATATTGGTAAATATTTATGACGATTCTCCACTAATATAGATAGATTGTCGAATCAAAAAGATTTTGAATCTCTTCTAAAACCTTCTATTTAACCCAATCGATCCTGGCCAATAAAAAAAAAAGCTTGTCGAACATAAAGCCGACATAAAACTGGCATAAACCAGGGGTTTCGGTATTCTTAACTCCGACGTGATAGAAGTAAACACCTTGGATCCCGGGAGACAGGTGGATATGGAGTTATATTTCTATGAAACATGGATTTGAGCTCATTAGCATTGTTCCTTGCTTAGTGGTTGCTGGTTTATTCTAATGAAATCTCTTCGTCGGACATAACATTAAGACCGTGATGACAATCCACCCGATGACAACCCACTCGATGAAGAATCCACTCGATGGGCCAAGTGGACCTTTTTTTCTTCACGATTACCACGGCACCACAAACCGAGATTTCCAGGAATCCTCCGAGACGGACCTCGATCTCTCCGCGTGGATAGTTTAAAGAGAGGAATCCTACTGGAATATATTGTAGATCATATCTATTGAATCCCAATTTTATACATATTTTATAAATCATAATAATGGCTTCCAGCGATTACAAGTTCGAAGGATGGGTAGCTCTCGGGCCAGACGCCGCCGAGGGAAAGATGGTCTGGCAGGAATTCGAGCCTAAGCCATGGGAGGAGACCGATGTTGATATTAAGGTCACTCACTGTGGTATCTGTGGCTCTGATATTCACACTTTGCGCAGTGGATGGGTATGGCACATCCCTCTTGAACATGATCAGAATTGAATAGTTGTTAATACTAGTCTCCGTTTGCACAGGGCCCCACCAACTACCCTTGCTGCGTTGGCCACGAAATTGTCGGAACAGCCGTCCGCGTCGGATCCCAGGTTGCGGGAGATATCAAGGTCGGTGACCGTGTCGGTGTTGGTGCGCAGAGCGGCTCGTGTCAGAACAAGGATGGCGACTGTGACGCCTGTGCGTCTGGCATCGAACAGCACTGCACTAATATGGTCGGAACGTACAACGGTACTTATGCCAACGGTGGCAAGTCGTATGGTGGCTACTCCACGTACAACCGCTCTCCTTCGCACTTCGTTATCAAGATCCCCGACGCCATTTCCTCTGCCGATGCGGCACCTATGCTCTGCGGTGGTATCACTACCTACTCGCCTCTTAAGCGGAATGGCTGCGGCCCCGGAAAGACTGTTGGTGTCGTCGGTGTTGGCGGTCTTGGCCACTTTGCTATTTTGTTCGCCAAAGCACTCGGTGCTGACCGCGTCGTCGCTATTTCCCGCAAGTCTGATAAGAAGGCCGATGCGCTCAAGCTCGGTGCGGATGAATTCATCGCCACCAGTGAGGATGAAGACTGGGCTACCCGCCACGCTAGCTCTCTCGACTTGATCATCTCCACTGCCTCTTCTTCCAAGATGCCAATTGTCCAATACTGTGGACTTTTGCGTGTTCGCGGTACTTTCATCCAGCTCGGTGCCCCCGATGATGGCGGCCTCGAGATCCCGGCTTTCGTGCTTATCATCAAGGGTATCAAGCTTGGTGGCTCGTTGATCGGTAGCCCCGGTGAGATTCGGGAGATGTTGGACTTGGCTGCTGCCAAGGGTGTCAAGCCTTGGATTCAGGAGCGCCCAATGACGGATGCCAACCAAGCTATCGTGGATATGGAAAATGGTGATGCTCGTTACCGCTATGTTCTCACGAACGAACTCTAAATTGACGATCAATTATGAGTGGTCTATATGTGAGACATGTTTAGTTCAAATGGCGTTTGATGCAATGTATACAAGTTAGATTTAAGAAGGGAATTAGAATACCAACACACATTTATAATATGCATTTTCTGGCCATTGATAATATGTAAAGCAGTCGAAAAGTCACAGTCATCCTCATGCTAGAAATTTGCGGATGTGTCTAATTGCAAGGCCCTCGATTTATTGCGACGATTTCATCCCTTACCGATTTGTTTGGATTATCCCGGGCTCCCTTCTTGACGCAATCGTATTTCTTTCACTCTCACAGTTTCCCGGATGAACTATCGGAGTAATTTCTCTTGGGCCCTTCTCAATATCCTCTATGAATCCCATGTCAGCCTCTCATCTATCAAGGGCGTTAGTTTATTTTGTATATATTCTGGCTACAGGTTGGCTAGGAACTCCTGTTCAACGGACTACATGTTGCTCCTTCACTGATTGAGTATATAGTCAACCAACCAAGTAACGTTCTATTGAAATATTGCTTACGATTTCCCGCATTGTGACGAGTTCCGCTCAGAGTTTCACAACATCGCTCATGGCTTCAAGGATGTGATGAAACATTACATCATTTCGAGATACATACCGATCACTTCTAGTGCCAGTTCTACCCAGTCTCAACAGCCTTCTATCATTTGTATACAGCCTGATGTACTGGTTGAGTAGGAGAAACGCAGCATATTCACCCAAGTGCGAGGTATGAGCAGGGATCATATGAGCAGGCTCAGTTGGAATATTGCACAATACGTTGCGACCTTGCCCATTACAATGGTTTCTGAAAGTTCCACAACCCCATAGGTTTTAGGATGAGATCAAAAAGGCATAATTCGAACAGATGATCCATGAGCGCAACGAGGTATACACTGGCAACCGCTTCGACTAAACGTTGCAAAGGCTGAACGCCATACTACTGTGGTTTGGGCAAGGTAGTTCGAACCCTTGATCTTTCCCAAAATCTAAAGGATATGGACCAATTTACGTTCAAGATGACATGAGATGAACAGCGATTCAGAAAAGAAATGGGTTCGTTTTCGATTCTCCGAAGGCAGTCTCTCATTGATCTCACTTTCTTTCACTTTCATTCATCTCGCTTGCATTCTTTGTGACCATCCCCTCCCAAAAGCCCGAAATCCCAGCCAGCTCTTGGGGCCGCACAGCTCTTCCATTCACCTCAGAATCCCTACTTCCCAAACCTTCAAGAGGCAGTGTCGGAACTGTGGTCAAATTCCCCATGCCAAAATTTAAAAAAACACATTCGCAATAGGTATTCCCTCTTCTTCCACTCAAGTTACGTATACGACCTAACCAAGTAATCATTTGCTGGCTTTCAGCAAGAGGGCACTTGCCGAGAATATCTACTCCCGTCGAAGATATTGATCACCAGCCGCAATCAACCGCAATCAACTGCAATCATTTTGTCTCTTCTCCCAAAATGAGCGCCGTGTATTGGCTCATCGATGACGAGGGTCACTACATCAAGGCTCATACAATCCTCGCAACTGGTGACGCAGCAGTTGTTGTCCAGCGAGACGACGTGGCAATCAAAATGGCAATTGTGTATAAGAATTTCACCCTGGAGAAGGTGGAAGAAAATCGCCACGGGATTCGACGGGAGCAAGAGGTCTGGCAGCGCATTCAGCCCAACATCGATACCCCGGTGGAAGGCATCGTCCATTGTCTTGGTCTTCCTGGAGACACCATCGAGCTGAGATACATGTCCGGAGGTACACTTTCAAAGTTCCTGAAACACAGAGCGCGACCCAGCATAGAGCTTCAGAAGCGCTGGTTCCGCCAGCTTGCCATCGGCCTCCACAATCTTCATTAACGTCACGTCATCCACAGTGATATCCTCAGCCGCAACATTCTGCTAGATGGTTCCTTGAACGTCGTAATTGCTGATCTCGGCGCCTCGACTATTATGCCGATCGATACTGTTATGATGGATGCGGTGGACGATTACAATTGCTCCATCTGGACGGATCTTTGCCAGCTAGGGCTCGTGTTCTATGAGATCATCACTGGGACACAAACCGGTATCAGCCTATATCATAGCAGTGGCGGTGACGACTTGATCGCTGTCTTTCCATCCAGAGATATACTCCCTTCCCTGGGCAAACGAATCTGGGACCGAGATATTATCGAGACCTGCTGGAGGGAGGGTGGATACGGGACAGAAGGTGCGGGGGGGGGGGGGTTCTAGCGAAGCTGGATAAAATGCAAAGCATACGCCGACGTTGAAATATATCTTCGATTCCTTGTTGTAAGAGTATGGGAGTATGAGCCTCGAGGGCTTCTTGAGATAAGAACAGTATTGAGCTGACAGATTCACTTCTTTATGATTTGACTCTCTTTTGTAACGCATTATAATAACTGTCTGCCGGCAAAGTGAATATTCTGTGTATAGAGTTCGTTAATAGTACCCCTCTATATTGAGGGATCAAATTTTGGTGTGTATTATTTGATGCTCAAAGAAAAGGCACACAAAGAAATGTGTCCGAGTCAGCAAAAAGGCTCGTGAGATTGGCACTAGCCTGAAGTCAAGACTCCTTGAAAGACTGCCCTTAGGTACAATGGACCTTCCAGTACTAAGGTCTGACTTCAATGTGAACATGTACTTGGAATCCATGTGAGTGTGCTCGGAACAAATAAAACCACTTCCTGGTCGTATTTTCAAACATAGGAGAGCTATGCCTGAACAAATGAGTGGAGATGATCTATCAGTCCTGAATGTGGTTTGGGACTTGGGTGGATCGGTCAGCTCACATGCAACAAGCAGGTAAGTTCAATTCCGTATACTTCTCATAAATGGGCCGTAGAATTTTCAATTTTCTTCCTCCCAATAGAGTTTATCCCCAAGGTGGCTGTAGGAGAACTGAATCTATAATCGTGGCAAAAGATTGTGCACAGTAAGCAAGGAATGTACATAGGAGAAATGTTTTGTGTAAATACAACCAACAAAATCAAGATCAGCAAGACAAGGCTAATAAAATGGCGCCCCGGGTGCTGGTTTGGCTGAAGAGGTCGAACATTTTGCCGAACCCCAAACCCAAATACCCGATGAAATCACGGGCCAAGAACATATATCGCTATCCCAACTGCCTATGCAAAGAGAGTCACGGTGCTCCCAAATTGGTAGTTGGATACATTGTTCACTTCGAACCAGTAATACAATGCTAAACGCCGTCAGTTCCAACCGCTCCCTAGCCCTCCTAAGGCTCACGGCCTTCCCTAAGGAACAGTGGGCTTGCGCAAAGCCAACTCGTGAGAACCATCGAGGCACCGCGCGCCAATCTCAAAACACTCTGAGCAGACAGCGAAGCCGCCGCCCAGACAGTTTGAACATGCGTGATAGTCGCCCCCAGCCGAAAGATGTCGAGTGCATACATCACACCATGAGGTAGACCCACCTGTCGCCATCGAGCTGGCCTTCACAGCCAAATCACCCTCGCAGACATTGATGCCTCTCATTTGAGCAAATTTAACGACAGCCTCAATGACTTCGGTATTCCCGCTTTTTCTGGCCCACGAGAGCAAAGTGTGACCGAAGCCGTCTTCGAACTGGACGCAGGCGCCCTGAAGGTCAAGCAAACACGAAACAGCCATCTCATGCCCGTTTCTTACAGCCGCAAAAAGCGGCGTGGAACGATACCAGTCCTTTGTGTCGGCCATAGCGCCACGGGACAAGAGTTCTTGCACGACTTCTGTGTGACCTCTCGCGGAGGCAAGGAAAAGCGACGTGCGTCCAATGAGATCTTCGGCTTCAACACTAGCTCCATGATCGCATAGAAACTTAACAATTTCAAGATGACCGGAATATGAAGCCGCATTCACTGGCATCCAGCCACTGTTATTCGTGACTTTGATATCGGCACCCTTTTTGACGAGTAGCTTGACTAACTCGAGATGGCCGTTGTATGAGGCCGCATTCACTGGCATCCAGCCATTGGTATTCGCAACTGTGATATCGGCACCCTTTTCGAGAAGTAGCTTAACTATCTCAAGATGGCCGTTTGATGAGGCTATATTCACTGGCGTCCATCCGTTTTTATGCGTAACTGTGATGTCTGCGCCTTTTGCGAGCAGTAGTCTGACCACCTCGAGATGGCCGTTAAGCGATGCGGCATAAAGAGGTGTTATTTTATCACTATTTGCAACTGTGATATCGGCCCCGTTTTCGAGAAGTAGCTTAACGACCTCGAGGTGGCCCTTGGATGAGGCCGTATTTATTGGCGTCCATCCGTTTTTATGCGCAAGTGTGATGTCCGCGTCCTTTGTAAGAAGTAGTCTAACAACCTCGAGATGACCGTTAAGCGAAGCAGCATAAAGAGGTGTTATTTTATCACTATTCACAACTGTGATATCGGCCCCGCTTTCGAGGAGTAGCTTGACTACCTCGAGATGGCCGTTGTGTGAGGCCGCATTCACTGGCATCCAGCCATTGGTATTCGCAACTGTGATGTCCGCGCCCTTTGTAAGAAGTAGTCTAACAACCTCGAGATGACCGTTAAGCGAAGCAGCATAAAGAGGTGTCATTCCATCACTATTCACAACTGTGATATCGGCCCCGCTTTCGAGGAGTAGCTTAACTACCTCGAGATGGCCGTTTGATGAGGCTATATTCACGGGCGTCCAGCCATTGTTGTTCGCAATATGGATATCAGCACCCTTTTCGAGGAGTAGCTTAACGACCTCGAGGTGGCCCTTGGATGAGGCCGTATTTATTGGCGTCCATCCGTTTTTATGCGCAAGTGTGATGTCCGCGTCCTTTGTAAGAAGTAGTCTAACAACCTCGAGATGACCGTTAAGCGAAGCAGCATAAAGAGGTGTCATTCCATCACTATTCACAACTGTGATATCGGCCCCGCTTTCGAGGAGTAGCTTAACTACCTCGAGATGGCCGTTTGATGAGGCTATATTCACGGGCGTCCAGCCATTGTTGTTCGCAATATGGATATCAGCACCCTTTTCGAGGAGTAGCTTAACGACCTCGAGGTGGCCCTTGGATGAGGCCGTATTTATTGGCGTCCATCCGTTTTTATGCGCAAGTGTGATGTCCGCGTCCTTTGTAAGAAGTAGTCTAACAACCTCGAGATGACCGTTAAGCGATGCGGCATAAAGAGGTGTTATTTTATCACTATTCACAACTGTGATATCGGCCCCGCTTTCGAGGAGTAGCTTGACTACCTCGAGATGGCCGTTGTGTGAGGCCGCATTCACTGGCATCCAGCCATTGGTATTCGCAACTGTGATATCGGCACCCTTTTCGAGAAGTAGCTTAACTATCTCAAGATGGCCGTTTGATGAGGCTATATTCACTGGCGTCCATCCGTTTTTATGCGTAACTGTGATGTCTGCGCCTTTTGCGAGCAGTAGTCTAACAACCTCGAGATGACCGTTAAGCGAGGCAGCATAAAGAGGTGTCATTCCATTACTATTCACAACTGTGATATCGGCCCCGTTTTCGAGAAGTAGCTTGACTACCTCGAGATGGCCGTTGTGTGAGGCCATATTCACTGGCGTCGTTCCACTTTTGTTCCCCACTGTGATATCGGCCCCACTTTCGAGGAGTAGCTTGACAACCTCGAGATGGCCGTTGCGTGAGGCCAGATTCACTGGCGTCGTTCCGCCTTTGCTCGTAAGGGTGGTATCCGCTCCTCGTTCCAAAAGCAGCTTAAGGATCTCAAAATGACCATCTCGGGCAGCCAAGTATACTGGTGAGAGTCGATCATTTCCCATAATTGAAACATCTGCCCCATGATGAAGAAGTATTTCTGCAACCCTCAAGTTTCCCTTCCCACAAGCTGCCACCAACGGTGTCCGTCCCAAATTGCCTTTCTCGTTGGTGTCGTGCTTGCGATCATGGATCAAAAAATTTACAGTGTCAGCTAACCCAAGCCACGCTGCATAATATAATGGGCCGACAGAGTTCCCTCCAATCATCGACTGGTCTCCTCCTTCCTCAACATTCAAATCAAACCATTCTTTCCATAAGGTCCAGTTTGGCCTCCTTGTGTCGAAGAGCTGATTCACGAGTTCCACCACCTCACTATCGCTTATATTGGCGAAAGAGGTGTGTTGTTGCCACGAGCTCAAAGCATAATCTAGGAAAGACCCAAGGACCTGCTCGTGTTTCACACGAACATTATCTACCCAGACACTTGGACAGCTCACATAGCGGAGACACATCTTGGCGAGTAAGGTGTTCTCGGTTGCTTCAGTAAAACTTCCTAAGGCGCCATTGAGCTGCAGAGTTCTTCCTTGAGCTGGGATGTTGTAGAGCAGATACTGCTTAACAGAGAAATGTGCCAAATGTACCGTCCACAATCCAGCAGAGCATTCCGCTTGAGGGCGCCGAAATTCGAGAAGTGATCCGCAGTAATGTGATATCTCGCAGTCAATGTATTCCACATCAATAGTATCTGGTAGTTCTTCCAATCGGAGCTCATTACGGTGTTCACTGATCAACAAGGCTTCCGTCAACTCACTAACTGTGAGAGGTCGTAGAGCAAAGGCTGTCCAGCGTAGCAAGGAAAAGGCTCGGTCTCGACCTTCTTCGGAGAGTTGTGACATTTTTATCCAGTTTCGTTCGTAGATATGGTCAACCCCAATTGGTGTGGCATTGATTGCTTGCTCTAGCTGCTTTTGGTTTTTCCAGCTGCGTAAGGAGTCCTGCTGCATCTTAATCCATAGGAACTGCCCATTACAGCGCTCAGCGAGTTTCTGACTGATATCCTCCTTTTCTATTTCTGTCTTTTTTGACAGCCTTTTTTGGACAATGCTCCGAGAATATGACTCAACATCGCAGCGAACATCCTTGGGCGTGATCTTATGTTCAGAAAAGGGAGCGCCGTTGGTATCATCGGAAAGACAGGTTCGGATTTCTGGTTCATCGCGGCTAACTATCATGATACGCGCGGCTGTACCTATTGTAGCCTGTCTCAACGCATTCATAAAGCTGGCAATAGAGTCACTACCGCCAGAATTCTCATTGCCTCTAAACCAACTGCATTCATCCAATCCATCCAGGATAAAGGTGCAACCGGGTATGGCTATGCCGATTTCTCGTAGAAGATTAATGACATCCTCACGTCTCGCTCTCTGTCCCTGTTGGGCTATCCACGCTTCGCGAACCAAAGCAAATGCGATCGGGTGAGACATCATTTGAGATAGCCATGATCTTATCACCATAAAGAGATCCCCGGTGCTTTTAAAATCGGACGAAAGAAAGAAATGGACAACAGGTGTCTCCGGCAACGAAGATAGATGCTGAATGATTCTCGCACAGAGGATGGATTTCCCAAATCCTGCGGGTCCATGAATCCAAAGGCGTTTAGCACATCCTGGTGGAAAATCGGATGAGGACCAGTCCTGAAACCAGGGACGGTTTAGCACCCATTCGCATGTCCGTTCTATCCTCCTTTCGACATATATTTCATAGAGCTCGTCGGGAGGGTGGTTACCTAGAACCCATGTCTGTAGATCTCGCCTTGTCTCGGCTTTTCTAATGAGCTATAGGTCCCAAAGTAAGAAAGATATGACTCACCCTCAATTTCGCTCTCAATCCTACTTAAAATGCGACTGAATTCCTTAGCCCACGCTCCCTGGCCCATAAGGTTATCTAACAAAAGTGAGTTCAGGTTTCGAAAGGATTATGGTATATCACGTACCATCCGGCCACCTAGAAGATCCATCGTGGCTAGTGGATACTTCGTATCTTAAGACCGCACCTCTATCTCCGTAGGTAGGAATCAAGTTATGAAGGTTCTCCACTAGCACGGAAAATTGCTCAACTTGTGCGAGCCGTTTCGCTTTGTCTCTCAACGCCCAACCGAGTTTTTGTCTTTTTGATTCAAGTGAGGTGTGTGGATGGGAATAGCTATTGAACAATTGACGTTTGCTGGGTTGTGTGTCTGCTCCTGACCTGGTCATCGGAGAAGTATCGTCGTCACAGCCACAAATGTCTCTTATGGCTGAAAGGAGATCTTGGACTACACAAAAGGTTCGTGGATCATCAAGAAGCTTGTCGTGTTCATCTAACAGATTCCCTTGTTCGAAACCGACTGCCTGGCCCCATTTTTCGAGGCGAAGTTTGTGAACTTTAAATTGAGCGGCTAGAGAGCGAGACTCACTTCCAAAGTCCTTCCACGAGCCAAACTTTTCGAGGACGTCCAAGCAGGTATTGAAGAGACCAGCCAGTCCTAAGATTCCGACTGCAAGGCCTACCGGTTCCATAGCTGCCAAAGAAAGATGTGATAGATATGCTAGACAGGAGTATAGGTAAAGTGTTGTGCCAACCGTGGTTGCGTTTGCTGGGCTTAGCTGAGTGCGGGGTACCAGTATGTGACTGTCAAATACCGAGTCAAAATACAATACCCAGTCAGATACAGTATTGTCAAATACCGTGCGATGGCCCTGCGTCTGAGGCCCGTGGGCGTATCGCCACGCACCCCGATTGCAATTGACGCATCGACCGCGTATGTGGTGTCTGGCACTGTTGACACGGTTCAGAAAATATCTCAACAATGGCGGGAAGAAGGTATCGAGGTGGGTGCTGCAGCCGGCGCAATCGTCGTCAGGTTGTCAGGTTGTCAGGTGAGTTTTCGTCACCGGTGGCTACTAGTAGAGTATTACTAGTAGGTGGTCGGAGGTTACCGGTGTTACCAGCCAGTTCTTGTGTAATAAGAGTGCATTTCAACTAGAATACTAAGCACAGAGGGGAGAAAGAAAAGGAAAGGAAAGCATTGGTGGACTGAGGATCAGTTTCAGTCCACTATTGAGACGGTGGTGTCTCGTGCCAAATTTTCAGGTGATTCCCAAGAGAGACATCTCGCTGTTATTAAAGAGAACGAGACTAAAAGAGAGACTATCGCTTCCCTTCAATCCATTCTTCAAGCCCGTGAGTCTTTGGCAGTGCACTTGAATGAAGCACTAGCGGAAGCGATAAGGGAGTTGAATGAGTACGAGAGGCAACTTGCGAGATCAGATTCTTTTTCTGATATTGAAAGTTTGACAGATCAGCTGCGCTGAATTTCGAATTTTCTTTTTTCCTTGGTACATAGCATGATATATTCACCATGAAACTTCGTTTAAAATTCCTGATCAGTTCACAAATTAAGTTTTTTGTATAATCTGTGCGAGATAGATCAATTGTATTTAACTCTTATTTTATATATATTGTATACATTGTGTAACTATAGATTTCCTTTAGACTAGCTATATAAAGCCCCCCGCCGGATTAGGTCCCTCAATATTTCAAGATTAAGATATCGCTTCTCTGACTCTTCTATCTGTATACATATTTGCGTACGTCTTCCATACCTCGAAAAATATCAAAGATCTGTTTGTTTTCCTTTTGCCATTGAACTTCAGCTTTCAGGTAGCTCACTTCATAAACCAAATCCTCAATCTTTTGTCTGGAAGTTGGTGATGATAGCTTCGAGTGTTGAATTCGAGAAGGGAGTCTCTCGATGTTGGAGGATGTCATGATCCGTTGGTGTTATCTCCTCGGAGATTGGTTCGAGGGTACGTCGGTTGAAATATTTATCCATTACTGGCAAAACAGGGGATGAGTAGAATGCACAAGTAATGAGACCTGGGAAAGGAACCGAAACGTCTTTTAAGGGCAAGCCAAACAGTTGCCGTGCCGAAAATAGATCGGTAATGTATGACGTATATACATACATTATTATCTCTTGATGCCCGTTGATCCTACCTGCGCAACATGAGGTTCGTGCTTAAATATACATGAACTCAATTTTAAACACCCCACAACTTTCCGATCGGCAATCTATCTTAGCTAGCTGCATACGCTAGTAACATCACGGGGGTGAATCGTCGTTCATTCTCGTTGATAATCTTTTTTTTCACAAAAATAGTACTCGTCCAAACTAACAGAAATATCAGCGTTAACTAGCTAGCTATATCCCACCAATCAGGAGTCACGTGATGGGAGAGGTTGCGAAATCTCAGGCACCCAGCCCAGAGGGACGCCAAATCTCTCATACGCGTGGAGGACGCGTTCGGATGATTTCGTGCCAACAAACCAACCGCGCGCTGCCCCATTTTTATATCAATATCGGCGCGCGAGAGGGCCGCCGCGCGGAAGCGGTCAGTGGGTGCTGCGAGGATGTCGTCCGCCTCGTGCACACCTCTCTCATCCTCACCCTTTTCATCTCCCGGCTTCGGGGTGTCCAGCCAGGGATGTGACGGGTCCAGTAGCACAAAGGCCCCGCCGGCCTTCATCACCCCGAGCATCGCCACCGTCGTCCACCGCGACTTCTCGAAACACAGCGGCACAAACACCTCGGGCCCTACCCCGCGCTGGGTCAGGTGCGCTGCCAGCGCCGACGACAGCGCGTGCAGCTCGCCGTACGTCAGGTCCCCATCCCAAGCGCATATGGCCGGGGCGTCGGGCTGCGTGCAGGACCTCTCCTCCACCAGCGCGTGTACCCACCGGTCCACTGGCGGTGGCACCGTTCCATTCCATGTGTATATCTGTCCCCGATCATCTTCATTCACGGTATCTAGGTCTCTCGCTGTCCTGTGGGGCTGGACCGCCATACCCTGCACAATCTGTCGAAGCGTGCTCGCAATACCTGCCGCCCGCTCGTCTCCTATGCTCGTAGACCAATAGCTAAGAAAGATCCTTATATCTTGTTCGCCAACTCCAATGGTCACCGCAACATCATACTGCAGGAATTTCGGGTTAGCATCATACCCTATATCCCATATCGTGGTTTTGCAGTAATCCCTCTGTAGGATCTTCGCCTCCGGTTGTTTCCAGCGTAATGCTGCACCGGCTTCCCCCTTCTCTGCCCTCCGCACTCTTCCTTGGTCGTTATAGCGATAATGTGGTATTGAAGAGCGGCCTGCCTCCCGCGTTTGCTTGATGCAGAATACCCGCCAGCGAGTAGTGCTGGTGCGGGAGACCTTGTAGATACTCCACCTGGGTTTTCTGTAGTATTGACAAGACAGATGCCTCTGCGTCCGTCTCCACGCGGCACACGAGCATGCTGATGAATAGCCCCATAATGGCGTTGACTCCAGGCACTGATACGTCACGGCCGGAGTTCAGATAGCCAAAGCATGCCGCATCCGACCCGGTATAGGTCTGAAGCACTAGGCCCCATGCGACCTGGAATAGGTTCGATAGGGCCACCTCGTGGCGTTGACAGAATTCGTGCAGATGTGTTCCAGCTCCGAGGCTGATGGAAACCGACCGAAGCTCCTTGTCTTGTTGGAGTCGCGTATTATCCGTTGTCTGGGTCGGGATCAGGCACGGCTACACCCCCTCCATGTAGGGGAATCCCCCATTTGATGGTCCGTCCGTCCGTCATCTTTATCAGCATGTTCACTTTACGACTCCTGGTCCGCGCAGATGGAGTTCTTCTTTTTCTTCTTCCAATTGAGGACTGTCACGTGAAGGTGCAGGATGCTTTTATGACAGACTTGCAGGGTAGGCTCAAACCCAGTCCTGGCTCTGGCCTTTTGACAATACTCCGATTTGAGCTACGCGTGATGGATGCAGCGCTTGCCTCTGTGATTGCAAGGCTTGAAGCCGAGCATGTTCTCATCCGCCGTGAAGTCGAGGACAGCTTGCGTGATTCAACAGGAGAAGACGTTGTTTACTCTGTTCTCCGTGGTTTGCAGGATCACAGGAAAAGGCTCGTGGCCATTGAACAACGTGCCCACCAATTCCGCTCGGCGCTACGGGAAATCCTCGAAAATGGTGAAGATATGGCGACCATGTACTTGACGGACAAGCATGAAGGTTACCCGCATGAGGCAGAAGATTATCTAGAAGTGGAATATCTCCTCGAAGCATATTACAAGAACACAGACGCGATCGCGCAGTCTGCCAGCGCTTTACTGGGCGATTTGGAGCGCACGACGGAAACCATTCAGTCGATTTTGGATGTGCGACGAAATCAGATCCTGGTTTTCGAGGCTCAACTGGAGATCTGTATGTTGGGATTTGCTGTGTCGATTTTTGTGGCGGGTCTGTTTGGAATGAACGTGGAGAACTTCTTTGAAGAGAGTACATCGGCATTTGCAATTCTCGTTGGAGCATGTGTGATGGAAACGGTCACCATCGCGAAGTATGGCCTGTGGACACTCAATAAATTCCGGAAATTGCGGTTTTAGAGCGTAGTCGAATAGTACTGAAAAGGAATTCAAAAGGGTCATTACCCGTAGGCAATCCAAACGGCAGTGATGACGGGGATACGAGCAGTGCGCCACATGTTGCCAACGACAACCGCCAGCCTAAATTTCCAGTCATTTACACAGGGAATTGCCAATTCTTTGGAAAATGCGAAGTATGTGAAGTAAGAGTAGAAATAGAGATGTGATTTACCTTCCAATCATGACTACCTTCTTGATGTGATAAGAAGTCTGGACAAAGGCGACAGGAACTTTGTAAACCATAGATTCAGGGTAGCTGCGAGTTTATAAAAGAAACTTTTCGATGTAAAATATACATGTTATGCCCAGATGAGTAGAGAGCTTGGTTTTGTGTAGTGTAAATACGTGCTAGGCAGGTGTGCTTGCTAAATTTGAGATCTTTCAGATCGCGTTTGCGCCTATATAATACCTCCTGGCCCCGTTTCCTCTTCCTCTTCTCCCTCTCTTCACTTCTCACATCATTCCTCAACTTATCACCCATATTTTCTTTGAAACCAAACTTAAACAACGGTCATCATGCCTGAGGATAACCGCGGCAACGAGTACTCTTACAAGAGCTCTGGTGAAAACAGCCAGGTGAGTCATTAATGAGAAAGAAATACCAGTTTAACTCGGCTCTGACTGATCCTCAGGGTAATCACTACTGCTCGCGTGACTACGGCTCTAAAGCATCGAACTCCAACTCTTACCATTACTCCAACAAGTATGTGACAACTGATCTCCCTGGTATCTCTTCTCATCTCCGCATTTTACTGACATTAATTTTCTACCAATTAGGGATGGTTCCTACTACTACTCAAACTCTGATGGTAGCAAGTACTATGACACCGGCAAGGGTGATGCTTCATACACCCCTCCCTCTGCCTCAGCCGGGTCTTCTCAGAACTCGAGCAAGTCTGACAACTCTGGCAACTCTGGAAAATAAGCTGGCCACACATCATGCGTACAAAGAAGTGGTTTGATCTACTTTTTTCGGCGAGGGTACGCTGCTTTGCTTGGAAATGGAACTCTTGAGGTGGACGACACGGACACTTGGCTTGGTTTGGCCTGGCGATGGACAACTGAATATGGGATCCTAGGATGAAAAAAGACAAAATATTGAGAAAAAAAAAATTTGCCCTAGGTTTACGTTGAGAAAAACTTTCGCCATTGCATTCATCACCTAGTCTTATAACAAATTATCAGACCATCATCGTCAAGCACCTAATGAGATAGATACCTTGTGGTATGGGACTCGACTGTCACCAGACTCAACTAAAGCAACGAAGATGTTGGTCGTTCTCACTTTCAACCCTCCAAGGCTCCTACATGAGCACGACAATCCTATCTTGGGTCTTCACACCCTAAAGTGAGGTCAAGCTGTCCACAGCAGTGAGTAAGCAACAATTGAAAGGATTTGGGATGCTCAGGTACTACAAATTTACGTATACATTAATTGGTCTGATTATCATTCTATGGTATAATCTTGGGGGGACACTGATTTTAAAATTATAGATTTTCTTCCAGATATAATTTCTTTTAGACATAACCAGGTCGATGGCATCTCTACTCCAATTCATTAAAGCATCAAGCTCGTTAACAAATACACAGTCCAATGATTGCCTGCTATAATGCATCACCCAGCTTAGATAATTCCACTCTGCTGTCGACCTTCCTTCATCAATCACCTTATCTGGCAAGCTCAGGAATGCTGAGTGAGACCCATCAACGTGGTAAGTTACTGGATTGCCCAAAGTTCCAGCAAAACTCTCTTGCATAGGCAAAGGGATGGCTGCATCCTGGTCACAGAAGAGATACATGCTAGGCATCTCATGCCAAGGTTCATGCATCGCCGGCTCATGGAATGCCTTCAGCGTGTGCGGCTTTAATTTGGAAATGGCCTTCCGCTGCTCCTCTGGAGACATGTCATTATAGAACACGGTGTCTTCTTAGGAGCTCCAGCAATATCCATCATCAGGGCTCTATATGTCGTTGGTCAATGGCGAACAAAACACGGAACAACCCAAAGATACGCCACTCACCTTGATGATCATCCAGGGAAGCAAGTTTCCACCCAACATGGCCATTACAGTTTTGCCCTTTGGCGTCACAAATACAGCCAGCCATACTTCCATGAGCACGCCGCCAGGAAAACCGGTTTTGCGGCGCTGTGCGTACCCCAGGCCCTCGACACCTCCGGCGCCAACTATCCCGCCATAGGAATGGTTCACCACCACAACTTGGCGGCCAGATTCTACCATCTCCTTAAGGACAGCATGAGTGTGTTTGACATCCGCGTGAAGCCCCTTATCTGGAGAGGATGCGCCCACGGAGGGAGTAGAGATAGCTTCAGTGGCAAGTCCGCGCTTGTGCATCAAATCCCGTACGAGATCAAATGTGTCTGCCGCATGCCATACGCCTGGCACGAAACAAAAACCGGGTTCTCGGCCATGGTCATCTTGTGTATCTACCTTGCAGTTCTTTGTTTTGAGGGGGATCGCAACTAGGTTCAACCGGGGACTGGGGAATCAGCAAATGCCGTCGGAAGGATCATCCTCTCCTTATACTAAACTGGGCACATTATCAGTGGACCCGCAATCACTCGACACGTGGGACGATTGGCTCTTTTGATCTATTGTTACATTTTCCCTGAAGGATTTCGGCTGTTTGACGCCAACGGTGGAGCCCAGTGGAGCCTCGCCTTGCTATAGGCTCCCCGTATCTCTAGCAAAACCGTTAGAGCGGCCGGAGATTGCTCCAAAGGGCTCCCATTGGTGTTTATATCAGTCTCCATGTGGTAGTCGGCTATAACCAGCCATAATCAGCCATAACCAGTCATAGTCAGCAACTTTCAATTCTCTTGGCGAAGCCCCCGATCCACTTTGGGCTAGACATTACACCGCAAGGATTGAAGAAGACCGTTGTTCTTCTGTTCCGCTTTCTCAGGTCTTGGTCTTGTTTCTGATTTGCGATGGGAAATTGACATGCAGATCATATGTCATATGAAGAATATGTACCCGGAGTCCCCAGTTCCTAGCCTAGCATCTAGTGGTAAAAGAAAAATTCTTCTCCTTTCAAGTGGTTACGCCCTCTTGCCAATTTGATTAATTATTCACAAGTACAAAGGTTGATTAGAGCGAAACCGGCTCCATTCCAATTGCTATAGCTTCGGTTGGTGTGATGTTAAGCTTGCACACATTTTTAAGGCGTTAAGTCTAAGAGGCATAAGCATAATAACCCCTGTACCTAACCCCTGCACATAGCTCACAGAACCTTAAACTAAATAATAAATAATTGAATGAGCAACCGGAGAAATAACATGAATCCCCCAGTGCTAGAAGCTAACAGGCCGGGCCCTATTTACGATCCACCAAAACACCTCGAATCTCGTTGCAGACTAGGTTCCAATGGTATAAGAGGGATTTGATTCCTCACACTAACTTTTTGCCCATTTTAGGTATACGGTCTGTCGCTCAATTGTGGATAAGCATGAATCCTTCTGACAGCCAAAGGTGGATCTTCTCCCTGTTTTGGGGCCGCGAGAGGAATTCATTCTCTTTAAATGCACCATTGTCGCTCCATCGCCGAAGGATGTCTTGATCCATTTTCCAGGTCCAAATACGATGACTACAATCAATGCCCAGGATAGCTACCAAGGGTCCTATCGGGCCGGGACAATTGCGATGACTGTCCTAGGCGTCCTGTTTGTCATTTTACGGCTTTTGGCACGGTGGAGGAAGTCATTGAAGCCAGGCTGGGATGATTATATGATCATGGCTGCTTTGATTCCTTTATTAACTCTCGTTGGTTTGATGCTAGCATGTACGATATATTATTTCCTTTGGTTCTTGATTCTGATGCTAATCGTTAATAGTAACTAACTATGGCATGGGGTTACATTCTGAGATCTTGCCCATGAAAAATATCATGATGATTGCAAAGGTTCGATTCAGATATCAAAGATGAAGCTGACGCCTCCGCTGATATCCATATAGCTCCTGATGGTGTTCGAGTGCATCTATGTCACAACAATAGCAGTCACCAAAGTTTCTATCCTGCTCATGTACTGTCGCATCTTTCCCACGAAAGAAATCCGGACTGCCTCCATGATCCTGGGTGGGATATCTCTCGCATGGGCCGTTGCTATCATTTTCGTCAGCATCTTCCAATGCACTCCAATTGCGAGAGCCTGGGACACGCGAATTCCTGGCACCTGTATCGACCTCAAAGCCTCGTTCATTGGAAACGCAGTACCCAATGTTGTTACCGATATTCTCATTCTATCTCTACCGGTACGGGTGGTGTGGGGCCTACACGCAAGCCTCACGCATCGACTGTCCGTAATTGGAATCTTTCTGTTGGGTAGTTTGTTTGTACACCCTTTTTTCTATGCCTCGCTATCAGCTAGCAACAATACACTAACTAGAATCTTCCCCACAGCGTTATCTTCACCAGTGTATATCGCTTCACGACTCTGTTTGATTTCAATCCGGCGGACATTGCATGGACACTCGGAAAGTCCTGCACCTGGTGTGTCGTTGAATGCGCAACGGGAATTATCTCCGCCTGCATGCCGACCCTACGCCCGTTGTTCCTGATGGTTTCATCCAAATTCTCCAGCCAGTCTGGTACCCAAAGAACACGAACGACAGATCTCGAGATCTCAAAAGGCTATGAATTGGACAATTCTGCCCTACGACCAGCTGATGAGCCACGTAGTAAAATTAAAACACACTTGGATGTGTCCCAAACCGATGATGCGTCTGGGGATGAGGTGCCGTTAAATTCCATTCGAGTTCAGCGGGATATGACATGGCAAGAATCGAGGGGTGATTCGTTTCGATTTAAATAGATACTTCACCAAATTATATACATAAATCTCGATCATCAACTAGTTTTGAAGTCTGTTGGCTCCCCTAGTATACATAGACAAGACAAACATTAATTCTGGACAGAAGGAAACAGTGAGCAGATCTATAGGCTCCATTGGGGTGCCAGAGGGGGAGACAGTAAGAGATGGAAATAACAGTAGAGAGAAGCTCTCTTTCTGACAAATAACTATACGCCTTCCGGACTGAAGCAACCCACCTGCGACACCTCAGCACTGTTGCAACCTCAGAATAGTAGGACCAATGTCAGTTGTGTACTCTAGATTACCCCTTGAGGAAGCGATAAAGTCCACTGGGAAACGTTGACCAAGCTTGAGACTACCATGGTGACCTGAGCAATTTACGGAGAATCGGGATAAGTTAGGCCGAGAAAGGTCAAAGGTCATGGTCGTGTAGGCCACATCAGAGATTGCCATGTTGGGGTGCCTCTAGATGCCGGGACCACTTGAGCGCCGGCCCCGCACTCGACGACAACCTGGAGGTCATTATTTCACAAGTGCAAATGAGACAGACTCAATAGGGGCAAGTGAAAATCTTCTACCAAAGGGGTATCCTCAAAAAGTCGGCACACGACCAGCGATCTACACCAGACGGATGTGCGGTATCTGTCCAGGAACAGTCCGCGGTGTACATGATATGCTATTTTATAATGAAGATGATTATTTGGTGGCCAGTAAATTATGGATTGAAAAAGAAAATGCAAATTGCTAAAAAGAAAAGGTCAAAATTCGCGAGTAAATGGTATACAAATCAAATCCAATAAAATATCAAATTCTTTCAAGAATAATAATCAAAGATGCGAGCAAGGCTATATCCTCGCTATGTCGAACATGCCTTGCTCCGAGCTTTATGTTCAAAAATGTCGGGATAAAAAAGGGAAAACAGACACATGGTCCAAATGCGAAGAATACACACAAATCAAGATGATCTCAATTATAGAGCGATCATTCCAACACCCGCCAGGAGTGCAGTGGCAATGTAAGCAGCCACCTGGAAAGAGCCGAAGGATGAACTGGAGTGCATGCTGATAGCACCGCTGCTAGACTTGGTTGCCGAAGCCGACGAGGAAGCAGAGCTAGAGTCAGAGCCGGAGCTAGAGTCACCGGTGCCGGTGTTCTCGGTAGTAACAGTTCCAACTCCAGCAGTTCCAGCCTCCTTCATCTGTTTAGCGCAGGTGCCAGTGGCCTTAGTAACAGACTTGACGGTTGCAGATCCGGCGAACTTGCAAGCATCGGCACTACGGTCCTGCTCAACGTAATACTTGTTCAAAGCAAAGGCAAGCTGCTGCTTGGTTGTGCACATGCTGTAGGCACCGTACTCGCCAGTGGTGGCATTGGCTGTCAGTCCGCTGCAGTCAGTGTAGCCGCAGACGGTGCTGAACAGCTTGGCGTATCTGTTCGAGTCGAGGGATTCGGTGACCACGCAGGCGGAGGCATCGTACATGCAGTCGCACAACTGGCTATCAGCGACAGGAGGCAGAGGGGAGGCTTCGGCGGCCCACTTGGATCCGACAGTAGGGCAGCTTCGCAGAGCGGTGTTGGTAGGAGTGTAGGAGGCCTTGTTGACACCAGTGGGACTGATTTTGGCGATCTGGCTGGAATAGTATTTGAAGTCGGACATGGTGCTGACACTGGTGCTATCGACGACGGAAACCAGACCTACAAGTTTGATCAGTTAGGTCCACATATATGTGGGGAAGAGGCTGGGTTTCTTACCGAAGTTGTTGGCCTCCTGGAAGTACATGTACACAATACCACCAGACCAAACTTCGGCCATAGTATCGCCATACAGGGCCTTCACCTCGGTGAACTCGCGGGGCTGGACCTCGTTGCAACCGTACTCGGCGAAAAAGACAGGGACGGCGTAGTTGGCGAACTCTTCGGTGCGATCCTTGTATTTAGATTTCGCGTAGGTCGATTCACCGCACCACGAGTAAATGTTGTATCCCCAGAAGTCAATAATATCGTCGGAGTTGCCGCAGTCGAAGTAGTCGGCCATATTTGCACGGATATCGGACACATCAGCGGTAGCATATCCAACACCCATAGAGCGGTAGCCCTTCTTCTTGATGTACTTTTTGGTGTCACGAACAGCAGCCTTGACAAAAGCGCTGGCGTCGGAGGTATTGACGGTGTTGGAAACCTCATTTCCAGCGAAGAAACCAATAGTGTTGTTGTACTGAGCCAATTCGTCGACAACGCTGGTGTATCGGGCGAAGATATCAGTATCCCATGTAGGATCACTACGGTCAATTGACAGTGTGGGATTGGACAGATCGGAGATCACGTAAATTCCAGCATCCGACAGGAGCTTCATACACGCGGAGTGATCAGCAGAGGCATTGATGGCGTAGGTACGGATAACGTTAGTACGCAGCTTGGCCATGATAGGAACATCACGCGCACAGGCGACAGGATCGGCTAGAGGGTCGGTGTAGCTACTGCTACCTGTAGCTTCTTCTACGAAAGGTTAGTCAAGGCGCTTGAAGTGATGGCATATATAACCTACGTTGGTAGGCGATTCCACGCATAAAGCTGTTCTTGTCAGTCACTGAATTTATCAAAGCACGGAATAACCGGACTTACAACTGAGTGTCATTGCTGGAATAGAAGAACTTGGAGCCCTATTGACAATTTTAGTTAGTACCCAAGATACAGAGAGTATAGATGTATCGAGATCATACCTTAATGACGATGGGATCCAAATCGGCAACAGCAACCCCGGCCAGGGTTGCCAGTGCCACCAAGGAGAACTTCATGATTAGTTTTGCGGATATTGCCGCAAAAGTAGCGAGTGTATATAGTTGGGATAATTGGATTCACAAAAGAAGAGAGAGAATAAAGAAGTCAAACGAGTGAACAGGGAAATGAGAACGAGATCAAAGATTGGGGGGGGGGATTCATGGCTTCAAATCCATGAGATTAATAGTAAGACTAGTCTCAAAATAGACCCGTTATATTTCCCTAAAATCACAAAAAGGACGCGTATAGCCGAGCGAACAAACCCAATATGGTCAAGTGCTTTGATGCCATCGTTCAATAGGTTTAGCCCACTGGCGCCATGTCAATTTGGCTCGGAGCTGGATTCTCAAAAAAGCATTATTAGGGCTCGAAAGGGGAACCGTTCATGTATCCCGAGCGAATCATAATAGAGAGATGAACCGACTCCACGCACTTAATGGAATTTGGCTTTTTACTCTGTTCTTTGATCGGCAAAAATATATGCAGTTCTGCAGTTCCCCCATCAAAATAGATCAAAATAGGCAGCCATCAAAAAAACCTATGTACATACATTAATAGTATACTCTCCAACTCCTTGAACTGAAAAAAAAGTGAAAAGCAACCGGCTGACGCGGTGGGTGGTGGGGCTTAGGATGGCGCCGGCATTTGGTGGCTTTTTCTTTTTCGCGAACACTTTTTTGAAATATCTGATTTTGTTTAGCACTAGCTTTTTTTTTTGAAATTATAGTGAGTTATAGTCTCCTTTGCGGCATTGCTTGGTAGGCGTGTAGCCACTCTCAGATTACCTCGGAGATGATTTCTCTGAATGGTCCACAAATCTATTTATGTATTTATGTACGGAGCATATATATACGTGCATTGTTCATTTTGTGATTTGCATCGGAAAATAATTAATAACTTAATTGTAATCAACACCTCCATGGAGAGAGTATATCTTCAAGGATCTATAGTTCGGGCCACTTTAATCTAACAAAGATCTGCATGTAGATCAAATCGGTCTTCCGATGCTACGTTGGGTCATATCTGCAATTTCAAGTGCCGATAAACTCCATTCTATACTCCGTACAAGTTCACAATATCAAAGCGAGGCTTGGACTACTACACGTTGATGATACACACGTACATGGTTATTCTATATTTCTTTCTGATTCACCCAAGTGTTAATCATGGTTTTTGATTTGTGAAGAATCCCAGCTTACCAAGCATTTATCATGGACTTTTCTAGTAATTTCAACAAATTTATAGCTCGAACCCCAGTATCACATCTGCTGACTCAATGGTAGTGGCCATCTACATATACCAGAAAATCCACTTCTACCACAATTCCCCGTCTTCATTTACAAACTGCTACACTACCAGGATAGAAAAATAAAATGGTCTAAACAAAATAGCATCGAATTTTGATATCTCCCGTATGACTCCGTTATACAAACAATAATTATACACACCCCGTGTTCGAATTGAGATTGGCATTAGAAAGCGTTCCTTCGTTTCGTTCTGGTGTAACCATTGGCTCTCGATCCGTCCTTCACATCCGTTGTTGTTTGCGATGCGCGTCGATGGCTGCATCAAACGATCGGATAGTATCGAGCGGGCGCTCAAGACGGCTACGTGTGGGGTTGGAGAGATCGGGATCGGCTATCGCTAGGTTAGTACGCAGCTCCCAAAAATCATTGTGACTGGTGACATACTGATGAACTTTCCTTCCCGGTCCTTGTGCTGAATGCTTCGGAGTGAGAATGTATCTCGAGATCCAGGTTGGAGGTTCACAGCGGCTGCTTGGTTGTCAGTGGGTATCCTTGAGCAAGACCGATCACTGTTGAAGGGATACATACTAGGTTCTTGTTCATGTAGGGCCATGTTGGGGTCGGCCTTGGTTTGAAGAGAACTCTTGGGACTGTGGTGCGACTTGACCGAGCCAGAGCGCTCGCTAGAGGCCAATGAGGACGGCATTATTGTGAATGTATTCTTGATTGTGGAAATGATTTGAAAATGTGTACAATATATATCAAAGCAGTGTGGTGATATTCTAGGTTGATGGGATGTCTAGCAGGGTGATATCTAACTGGGAGGCGAATTTGATCCTATATATATCCCTTGTCACTTTTGTCATGTGCAGACGTTAAAAAGCTAAGAATAGACGGCCTTTCTCGAAACATCATTCATATCACGCAAGCTGTGGCGACACCTGTGGATCAATTTAGATGGTGATTGGGCCGATCGTGCTCGGAAACAGGCCAATTTCGTATGACGTTGGGGGTCCATCCACAACATTCTCAATGGCCAGCCAAGCTTCCATAGTTGCCCACAGAATGCTTAGCATTCATTATGGCCAATCCCAATGACTGACCACCTGGGGGGCCACGCAAGCACGGTGGCTGGAATCTTGGCCCGTTTCAGGCACCCGCATAGGCTCGCAGGTACCCGTCTAGTATTGCGTTTTCGACTAATCATACTTTAGCTAGGAAGATGTGCGGTCGCCAAAGTGGAATTGTACATGAGGACATAAGGGATTGGTTTGTACTACTTCATACACATTGAGGTATGACGACTTGCTGGTGGGGATGATCGCCGGTTTCGAAAATGTGACAGGAGCGCCTCAGCATTCTTCCTCCAGGAACAATCGATCACACCCTGATAGCCATGGTCTATGCCATCCGGTTTTCACACGGTTTTACATGGCAGTGTTAGCTAACATCCTATCTATAAAGAACATTCCCCGACCTTTATACCCACCATGGTCACTACAGCATAAAGGGCAATGGACCAACTCAGCCTCACACAACACCGGGACGTTAGGTTTACGCTGAATATTGTGGCCTCAGACCTCGATTCAGAGTGTAAGATAGGGAAACTAGGTAACCAAATTAATATAATGGGAGATTAAATCCTATCTAGTGGGGCAATTGAATTGAATAAAAATAATATGTGTACATATTTAGTACATACTCCCGTACATAAAACAATGCATTAATTCATGGCAATGTCACAGCCCTCTTTTTCCGGTGATCACCGGATTCGAAATATAAAGTACCCCCCCAGCATTCCAGACATCGAACATTCTTTTCTTTTCTTACTCCAGATTCATTTGTCAAAAGTGGACCCCATCCCCATGTGAATTGCCATAATGTCACTTCACGTCAAAAGTGATGCATAGGGTTCATCGCTGGCACATGACTGGTCGGTTTATTAGTACAGCACCGGAGCAAATACGTGCAATGAAATCAACTAACTTGCAAACGCATGAACTCAGTTCAGATCAAGGCCACAGATGGATAGACTCTGAGGGGTTTAGTAATCCATTGTCTGGCATGCCCATTGTCATGGCGATCCGGTCATGCCAGATCTTCGGGTTGCCCCGTTGCTGTGGACCTGTTGGGTGTATTCGAGTACTTTTTTGAGATAGCTGAGCAATTTCACTGGTGTCTTTTATGACCTTCTGGTCATTATTACATGGACCAAGTTTTAACCATGGTGTTACTGTTTCTTGTCGGCCGCGGTCGGACACCAGCAAAACTGACAACTGTCGGAGAAGTGCGATGGCCGATTGAACACCCTCAAGTGTGTAGTTAACCGATGCATCTTTGGCAGAAAGGGGAATCAATCCAAAGAAAGCCTGGGACACTTTCTTATTCCCTTCGTGATTGGCCTTAATACCAGCCATTATTTGGACTTCCACATCGCGGAGGATCTCTCGGCTGATGTTGATTGCATCCATTAAGTTGTCTCTCTCCGCATTGGTAGTTCGTGGGGAAGCGACTAGGGCTTTGGTCTTAGCAAGAAACCCCGGGCACCGAGCTATCTCGTTGAATGCATAGTCTGTGAGCTGGCCCAGACCACAGCTTGTGCCACGTTGCTCCTCATCCTTTAATGTCAATGAAAGAGCCGACCTCCATTCCTCGTTTTCTAGGAAACACGCCTCGCCCCGAGTGAAGGCCTCATACACTAGGAGTCCCCGAAAGGATAAAAGTAGGGTACGGCCATACCCACTTGCATGCCTCTTTGCTCCCCTGAGACGCAATAGATGGGAGATCCCACTTGCATGCAACAGCCATGAGTTCTCCTCCGTTGCATTCATCAACTCATAGACTCCTAGCAGCACTGCGGCTCCAAGGGTCTCATTCTTGCCAACTGTGGCAGGATTCTTGATGGCTTTAACAAGCTGGCCCAACGCACGGCTGTACATTTCCTGACTAGCAAGAATGTGTCGTTGATTTCCATCTACTCTGCCTAACTGCAAGACTCCAAGGCTGCGGAACGCCCACTCCAATGCATTTGCTGCGCTTTGGTTCTTATGAGCGATATCGAGCCAAGTAAGCTCCACCCGAGTGCTGTAGCTGTAATAGATATTCGGAAATACAGCAACCACGAAATCACAAAACCCTCTCCTACATTGTTGGTCTATTGCCTTGGAAACCAATCCTGGCATCGCAGCCTCGTCCATAGATGCATGGGGAAAGGTATATTGCTCTGCTTCTTGTGCGGTAACCAGTGCCGTGTTTGATGATTGTGTCGGAGAGGATGTAGCTTTCGAGGGCTTGTTTTGACTGCTTGCCGAGAAATGGAAGAACTTCCGGTTCCTTGTGTAGCCAGGGCAAGGGTTCCCTCTTCTCTCGCAGGATTGACATCCTGGCTGGGCTTCATCGCACTGGACCCTGGATTAGAGCGTTACTTTCCAAAATAAAACCGTGTGACTGGGGCATTTCGTACTTTGACCCGCCGCTGGAGACATGCCAAGCAGCCTTTGCTGCGTGGAACACCGACCATCAAGTGTCTGATCGAGATCGTATTTGGAGGTTTATATTGTACGGGGTAGGTGCAAAAGGGGAGATATTGCGAGAATACGAGGCGTGACAAGGGGCCCCGCAACTTAACTCGCATCGACCAACAATTTCCCCGTTGCGCATTGGGCACCTCGCGTGGGATTCCTTGGTGCTTGGCGTAAGCATCGCATCTTGGCGAGAGATATTATTTGTGTTGGAATTGGTGTGTCGTAGTCACATTTTAACAACCGCCTGGTCAATATTGATCTGCTTGTTGATATTCTGGGATTTTGACATAGAAGTGCCCCAGGCCCCAGACTTCACTTGGTATTCATTTCAGTGTGTACCGTACGGTTTGTTGGACATATTTTTGTGTGTTTCCTGTAAGATATATTTTTGGCTTGAATTCTAAAAGAGAGTGGCAGCAAGGATGAGAACTGTGTAGAAAGTAAGACTTTTCTGAGGTTCTAAGCGCGACAGCGGCAGCAAAGGCTTAATTTTAACACAAGGGGCCGAGGCCGGAGTACTCCAATTGTGTGGGATCCGTATTGAGGGAAAGAAACGATTGGCTGCATTCAACCAGGTAAGAGGGAGAGAAGGAAGATCAATCCAGGTGGGGAGTGAGGTCCTATTAACCTAGAAATGATATCAACTATCTGATATGAGCAATCTAATCTGCATCTCCAGTTCATCGCTTGATCATATAGCCGACTCATCGGGCTTGGCATGTCCTCATGTAGATCGGCATTTCGACCGAGGTCTCTCCCCCCGCGATTATTTGGGGATCCGGGTGCTCATATTAATCTTCTATATATAAGGCAGCCGTCTCTACAATCCAATTTCAAGCCAATATCGGCCGGTTGATGCCCAGCTCACAATGAGACCATTCTTTTCACTTGCTTCTCGGCCTCAACCCTTGTCGGGCGCAATTCAACCCGGAAGAGGATCATATCTCACGTCGCGGCTTTACTCCAGCGCATCCTCCGGTGGACACAGGCCTCTGCCTCTTGCTGGAATTACCGTGGTTAGTCTCGAACAAGCGATTGCTGCACCCTTTTGTACGCGACAACTTGCCGATCTTGGGGCTCGAGTCATCAAGATCGAACGACCACGTGTTGGAGACTTTGCACGACATTATGACATGCGAGTAGGTGGTTTAGCATCACATTTCGTATGGACGAACCGCTCCAAAGAGAGCTTAGCCCTAGACCTCAAATGCGAAAAGGACCATGCCGTCCTCATGAAGCTCCTCGAGAAGGCCGATGTTCTCGTTCAGAACTTGGCTCCCGGGGCCAGTGCGCGACTGGGGCTTTCTCACGCGGCGCTGAAAGAGAAACACCCCGGTTTGATCGTGTGCGATATCTCAGGATATGGGCAAGATGGTCCATATCGGGACAAGAAAGCCTACGACCTTCTCATTCAGAGTGAGGCTGGAATGTTGTCCGTCACGGGCACTGGAAAAGAGCCGGTAAAGGTTGGCATTTCCATCGCCGATATTGCTGCGGGAATGTACGCCTACAGTAACATTCTCTCGGCACTAATGCAGCGTGGGAAAGATGGACAGGGTTGCCAGATTGACATCTCCATGCTAGAAAGTATGGTCGAATGGATGGGATTCCCCATGTACTATGCATTCGATAATGCTCCTGGCCCAGTACCAGCAGGTGCCTCGCATGCGGCCATCTACCCCTATGGGCCTTTCGAAGCTGGCGATGGCCAGTCGGTTATTTTGGGCATTCAGAATGAGCGGGAATGGGTCAGTTTCTGCAACGGCGTCCTCTCACAACCAGATCTGGCCACCGATCCTAGATTTTCGAGTAACTCACAACGAACTCAAAATCGGGATGAGCTCAAATCTATCATTCACAATGTGTTCTCGAAAATTACGATAGAGGAAACAATCGCTCGGTTGGACGAAGCATCAATCGCCAACGCTAGTGTTAATGATATGAAAAATGTCTGGGACCATGCCCAGCTCCAAGCGCGAGATCGATGGACCAAGATCCAAACTCCTGTGGGAGCCATTCCGGCTCTTTTGCCTCCTGGATCAACCAAGTTAGGTGAAAAGGGTGGATACAACGCTCAGATGGGTTCAATTCCACAGGTTGGAGAGCACAATGAAGCCATTCTTGCGGAGCTGGGACTATCAAATTGATACCATGTACGAACAATACAACAATTTAGACAGATGATTTGATGGAGGTCTAACAAATATTTCTCACAGGCGGATGTGTTTGAATTGTCAAATAAATTCCGATGAGTATGATTTACTTATTGTAGGTAGTAGGTGGTATGCTTGACAACCTTCGTAAAAGGTATATTGTTTGAATTAGCATCACTATAGGAACCGATAGAGAAACTCGAGGTTCTGTGGGTTCAAATAATCCGGGTTTGATAATGAGCCAGCAAGGCCCATAACATCGTCACCCTCCATGTTAAACAGCTCATACCAGTCCATATTAATTGCTGCCTCTTCCCCGGGGTTATGGTGAGGCATCGCGTTAGGGGCGCGTAAGGGATCATCTGCTGCGTTAGGAGAGAGGGGCCTATATGGACCACTAGCAGGAGACACAGGTGACATCTCCTCAATATTTCCACCTCCGCCTGCCTGCGACACCAGTGACGGCATGGAAGGATCGGCTAATCGAAGATCGCGAGCAGTACGATCATCCAAGCAACGGAAAAAAAGATCCAGAACCCAGTTCTCCAAGTCCCATGATTTCTGTAATTCCTTCAAACCCAATAGACATAACTTTGCCCTGTGTTCTGCTAACTTGCGGGCTGTACCTGTGGCCCGTCCGAAATGAATGGTGTGTATACATAAGGCTGAGAAGGTGTGAGTGATTCTGTTTCCGGGTTAGTCTTGGTCTCGGTTGGGATTGTTGGAGCTTACAGGTGAACTGATCCATATTGGACCAGGTTTTCTGAGAGCATGTCCTCCAAAATGCGGGTGCTCCGTGTTGCTGCTTCCAGGGCGACATTTCCTTCTGGGCTGACTAATTGGCCTGGGGACTGTAGAAAAAGGGGTCGGTAGAGGAGAATGTACAGGTTGCTATATCAATGTTAGCTGGGGAGACTCTCGGTTATTACCAGAGCAGCACTGCATACTTGTACGCCATATGAAGCATGCCAACAAGGAACATCGCGTCTCTGCTCATAGGCATTTGAAATTGCATTTCTTTCGGGAGGCGGGACTCCCAGTCAACCAAACGTTGACGGAGCATTGGCCGAGCTTCATTATCCAATTTCGATCGACCAGGTAGATATTGGCTGCAGACTATTTCCCGCACTGAAAATAAAACTGTCAGCACACATGATTCCACCAATATTCCAGAATATCATACATAGCCTAGCCAGTTGAGCCATTCCAATCACGTAGGGGATGTGGACTTCTGGGGGTGCGCGGAATATTCCAGGAGGCCCCATAGGCTCGTTATCCTCAAAGTCTGCGGCTTCAAGATCAGCGATTTGGCAATCTTCATCACGTATTCGAGGTGGAAGCCCCAACGCCGCCGATGTCTGTTGATCGCGAACCTGATAAAATGTTAATCTTGTGGTCTTATAAGCAAGGACTGGGGAACGAGAAGCGTACATATAAAGCCCACCAAATTCGTTTCCAAATCTTTTGATCTTTAGCATTGAGGAAAGACAATTTAGACCTATGCATGTCAGTGTATAGTCGTCTTCAATGAGATGAGGTACACGTCGTACATGACATGCATTCCCTTTTTCTGAGCAAGGCCGATGGCAGCTCCAAGCCAAAATCGAACATCGCGCTCTTCGTTTGGGCTTCCACGCCAAAAGCTCAAGAGAAACAACGATTGCAACTTGACAACCGTGTCGGTCTCACATCCTGAATCATATATATCCTTTGCTCGTTGATAAAATACTTCTTTGGCTTGGTAGCGATTATTAAAACCTGTGGTGTCAAAAGCTGTATCCGAGCATAGGCTCACTCCAATAAAGAGCATTGACTGAAAGAGCAAAGGTGATAGTGTGCCACCTTGATATTGACTTTGCAGATCTGCCCGATCAAGAATTGGAAAGCATGGGTGGAGCCAATCAAAATAAGCTCGAAGTAACGTGTCGCAGACAGCAGGCGACGGGAATACAAGGGCCCCTTCGCGGGTAAGGCGATCATGTATCAGCTTGCGAGGGCCTAGTGAATCCTGACTACTTTCAGTTGCTCCACTAATCTCAGAAATGGAGTAGTGCAGTCGGCCTTTTTGGATTCTGCATGCATACCCCTTGTCTGGAGATCGTCGCCCTTCATCCACAACGCAGGTGAGAGGACTTGATTCGCCGAGGAACACGGTCTTATGGATTGCATCATCTGATGTTGCGGGACGACCCGGATATTGAGAGCTCTGTCCGGGTAATGGAAATTGACGCTGTATGACTCGTGAATCCGACGCATTTGCCGTGTTATTCGGCGTTGTGGATGTTCGAGCTGATCCCTTTTTCTTCCGGGGATATCTGCCTAGAATAAGTATAAACTCAACCAATCTTTCATCATCTCCTTACTTTCCACGGCGGGACACCCCTACTTCGCAAGTGAGATTCCACGACACGCAATTTTGGCACGGCTGTATTTCTAACACGTTGCATCGGACGCGACGCGAGTTACATGTCAGGCAAGCTTTCTTTGCCCGCGTGCGTGGTCGATCTGGACTCTCGGTATCCATAGTTAACAGAACAATCGGCTGTTTTAATTAAAATAATATTTGAATATCCAAAAGGTCAGGAATTCTTTTGTTCTGAAAAAGGTGGGGGCTCGGCTTCTTCGGTTATATGACCTCGGCGTTTTGCCGACAACTTGGATATTCTACAAAATTGTAATACACATTGAAGAGGGGAACGCTCAAGGCAGTATGCTCTCTGCCATACGGGTCGATTCAGCAGCCGTAACCCAGCTTCATACCTTTCGCAACATACAAAGCAAATCGGGACAGCGGACCAAGAAATGAACTCAGAGAGGCGTCGGAGTGTGTATTGTCAATCTGTAAACTATCTGTTAGTTACTTGTAGCCTCCGAAACACCAATTTGCACTAACTGCTTACATGATACCCGCCTGCATAAATGAGAGGACAGGTGCAGGCGCATAGTAGTGGGTGACCATGCCCCCCCCCTCACTACAACATATATATCAGATTTTACAGTCATATTTCATGAGTATTTGCACCCCAGTACATCGGAAGGCCTGGGATCTACATATTTTCCGCCGATACAAAACTTCGCATTCAAAAATTTCTCAATAACTAGTATGCCACCCTTCATACTTGATAACCTCTTGGGTAGTAGCCTTCACAATATTAGTATAGTACGCGCTGCTGCGCGCGCGGAGCGCGGGGGCTTATACTAGGAACAGGCAGGCGGTGTAAAAATCGGTCGATAATAAAGGTACCAGGGTGCAAATACTCATGAAATACCACTGTAGGCCGAGATGGATTTCCCTTTCCGTTTTAGTGCTCACCCCTTGCTGCTTTTTGCTCGCCGAGTAAAACCGAGCACGCCCCTGAGTATTCGTTAGACTCACTGAGCGTGACTGAGCACTCTGATTTGCTCATTGAGCAGCCTAATCCCACACACACTGAGTGTGACCGGAGGGCTCTGAATTGCTCACCGGGCGTCACCTGAACAGCCTGAGCAAAGTGGAAGAGCAGCTATGCCAGCAGGTCACCTCAATAAAATGCACCACGCTAGCCCCATCCAGATGCAAGTCGTTCACCCAGTGCTCTTGACGGTTGTCGCTGGTGTCATCAATTTGGCGGTACCCCAGGAACCATATGTAAATCGAACTATGGTCTTTTGTTTCCCTCTTTATATCAATAGCTGTATTATCCTAATGAGAATTTTTCTCTCTATAGGGCTTCAATTACTGTGATAGAATTAGAAGGGCTTCTAGAGAAACACTTCTCATCGAGATCTGTTATGGAATAAGCTCGTGGTGGTAAAGATGATCGTATTCCTATGTAGATATGCTACTGATATCCCCATGCTTAGTAATACCCTAATACCCCAGGCCCTCACAGGTGCCCTCTTCAAGAACCTGCTACCGCCCTCGGTAGCGTCCAGTACACCTCAGAACTCAGTGGAAAGCTGTTCGTCTTGGAGGGCAAGGGGCGTCTGCGGAGGTGGCCTCATCAAAGTTGCGATTGCCTCGACTTCAGCCTTGATTGTGTCGTTTTTCATTGTATCAATGCATCGATCCATGAGCAGCAGTCCTTCGGCGAACGCGGCGGCGTCACGAATGGCATTAAGCGAGGCGCCGAGCTCTTCCCGCATAGCGCGCACCACGCGCAGGTCTCCCTCGACGAATCGGGCACGAAAATCAATCAAACCGGCGTGGTCAAGGGACGTAATCCGTGCGAGCCTCGTACTGTTGCCGACGTATTGCCATAACGCCTCCACAGCTAGTAGCAGAGATGCTACAGGGCCAATCAGGTCAGGGGCTCCCTCGATTTGGCTGATGCGGAAGCGAAGATCTGTGTTTTGTAGTGGCCCAGAACGGGGCTTTGCGATTGCAACACGGCCCCACGAGGGGATATGCGTATTGGAGGTGATGTTGTGCTGCCTTTCCCTTTCACGACGGGCACGCCTTCGTCGACGGGCGGCTTCATTGCCGAATGAGTCAAGGATCTTGTACATGTCCACCCATGGGATGAGGTGTAGCTTTGTTGCATCCTACACCGCTGTATTTTGGTCTGGGAAAGGTTTCCCGTAGGCAAAAGTGTCTCCGTCGAAGGTTGATTTAGGAATGATCTGCCATGCTGCTTCGTATGGTTCGCTCTCAGTGAAGGATGGTGGTGGGAAATCATAGGTTACGTCGCAGATACGCTCACTGAAACCCTCTAGGTCCTGTAGACGGGTGTAGGCAAGATCCTTTTTGGCCTTTGTCTGGTAGATCAAAGCGTATGCCGTTGGGTTCTTATTCATGATAAAACGGCAAGGGACTTTGTTTTGGCCGCGACTGATGGTAGCCACGTGGATTAGGTCGACTGGGCCATCCGTGTGGTCCGGGTTCGGGTAAGTGACAGAGTCAAAGGCCCTGAGGGTTAGTTGGATTAAGGAATCCTCTAGACTCGCCTAGACTGCTTCCGGTGGGGCCAAGGCGGCGCCAATGTAGAACTCGGGGATGCTTGAGCGATACTTTCTACCAACTAGGTAGCACGCGGTGTTCCAGCTTCCGCAAAGGACGTAGAAAGCCTTGTAGACAGGGAACCAGGGTAGACCATTGGCCCAAATGATCATCGGTGGGTCCAAAGGAATACGCGAAGTACGGATGTCGCCATGCTGGTCAAAGTCTGCTTGGAATCGCGAGCTCCGCTGGTATGGTGTCATAGTGCAAAGGCAATAGAAGATTCCTTCGTCCGTCAGTCGAACATAGGATAAGGCAAGACGGGCCTCTTGCTTCATGTTGTCCCAGTAATTATGGATAGAAAAATGAAAGACCATCCATGTCGAAACTGTTTCCATATCGATCTTTCCACCGGATGACGGGCCTAGTCTCTTTCCATTGCGTTGGCCATCAACCGGATGAGACATCTTCGCTTTGTCCCAGCGTAAGGCGTACAAGGTGGATTCATCGTAAAACCAGCAAATTGCGAGTGCGAAGGTTTGTTCGGTGTGGGGAGCGTATCGTGTCACATTTGCCTTTGGCGCGGTGGGTAGTTTTGGTTTCGGGTTATCCATAGTCCATCCGCCCTCCGGTGGGCTAAGTACTGCGGTAAGTAGACCCAGATCATTATCCTTAGCGACGTCATCCGCAAGTGAGCCGGCATGTATTCAGCGGCTAGCAAGGAGTCATCACCAGTATCGTTACCGTCAGCGGTTGTGGCATCGTCATCTGAGTCTATAGGGACACTAGCACGAGCGCGTCCGCGTCCTCGAGAACCGCGAGGGCGGCCCTTGCGACCCCTAATGGAACTTGGAGGAGTCTGAGCTAAAGTTGGTTTCTGCAGAGTTTGGGGAGGCATGAAGGCTGATTGTCAGCAGACACTGCCCTGTTGACCGTGAATTTGATGAAATAATGATGGAAATAGGTGTGGATAGAAGGGGATGAAAAGTGGACAAGATGATAAAAGAGGATGAGAAGTGGTTGAGATGATGAAAGAGAACGAGTAAACAAACTAGGGGCATTAATGCCATGTAATACATAACTATTGATACAAACAAGCCCGCCTTGAATGTATGATTAATTAATGGAATCCTACGCGTGACGCAGGACGTCCTGGAGGTATTCCAAGACCTTCTCCTTTGCTCCGATGAGGTTGTCTTCGTCCAACCATTCTAGATGTTCGTTTCCGAGCCCGGACCATCGCACTAGGTATTGCTTACGGCGCCCTTTTCCGCGGCCGCGATACCGCATATCTAGGACAACATCCACATCTGCCCGATCAGTCTCTTCGGGGAAACGTGGGTCAAAGGTAGATGGAGGCTCCGCGGACATATCCCCATCGACTGGTGCACGTTCCAGATGCTGCACTGAGACGACTGGATGGGCCCCAGCTAGTTCGGGTGGCATCTGCAGACGGTATGCAAGACGTCCCACGCACTCTAGGACACGGCATTTAACGTGTCGTTGTGTCAGCTTTCGTGTGATATCGCGGGATGGGAGGACATATCCGGGCTACGCTCCCTATGCAAGGCGTAAATAAACGTACTTGTCCTTCTTGAAGAACATCGGTTTGTGTCGATTATCGTACTGGCGCTTCATCACCATGGCGGCGTATTTAGCGCATTCATCCGCATCCTGGCGGACGGCCTGGGGGATCCGACGAATGCCTGGCGTAGTAGGTTCCACGGCATACGTAGGTCCACGCCGAACATTAGCTTGTGTGGTGATTCGCCTGTGGAAGCGCTCTTGGATGCATTGAGTGACGCTTGCATCGGCGCGAGACCTTTGTCCCAATCGGTGCCCTGATGTAGGTTCTGCCAATGTCGCAGCCAAATTTCGGCGGTTTGGTTCGACCGTTCGGACTGGCCGTTAGCGGACGGATGGTATGCTACGGTATATAGGAGCTTTGTGCGTAATGCAGTGAAAAGGCCTTTCCAGAAGCCCTCCACGAACCGCTTGTCGCGATCAGAGATCCATACGACGGGGACACCCCAGTCACCATTTTGAAGATCATGAAGGATTGTGGTCGCCTAGTCATACATACCCTTTCCAGGTCTTTTTTCCGGGCGTGGAACCGATGCGCTTGGTCGACTTACACGTGTAAATCGCGACCGCGTCGAAACCCTTCTTCGTTCGCGGTAAGCCGGTAACAAAGTCAATCGTCAACGTGTGGAAAGGAACCGGTGGTGCAAGGATTGGTTGGAGTGAACCGTAGGGTTTGTGACGGGGTACAGCATTCTTCTTGCATTCGTCGCATTGGTCGATATACGCGCGAAGCTTCCTTGCTCCCTTGTGTACGACAAAGCCGCGCATCTTCTGCCAGACGCGGTGGAAACCAAGGTGTCCTTCACCATGAGCCATTTCGAAAATCTCATCCTTGATAGCGTCTGGGATGCATAACCAGTAGTCACCATCCACTTGTGTGGAGTACAACAGACCGTCGTCAGTGTCGTAGGGTAGGCGCGGTTTGACTGGGTCAGGGTCCTGCGTGACTCGTTGGAGTTCACTAAGAACGAAGCTCCATTTGGGATCATCCCAGTACGCGGCTCGCACACGTCCCTTGAAGTCTTCGGACAGTTGTACACAGGACATGAGGAAAGCGTATGCCTCATCCGGAACGTCCCATGTGGGAGCTGTGCCGGGTAGGGCCATGTCAGACGTAGGGTTAACGTATAGAGCTTCCAAGTCGTCGTCATCTCGTGGCTGTGCTTTATTGATAGCCGACAGGCGCGAGAGAGCATCAGCGACACAGTTTAATTTACCCGCCTTATGGTAGACAAGCAGACGGAACTGCTGAAGGTATTGCGATGCGCGCACTAGACGTAGATTCATACGGTCTGGCGAAGTGGATGATAACGAGGTTGCCAGATTGATTGTCGCAATGTGATCAGTATATGCGATAGGAGTTAGGTCCTCTGGCGCCGCTTCGATCATATGACGGATCTTGCGGACGACCCACACGATACATGAGACTTCTAGTTCGGTCGCCCAATAGAGCTTCTCCGCTGGTGTGAGGAGACGACTGAGAAACATGACGGGCTCCACAGCTGTCGAAGGAGGAGTCATCTTCAAGTTGGTGTGGGTATAATCCCGTTTGACGTGAAAAATCATTGCGCCGTGACCGCCTTCTTGTGACGCATCAATGTCAAAGTAAAGCCGCCGGGTGCGGTCCTAGTGTGCGAGCCACTGGGGGTCTTGAAACGCTGCTTGTATAGCGTCGAAGGAGGCGAGTTCGCGCTCCGTCGGATGTATGTATCGCGTTCGTGTGGACCATTCTCGACGTGGACGGCCCTTGACTGGGCTTCCACGTAGGAGATCAGTCTTCCGCATCTGTAGCGGCTCTGACTTCTTGGCGTAGAGCGGAACGTACTGGCGTAATGCGCCGGTCATACCTAGGTATGTCTCTAACTGGCGTAAAGTACGCGGGAATTCTAGGCCGGCGATGGCCTTGATCTTGTCTTCGGGCGTGGTCATACCTAGCGCGTCCACTCGTTGGCCTAAAAGCGCGACCTCGGGGAACGCAACGTATGCCTTCTTGGGTTCTAGAGACACCGAGTGTTCCTCGAGTACCCCTAAGACAAGTGTCAGATGATCGATATGGAGGTCAAATGTGTCGGACGCTACGACGATATCGTCGAGGTATGCACGGCAGAAGTCGATGAATTCCTTTAAGAGTAGATCCATCTGGCGTTGGACGTAGGGCACGCTGTTACAGAAGCCCATGATGGCCACATGAAATTTCTCCTAGCCTCGATGCGAGACGACGCATATACGGTCACAATGGTCACGTCTGACACGCCATTGATAGAAAAATTTTGCTGCGTCCAACACTGAGATATACGGCTTGCCCTGGGTCAGAAGGATGATGTCTTCCATTGTGGGAATAGGGTAAATGTCAAGTAGGGTTTCCTTGTTTAACGGGCGAAGGTCTACGACCGCACGACCCTTGCGCTCAGGTTTCCGCCCTAGCTACTGAACCACACGCCAGACGACAAAGACGGGAAAACCTGTAGCTGTATGCCTAGTTGTATAACTCATTTTGCCTTGGTCATGTAATGGCTGGAACGTCTCGTCGATAACCGCTCGATCCTTTGGGCCGACCGGGTAGATCTTAGACTTGGGGAGCCTTGACTCCTAGCTAGGCGTAAGCGGGATAGTCATCCATCTATCTTCGGGAATATTGACGACGGTTGAATGTTCGCCCCAAACATCGTGTGCCATTAAAAGATCTGTTAGTTGCTGGGCTTGGGAGGGCTGTAAGCCGGCCCACAAAGTGATGCCGTTCACTAGCTGAATGCCATCATCCTGCGCATGACGTAGGCCCTCATCAGGTGGGTTGCTGTTACCCGTGGGGGAGCGGCCAAGCTCCGCGGCTTCTGGTTCGACTGCGCATGCCATAGGCATATCGGCCTCGTAGAGCGTACCGGTCCGGTCTCGTTGACGAAGGGCGACCAGGTCACCGGTATCATTGACAGCCTGGACCCAGGCGAAATTTGCGTCAACAAGATGAGAGTAAAAAGCGGCTTGGCGGTGACGACCTTCGAATACGTAGTCCCGGTCATCGGGGAGCGCTGCCTGCACACGCGCGGGTACGCGTACGACAGAGCGTGGCGGGATGACAACGTACTCGGCCGCGTAAACCGCACGCTGAGCGGCGTGGTGTGGCTTAGCGTGTATGGAAATAGGGATCTCTAGGCCCATACATGACGCAATCTTGACTGTTTTTGCGTTGAAGTCTAGACGGAAACCTTCGTAGCCCATCACATCCATTCCGATGAGAAGTTTCGCCTTCAAGTTCTCCACCAGATGTGCTTCGATGCGGATACATGCTGTGTTGTCCGCTCCGAGAAAGAAAGCGTCAAAGGACACAAACGCAGATGATAAGTGGCGGGAGCCGATTCCGGCTACAGGCACCGGTGTACATTTCTGTAGCGGAAGACCAAGCGAATTCGCGAGGTCTGCGTCAATGATAGTCATAACGCACCCGGAGTCAAGGCATGCAACGATCAGCTTGTTTTGATTTGTTAGGCCGACGACTGTCGATGCATATCGCCATGTCTTGTAAGCCATACCCGGCTGGGTAGTTCGGTTTCGGTCGGACTTGATAATCGGTAATTCGGGGGGTAAGGTATCCATATCACTACCAATTGGTTGGGATGCGTAATACGCAACTGTTGAGTCATCAACTGAGGCTGCAGTGTGTTTCGAAGCACATTCCTTTAGGTGCGCACGCAGCTTGTTGTTGGATAGGAAAGCGGCTGAACAGTGCAGACAGGTAGCCGTGGGCGTTACTTCCTCTATCACCGAGTAACAAGGTTGCTCATCCTCGATTCCTCGTCATCTAGGAAGGGAGGGGCCTGCCAGCAAGCCTGGGGATCCTCCTCAGGGGGGTATTCCGCATAGCTGGTATACTCCTCTGCGTAATACGCATCAGCCTGTGGATCGTGGATATACTGGCCATCGTAAAACGCCACATTTGCCAAGTTGGCTCCCGATGGAATAGGTGGAACATTGGCAAGGTTAGCTTCAGCGGGCGCTGTTGGAGATGCTGTTGTAGGGGCGACTTCCTGTGGATCCGCCTGGTACGCGGCGGTTGGCCGAGTGCGCGGTTGTCGCGCCGCGTAGCCCGTGCTGGAATAGCCGGCTTGGTTCCAAGGCTTATCGGAGAGCAATCGCTGCCCTGCCTGGTTGGTGTGAGTTTGGTTGCGCGGTAGCTGTTGCTGGTTCTGTTGGTAAGACCCTTGGAGGGTGCGAGACTGCTGTTGTCATGGTGCGTAAGACGCACGCTGGGCCGGAGCTTGCGAAGCGTTTGGCGAAAATGGGTAAGCCTTTCTCTGAATCTGTTGTTGCCGTTGCGGGTCACGGTTCAGACTCCACGTAGGCTGGGGTGTGTCAGTAGCTGTATCCCGGTGTCGGAAAGGCAGTTGGTATCCCTGGGCCGGGTTGCTACGACCGTAGGTGTAACGGGTGTTACCGTACTGGGGGTTGTACTGGGGGTAGCGCTGCTGACCTTGGTAGCGGATAGGCTGGAGTTGCGTTGGACGCTGCTGTGGTCGAGCGCGTTTTGACATTTCATACCATTGTCCATAACGCAAATCCAGGTCTGCCATGAACTGCGAGATTGTGGTAGCTGCGGTAGGTTCCCGTATGTCACGCTGGAGTGCTGGCTCAATGCGTGTCCATACTAGACGGAGTACTGTTGTAGTGCCTGTTATCTCCGCGGCTTGGGCATCCCGCAGCATATTTTGGGCCCACTCGGTGACGCTGCGTCCGGCGCGCACACCACGCCAGGAATAGATGGATGTCGGAGCCATTACCTTGACAATCGCCTCCATGGCACGTGGCTTGAATCGTTTCTCAAGGGTGGCAAACCAACCTAGCTGTAGCGAGCGAACACTCAAGTCCTGTCTCTCTTCATCTGACAGCTCCGCGCTATACCAACGAGCTGCTGCTTCTCGTAGGCATGAAGGTAGGTTCGCGCGGACCACTTCCTCAGACTTCAACGATACTAGGGCCTTGAGCTGGTTAATGAAGGCATAGACATTCGCGTAGTACGTGGTTCCCCTGATGGTGCGAACATGCGCGTCTGACGCGGGGTCCGGGGTGAAGTAGCCGACGTCATCTGTTCAAATTGTATTATCTATTAAGAAAAGCAGAGTTGTAGCTAGTAAGGCTAGCAATCGTTCTGATCATGAATTATAAGGCCTTCTCTAGTGTTGAACCTGAGGTGTTTTCAAAATATTTAGGGCTGAAAATGTGGGAATTGGGTTTTGCTGGGTTATCAATGGGTTTTGATGGGTTATAATGGGTTATCAATGGGTTTTGATGGGTTATAATGGGTTATCAATGGGTTATGATGGGTTATAATGGGTTTTGATGGGCTGTAATGGGTTATCAATGGGTTTTGATGGGTTGTAATGGGTTTTGATGGGTTATGATGGGTTATAATGGGTTTTGATGGGCTGTAATGGGTTATCAATGGGTTTTGATGGGTTGTAATGGGTTTCGTTGGGTTCTGTTAGGTCGGACCCATCTAAATAATACTCTATGGCCAATCATATGAAACTGGGGTAAACCTCTCTATTTGATTAATCAATTCTCCTTTACTATAGGACTGAGGTTTTTATTCAGATTCCCTTCTTGTGTAAGTATGTCCTCTCTCTGAAGTATTACCCCCTTACAGGGCCTGTTGAGATGTCCCAAAGCCAGCATTCTGACTTTCTACCTACTCTTTATGATGGGGATACAGATAATTTCAGCTATCTTATACCTTCCTCCCAAGTTGCAACCCCATCTGGTTCCCAGCTCACAGCTGAACCAGTTGATAATATTGATTCAGACTTCCTTCGACCATTAAATCCTCCACCAATCCCACCATCTTTTACTCGCGTTGGCCCCGATCGGAGGAAGGCCTATGTACTATACGATGCAATGGCACATGAAGAATGGGTTGAATGGTGGCTACAGACCGATTATGGGCGGAAAAGCAATCTTGCTTGGGATTCAAACCGTAACTCAAATATTTGGAGTGACTTCAACCAAGTCGCCAATTCCAAAGACGGTGCGCCTAAGGTGATGTGTAAGCGCTGCTCAAAGGTCCTTGAGCATCCGCATTCTCTATCACCTAGTGGAAAAGGCTATCATGGTACATCAACAATGTTGAAGCATTTGAAAACAGCTGGCTGCCGTAAAGCTCAACAGGGAGGGAAAGGAGAAATTACCAAATTCCTCCAAAAGGTAGTATGTCTCCTAGCCTACATAATTCTCCTATTCTATGATTTAACACAATCAAAAATAAAGGACCATACCCCATCGGAAGCCCCTTTTTCGCACTCAGCCTGGGAAGAGCATCTTCTCCAATTTCTTACGCTTAATCGCCTTCCATTCCACCTAATCGAACATCCATCATTTCACAATCTGTTCCGATTAGCCCGCTCCGCGCCATTCCTCCCTCCAATTCCCTCTGCTACCACTATACGTCGTCGTCTACATGATATCATCAAAGAACGACAGCAGTCTATCCTCAAAACGCTCCCAAGTGATGCCAAAATTTCGATTGCATTAGATTGCTGGACTTCTCCTTACAACCAAGCATTTATGGCTATCACTGGCTATTTCATTGATTGTGACTGGGTATACCAAGAGGTTCTACTTGGATTTAAGCCACTTCAGGGCTCCCATACAGGTTTAAACCTAAGTGGGATTGTCCTTGAAACCCTGGTAGAATATAAGATCCAGGATCGGGTATTCGGAATCACAACTGATAATGCGACCAACAACAAGACAATGGTTGATGCAATCCAAATAGCGCTCTCTAGCGATGTCACAGTGATCCGAATACCCTGTCTTGCCCATATCATCCAACTTTGTTTGAACCAGCTCCTTGATCGCCTGAAAGCTATTCCCCTTAATGAGAATACAGAAACAAAATGGACTGAGCAGAAGTCATCTGCAGCAAAGGCCAATGCTCAGCATCGAACACAGAGGATCGCATATACATTGAACAAGGTCCGTTACCTTGCTGTATACATCCATGCAAGTCCTCAACGGCAGGCTGCCTTTCTCCGACTCCAAGAAAAGGGATCACAGCTTGTCCCGATCCAGGATATAAGGACTCGGTGGAACTCTACCTTCCTTATGCTTCGTCGTGCAAAGAGGCTACGCAGTTTCTTCCAACCCTTCTGTGAAGAATATGACTGCGAGGAGATGCTGCTTGATAATCAAGAATGGCGTCAGATTGACTACCTTCTACAAATCACTCGGCCGTTCTTTGACTATACAACAGAGCTTTCAAAGACAAAGGAGGTTACCACACATCTTGTGTTCAAGCTTTACAATGCTCTCTTCAATCACTTTTTCGAAGCAGAGGCGCTACTCAAGCGTAAGCGTGTTCCATGGAAAGCAGACATGCTAAACGCACTTAAAGCTGGTCGCCTGAAACTTGATGAGTATTACTCTCAAACAGACAGTCTTAAAGGGCATATCTATGCAGTTGGGACAATGTTAGCCCCTGATAGCAGGTTTCAGTTCTTTTTATCTGATAATTGGGAGTCTCACTGGCGTGATACTTACCGAAAGTCATTCCAAGAATTATTAATTCCGTATCAAGAGCGTCTTGCTATAAATCAAGGTTCAGGCAATACTCCCACAGCGGTAACAGCCGGTTCTAGGTTAAACAAGATGCTGAAGAGTAGTAAAATACCTATGAAGCCAGCTGGCAATGAGATGACACAATACCTTGACAGTGGTATGCTTGATCCGATCCTTCTATCCATGATTGTACTAATGTTTACTCCTAGATCTGGTCGATGTTGAACCTCTTCAGTTCTGGCGGGAGAACCAATCTCGTTTCCCTGCAATCGCGTTACTTGCTCGCGATATTCTCTCAATACCAGCAACTGGTGCTGGTGTTGAACGCCTCTTTAACACTGCTCGAGATGTTTGTCATTATCGCCGCGGTCGTCTCAAGTCTGAAACGATTGAGGAGCTCATGTTATTTCTTTGTGCAACAAGATTCAGTGCTAAGGAGGCTGAGGTGAAGCAGCTTCAGCAGTTCTTTACGCTAGCTGAGATCGAATCTGCGAAGGAGCAGAACGATGATTATATAGGGGATACTGAGGTTGATCTGATCAGTGACAATGAAGAGGAAGAGGAAGTGGAAGTGGGTGATAGACAGCGAGAGATTTCTCCTCATGTAGTAGATAGTGAGACAGTAGAGCCCCCATTACCAGAGAGTGCAACTCAGGTACGTGTTTCAGGGAGGAAACGTAAGAGCAGAGATGATGACGATTTTGAGCAATATTGAAAAATATATCCACATTCAATTGTGATTCAGTATTAATTTCTTGAGAGCGCACTGTAAGCAGAATACACATACATACAAGTAAAAAATGCACAACTTATGCGGTCACGGCTGGAGGTCTGTTTGGCTGGTTTGCAGAATTTTGGGGCCCCAATGGGTTACCCAATGGGTTTCGACCCAAAACCCATTTTGGGTTGGGTTGGGTTGGGTTGGGTTCGGGTTACAGTGGGTCGTGCCGAAGTCTAGTGACTGCACATCTAGTATTCCAGATCTACAACATGTTGTTTGAGCACCTTGAGAAGTCTATCAAGCAGCTTCAACGAAAGCGTGTCCCATGGAAACAACAGATGCTTTCCTCCCTTGAGGCTGGCCGATTGAAGCTTGATGAGTACTATTCGCAGACAGATCATGATCGTGATCACCTTTATGCGATTAGTACTATGCTGGCGCCAGATAACAGGTTCCAATTCTTTCTCTCCGATGATTGGACGAAGGAATGGCGTGATAAATATCGAGCCTCATTCCAAGATACTCTCTTACCTTACCAAGAGCGTTATGCTACTAGTCAAGGCCTACCAGTCTCCTCTCCTGGATTAAGGCCAAGCACAGCTCTTCATAATCTGCTTCGCCCAAAGAAACCTAAAGCGAAGCTGGTTGGTGACGAGATAACCCAGTATCTTGATGGTGGTAAGTTATACTCTTCTTGTGATCTTATTTCGATGAATATTCGTTACTAATTCTATATAGATGTTGTTGATTCTGAGCCGCTGCCCTTTTGGCGAGAGAACCACGGTCGCTTTCCTACGATTGCTTCGCTTGCGCGGGATATTTGCCATTATCGCCGCGGTCGTATGAAGTCTGAGACTATTGAAGAGTTGATGCTATTCCTTTGTTCTTCAAGATTTGACCTTGAATTACATGAGGCAAAAGAGCTTGAACGATTCTTCTCTTTGAATGAGATCGAAGCATTAAGAGAGGAAAAGGACGATAAGCTTGATGATGTTGAATTTGAACAGATTAGTGATACAGAAGAACAGCCTGAGAGCTCGGGGGGTTTGATTGATGTTGATGATGATAATACTGGTGATGATGATGCTGGCGATCCTCCATTGCCAATTTATAGTACTCAGCCACGTATGTCAGGGAGGAAAAGGAAGCATGTAGAGGATGATATGTATCAGTCTCATTAGTTTACACTGGATTTAATCATAATACATTGATATATGCGTGAACGAATCAACGATTTATTGAATTTGAAGTGAACGATGTAATCGAAATACTCAAAATTACTGGGAATTCCTGCATTATTTGTGCAGTCACGAGAAATTGGCATGTTTGCACCGTTTAGTCGTAGGGGGGGGGCTCGCCCCCCCCCCCCTTCGAGCTGTGGGCCCAAGCCTAAAGCCCGAAACTCGCTGTGGGCTTTGACCTTAGGCTCGAAACCCGACCCTTTTGAGGGTCGGGTCGGGTCGGGTTTCGGGCTTTTCGAGCTTTGCGGAAGTCTACTGTAGGCGTAAAGAAAATCGGCATGGAAAGGAAAGAAGAGAAACAGATGCAAATGTCGAGAGGAGGAGGGGGAGAAACAGTCGATGTTGGGGAGATCGGAGCTGGGACCTGTCGGCTGGGGTGGGAGGCGCTGCTCGGGGACCTTCTGGGTCTCGGATCGGGGGCCGAGATGAGCTGAGGTTGCTTTTGTCTGCCAGCGTTACCGTGCGCCGAGTTGAACTTGGCTGGCGGCAGTTAGCAGTGGGTTAGTTGACGAATGCTGCGAAAGAATTGACTTTGTAAAAATGGCAAAAATTTGCATCTCACCTGATAGCTTATGCATAGTTTAACTTGGTGTACGCTGGCTGAAAAGGACCACTCCACCCACGCGTTCTGCGTACGCCTCGGTTCTGCGCCATGTCAGCCTGTACTGTGCGTATGCACTCGGTGGGTGAATACCATCATCGCGCTCACACTCTTGGTCTGTATATCTCCCTCCTATGTGAGTGTGAAACGGTTATTTCATGTACTAGGTTAGGCTGGTCAGGTGCAAGGAAACCCTTCTACGACCAGGAGCCCCCACATCAACATCCCAAATTCCCTACAAAGCAACCACGCTTATATGTGGTGTTGTGCAGCACGTATTTAGCTTTCTGCCTATGCTCTGGATGCATTTATTGATACCACTAAGCTTCACTGGGTCTACAGCTATGTGTCCTGCTGCGGCCACGAGGCAGCTGCTTGCCAATGCTACTACACAATATTGAGAGGCTTTATGAACGTTGCGCAAGCTTGAAACACGATAAATACTTTTCGTCGTCCATGAATAGCCGAAATACCGGATATAATGCATCAAACTATGCCCACCCTGGATCCGAAGACCCCAACTTGTCTAGAATAGTCATCAAAGCCAGTGGCTTTGTCCGCAAATGCCGACCTCTTGCCCATACAGATAGCCTCCACCAATTCTTCCACAAAGTATTGAAAGGATACCTGCCACGGAGAGCCATCTCGAATGCGTTGTTCCAAATGCACCTTCAAAGGCAACCACTCCCGGCCCAAGTGGCGCTGTTCCAGTAGTACAGGGCATCCTTTTCGCTGGATAAACCGAAGCTCATCTTCATTCTCAAGGTGGATGGTAACAGAAAAGAGTTCGGTGTCTGCCGCCCCGTCACAGTCGACAGAGTATCTCGTGGACGATCGACAGTAGCCACTCATCTTGAACGCCGACTCCACATCGGGAGTCTTTGTGATTTGGGCGTCTTCAGTAGGCAGAGGAGCAATCGAGTTTGACGTGGTAATGGTTTCAATCGAGTCATGGGTGAGTGGAGAATCTGTAAGCCATTCGATGATATCAAGGAAATGAGTGGCCATCGCCAGCATCATGCCCCCTCCAGCGGCTTTGGAGAAGCAAGAGTTCCAATGAGCGAGCTTGGCAAGTCGCCGGGTCAAGTACCGTATGTCGATGGCCAGAATGTTGGTCGGTTCTTTCGAGGCAACCTTCAAATGAATGAGCGGCGGGTAGAAGCGAAGAGGGTGGTTGATCACGCATAGCTGAGAAGAGCGTCCCGATTGATCGACAAAATGTCGCATCGTTGCCGTGTCGAGGGCAAGTGGCTTTTCGCATATTATGTCGAAACCACCGAGATCGAGGGCCTCTTGCACGAGGGCAGCATGCTTGTCGTGTGGAGAGGCAACGAAGAGCAAATTGGCCCCGTGGCATGCTTGCACTTCTTGCAAAGAGAGATCAACGCATGGAATCTTGTGTTTTGTCGCGACGGCCTCAGTCTTGGCACGGTTATAACCACCGCATAATCCAACGACTTCAACTCCGCGCCTTTGCAGAGCTGGGAGAATGGTCTTGACACCATATCCTGTCCCGACTATGACGGCCTTCGGACGCTGGATAACATCAAATGCTTCTAGAACCAGGTGGGCAGCCCTGGCCAGGAAGAGTTCCTTGTTGCGTTGCACGGTTTGATTCCGCGATGTCAGGTCAAATGGCACCGACATTTTTAACTCTTCTGGGCGTCGGAGATAGTCGGTAATGAACATGATGGGCAGCAATTGAATTCGAGACATGGAGGGGTTCTCTTTGTGCACATCCGTGAGTGCTCTTGCCATCTGCGCCAATTCATTGTCAATAGACGCAGCACCATCGGCCTCTAATTGTTTTCGGAACTCCACATCCTGCTCGACAATTGTGGGAGTCGAAACATGCAGACCTCGGTCAAAGGTTGGGAATCTGGATGAGAGTGGGTTGATTGGTAAGGCTGGGTGATCGTCTCCACGCCAGCACGCTTGGCCTTTGTCAAAGACGCAGTATCTTGTAGGCGAGTAGATTCGGCAGTGAATATCGCCAGGCGATAGAAGCGTGCCTTGCTTGGCAATATAACAAATGGCCCGTGGTCTGCGAGCGGCAAGCTCCGTGACAACGCGCCCACCTAGGTTGCCCCAATAGCTGTACTTGACACCTACGAGACTGAACACGAGCCCTGGACGAAGCTCGAGCCGGACCAGACCGTAATACTGCAAGTCTTGTCGCAAAATCACTCGAGATGTAGGTACAAGAGAGGCAAATCGTGGAAGCAGCTCGGCCACGAACCCGAGAACTACAATGTCTCCAGGTTCAACGTTGGCAGAGAGCTCTGTAAGTCCGGTCCACGTCATTATGTACTGCGTAAGGTGGGGGTACAGTACGCAGTGGATTGGTCCATTGTTTGAGGGGATTGCGCCGTCATGCTGAGCAACCTCCAGCATGCTTGCATAGTGTTGAATGTAATCTTCCCCAGGCATGATGGTGAGGATCGCAACAAGCCTCTGGGAGTCAGATTCCTGAGCCAAGAGCAATTCGGGTCGGAGGAAGTTGTAAGACTTGTGCAGGTCGTGTGTTCTCCAGACCAATCTCTCGACCCAGTCGAAACCAAAGGCACTGTGGTGCTTCTGAAGGAATTGAAACGGGGCTGCGTGTAGTTCTAAGGGAATATTCAGATGTCCAAGTCCTTCAAGGTATTGCATGGGAAGTCGGCTGAGGCAGTACTGAACAAGCGCATACGACATGGTATGGTTGGCTGCGGAAGGCCTTGTGAAACCGACGAGCTGGCGAAGGGTTACTCCAATCGACCAGGTACTTCGAAACGCTGTGATCGAGAATTTGGACGGAGCATCCTGATGTTCTTTCCGTTCAAACGATCGATAAGTGGACAGATATGTGTTTATAGTCATTGTAAATGATGATAGTGAAAAGGGAGGATGGCGATGACCCAGACGCCTCAATCTCCAGAAACAGTGTTGAGCGGGGGCGGGGCTTTCCAAGCAGCATATAAGAGCCTGATTATAACATTGCAACACTGAGTCCACTGGGAGCCTAACCGGCCCTTACATTTTTGTACAAAAATTCCAAACACTCCTTACGGAGGCGATCACCCAAACGGAGAGGATCACCCAAACGTGAGTGTACCTTTTACTAGGTAGACCATACAAAAGGTATATGCGTATTCTTCTCGATGATATCACACCAGAAGCTTTTATTTTAAATATAGAACTGTTATCCTAATGCTATCTTAGCACTTTTCTTAAATTTAAGGGCAAGTTTTAGGGACGCCTTGAAAATTATATATTTTATGTTGGCACGAAGTAGGTTAAATTTTAAAATTTAACACTATAAAAGGCCTCCCTAGTATCTAGGTTGAAATCTAGATATATAGTTAAATACATAAGAATATTATATATATCAAGTTATAATAAGAATTTAAAGAAAATCGTTGTACTAAGATTATATTTTTAACTTTTCTAACCCTCGACTATTTAGAGCCACAAGTTTACACGTGTTTTTTCCGATATCGTGCTTTAACTACTTAGATACTAAATCTATACCTTTCTAGGCTAAACTCCTATACAGTTTAAATTGATTTTAGGCATGGTTGGTGGATTGGTTGATAGTTAAAGAGAAAGTCGTAAAATATTTGGGTGATCGCCTGCATTTGGGTGATCCCCTCCGTGAGGAGGGTCTGTGATTTTTATACAAAAATGTAAGGGCCGGCTATATCTCAGCAACTGTAGATCATATCTAATTTCATATAGCATACTAAAATTTGTATAACTGTTATATGATTTATTACTGTGCATACCGCTATTTCGCACACTTAGAAAGTATACATAGAAGTGCTCTAATATACGAACCGAAAAGGTGCTCCCCGCCAGCGCCTTTGGCGTGACTGGCAATCCGCACCCCCTAACGTGGCTGCGGGCCTAGAACTGTACCCATAGCCTGGAAGGAGTATAGATGAGCCTGTACTACATGAGCCTGTACTACATGAGCCTTTACCTGAGCCTGTGCCGAGTGCGTGAGCCCGGTAAGGACACATCATTCTCGGCACACCGGAGGACTTCTGGGCGTCGTCAGCACTTTGCTGCACGACGGCAGATGACCAAATTTCTCCATTTCTTTGCCTCTTGAGACATCTAGGTACCCAATGACAGTTTGAACATGGTCCAGTTGTACCGTACACAGTGCTCGGAACGGCAATAAGTAGCACTGGGGGTGGCGCTGTTGGCTTGCAGGTTGACTCCGCCTTGGTCTCAGCCCGGGCGCGGATCGAGTTCTGAGACAGCAAGCCAAAAGCAACGCATGCACATGTGAAAAGCCTCGAATGCCAAGCCCGCATTGAGCCGTTCAATGGCCGTTCGCTCATAGCACTGCTCCCGTCTGCTATATGACTAAATGGCGCTTGCGATTCCTCAGCCTGTCTCACGCGCCTTCCTCGACCGCGTATATACTTTTCCCAATCATCCTGCTTCGGTTGCTTCTGTCAATACATTTGGACCAACAGAAATGTTATCTCCTACCAGTGCCGGCGTCTTCCAGACACACCAACTCATCGAGAATAATAGCATCTTGATCCGAGATGAAATATACGGAGAGGAACTGGTCCATGAGCCAGTTCTCGTAGAGCTTCTTCAAAGCCCGGAGGTGCAGCGACTGCAAGGCATCTGCCAGCATGGAGTCACTGGATTCTTGGGCCTGACACCGCGAGTCACACGGCTCGAACATTCGGTCGGTGCATTTATACTCGTGCGAAGAGTTGGTGCCATGACTGAAGAACAAGTCGCTGCTCTTCTCCATGACATCTCTCATACCAACCTCAGTCACGTCATCGATCACGCCCTCTCTATGCCTGGGGAAGGAAGCTATCACGAGGTACACAAGACACGGTATCTTCAGACGACGCGGCTGCCGGACATCCTTGCCAGACATGGGATCAGCCAGAAGGTTTTCGAAGAAGAACTGTTCCCTTTAGTGGAGATGCCATCGCCTCAACTGTGTGCCGATCGCCTAGACTATGCTTTACGCGACGCTGTCAGCTTTGGCAAGCTTGCCATGGAAGACGCCAGAAGAGTTGTCGGCTCACTGAAGGCGTTTCCCAGTGCTACTGCAACTCGCCGTCTGCTGGTTCTGGACGATCCCCATGTAGCGCTGATTCTTTCTCGCGCATACATCAATACCGACAAAGCTGTCTGGTCAAGTCCGGCCCACATCGATATTTATCAGCGGACGGGCCAGGTGATAGGCGAACTGGTGAAGGCAGGGTTTGTGGATGATAAGGTGTTGTGGCAAATGTCCGACGCAGAATTTTGGACTCTGCTTCGTCAAGCAGCAAATCCCGAGCAGCTCCGCGCCATCGAGAGACTGGAAGAGGAAGGGATTCCAGAGGACAACGGACTCCAACTGCCCCATTGCGCTAAAATTCGCACTCTCGATCCAGATGTTTGGCAAGGAGGAGAAAAGCAGCCCGCACCGTTGTCGATAGTGTTGCCAACGTGGGGATCAGAGCGACAGCAGTACATTCTCAGTCGTAGTCAATATCGATGATGACTATGGCCGTCTGCAGGCGCTGATACAGAGTCTACAACTTGCACGTATGGCAGTATGGCATAAGCGTCGATGAATATGATCTTGTGTTACATGCGGCCCTAAGCCTACCAATTCTGACAGGAAGGCGGTCACAGGTAACCTATAAAAGGCGTACCATTTACTACTAGATGGTCTAAATAAAAAATCTACACACTATCTTTACAGCCCAATATTGCCCGTAAAGCCGTGTACTCCAGCGATCCTGTTAACAGGTAACACTGTCAAGAACAGACGCCATCATTCCTGACGAGCTCCCGGGTGGTACCCTCGCCGGCACCGCCATACCGGGAAGACCTTCCCAGGACTAGACTGCGATATTGCGCGTCCATAGGCACCTGGGAGGTGCCCAAGGCCCATTATTATGCGAATTTAGGTAGAAATTATCCTTTTAGGCCAAATATGTACATAATCCGGCCTTGCAAAGTGGGTCGTGCCAAGAGTGCCCAAGGTTTAACCCTTTTTGCTTTTTAGTAAAATATCTTTATTATTTAACTGGTTTATCTCTAACTAGACTAGTGCCATGGCGGGCCGCGACGGAGATCTCGCGGTCCGCCCCCAGAATCTCACCTGGGGAAAGCTTACTAGTCCTAACCGGGAGACCTGCAGCCACCAGCCTGGTCGCACTTTGGGCCGCCTCACCCGCCGCCGCATCCTATTGCGTTTATGACATCTTTCCTGTAGAATAGGCACTCACAATACGACGTATCGTTGTAAAAAATAGGGTGGATGACTTGGTAAGGTTGCAGTGTGTTGCATGTGACTTCCCCTCTTACTATGTGATTATGAGGTCAGATTATAGCACCTTTGCTATTAGGTTAATAGGATATATGAAAAGACTGTAACTCTTAGCTACTTGCCTCTGTAAGCATTTTACTTGACTTTAGATCGTCTACTAGTCTATAAGGTAACACAGTGCGATTCACCCTACCCTTTTACTTAGTAGGTACTGATATCCGCGGTCAAGTCTCCCCGCGCGGGGACGCACAAGCATTCCTTCTTCGGTATGGTCACCGACCCCAAGGTTACGCTGACGGACAATCCTCTTACACTCACACCGTGCTACCGGGCGCTGTACGAGCGTCTTACCGCGCATGATCGCTCGCGCTCATGCAGGAGCACATCTGGAAGCTCACCGCTGCCGTCTCCCTTTACAACGCGCACGAGGAAGCGAAGATGATGGTTCGGCTCGTGAATACTTACGCGCGCCGAGTCGGGCTGCCCCCGGCGCAAGTGAGCGCACTCACCGACGTGGATGCGGACGCCGTCCTAACGCGACCGGCCACACCGCCTGGCTCCAAGGCGATCGGGGTGACGGCGAACAAGTAGGCAGACAAGATGGACGTTTTTGCGCTCGCGGAGCTCGGCGTCAAGCTCGTCCACCCCGAGGGCCGCTGCCTGCGCGTCGACCACGAGATTGTCGACGCGGCTAAGTTCGCCAAAGGTATTCGGCGAGGGCGTGAGCGTGCACTTCATGTCTACCAGGCCAAAGGACATACCGGGCCTCCTCACGCAGGGCATGCTCGACGGCACGGTGACTTACAGCTCGGTGATGGACAACTTCCCGACTGTTGCGCGGCTCGTTGCTTTTGCGCCAGACACGGACATTTCGCTCGCGCTCATTGGCCGATGTGGTCAGCAAATCGACCCATGCGAGACATACCTTCTCTGCGATGCTATCATAGCTACCGGTAGCACCCTCCAAGCGAACGATATTGACGTCTGGCAGGTCATTAAAAGCAAGGGTGATATCGTTGTTGGCCTCTGCCAGCGACTGTAGCTTAATAGTGACACCCTCTAACCTTAGTATAGATATCGCCGTAAATTACTACAATAGTACAACTTTCCGTATGCTAGTTAGACCAACGTGTTTCTAATTAGTAGCGAGTTGGCAAGATCCGAAGTATTCGTTATAAAGAACCGACTCTCCTGCGATGGTTTGGCATTTCTATGTCATCTCTGTCTACGTAACGAAATTCTAGAGCCGAAATGAGTGGGAAACTATTGGGTAGGGGTACAGACAGAAGCAAACGTACGCAGCTTCTTCTTGCTGACGGTAAGAAGCCGGCATCGACCACTACCTATTCATACGTCTTATTGCCTCGCACGACGCAGCCGCTTCGCATGGCAAGGATCGAACCACACACAACGTTCCGATATGCCTGGGGAAGAAGAGAAGTTATACCCTACGACTCAGCTTTCTTGCTCGCCTTTGTTCTAAGTTTCCTATTTGGCTCTTAGACGGTTTGTCACGACGAAGGGAACAGGGGAATAATACTCACATAAGTGCATATACGCACGCATAACTTGAAATTGCAAACAGCGCCACGATTGCGGCATCCCTCCACCCGTAATAATAGTCCTTCAGGTTCATGGTGTAGAGATAATCGCTCCCTGTCCGGTATTGACAGACCCTGCAGTCTTGCGTATCGTTTGGATTGAGTAGGTTGGTTCTCGATCCAAGACCCTGCATGTAATCGGCGAGGTACTTTTCACAAGTCTGGCCGTCCGGCGTATTGAAAACAGCAAATTCGTTCCTTCCGCAATGGACTGGCGCATCGAACGTTGTGAAGACAAGCATGGAGCCCATGAGGTAGTTGAAAGGGTTCAGGTAGTAGAGCCAGTATCGCCAAACCTCCTGGATCTGTGAATAGGGAACGTAGACGCCACAAAAAAACACCAAGATTCCGATAACAAGTGGATTGACCAGAATAGCAAAGACAGCGTTGGGCGCATATGCCGCGACGGCTTGGCCGATTCCCGTATAGATGAACTCGTACATGAGCATGACGAAGAAAACGGCGCCGGCTTTGTCGCTGCCACTGGGGAAGCCGACAGTGTAGTACCAGGTCACATAGTACAGGACTGCGCAGAGGACAAGGTAGGGAAGCTCCGAGACGATCAAGCCCGTGGCGAAGGCGGACCAGTGGTACATTTTACTCTTCTTCTCACGAGCCTCATAGATGTCGCGCCGTGACAAGAAGAGGGGTTGTAGCTGGGCTATGACTCCCGGAGCGACGAAGATGAAGTTGAAGATGGTGAAAAGGCGCATCTGCAGATCGGCGACTGAGTTGCCTATTCTCCAGAAAGAGAAGCCATTTAAGAGGCCTGAGATGATGTGAAGCATGAATTTGTTGTTGATGTAATCCGTGTTACGCCAGAGTGAAGCATTGTTCCGGTTCGTGACGAGCTTTAATTGCGTCCAGATGGGCGTTGCGAATTCGTGGCCATCATCAAGGGTGCCCGGTGGTTTCGACGCGGCATCCATGATAATATGGTCGAGCTCCTGGGTCATAGCAGTATATTCTGGGCTAGCGAGCCAGACCTCATTCCAGTCTTTCCCTACGCTGAGACTTCCGGACACGACGTCAATCATGTGCTCCGCCGGGTTGGTATTCTGAGGGCAAGGAACTCCATTACGACCGAAGTACTCCTTGACAGTTGCACCGTTATGGCCAATATCACCAAAGTACACCTGAGCGCACGCATTAGCATCTTTCTCTACAGACAGGAAGGAATACTTACAGTTTTGCCACCCTTGGCCAACAGAAGTAATGTGTCGAATTGAGCGAACAGGGAAGCTGAGGGCTGATGGATGGTGACAAGGACAGCCTGTCCGACGTCCGCAAGTTTTCGAAGGAACCGAACAATGTTGAACGCAGCCTGTCCATCCAATCCACTTGTGGGCTCATCGAGGAAAATCAAGATGCTGGGCTTAGATACAAGCTCAACGCCGATAGTAAGACGCTTGCGTTGCTCCACTGAGAGGCCAGCAGCAGTTGTCCCAATAAGAGTGTTTTCGATGTCGTGCATTTCCAGTAGATTGATAATAGTGTCGGCATACTTCAACTTTTCCTCTACTGGCGTGTCTCTGCTCTGTCTCAACAAAGCCGAAAACTCCAAGGCCTCTCGAACGGTGGAAAGTGGCTCGTGGACATCGAGTTGCTCACAGTACCCTGCAGAGCGCTGAAAAGAGACGGGGAGGTCTCTCCCATCAACCAATATGCTCCCCTTAATTGTACCCTCTGTCTTGCGCTGGGCAAGCACGTCTAACAGAGTTGTCTTGCCTGCTCCTGAAGAACCCATCAAAGCGCCAAGCATACCGGGCTTGACCCAGCCCTGAACATTGTCTAGGAGCACGCGATCGCCTGATGATGTCTTGACGGTGTATGAGAGACCCTTCCACGTGAAGATGGATGTGTTGCGTATCAGCTGAGCATCGATTTTGGAGATACTACTAGTAGGGATTCCCTTCTCATCATCGACGGGAGAAGTTCCTCTTCGATGGCTCGAGTCGTGCAAGTCAGGTCTAGATTGAGCTTCTTCGTCCACGGTGAAATGCTCCGCCTTCTTTGCCTTTTCGCGAGGAATGACCAAGTAGCCACTGTTTCCAGACACTTGGCTCCAATTGCTTGTGAAGTAGACAGTCAGAATGACGAATAAGACCCACCACGCCCACACGATGCCGAAGTTGCGCCAGACGTGAGCATGGCTATATGACAGCCCTTGCAGGTACTGGTCGCCAGTTATGACAGAAGCACCCACGGGGGCACCGCTAATTCCGGTGCACGCCTGGAATTCTGGGTTGTTGTAGCCAGGGCCGTTCGGAACCAAATTGTTGTTGACACAAGGTATCAGCTGCCCGTGAAACTCATTGCTGAGGATCGTCTCGTAGCCGTAAGCTAATGGATTGACCCAGAATATCCAGGCGAGCCACGGATGCATGTTGGCTTTCGGAATCAAGAATCCCGTATACATGATGAGTGCCGACATCAGGAATCCAGACACTTTGGAGGCGGCATCAAAGCTCGAGAATGCGGCACCTATGGTGCGAAACATGGCCGTCATACACATTGTCACGGAGATTGTAGTGATCCAATATGTCATGAAAGCTTCACCTGTAGCCTTGAGACCGGTCATCCAGTAGACTGGCAGAGCGAACAGCGTGACTTGCATGATGATAAGTGGTAGATCGGCAGCGATCTGGGCGAAGCAAAAGGCGGCAGGGTGATAGAGAGCGAAGCCACGGTGCTTTGCCAAAACTGGACGTGCTGCAAAGGAGCTGGTCACCTCGCTCATGGAGAGCAGCGAATTCAACAATATGGCGAAGAAGAGAGAGCCGCCTTTGAAGGGCAGCCCCGAGGTGTTGTCGGGAGCATTGTAGAATAAAGAACCAGTAATGAGAGCTTGGAGGAAGTTCAAGGCTTGAGGGATGAGAAATGTGGCTTTGTCACTCCACAGCAGCTGGAACTGTCTGATCACTGCGGACTTGACTTGTGTATAGAAGCTGACAGTGAGCGGCGATGTCTTGGAAAGGCCAGGGTGTTTTTCGGAGTGAACGGCCTTTTGAAAGTCTTTCGTCGCCTCGGCAGCCTCTGCTGAATTTGGATAGTTGTATTCCAATGCCATTGTACGCTTCAGTTGCGTCGCTTCGTAATATGAACGAAGTGCCTCGGCGTTTCGAGGATATCTATTCGCCATGTCGGGTTTAATCCGTCGCTCGGTAGGAACAGTGACGCCGGTCAGGTAATCGGCGATGTTTGCTCCATTGGTGTAAAGGAAGCCCAGCTCTTCCATAAAAGGCTTTGCTCGATCCATTGGGCCATAGAAGGTCTGCTTTCCTTCATCCAGGATGAGAACCTTGTCGAAAAGGTCGTAAATGCCGTTGCCCGCTTGGTAAAGTGTCACAATAGAGCTCAAGCCGAGGACGTCAGTCATTGCTCTCATGCATCGTATGTACTCTAGGGCTGTCGAGGCATCGAGGCCCCTGGTAGGATTGTCCCAGCAGAACACAGATCCCCTTGTCGCCATGGTCTCGATGATGGAGACACGCTTCCGCTCGCCGCCCGAGACACCTCGAACGAACTCGTTTCCGACCTTGGTGTCGCGAGTGTGTTCGATGTCCATGGAGTGCAGGAGGAAGTCCCGATTGATCTGTTGGAACTCCTCCGCCTTGGTGAGATTGGAGGGGAGATGGTGTGGTACCTTCATCCGGGTCGCAAAGTCGATGGTTTGTTGCACTGTCAGGGTGGGGAAAAACAGTTCTTCCTCGGTGTTCATAACGATCTGCCCTCTGTATGTCTTTGCTTCGTCGGCAGTCATTGATCCATACCTCACCTCGCCAGTAACTTGGGCATATCCCAATCTCCGGTTGGCTAGTATCTTGAGTAGGGAAGTGCAGCCTGCTCCTGGTCTCCCGAGTACCAGTAGCATCTCTCCCGGCTTAACACACCCATGACTAGTGTCGATGATTGTTTTGAGCAGGGGCTTTTGCCGGCTTTCCTTGACACGCGCGGGAATGTTGAATTGGCTGCCGACATTCTCGTGAAATGCTGCGTCCGTTGCAATTCCCTTGACAGTCAGGTCGTGCCAAGTGATGCCAAGTCGTTTTTCCTTGTCCGTCTGCTGCTCGACCATCTTCATCTTAATAATGCGTTTTACCCTATCGGTAGAATAAACAAATATGGCTAGTGGTACAAGTGGTACATACAAGCCAATAAGTACAAGGTTGTCTTAGGGTTGTTCTGGGGAACCTGGCATAAAACTGAGCATACCATGGGCCCAGAGAATATTTTCTTGGTAAGTAGGATGAAATAATTCTTGCAACAGACTTGGGGGTTGCCTGGGTATTAGGAATTTTGCTTGATTTAAAATGGAAAGTGTTCCCTAGCCAACCATACTCAATAATCACCTTACTTCTTTCATGTTGATCAAGAAGATAAATTAGTCGGTTTGTTTATTCTTTTCGCCAAGTTTGTAGTCGGATTTCTGAGACAATCAATTGTTTAATCATTGGCTGTAAATCTTCTCTTGCCCATTGACCTTCGTGCTTTACAGCATTGATTGGCCTTTTAACATTGGTTGACAACCTAGCACGCTATTAATTATTCTATCCTCATTATTCCCTAGTGTCGTCGTTGACAACCAACGTTCGGTCGACTCCCAAATCGCCCTTGTATCTTATCGAGCGAGGCTGGTAGCATATGCGGTATTTTCGCTATTGGCCTGCATCGCTGAGGTATCGCCTCGAAGGTAATTGGGTGCCAAGGCATTTGCAAATAACAAGAATAGATCTGCGCCATCCGGGCCTGGGCAATGTAACATCGTATGGGGCGAACGAAGGGGAGGTTGCGGGAAAAAGGATAACAATTACGACGGATTGACAAGTGTATAAATGATGGGCTGGGAATGTTAGCACCGCGGAGTTGGTTGTAAAAATAACCACTATTTGTGAGGCTCAACCGCCTATGGCCAGCCACAATGATAAGACCCCTTTCCTCTCCACTTCCCCGCTATCACCTAAAAGAGCCTACTCAACACCTATATAATCGTGGCAAGCCCACCAATACTATCTATATACTAATTTGCACCTATACTATTTCTTGCCACCATTGAAGCTTCAGGCTCAATCTCAGCTAAATCCCTTGCTTCTTGGGTCCCGGTGTTGAGCTTCCAAAACCTTGGCCTGTTTTGCCTGCCAGCGCTTTAGCTTCTTAGAATCAGTATCCTGCCTTTTCACTGTCGATTCGCGCAAATTGGCGAGAGGATAGAGTCCTTAGTGGACTGCGATATTGCCCGTGGGCATTTTGAAATTAGAGGCCCATCGCCCATCATCATGCAAAATTAATGTAAAAATTACCCTATTAGGTTATTTTATGTACATAACTGGATCTTGGCAGTGCCCACATTGCCAAGAGTGCCCATGAATGTCTTGGCCGGCGCTAAAGAGTGTCTCCACTTTAATGCGCATTGTCGCGGCCTAGTACATACCCCTAGATTTAAACGAAGATCAGATGGTTCTTTAGGTAAAAGCACTGATTCGGACACTCTTCAAGATCGCTTTAGCGTAAAGGGGCAAGGATAACTTCTGGATTTAGGGGGTAAAATACCCCTAGATTTAAATGAAGTTCGGATGATTCTTTGTGTAAGAGCTTGCTCTCAATTCGAAAATAATCCCGCTTCCTACTTATGGTTCCACGCCATATAACAACTTCATTATTCATTGTATGAACATGATTTAAGCTTTAAAGGGCTCGACTCTCTTAATAAGTAGTGTGGGATGATGTTTTTTGTATACAAAAATCGACGAATTCGAAGGTTGTATGAGACTCAGCTAAGCCGTTCTAATATTGGATGCTTGGGTCTAAGGACTCTATCCTTTCACTAATTTGCACGAATCAGAAGATAGTGAAAAGGCAGGATGTTGATTCTAAGAAGCTTCAGCGCTTGTAGGCAAAACAGGCCAAGCTTTTAGAAGCTCAATCGGAGGCCCAATTGGCCAGAGATTTAGCTGAGGCCGAGCATGAAGCTTCAATGATGGCAAGAAATAATATCGGTGCAAACTGGTATATAGATAGTATTGGTGGTTACATGTAAATATTGATTTTAAAACAATTGTTGAAGAATAAATTATCGTTGAGTGGGAATTATCGTCGAGTGGGGCTCTGTGTTGCTGGGTGCTTGTCCGCGACCAATTCCTCTCGTGTTATCCTGAAGGATACAGCCACATGGGAGTCATGGCTGTCAATGATTAAAGGATCTGCTCACCAATATGGAGTCTGGGATCTCTGTGACCCAGAAAAATCGGAGCAACCAGCGCTTCTAAAGGTGCCAGAAGAGATGACTATGGCAGAAGCTAAGCGACAAGACCCAGAAGACTGGTTCAAAGTGATCAAACTCGGCCGCCAAGACTGCGATAAAAGGAAGCAAAGCTAGCAAGGCAGATAAAAGGAGTCAATTTGTCGCCACAAAGATCAAGGATACTTTGCATCCCAAATTCCAAGAGTTCATCGTTGAAGAATCAGCTTGGAAACTGCTTCGAATCCTACGACAAAGGTTCTCATCGAAGTACAACAGCGAGTACAACGCGCAATTGAGAGAACAGTGGAGAAACCTAGGTAGAGGTCTCGAGAAAAACACCGATATCGAGAAATGGACTTTGAACTGGGAGATCATCCAAAACCGCTGTGTCAAAGCAGGAATTGTCACGAAGAAAACAGCTTTGATCGAATTCCTGGATGTGATATCAGTAATGTCACCATCGTTCTACGACGATAGAATGATGGATATGGATCTCACAGAAGGAGGAGATACCGATATTCAATTTGCAGACCTAATCACCAAATACAAAGCTCATTGGATGAGAACCCATGGTCATGCAACCGCACAGAGAAATGTGTCAGGCAGTTTTCAGCACCTGGCAGGGTCACCAAGAAGCACAACCAGAGACTGAAAAGCCAGAGAAATCAGCTGCTAAATCAATTGATAATATACCTCACTGGAAGAGGCGCTGCCTTTGTGGACAAGCTGACGGGAGGCATTGCAGCTGGACCTGCCGAGACGTTTTCCCTGAGAAAAGACCACAAGATTACTCGATCAACCAAGAAGCAAAAACCAAATGGGAGAAAGCTATGAAAGCAGACCCTAAATGGAAAGAATACGTTGATAAAAAGAGATCAACAATGGGTCAGGGTACGAAACAGGCGAATATAGCAGTCAAAAGCAACGTTGTATGCGGCTTCATAACTACCAAATCCACCGAAAAAACCCTGGTTAAATCAACCAAGAAACCCCTGATTATGTCCACCAAATCGTTGTCATCGATGAAGGACAAATGGGTAGTCGATACAGGAGCACAAATGCATATTTGCAACAATAGGAGCTTATTCGTAAGCTTCGAAAACGAGCAAAGCAGCGTCAACGTGGGAGACACAAACCAAAGTCAAAGGCACTGGTACAGTGATAGTCGAAGGCGTCAGTCCAGTCACAAGACAAATCGCAAACCTGGAGCTGAAAAACGTAAGATATTCTCCACGATTTCACACCAACCTGATCTCTCACGGGTTGCTTATTAAAGGGGGGGTCCTTATGAATTTCAGAAAGAACTGTATTGAAACAGTTGGAGGAGAGCCCCTACTCTCGGTCTACCAAGATCAAGAGTTATCCTGGCTAACACAGCCAGAAGAGAAGGATTTTCAATAGGCTTTAAAGCCCCTACCCAAAACGACGACTTAGCGCTAGCAACAGCGAAGAAATCAGCAAAGGAACCAGAGTCAAAGGCTCCTCTCCATACCTGGCACCGAAGACTAGGTCATATTGGAAGAGAAAAAATCCTAAAATTGGCTGAATTATCTGAGGGGATAACCATTGAAAGCAACCCTGGCAAAGAGAAGCAGGTATGCGAAGCTTGTCAATTGGCAGACGCCCCGAAGCAGATATCAAGGAGAAGGATAGGCGAGGCGTATGGATGAAAATTTAGATCCGAGTCTTTCACTATGACAACGAAAGGTCAGCTGTAAACGAGGTTGAAACTATGATTGAAAATGTGGGATGCACTATTGAGCAGTCACCACCTGGGTTACCTGATGAATGGTCCTGCTGAGAGATCTTGGGGGGGGGGGTCATTGTACGCACAGCAAGAACTTTGATCAATGATATAGATCTCCCTCGATCCCTATGGACGGAAGCGGTATATGCAGCAGCGTATATTCTCAACCGAACACCTACAAAAATTGACAATAAATGGGTCATACCATGGAAGGAATTGATGAAATACTCAGTCCCCGAAGCAGCGAAAAATCAGACAGTGAATCTGTCAAATGTCCGGCTATATGGGTGTTTGACGTACTCGAGAATCATCGAACGTGTCCAGTCAGATAAAATTGCTCCTCGAGCAGAGATAGGATATCTCGTCGGCTATATCTCCCGGAATCTATATCGTGTATGGTTCCCACACGAAGGGGGATCGGGAGGAAGGGTCGACGTCGTTAGGGACGCTGTTTTTGACGAAACACGGCGGTATACGGGATCCGATAAATCACCAATATCAGAAGACGTAGTCAGCGCACTGATAGAAGGGATGGAAGAGGATAACTGGCCAAATTTGCCGTCAATATCCGAAGCACAAATCGAGATCACTGAGAAAATGGGACTACCGAGATCGTATATGATGAAACCGGTGAAACTGGTCAAACCACCCCTGAAATTGATGAATCTGGCCTCCATATTGATAAAGCAAGAGAGAGAGAGGAAACGCCAATAGAGCTCCACTTATCTCAAGCGCTGCGACCGGTCGATCCCTTTCCAGAGATGCGGAGCAGAGTATACAGGAGTTTTGGAATCAAGGCCCCTCTGCCCCTGCAGACAACTGCAGACAGTATTACCGAATATCTACCAGAAACAACGACATGGTCTGGACCTGATTTGGGGGATATATCTTGGATGGAGCTTTCACATGATCCTTTTTTTCAGTTTCAAGATCATTCAAATTCCAACTTGGGAATGGGACGTTGGAAATTTACAAGTTGGACAATATCTCTCCCGTTATACATGGGAGGATAGCTCCAATTATACGATTTGGTCTGAGACAACTATTAATCGCGATTCTTTCTTCTGGGAATGGGTAGTGTTGATCCTGACCAGCCTGAAGCTGCGTTTAAATTAGATATGCTCGATCATAGGCTTATGCTAGGTTCTCAAGTGCCTTGACAACATGTGCATCTCGATACCTTGGTGTTTCATAGAAGCGAATCACTAGTGATGGTTCAATCTGTTTCTAGCCTTCGGATCTTTTTTGCCCCCTGTAGCCGATACAGACTGTCCGATAGGATGACACAAGCTACGAAACAGGTATTTTGATCATCCCAAAAATGTAGTGCCCATTTTGGTATTGAACTAGCTCCGTAGGGTGCGATAAATGATGCGGGCACGAACTAGTTTTCGGATAATCCGTCGAGGAAGTTGGCCTAATGCACGTTTCACAGTGGTTTAACAGGATTGACAGGAATTTACTGCCCATGCGAGCGGGAGGAACCGTGTATATTCGCTTCGGTCATAGAATCACGGACCTGAAAGGGGCTCCGCGCTCTATATCATGCTATCATCTCTTATATTAACAGAGACAGATTTGTATTTGTAGGTCTTTTCACTCCATCTGTGCATTTATACCTCTGGTCTGGTTCCCCATATAGTAGTAGTCTTTCGTATGTTAATGCTGAGGTGACAAGTTCGTAGGTTGGTGGTTATAGGTTGAAGCTAGAACTATGTGCAATGGAACTGAGCATTCTAGTAATTCAAACATGAAGGAGCAAAGAGATAATCCAAACATAAATCTCCGACAAAAAAAATAATTCTATATAATAAAGTACAGCAGATTGATAATCTATTGAACAAGTTTCTCATGTGCGGGTTCGTCCCCGATCTCCATCATCTTCCTCTCCAATAATCTCGTCATTTCTATCACGGCTTCCGCATACTTCGGATCCGCATAGCAATTGAACAACTCGAGTGGGTCCTCCTGACAATCAAACAACTCCCATTCACGACAATCCTCGCCACCTGGCCGCGCTCCATCAACGAGCAAATCATCATTGTACCAGTAAATCAACTTATATCGATGATTGCGGACTCCGTAGTGCGCATACGCTTCGTGCTCAGCATCATTATGCATCCAGTATCTGTGATATGCCAGCTGATCCCAATCGGCAGGGCAATTGCCACCCAAAATTGAGCGGAAGGTTCGGCCCTGCATGTAGGTTGGTGTGGTGATGCCGGCGAAATCCAAAAATGTGGGCGCGAAATCCACATTGCAGACAATGTCACTGCAAACAGTGCCAGCTCTGATTTCTTTGGGATACCGAATCATCAACGGCATTTGGAAACTCTCTTCATAAATGAACCGCTTGTCAAACCATCCATGTTCACCAAGGAAGAAACCTTGATCTGATGTATAGACAACAATGGTGTTATCGGCCAACTCTGGATCCGAATCAAGCAATTCAAAGATCCGGCCAACATTATCATCCACGCTCTGAACGGTACGGAGATACCGTTGCATGTAACGCTGGAACTTGAACTCAGCCAGTTCCTTTTTGGATTCGAAACGGAAAACAGTGCCGTCTTCATTGTCAATGAGCCTCATTAGTCGAACTTCCTCGTCCGTGGAAGGCGAGGGAACCTTCCGCATACCACCGGCCATCTTCTCTCCGACCTTTTTTCGATCACCATCGGGCTGCGCCAGACCAAGGTCCTTGTAGGACAAGTCTTCCGAGACTCGCATTTTCGCGATCGCGGCCGCCTTTGCACGATTTTTGTAGTCATCCGAGAAAGTGTCGGGTAGCTGGATGGGATCTTGGTACAGATCCTTGTGCTTCTCCTGGTATTCCCAGCTCCGATGCGGTGCCTTGTGGTGGCACATGACGAAGAATGGCTTGGATTGGTCTCGACCTTTGATGAAATCGAGAGTCATGTCTGTAATGATATCCGTAGCGTATCCTTCCATGACTCGTGTACCATCGGGGCCAATGAACTCGGGGTCATGGTATTCGCCTTGGCCAGGGAGGATGGACCAAAAGTCAAATCCAGTGGGCTCATGCATTTTCCCCTCCCCCAGATGCCATTTGCCAATCATGGCGGTTTGGTAGCCACCACCTCGGAGTTGTTTGGCGACGTTCGGAGTGTGGCGTTGGATTTTGGAATGGAGGGACATCACGCCATTGACATGGTTGTGCGTGCCAGTCAAAATGGCTGCTCGTGATGGTGTGCAGATACTGTTGGTGACATAACAGTGATCGAAGCGCATTCCCTCGTTGGCGATTCGGTCGAGGTTTGGCGTTTGGTTGATTCCAGCTCCGTAGCAGGAGATGGCCTTCGAGGCATGGTCATCGGCCATAATGAAGATGATATTGGGTCGCGTAGACCCTACATTAGCGGCCATGATGGGCTTTTCGTGTCAGCAAATGCGAAAGGCAAGAAATGAGAGGCTGGAAGGGGGAAAAGACGAAATTGTCACGACTGCGCTCGCAATTCTCTGAAGAGGAGCTGGGCATGGTGTCTTATTAGCCAAGAATTGTGTCTTCATACGACACAATCCCCTTCAATGCTACATTGAAGATTAAAGGGTATTTTTTCCCCCGGACACGGTAGTCGGAGAGATTAGACGGATGTCGGTCAGTCGGTCTCAACATGGATTAGTCACCCCACCTGCCATTACCTCGGGAGGTCTATCTATCCACTTAAAATGAGAACTGACACTATCAGAATGTCACTCAACCTCAAGTATGGAGACTCTGTTGGATTTGATAGACTTACACCATGCCGACTGCCGATCCAATGATACTACCTTATTTGTCTGTGTTCAGATCCCCAAATCCTCGGGCAAAACAGGTCTGTCAACAGTGCCGAGCTCGGAAGGTATTCCTTATCCATGACCAAAAAAAAAAACTGAAGTGAAATTACTGACGGAATAAGGTCGGCTGTGATGGCCGAGTTTCTACTTGCCGCAACTGTGAGCGTTTAGGCTTTCAGTGTTCTTTTATTCAGGGAGAATCACTTCTAGTGGCTGGTACGCGATCCAGTCCAAGCAACGACGAAAGACCTGAGCGGCTACGAGGCCGGAGCTCCTGTTCACAATGTCGAGTGCGGAAGGTTCGCTGTTCCAATACCCACCCACAATGTACCAACTGCACCAAATATAACAGACTTTGTTCCTATCCTGCATCGATGGTGGCCCAGCGACGTGACAGAGCCGGGGCACATGGGGAATATGGGGAATGTGATCTACCTGATGCTCCACCCCCGGACTCTCGAGGTTCTGACGCCTTCTCGGCACCTGAGACAATGTCCGTTGGGCACGGCTCCCTGTCCGATCAAAGCAAAGACACGACGCAGGGAGATCTGTCCCACGGTGAAGCGACCGAACTGGTCCGCAATTTCTTCGAGCATCTCTATCCAGTTCCGTCTTATGCATTTTTGCATCCCTCCACGACCGTGGCAAAATGCCACCAAGGCACATTAGAGCGACCGCTCCTTCTTGCCATTTGTGCCTTGACCTCCTTGCACGTGCCTGTACACAATGTGACGGTCGACCGGGAGAAGAGTGGTGCATGGGTGTCGAATGCGGAAGAAACCATCTGGAAATGCCTGGAAACCCCAACCATGCCGCGTTTGCAAGCCTTGTTGCTGACTATCAGCTATCGAATGGCAACCGGGAGTTATGAAAAGGCATTCATGTTGACAGCGATCGCCGCCCGTGCAGCCTCTGCCATGGGCCTTAATCATGAGCAAACCCACTTGGACCCGATTTTAGAGGAGACCCGACGCCGCACCATATGGTGTTTTAAGTTGCTAGAGTCCTATTTTTCGATCGGGTTGACCGAATTTGAAGTCTGCCCCTTTGAGTGCATTTACTTACACCCACCGTCATTGGAAGACTCGTTTGGTTTGCTCTGTCCGCCCGGGTCGGAAGACTTTGCCATATACGCGTTGCGAGATCAGAATGAGCTGGGGTCACTGAATATGTGTATTCGATTGGCCTCTATTCGCCGGGATATTATGAAGTTGACACGGGAGCTCGCGGTTTGCACTGAACCTTACTTGCATCTCCAAGACGTGACTGGGGGCCTCGGGGAGATCCTCTGTGAACTCAAAGCGGAGATGCCCAACCAAGCAGAAATATCGACCACGGAGCTGAAGAATTTGATTGACAGTTCCTGGCTGCCCCGTCATATTATGACGTTTACCTTGTGGCACGGATGCTATTTTGACCTCTATCGCATTTTCCTCCCTGGGTACCCTGAAGCTCCACCCTCTATCGTTTTGAGCACGATCGACACGCAGTTTGTGCAGATGGCGACCCGAGCCTGCGTTGAACATGCTCTTGCAGTCGTCAATTTGTTTTGTGACTTGAACCAGACCTGTACCAAGCCCCGACTACTGGAATTTGCCACCGGGGTGTGCGTCTATCATGCCATTCGATTGATTTTGTTTATCGCTCATTCGTCGACTGAGCCTGATCTTTTGAGCCTGGAATTTGCCGTGAGTCGGGCGGAGTTATGCCTGGCCGCTATCAAGCGGTTTTTCCATGGGCTCGCCTTGGCACAGCCCATCCTGGACGATATTGCGCAATTGATTGAAACCTTTTCCTCTAGCAATTCCGCCATGGAGAGCCTTTCGGTCTTTCACAAAGTTAATCACGGTCGGAAATCTGACACCCGAATTTTATCTGCTGCGCGACCTCGGCAACACTTGGCCGTTCACAGTGTTTTACAACAGGCCAAGTTTCTTGCAGACGAGCCTTCATGATAGTATACATTAGATTCAATAATATGTTTTTAATAGTGTATTGCCTAGGTGTATTTTTCCAATAGCTTAGTTATTACTCGTCAACTAACTAATCAGGATAAAAAGTCAATCCCCGCATAGGGAGACTCCAAGATTTTCCGATCGGGCTAATGCAAGTTTAACCTTGTGATCCCTCGTGGACCAAGTGGGTCCCGGTAACCGGCCAACATTACCCGATTGGGATATCCCCAGTTTCTTCTTTTTTTCCCTCTTCTCTGATATTTGTGGGAGGTCATGTTGAAAAGAGATAACAAACTGGAGATTATGGGGAAATTGAGAAAAGTTAAAAGTTGTATAGTTACAATCTACATATCACTTGACTTGTTTTTCTTTCGGTTACATGACCCTGGGATGCATACACCGCCCTTCAGATAAGATATTGTTGCCATAATAATTATTTATGACGCGATCTCGTGTTAATCTCCATGGCTTCTTAGTTACAGTGTAACATCAAATTGATAACACTCTATACGATCTAGATCCCAATACATAAATGTAGACACCTCCCCCCCCCCATTTTTAAAAAAAAAGAATTGCTATCGAGTCTTTCTTTTTTTCCTGAACTCGACCCATACACACTTTTTCTCCTCGCTATGACGGTCGAGAACCCTGCCATGGGGCCGGCTTCGGAGACCATGAAAGAGCCTGTCACCCAGTCCGAGGGGTTTGACATGGCCGAAGCCTCGTCTGGTACATTTTATTCCAGGGTCAGCGGCTGGTATGCCAAACCTCTCTTCCAGTTGGTTATGGTCGCCCTCATTTGCTTTCTCTGCCCGGGCATGTTCAATGCCCTGAGTGGTATGGGAGGAGGTGGAATGACTGATGCGACCCTGGTGGACAAAATGGTAACATGGTCCCCGTTTCTCGGTGGGGGTGGATGGTACTAACCCTGTGGATTCGATAGAACACGGCTCTCTATGTCACCTCCGCTTTTACCAGTTTCTTTTCCGGTACGATCGTCAACCGACTGGGTGTCCGAATCACACTTGCCTGTGGAGGTATCGGTTATTGTATCTATGTCGCCAGCTTGCTCGCCTCCTTACACAAACATGTCGCCGGTTTCAACATCTTCGCCGGCTTCTTGCTCGGTGTGTGCTCGAGCTTGCTATGGACGGCACAAGGCACCATTATGGTGTCATACCCGTTAGAGCACCAAAAAGGACGCTTCTTCACTTTGTTCTGGTCCATCTTCAATGTTGGATCGTGTGTTGGCAGTCTGGTACGTCTGTGAACACCCTCCCCTTGACCCTTGCGTGTCAGTGCACTTGCATGGAACCCCCCCCCCCCCTAAAGAAGAAAACCCCGTGATCATCAACTAACTCCTGACGTGGTAGATTGTTCTTGCCAACAGCATCAACGAGAAGACAAATGTCAACGTACCAGACAGCACGTACATTGTTTTTGTCGTTCTGACATTCCTAGGCTCTATGATTGGGCTCTTCATTGCCGATGCCAAGAAGGTGGTCCGGTCGGATGGGTCGAAAGTCGTTCTGATGAAGAACCCAAGTTGGAAGTCCGAACTTATCGGTCTCTGGATGACCCTCCGCAGTGAGCCATCTGTCTTGCTGCTTTTCCCCATGTTCTGGTCTTCCAACTGGTTCATCTCCTATCAGACCAACTCCGTCAATAGCGCGTACTTCAACACCCGCACCAAGGCGTTGAACACCTTCCTCTATTACATTGCTCACATCCTCGGAGCTTGCTTCATCAGCACCATGGATTTGAACTACTTCCGCCGGACTCTCCGTGCTAGGGGAATGTTGGTCATTCTCTTCACTCTGACGATGGTCATCCATGGAGGTGGTTATGTCTTCCAGAAACAGTACACTCGCCCCCCAGGCGGGGTGAAACCGTCCATCAATACGGACTGGACTGATTCCAACTATGGTGGACCGATGTTCTTGTACTTCTCCTATGGCTTCTATGACGTGGTCTGGCAGGGTGCAGTATACTGGTATGTGATCGTCCTCTTCATCTGCATATCAATCCCATCAAAACTTGCAAATCTGACCAGGGAAAACAATTATTTTAGGTACATTGGAACGATCAGCAACTCCGGTCGGAAAAGTGCCAACTACGTCGGCTTCTACAAAGGGATCCAGTCTGCCGGTGCTGGTGTCATGTGGGCATGGGACTCGACACACCCAGCGTATATGTCCGAGTTTGCTAGCAACTGGGGCCTTTTGGCCGGCTCCGTCATTTGTGCTGCTCCATTCATCTGGCTCAAGATCAAGGATCATGTGGATGTTGAAGAGGATTTGGTGGGCACAGATGAGAAACTCGAGGATGTGAAACCTGTTGATACAGAAATGCGCGAACGCGTAGCTTGACACTGAGGTAGGGGGTGATGGCAGAAGCGATTGGAAGAGGACCTTGAATTCTGACTCTGGGCAGGGAAAATAGAGGATCTTTCAAGACCCTAGGCACCCAGATGCCCAAAGTTTGCCTCGGTGCTGGATCTATGCGAAAGGAAAGAGGACATGTATAGTGACATAGCAACAGGATACATATATAATACATTATGCTAATATAACATAACTACCATCCGTATCCTCCTATACCATTGTCTTCCATACCATTCCGGTGAGACATCCCGCGAGGAGATCTATGGAAATGCAAAGTCTTGCAGTGTTGGGGAGTGCAACAAAGCGTTGCTTTTTCGATATCCATACCCTCTAGAGAATGAAATATAAAAGGAATGGTCGATGAGAAAGATTATGTTGCATTCATAAATGGGGAATAGAGGAGAGGAAGAGAGCTGTTACTGATTGGTTCTATCAAGTGATGCCTCGGAAATAATATATATACATACAGTCACTATTCATAAGTTTTAACACCCCTTCCCCACATATATACCGCCTTCCTTTATCGCCTATAGAATGGTGTTGGTGACTTTATTGGTACTTAAATTTCCGTGGACTATTTCGGGAATTGTATGTGAATTTATTAGAACAATTTATAGACCATATTCTAAGATTTGAACCAATATTTTGAACGCGTCAGGCTGGTTGTTCAGTAAGCATATCATACAAACAATGCAAGCATGGTATTCACTGGCTGGTATTTTCCCAAAGACTGGAGAAAGGCGCAGGATCTTCATGGTTCTTCCTGGCCCGAAGCGGTGTACACAGGAGCTTGTAGACCTTGCCCACTCCCATGGACCCACTCCCATGGACCCACTCCCATGAGAAAGTCTTGGCGGTAAAAATCAATGCCAAGACCGAACATCACTACCTATTTAGGTAATGTAATTACCTAAATAGGCTTAGCGTAGTCCCATGGGAGTTGGCAAGGCCTAGGAGCTTGCCGAATCAATTCTATTTGGGTTATAATTCCTATCGTCATTACTTTCCTATGATGGCCCTCGAGCGCTACCTGCAGGCCGTGATATGAGGGATATATTATGCAGCGCGATTACACCACTCGCTTGGATATAAGACATCCTACAGAGTTACATCGCATTTTTAAATAAACCCTCGCAGATTATCATGGAACGCAAGGCGTCACAGAGCTCACCGCTCCGAATGATATTTCAATTCCTCGTCACATTTAAGGTCCGAAATATGCCTAAGAAGTCATATCAGAATCGTAAAGCCGTCTCCATCTCATATCTTTCCCCCCTCACTCTTGAAGCTCTGAATTCCTCGTTTGTATGCCATAAGGAATGGATATTCTCTCGATGTTCGGGCGCACGCAGCCACAAACAGTGCCCACGGACCGGATTATTCCCTTGCGAGAGTGGGATGACTTGCACTACCTACGCAGCCTTTGTCATGACTTTACATTCCGGTTCGACGACTTGTTGGATGCGGCAAGGCTAGAGACAGCCCTAGGGCGGCTGATGGAGATCGGGGACTGGGGTCAATTGGGAGCACGGCTGCGACTCAATGTATGTATGATCCTTCTCCAGCACAGTAAGAACAGCAAAGTACATGGTTAACGAATTACTTTACAGAAGAATGGCAAGCTTGAATATCATATCCCGGCGGAGTATGATAAGAAAACCCGGCCGGCCTTCATCTTCACCACTACCGAGTATGGAATGACTATCAACGAACACCGGTTGGGTTCTCAGCTTCCAAAAGCAGGGCAAGATCAATCTTTCCTATCACCCACTTCTGCCGTATTTAGGCCGTTAGTCTGTCATCAAGACAGTCCCAGGGAACTGGCCGATTGGATATATACCGACCGTCCGCAGCTCCATGTCCATGTTGCTCTTTTCCAGGATACAACCCTCTTGACTGTCAGCTATATCCACACTTTATTCGACGCTGTGGCGCGAACAAACTTCTTCAAGGCTTGGATAGCTGTCCTAAACGGCGAGGAAGCAGAGGTGCCACCCTTTCTTCCTTTTGACCAAGATCCCCTATGCACCCTAGGCAAGGGTGTCCCTCGGCAGAATTATACCAACTTCCACCGGCTCCTTGGGGGTCTCGGTCTTGTGCTCTTTGGACTTCGGTATCTCTGGGAACTTTTCTGGTTCCGTGCAGAGGAGGAGCACTCTATTCGCTTGCCAGGATACTGCGTGAACCAAATGAGGGAAACCGCACTCCAACAACTGGCCGCTGCGACTCCGGAGGGTGTTGAACCGCCCTTTTTGAGCGAACCAGATATTGTGGCTGCTTGGTGGGTCAAGACAATGGTTACAGCACTAAATCCCTCACCGGGCCGAACCGTTATGGTGATGAGTCCCTTCAATGTGTGGGGTGTGTTTGGCGAGCAATTCCCTAGCGGCGGCAAGGGCTTCATCGGGAATGCCTTTTTCAATTCCTACAACGTCCTCGACGTAGGTAAGGTTATTGAGGATGACAACCTAGCATATCTAGCGTCGAAGAATCGCCAGGCGCTCGTGGAGCACCGGACCCAGGAGCAGGTTCAGGCCATGACCTCTATCCAGCGAAACTCATTCATGAACATACCGCCACTAGTCGGAAAATCTAACCTGCTCTTTATGACACATACGAACCAGCACAAAGCTAGATATTTTGAGACAGATTTCTCTGCTGCGGTTGTTGCCACGGGTGTGCCTCTGAATGAAAGACCCCATGCCCTGGGTCGGCCATCTTACATTAATGACATTGAACATTGTCGTTTGTACCCGACTCGAAATGTCTGCCGGGTCATTGGAAAAGACGCTGCGGGTGATTGGTGGCTTTTGTTCAAAACTCGAGCTGGGGCATGGCCTGCGATCCACAAACAATTGAGGGCTCTGCTTGAGATTGATAGGCCGCTGGCTGATCGCGCAGATCGCCAAACTGCAATTTCTTACCAAGAGAGCTCGTTATCGAAGTCAGATTCTAGGGTCGTGGGGGCTTTGATGGACTTCTATATTCTTTTGAAACTCCTTGTTTAAGTGGTTCTGCTGTCATGGCCTTAGGTAGCTTTGTCCTTTTTAACTGCGAAATTTCGGGCACGTATCTATTTCAAAAATATTATATGCATTATCAACCCATTTGCCTGCTTGTAGACCCCTGAATCTAGAATTTGCGACTTATCATTTCCAATTCGAAAATAATTATGATATACCGTACCTCAGTATACAGATATGTCACATTTACATTTCCCCTGCAGTGAATAGTGATATTATTTTTGCACACGAACACAGGCTGGCTGGGTTCCTTCGAGAGGATTTGGAAGCAACAGGAATAATTAATCATTGAAGTGGAAATGCGCAGCCAAAATTATTATTGGCATTCCATCCAACATGTGAATGGGAGGTGAATGGGAGGCATTCCATATTACGAGTCGACCCACGTGATTCCAGCATGTACAACATTCCTGGAAGTTATTGACTTCCAAAAACAATGATGTTCCTTGAGCCGACCCAAAAATGTCTACCGAGAATATCCTACTCGGTGACATCCAGCCGATTGCTGGAGACAGTACTTCTTGCGCGGTAGAGGTTATTGAATCCCAGATCCGCACTGAGTCCAGCACCGCCAGCTTTTTTTCCAGCTACCAATATGCAAGCGCGCCGCAGCTCTGCGTGCTGTTTGTATCAATATTCTGCGCGTCGGCCGCTGGAGCGGCCATGCCCCTTGTAACGATCGTTTTCGGGGCTTTGGCCGAGGAATTTATCAATGAAGACGAGAAAGCAGTGCATGACATTCGAGATCGGGTTCGGCATCTCACGCTCCTACTGGTGTATATCGGTGAGTTTATTTCACAAAGAAATCTCAGCATCCGATGTACTCACACATTTCAGCGATCGGGTCTTTTACCACCACCATGATTGGCACATGGGGCCTCAATGTTGTCGGGGAACAGATTCGACGCGACCTCCAACAAAGATATCTGTCTTCAGTGCTACAACAGAATATGGCCTATTTTGATGTAGTTAAAACAGGCGAACTCATGTCCCAACTCGACCAAGATATGAAGTTGATTCAAGCTGGCATTTCACAGAAACTGGGTAATATTATCTCTGGAGTGTCCGGGTGCGTGGTTGCCATCACCTGCGCATTCATGCAGAACCCGCGCTTTGCATCTATCATGATATCGCAGCCAATCGCATTGATCCTACTCGTCGGGATAATGGGGTCTTGGCTGAGCATGACACAAAAGAAGGCTTCGGCTTGGTGGGCAAAGGCTGATAATTTAGCCCAAGAAGTGCTCGGTGCCATGAGGACTGTCATTGCATTCCGAAGTCAAGAAAGATATGCTAGAAAGTATCATGATTACTTACTACATCCTATTGCTTTGGACTTTCGGGAAAGGTTCGTCTTCGGTGTAATTGTTGCGGGATCCTTCGCGATCTTGCATTTGGGCAGTGGGTTAGGCGTATGTACATACCTTCTCGATCCCGATTTCCTGCTAACAATGACCTTTCAGTTCTGGCAGGCTGACCAACTTTTCCGGCAAGGGCTCTGTACGGTCCCAGAGGCTTTGTCAATAATGTACGCAACAACTGTTGCAGGTGGAATGATATGTCAAGCGCTACCGTTTGTTGTCGATATTACTCAGGCCAACGGAGCAGTCAGCCGGATCTTTTCAGTCATGGAGCGCATTTCACCAATCAATCCGTTAGCAGATACAGGGAAGACATATGGCCAAGTCCGAGGTGAGATTCGCTTTGAAAATTTAACATTTGCTTATCCTTCGCAGCCTGAACGGACTGTCTTGAAGGGTATCAGACTCCATGTCCCGGCTGGACATACTGTGGCCTTTGTTGGGCCATCGGGGTCTGGGAAATCGACAGTATTTGCCCTTTTCGAACGTTTGTACCTTCCTCTCCATGGTGTTATTACGCTTGATGACGAGCCAATTGACGAGATGAATGTCTCGTGGCTAAGGTCTCAGATTGGGTATGTCGGCCAAGAGGTGTTCTTATTCCGTGCATCAATCCATGACAACATTGCATTTGGGCTTCCTAAATCTACCACAGAGGTATTTCTCGCGCTCTTTATCATTTTCTTAGCTTCGGGCCACCTAATGAAGAATAGAAACTAGATACACCTGGTATCCGAAAATTGGTAATTCAGGCTGCCCAGACAGCCCAAATCCATTCCTTCATCGTCAGTCTTCCTGAAGATTACGATACCATGATAGGGGCCAACGGATCAAATCTCTCCGGTGGACAGAGACAACGGATCGCAATTGCCCGAGCAATTATATCTCAGCCACCAGTCTTGTTACTAGATGAAGCCACTGCTGCATTGGATAGTCAAAGTGAAAAGGAAGTCCAGGAGGCTCTCAACAGGGCTGCTTTGGGGCGAACTACCTTGGTAATAGCCCACCGGCTATCGACGATCCGAGATGCCGATACAATTATTGTCATGAAGGACGGCGAGATTATAGATCAAGGCTCCCACGCGGAGTTAATGACCATGTCTGCAATGTACCAGGGGCTAGTAAGACAGCAAGCCCTCCGCCCAAATGACCAATTTCAGGAACCACCTAGCCCGGGAAGAATAACTAAAGATAATTTGAAGGGCGATTTATTCAATGCTGGTGCGACAAAGATACTAGATAATTCCCCCGTCTCAGAATCTGCACCCGAAAATAGTATAAAGCATATTTGGCGCTTGAATAAGCCCGAGTTGCCTTACATTATCGCAGGAGCTCTTTGCAGCGTCTTGGCTGGAATGACATATCCCGTCCAAGCGATCTTCTTCGGCAACGGGATTATGTCAATTATCAGTCCTGATCTGAGTACCGGTGGGAACAATGTTCAGTTCTGGGCCAAGATGTACCTTGTTCATGGTATTATTGTGGTTGTTATCTACTGTATACGAGGCTACTGCTTTGCTGTGTCTGCATCCCAGTTGTATCTCCGAGCTCGCTCACGTTTATTCAAAACATTGCTTCTAAAGGACCTCCCATTTCTGGAGCACAAAGACCACTCAACTGGAGCCTTAGTGAGCTTTCTCTCGTCAGGAGTTCAGAAAACTATCGGTATCTCTGGAACTTCACTTGGACTTGTGGTCGAAAGCGTTGTGATGCTTGCAACGGGGATTGCAGTTGGGTGTATTTTTGGATGGAAACTCGGCGCCGCTTCGACAGCTACGGTCCCATTAATCGCCATGTCCAGCTTCCTACAATACTATATTGAGGCGCAAGTGCAGAAGTATGTCCAACGCGACACCAATGCCGTGGACATTGCACATGAAACTTTCTCTGCTATAGAAACTGTGACAGTCCTCGGCTTGCAAAGCTCCATCCTTGAGTCGTTTCGTCGGCAAAGCGGAGAAGACCGCCGGACCAGTTACTGGATTATATCGGCGGCCATGTATGCGTGTGCCACATCGCTCCGTATACTAAGCATTGCTTTTGTATTCTGGTATGGTGGCACCCGGCTGATTGCAACCGGCGAGTATAGCATCCAACAATTTTTCATTTGCTTCGCGGCGACAGTCTGGGGTTCCCAGTCTGCAGCTGCTCTCTTTGCACGCGCGCCAGACATTGCCGGGGCCCATACTGCTGCTGCCCGACTCATGGAGTTGATGCAAACCGATAATTCATCACCACGACTCACAGACAATAAACCGAAACACAATCTCATCTCCGTACCAAATACCACCGAGGACCTTTACTTACAACATATTAACTTTAGATATCCGACCCGTCCATCTCAGTTGGCGCTGAATGATGTCCATATGGATGCCCCAGCCGGGACTTTTATCGCCCTCATCGGGGCGACTGGCAGCGGCAAAAGCTCGGTGATTAATCTCGTGGAGCGCTTCTATGCTGCCGAATTTGGCGAGATCACGTTAGGGAACACGTCCATTGAAGCATATGATTTGGATAGCTATCGACGATACTTAGCCCTGGTCGACCAGAATCCTTGCCTAGTTGGTCAAGATCTGCGTGAGTGCCTGCAGAGTGATGAGCGGGTCAGTTCAGACGAGGAGATATTGGCTGCTTTGGAGAACGTCGATCTAGTTGACTATGTGGTATGTGGCTCAATTCACCAATCTATATATACCCTATATCTGACCATGGGAAGCTATCTCTTCCCCAAGGATTGAGCACCCCTATCCTGAGTAACGGATCGAACCTTTCTGGGGGCCAACGCCAGCGGATTGCTATCGCCAAGGCTCTTTTATGGGGGCCGGAGATTCTGTAAGGCTCTTTTTTATCTAAAAAGGTTCTTTCTAATTATTTTCAGTTTACTTGATGAAGCAACTTCTGCACTGGATAGTGCCTCGGAGGAAGTAGTTCAAAAGGCACTCCAGCAAGCAATGAAAGGCCGGACGATCATTGCCGTCGCCCATCGACTAAAGACCATTGTCAATGCAAATGTGATTTTCGTTTTCGATCATAGTCAAATTATCGAGAGAGGAAGTCATGATGAGCTATTGAAGCTTGGTGGGAAGTATTGGCAGATGGCTAAATTGCAGCAGTTGGATGAGCGGGCCCCTGATATGTAGTTCTTTGCAGTGATGATAAAGTATGTTGTGATTAGAACACAACTCGTGATATATGTATATAGTAGGTAAAAAGCTATTAATTGAGAACAGTTAAACCGGATAGATCCGTCGGGACTTTAATACCACGGCGAGAGAGCATCATCATTTCTAGCATATGTCAAATACCGAGTCCAAATACCCGGTCAGATACAGTACTAAACCACCCGATCGGATATAATTTACCCTGAATCTCCACAAACGTCGGCTTCATATAACCGACCAAAAATGCAGTGTTGACTAGTGATTTTGTCTATTTAAGCCCGCGCGTTTATCCTGTTTTATTGCTAGTTAGAGAGTTTCAATATACTGAATTTTACCATACATTTTGATACAGACAGATTTCTGTCAGTTATGAGCCCGGTTTTGTTCGATTAAACACGTTTCTCGACGCAAAAGCATCAATTGGAATCAATTCAATCCATTGAAAACGCCGAAAACGACCCCTGAAATCGAAATCGGAGATCTATCTTGCACAATATGGACGAACACGCTCTCTCCGCGACCAATTCCTCTCGCGTTATCCTGAAGGATACAGCCACATGGGAGTCATGGCTGTCAATGATTAAAGGATCTGCCCATCAATATGGAGTCTGGGATCTCTGTGACCCAGAAAAATCGGAGCAACCAGCGCTTCTAAAGGTGCCAGAAGAGATGACTATAGCAGAAGCTAAGCGACAAGACCCAGAAGACTGGTTCAAAGTGATCAAACTCAACCGCCAAGACTGCGATAAAAAGGAAGCAAAGCTAGCAAGGCAGATAAAAGGAGTCAACTTTGTCGCCACAAAGATCAAGGATACTTTGCATCCCAAATTCCAAGAGTTCATCGTTGAAGAATCAGCTTGGAAACTGCTTCGAATCCTACGACAAAGGTTCTCACCGAAGTACAACAGCGAGTACAGCGCGCAATTGAGAGAACAGTGGAGAAACCTAGGTAGAGGTCTCGAGAAAAACACCGATATCGAGAAATGGACTTTGAACTGGGAGATCATCCAAAACCGCTGTGTCAAAGCAGGAATTGTCACGAAGAAAACAGCTTTGATCGAATTCCTGGATGCGATATCAGTAATGTCACCATCGTTCTACGACGATAGAATGATGGATATGGATCTCACAGAAGGAGGAGATACCGATATTCAATTTGCAGACCTAATCACCAAATACAAAGCTCATTGGATGAGAACCCATGGTCGTGCAACCGCTCAGAGAAATGTGTCAAAGGCAGTTTTCAGCACCTGGCAGGGTCACCAAGAAGCACAACCAGAGATTGAAAAGCCAGAGTAATCAGCTGCTAAATCAATTGACAATATACCTCACTGGAAAAGGAACTGTCCCTGTGGACAAGCTGGAGGTAGGCATTCTAGCTGGACCTGTCGAGACATTTTCCCTGAGAAAAGACCACAAGATTACTCGATCAACCAAGAAGCAAAAGCCAAATGGGAGAAAGCTATGAAAGCAGACCCTAAATGGAAAGAATACGTTGATAAAAAGAGATCAACAATGGGTCAGGGTACGAAACAAGCGAATATAGCAGTCAAAAGCAACGTTGTATGCGGCTTCATAACCACCAAATCCACCAAGAAACCCCTGATTATGTCCACCAAATCATCGTCATCGATGAAGGACAAATGGGTAGTCGATACAGGAGCGCAAATGCATATTTGCAACAATAGGAGCTTATTCGTAAGCTTCGAAAACGAGCAAAGCAGCGTCAACGTGGGAGACACAAAAACCAAAGTCAAAGGCACTGGTACAGTGATAGTCGAAGGCGTCAGTCCAGTCACAAGACAAATCGCAAAAATGGAGCTGAAGAACGTAAGATATTCTCCACGATTTCACACCAACCTGATCTCTCACGGGTTGCTTATTAAAGGGGGGTCCTTATGAATTTCAGAAAGAACTGTATTGAAACAGTTGGAGGAGAGCCCCTACTCTCGGTCTACCAAGATCAAGAGTTATCCTGGCTAACACAGCCAGAAGACAAGGATTTTCAATAGGGTTTGAAGCCCCTACCCAAAACGACGACTTAGCGCTAGCAACAGCAAAGAAATCAGCAAAGGAACCAGAGTCAAAGGCTCCTCTCCATACCTGGCACCGAAGACTAGGTCATATTGGAAGAGAAAAAATCCTAAAATTGGCTGAATTATCTGAGGGGATAACCATTGAAAGCAACCCTGGCAAAGAGAAGCAGGTATGCGAAGCTTGTCAATTGGCAGACGCCTCAAAGCAGATATCAAGGAGAAGGATAGGACAGGCGTACGGCGTACTCGGAAGGGTGCACTTCGACCTAGTTCAACTGCCTCCGTCAATCAACAAACATACCTGGTTGACGCACTTCTACCTTGACGGAATAAGGTGCCATATCGTGTTCAGACACGGTAAGAAAAACGAATGTCAAATCGCGGTTCGGAAGTTTATCCATCTAATTATAAGGTGGATGAAAATTGAGGTCCGAGTCTTTCACTATGACGAAAGGTCAGCTGGAAACGAGGTTGAAACCATGATTGAAAATGTGGGATGCACTATTGAGCACTCACCACCTGGGTTACCCGAGATGAACGGTCCTGCCGAGAGATCTGGGGGGGTCATTATACGTAGTCTATCGCACAACCCGGGTTTGGGTCGAGATATCGGACCCGGACCCGGACCCAGCCTGGGTCCGGGTCGAAGTCAGCGAACCCGGACCCAACCCGGACCCAGCGCTGGGCCCCCAATGGGGCCCCAGTAAAACCCAACTTTGCATAAAAACAAACTCTTGGCGTTCATAAAGTTGCTAAATAATCAACATGTAATCTTCGTATTTTTTTGTGTTTTAGATCGAACCCATATGAACTCACTTATTCGACATCAACTTTATATGACTAAACTAAATAGACACTTATATCATTTTATATTGGCCAGATATTAGTTTATTACCAATAAAAATTAAAGATAATCATGGTTGTAGTGGTATTTGATAATTTAGGTTTGCTGACATGGTTGAAGTTGTAGAAATATATTTTGAATACAGTGTAAGTATCTTAGTAGTCACTCTATCCTTACACGTGCCCGTTTGGGTTTTGCTGGGTTTTGCTGGGTTTTGCTGGGTTTTGCTGGGTTTTGCTGGGTTTTGCTGGGTTTTGCTGGGTTTTGCTGGGTTTTGCTGGGTTTTGCTGGGTTTTGCTGGGTTTTGCTGGGTTTTGCTGGGTTTTGCTGGGTTTTGCTGGGTTTTGCTGGGTTTTGGCTGGGTTTTGGCTGGGTTTTGGCTGGGTTATGCTGGCTCTAACCCACTTAAACCTATAATATATACCAATTAAATGCTAGTGAAGTAGGTACTTTTGATAAACGACGACTTGTTCGTTCAGCTCTCTATTCACAGCTAGGGTAATACGTCTTCTACCCTTTGTAAGTAAATCCCTTCTCTTATTCTTCCCCTCGTAATTGATCATTTATTTATTTCGCCTATTATGTCCCAGAGCCAGCAATCTAATTTGACATCCTCGATTTATGATGGAGATATAGACAATCTTGGTTATCTTACCCCTTCAAACCGACTTGGTACCCCTGAACCATCCACTAGCCAGCAGACGTTCGATCTCGACTCTATTGACTCCGAATTCCTTCGTCCGATTATTCCCCTTATACCTCCTACCTCACTTCTACGTGTTGGTCCCGATCGGAGAAAGGCATTTGTTCTTTATGACAAAATGACTCATACCGAATGGGTCGACTGGTGGTTACAGACTGATTTTGGAAGGAAGAGCAAGATCCATTGGGACTCAAACCACCAGTCTGATGTTTGGGGTAGGTTTAAACAGGTTGCAAATAGTATCGATGGGGCACCAAAGGTTATGTGTAAGAATTGCGGCCAGATTCTTGAGCATCCTTACACTATCCATCCTCATCCAACGGGCGACCGGAAAGCACAATATCATGGCACATCAACAATGTCAAAACATATCAAGAGCGCAGGGTGTCGAAAGGCTAAGGGTGGATCAAAGCTAGAGATCACAAGATTCCTCAGCAAAGCTGTATGTTCTATTATAACTTAATCTTTTATTCTCCTTACTAAATTTCTTTAGGATGATACTCCGACCGAGGCTCCTTTCTCACAAGAGGCCTGGGAGGAAGAGATTTTATCCTTCTTATCTCTTAATCGACTCCCATTTCAACTTATCGAGCACCGAACGTTTCAGAGCCTAATTCAAATGGCTCGCACCTCTCTATCCACCCCGTTGATCCCCTCTGCTGATACAATTCGTCGCCGGCTATCAAGCACAGTTAAGAGTCGGCAACAGAGTGTGCTTCAGATGCTTCCATCTCACTCAAAGATATCTATTGCCCTTGATTGCTGGACCTCTCCCTTCTCACAGGCGTTTATGGCAATCACTGGCTATTTCATTGATAGCGACTGGGTATATCGAGAGGTGCTACTAGACTTCAAGCCTATTTATGGGGCGCATACTGGTGCAAACCTAAGTAGTGCGCTGATAGAGACCCTCACAGAACATGGAATCGAAGATAGGGTGTTTGGGCTGACAACAGACAATGCATCAAACAACAAAACTCTTATGGAATCCCTTCAACAGGTTTTACCGGATGGTGTTATTGTTATTCGAATTCCTTGTCTTGCCCATGTTATCCAACTTAGCCTGAACCAGCTTCTTGGACACATCAAGGCAGTTCCAGAAAATGAGACTACAGAGACAAAGTGGACTGATCAACAGTCTAAAATGGCCCAGCAGAATGCAGAACAACAGCAGCGAGGGATTTCTTCTACGCTGAATAAGATTCGTTACCTTGCAATATATGTGAACGCTAGTCCCCAGCGCCGGGAGAGTTTTTACAATCTCCAGCCCCAAAAAGTCAAGATTGCCCCAATCCAAGATGTGAAGACCCGGTGGAATTCAACATTCCTAATGCTTCGCCGCGCGAAGAGACTACGGTCTGTTTTTGGCCCTTTTTGTGAAGAGTATGCTCGTCTTGATCTGCTACCAGATACCGAAGAGTGGCGTCAAATTGACTATCTTCTTTGTATCACGGAGCCATTCTTTGATTATACTCTACAACTCTCAAAGACTCGGGATATTACTGCACATTATACTTTTAAGATATACAACCGGCTTTTTGAGCATCTTGAACAGTCAATGAAGCAGCTCAGACGGAAGCGTGTTCTATGGAAGAAACAGATGCTTGATGCGCTCGAAGCTAGTCGACTGAAGCTTGACGAATATTACTCTCAGACTGATCATATCCGAGGGTATATCTTTGCGATATGTACCATGCTTGCGCCTGTGAATAAGTTTCAATTCTTTCAAACTGATGACTGGGATCAAGAGTGGCGCGATAAATATCGCCAGGCATTCCAAAAAGCTCTCGTGCCATATCAAGATCGGCTTTCTCATATACAAGACTCGCAACCTTCTTATAATCAACCTCGACCAAGTTCGAAGCTTGATAAGATGTTGAATAGTAATAGAAGACAGCTGTCGGGAGTCACAGATGAGATAACACAATATCTCGATAGTGGTATGTTAAACCTAAATAATATTAATATTTTACTAACTAGTTAATAGATACGATTGAAATTGCGCCTCTTGGTTTCTGGAGAGAGAATCAACACCGCTTTCCAGCTATTGCAGCTCTTGCAAGGGATATTCTCTCAATACCAGCAACAGGCGCTGGTGTTGAACGACTATTTAATACCGCTCGAGATATCTGTCATTACCGCCGGGGAAGAATGAAGTCCGAAACAATCCAAGAGCTTATGATGTTCCTTTGTACTTCAAGATTCGATCTTGAGGAGCAAGAGGCTAAGCGACTTGAAGAGTTTTTTACACAAGACGAAATTGAAGTGGCGAAGGAAGAGAAGGATGAGAGACCCGATGGGGTTGAAGTAGACCCAATTAGTGATACTGAAGAGCTAGATAAAGGGGATAAGGAGAATAAGGCGATAGAGGATATTGAAGATGATATGATTGAGCCCAAGCTACCGGATAATGGTACGCAGCTCCGATTATCAGGACGGAAGCGTAAACAGCGAGATGATGATAATTTCCAGTATCACTAGTTAGCTAAAATTTTATCTTCCTACCCTAAATCTACATACTCTTGATATAGATAAGATGTAAGAGAAATACCCAAAATTACAATAAGAGATTGTATAAATTATGCAGTGAGGATTCCTTGGTATATTTGTCTTATTTGTAACCCAATTGGGGCCCCAGTATGGGTCCGGGTTGAGGGTAGTAACCCAGAACCCAGCGCTGGGTTGAGATTTTGGACCCGGACCCAACCCAAACCCGGGTTGGGTCCGGGTTGGGTCCGGGTCCGGTTGGGTTCTGCGGAAGCCTAATCTTGCCTGTATAGTCTCCCAGTTCAATAACCATTTGTCGATATCGATGTTTCGATCTAGTCCCCTATCTAGATTTCTCCATTGTTGACGAAGTCTAGCGGCATTTGTAGGGTCACATTCGGCGGCGAATCTTTGACGTAGATTACGAAGCAAATCGTACGGTGTTTTGTAGTCAATAATGAATGGTTGGTAGTTGGCGTGAACACTATTCCGAATAGCTGTCACTACGATGCTCAACCCCTTCTTTTGCTGGGTATAGGCCGTGTTGTCGATGGCCCATTGTGCTTGAAGCATCTTTAATGATTCAAACCATTGATTTTGGTATTGCTCTTGCGCTTCAAGTATAGAGATGACCTTTTCTGGTGCCTTCATTGGCTCAGGTTTCTCTTCATTGTTTGGATCACATAGCTCCCACACGTCAAATTGAACAGCAATTGACTCGATATTGGCTAACCATGCATCCCATGTTGTTGTATCCTTTAGTATAACGCGAGAGGATGGACCCGCGGAGAGGTATTCGGCCATATTGTTGATGTTTGTTGACAGATCTCCGATTCTTCGAAGTTCAAATTCAGGGGTTCGCTTCGGCGCTAGGCGATTGACAAGTAGTCAAAATCAGCCTCAGTTTCGGCGACAGCGAGGTTGTAAAGATGATCTATATGCAGATAGATCTTCAATGGAACGATTCCGGGCTCATAACTGACAGAAATCTGTCTGTATTGCAACGTATGGGTACAAATGGCATAGATGAAGAACTCTAATTAACTAAAATGACAAAACCCGCTATTTCAACAATCTGAGCGGTAATGATGACTAAACGTAATATATGGTATGCATGGTACTCGAAGTCACATGATTTGCATGGTATAATACCTTGTAAATCCATGTATTTGACCTTGCACTTTGACATAATTCATCCGGTCGCAATATTACCCTGTCTTAAAAAGGGTGAAGTATAGACTTTTACTAAAGAAAAATAAAATGGAAACTACAATGTACAAACTGGAAGGTATACACATGGAGCAAATATATATATCCACACACGATACCAGCACATTCTCTTCCATATAATACCAACCACTAATTCTGCACTGTTTTGGGCTGATTTCACTTTAAATCTACATTTGTACAGTACTTGAAGCTTTCCATCTATTTTTTGGACATGAGTTGATACGAACCTCAGTAGTGAGTGAGCATAACTGCCTCCCAATGCCAATACATGAGTAAAAAACAGTAATTTATCAGAATAAGTCAGCATTTTATCCATCCATTTTGGGCAATCCTTGGCAGAATTATGCTAGCGCAGCACTAAAACTGGTGCTGCGACGGTGCTGCAGCACCTGGTGCCGCAGCACCATACAACAGCACCAAAATTCGCTTAGTCCCGCAGCACCTCGCAGCACCATACCGCAGCACCAAAATTGCCTTGGTGCTGCGGGACTTGTCAAGGCCTAGTTGCTATATTGAGGCTGTGAAGTAGGCACCAGTAAAAGTTGTGATGGGAGGACGAAGGCTCGCTCACACTCATTGGCCAAACTCCCAATATCTACCAACTGACATAGCCGCTGGCTTAAGCATATAGGCAGTGGCATTCCCTTTGGGGCGTAGGGCGCTTCTCGAGATTCCAGGTTAACGGCTTGCTAACGTATCACCCGCATGAGGGGCCACTTTCATGACCTGGTCTAGCAAATGCCACACAACTCATAATGTGTACCGCGCTGGTATGCATGTATTTAGGACATGGTTCCCCGCTCGGTTCATGTAGCTCTCCAGTCTAAGGTAAAGCCCCACTTTTACCCTGCGATTTCCAAAATAAAATAAAATCTGGTATCTCTCAGCTGAGAAATTTTCGCAGTCGAAGCGCGATATGTTTGGCTTGAGAGACGCACCAGCACAATTGAAGGTATGCATGGCCCCACCTAAATGAGGATCGAGAGTCTCTAAAATATGTGGAAGGTTGCCAGCGAATGGGAACGAACCCGAACGACGTATTTAACGCAAGTTAAGAGCGGGGCCGTGCTAGTCCCAGCGCAGGACAGGGGCGGTGAACAGCTGCTTTCCTCGACTACAATTAACGGTAAATCCCCTTTCCTCCTTCTATAGACCCATGAATTTCTCAGCGTACCCGATGATGTCCGAAGAATCATCTAAAGGCTGCATCGCTTGTGGTTGGACGCTCGATCAGCAAGAACAGTGCTTTTACTCGAGCCATGTCAAACTCTTCTATGGTGCAAGCAGGCGGGGGGTGTGGTCGATCGGGTCTGATGTTATCTTAAAGGAACGCCCTGACGAAGGCCCGAAAACCGAAGTGACCACCCTGAATCACCTTACATCCTACTCCAATATCCCGGTTCCAAAGATCCTGCGTGACTGGGTTGACGGTAACGGGCGATACTTTGTACTTCAAGAGCGGATACAAGGCCAAACACTCGAGCAGGCCTGGTCTTCGTTATCAAAATCTCAGAAAGTGGATATCGCAGATGAAGTTATTGAAATTCGAAAGCAGCTTCGATCTTTTCAGTCAACATCTATACAAACCGTTGATCAAAGTCCTTGTTTTCCGGGTCTACTCTTTTCTGACCGCGAGCCACACGGGCCTTTTCATTCCGACAATGAACTCTGGGATGCCATAAGCCTTACTCTCCACGATCCACCTACAATATTGTTCCCTCAACGAGCTTTAGACAATCTGAAGAAACGTCTTCCTAAATGTGAACCCTATGTTCTCACTCATTGTGATCTTAATTTGGGCAATATCATGGTGAAAGACGGGGGACTGGCTGGGATACTTGATTGGGAATTTGCTGCATATTACCCCATCTGGTATGAATACGTCTCGGCCTCTTGGGGGTGGACAGAGGAGGACGCCGAGTGGAAAAAACTTCTTCGAGAGCGTATGGGCGTACATGGCGAAGGACATGATGATGCGAAGGAATTCTGGACTGATCTGCGTCATTTGAGAAAATATCCGAATTTGGATGAAAAGGGCCGAGAAGTTTTGGACAGGTTATCTTCAGATTAATGGCAAAGGGACAGAGATAGAGATACTACCCGAATTAAGCAAATGTAGAAATTAGAACGTGTGAAATAGAGACGGCAATAGAAAAGGGCTGTAGAAAAGATAAATCAATATATAACTTGCACATTGGGGTTAACGTTATCGAACAAATGTGTCCACATTCAGCATAACCTTATCAAGCTGTTCGCTAGATTACCAAAATAGGCAGTAGACTGCGACATCGCCCGTCCATGGGCACTAGGAAGTGTCCACGGCCCGTGGGCCTTTTGAAATTTGACGCCCATCGCCCACCGTTATGCAAAATTAATTCAAAAATTACCCTATTAGGCTATTTTATGTACACAACTAATTCTTGGCAGTATCCACCTTGCCAAGAGTGCCCGCATATGTCTTGGCGACGCTAAAAGTGTCTCCACTTTCGTGGGCGTTGTCGCAGTCTAGTCATTATGTCATGCAGGCGAAGATGATCCAAGTTTCCCGTGTCAATGTAGAATTAAATTGAATTGGGTGATAAAGATGGCGACAGAGGTAAAAAATACTAGCAATATTCGTTCTTTTAATTTATTTTTATCCTTGAAAGACTTAGAGGTGGTATTGACGAGGATTCTCAACCGAGATACCCATCCGTTCCCACATACCTTCCACATTCATATCCTCTCGACCACTGGTAAAGATGTTAGCTTCTGCTAGGATAATGCAAGAAGGAAAGGAACTCACTCATCCTTTGGGTTGATCCAAGGCTCTGTCTGACCCTCTGCAGTATTGGGATTGCGGAAGATCACATTGTGTTTCTTTAAAAACACGAGTTAGCTTAAGTAATGAGTCTGCATCAACGCTGGATGAACTTACCATGCCGAGTGTCAGATGAATGGCCCCAGGTCCCTTAACAAACGTATCTTCGGCAGTGCGGCCTTCAATCAAAGCCTGTATATTCTTCGCGACAATTGCTGCCTGCGCTGAGCCTGGCCGAGCGGCTTTTTGGGCACCAGTATCTGCAATATCACCCACGGCAAACATGTTCGAATATTGCCCATCCAAGAACTGCATAGTGGGTCTAACGCGGATAAATCCATTATGCGGATTGATGACTGACTTGCCGTCCGGGTGAGAAGACTTCAACTCAGCCACTAGTTGATTATTTGGGGTTTGCCCGGTGGCCAAGATGACGAATTGCGTGGATTCGGTGGTACCGTTTGTAAGCTGAACATCAAAGGTGCTGCCATCGTTGGGAAATCCACTTGCGGGAATTGTGACTCGAGAACCAGTGATGAGTCGGATCCCTAGCTCGTCAAATCGTCGCTTGATAAGGTCATGGAGTCCAGAGTGGAAACTCGGCATCAGCCGCGGCCTGGATTGCACCACGGTGACCTCCTTCTCTGGGTAATATTCTTTCAGATCGGTGGCCATTTGAACACCGACAGCACCGCCGCCGACAATCAAAATCGACTGTGATCTCTTCACGCCAGCTTGATGTTTTTGTAGATAGTCGACCGATGATGCCTTGTCATCGTCGTCCATAGCTGCAGGTTTGGAGAGACGGGTGCCGGTCGCAAGAACGATGTAGTCAAAGGGAACTACTTTTGAGCCCTGCCATTCACGGTCCAACTCAATATGCGTGGGCTTTACTGACAAAACGCGAGCTTGGACTAGGCCTTGACAAGTCCCGCAGCACCAGCCAATTTTTGGTTACGGTGCTGCAGCACCAAACGGAATTCTGGTGCTGTGGTGCTGCGACCATACCTATTTAGGCTAGAAAACTACCTAGATAGGAAAGTGATCTGCATCATAATGCCAAGGCAGCACTGAAACTAGCGCCTTGGCGCCTGCTTGGCGCCAAGGCGGGACCAAATCGGCGGGACTTGTCAAGGCCTAGCTTGGACTATGCCATGGGAGGAAGGACTGGGCGAGGCATTGAAGATCCCACTGTAAGGAATAAATGCTTTGTGTTCCTGCCCAGGAACAATTGCAAATCGAGGCTATGGGCTATATGTTAGCCCTGGAGGCTTACTGGAATGAACTTCTACTGGTATCAAAGTCAACTTACAAAGGTGAAAAGGTGGTGGAAGTGGCTATGAGGCTCAGTCAAGAGGACCTGCACCAAACATTAGCTTTCATCGCTCAAGATATACGTCAATGGTAGCCTACTCGGTATGTTGAAGGCACAATGCGTGCGAGCTCCTGAGCTGTCGTCTGTATTTATATTAGTTGGTTATACTCTCTGTCGGGAGCAGAATGAACCCACACGTCCAACGAACGATCCGCCAACAACAATAATATTCCGTAAAGGGGTTGCCATTCTGAATGAATTGAATGAATTAAGTGAAAAAGGAAATTTCGAAGGTTACCCCGAGGACCTTCATATAAATAGCGCCCTTTTAATCTGATCTGACTATCAGATTAGCTCCGATGTTAATTTCCCCATTGGGTTAACTCCGAGTCAAACGGAGTAAGTTATATCCGTCGAGAACCGAACGCCACCTACAAGTCCCGGCATCCGGGCTGAGCAAGTTGGGGCCCCCAAGCGACTGCCGAGTTTGGAGGCAGACGTGAACCAAAAAAAAGAGACATCTATGTATGCAGCATATGATTTGTGGAGTGGACTACGAGGAGTCCCGTAAAAGATGGCATTGGTTTAATTGGAAGTTATGCATTTAACTATGGGACCAGGTGCAAAGAATATGAAAAACGTCTAGTGAAGCATTATCTGAAAAACCACCGATTTGGGTAAGAATATGACGAGTACCCTGGAACCAGTCTCAAGGCTCTCGATAGCGAAAGTACCCCCGAGATCAAATGTCTACACAGGGTGCCAGGTGATAGTCTTCGCAAGGGGTCCACCCCGGTCGTAAGCGGCTAGTACGGTGTGGTGATCCAATGCCATAATTCCAGGCCAGAAACTGGAGGCTGGGGAGACAAGGGTTGGAGGGCTCCATTGAACACGCCCTTCAACGGGAGGACCGGCAAATACGACCTTGATAGAGGCATTCTTTACCCAACTCACGTGCTCCGAGTCATCGTCTGTCATGAATACCGTGGCCATGGATCCATCCGCAAAAGAGGCAATCTGAGGAGAGCCCGCATTGTGACCCTTTCGTGGGCGGAAAACTTCCTGACGCCAACCCCAGGTGGCACCGTCATCATAGGATAGCAGGGCTTCGACATTAAAAGGTCCGTACCGGGTGGTCTCGAATACCATGAGAAGAGCCTCGCGGCCGTTATCAACAGTTCGTGCAATGCCGCACATACCATCGCGGAGGGGATCTTGATCGCCATGCAGACAGGTCGGTCGGGTCCAGGTACTTCCTTGGTCCTGCGAGACGACTAGCATGGTACATTGGTTGTTATGGGCGAATTCCTGCGAGAAATAAAGCTGCACTTCACCTCTACGCCCGACACGCATGAAGGGTTCCCAAATTCCCAAAGGAGGGCGCTTCTCAGCTGCCTGCGATGCGAACTGCCAGACCCGACCTCCATCCGTAGACCGGCAGACAGTGATGCGGAAGTGCGTGGGTCCATTTGGACCCTTGTCGTGGTTGCGGAAAGCCGCCAATATTGTCCCCGGAGCCACTTCACACAAGAACATGTTATCCACGTCGCCAGCAGCGCGGGTTACCTCGGAAAAGTCCTCGAATGTGCGGCCGTTATCGGTACTTTTTGCGACGCGGAGTGAGCGCTGTCCATCGGGAAATCGGGTGAAAGACGAGAGAATGGTGCCATCTGAGAGTCTGCAGAGACGAGGATATGTGCCATTGTTGGGAGGTGAGGACAATCCGCGTTCATCGTTGTTCACGGCTGGTCTGCCTGGAAGCTGAACGCTCGAGGTGTTCTGTTGATGGGCATGATCTTTCAAACCCAAGGTCTTGAGGATCTTTTGGCCCAAGTGTCCGGGCATTTGGTTGGAAATTTGAGAGTATACGACAGAAATTTGTCCCCCAACTTGACCTGCAAGGCTGTAACGTTCTGTCTGTTACTCCAATGCTCGACATCACCTGGACATGTGACGTCATTGACAATGCTTACCTAACCTTTTATTGCCTCAGGTGTCGAGGGGTATTGACATGTAAGTAACCTCTCACCCCCGGGGCCTGGGGAGAGAGCGGGATGGAAATATGGCTGGTAGAGACCGCCATCAGATAGCTTTCAGCCTTTAAAGGTACAAACAAATTACCGGGGGAAAACTTCCACCATGACAGTTTTTGCCTTCCTGCATTTCATTATCGTCCTGCTACATTGATATCCACGACTGATCATCTAATTGTCAGTACTTAATGAACGAGGGGTAGGTTTACAATAAAGTGCATGTCCATGATTATTATGTAGGAGGTCTTGCGAATGCAAGGTTTTCATCCCACCATTCCTTCTAGGCCTTGACAAGTCCCGCAGCACCAAGGCAATTTTGGTGCTGCGGTATGGTGCTGCGAGGTGCTGCGGGACTAAGCGAATTTTGGTGCTGTTGTATGGTGCTGCGGCACCAGGTGCTGCAGCACCGTCGCAGCACCAGTTTTAGTGCTGCGCTAGCATAATTCTGCCAAGGATTGCCCAAAATGGATGGATAAAATGCTGACTTATTCTGATAAATTACTGTTTTTTACTCATGTATTGGCATTGGGAGGCAGTTATGCTCACTCACTACTGAGGTTCGTATCAACTCATGTCCAAAAAATAGATGGAAAGCTTCAAGTACTGTACAAATGTAGATTTAAAGTGAAATCAGCCCAAAACAGTGCAGAATTAGTGGTTGGTATTATATGGAAGAGAATGTGCTGGTATCGTGTGTGGATATATATATTTGCTCCATGTGTATACCTTCCAGTTTGTACATTGTAGTTTCCATTTTATTTTTCTTTAGTAAAAGTCTATACTTCACCCTTTTTAAGACAGGGTAATATTGCGACCGGATGAATTACCCTAAATTTTATTTTGATCTTTGTAAATTATAATTAATATCTTGTATAGGCTTTGTACAATGACTTGATATACTATCTGTTTTCTGCCCTTGGTCAGAAAAGTGGACTTTGGGCAGCTCTATAGAATAGGGGGATCATATAGACCCCGAAAGACATTATATTCTATGGTGCTGCGGGAGTGCTGCGGGAGTGCTGCAGCACTCCGGTGGGGCTATTACAGAAGTTAGAGGTTCATAGCCAATGGATATCGAGATTTATCATTTATATGATCTATCTACCACCATACTAAGGTCTAACATTGTAGACGCTCTCCCTGTTTTTTGTTAGTTGTGTCGGTCACAGATTTTTCCATGTATGCCATTCATGCTTTCAGTCTTCTCCTTTACCTTATAGCACACATGCCATTTGCACTTGAACTTCAATATGTCACAGTTTGGACAGTACGCTGAGGCTGGCCCTTCTTCGCAGGTTTCTACATCGCAAATCGGATTCTCAGACCGCCTTACCGACTGCGACTTTCTTCCATACGACCTAACGCATGATCCCCTTACTCCTGACCAGTCAATCAGCCAACAGACACCAAATCCTGAAGCCTCCTCAACCCTAAGCATTCCAGAGTTCCAGGCTCCACATACTGTCACTGCTCCAATAACCCTCGAACGAATTGGACCTGGAGCTAAGAAGCTTTGGGTGCGCTACACAAAGATGAACAAAACGCAATTTATCGAGTGGTGGCGACACACTACACACGCCCAATCAAATACTTCACGACGTAAAGTCAACTTTGATGCGAACTATACATCACCACATTGGGAACACTTCGACCAGGTCGCACACCATCAGACCGGACAGCCGATGGCACTTTGTCGACGATGTGGAAAGGCGGTCCCGCATCCATCACAGTCTGGAGGTCTTCACTCGTTAAAAAAGCACCGTGAGAGTAAGACTTGTCAGCAGGGTGGGAGGAATTCTTCTCTCCAGCAGACATTAAGGCAATCGCTACAGTTTGCGGTAATATATACTATCATATCTCAAAACGTACCATATACTAATTTAATATATCTTAGTCCGAGTGTCCTTCGGAGCAGAAGACCTCTTTCAATACCGACGATTGGGAGCGAATTCAAGTCAATTTGATCACGATGTGTCAACTCCCCTTCCAGTTCCTTGAAAGGCCGGAAATATTCGAATTTGTTCGATTTGCTCGCCTCTCAAAAGACATACCTCCAATCTTGACTCCCAAGACAGCAAGGCGTCGCCTACAAATGATGGTCAAGGGGGATCATCAAAAGGCCCTTGCTTTTTTACCAAAGAATGCTAAGCTTTCAATGGCACTTGACTGCTGGACTTCACCTTTTCAACAAGCGTTTATGGCAATCACTGGCTATTTTGTGGACTCTAGCTGGAATTATCATGAGATACTGCTAGGCTTTGAGCCAGTACATGGTCAGCACACCGGTAGTCACCTAAGTGAGATACTACAGGATGTACTACAGCAGCATGATATCATGGATAGAGTGCTTGCAGTGACTACAGACAACGCCTCTAACAATAAAACACTTGTGGAGAGCCTTCACCAGTCGATCGAACAGCTCAATCTCCCAGATAGCACACGAGTTATACGAATTCCGTGCCTTGCCCATGTGATTCAGCTCAGCTTGAAGGACCTCCTTGGATTGATGAAAGCCAACCCAAACAATGATACTGCCGATACTATCTGGTCAGAAGAAGAGAACAAGTCCGCTCTTCAGAAGGCTCAATCTGAGAAAGGAATCATCTATACACTTGCAAAGGTCAGTTATTCAAAATCTTTATTGAAGCATACTTATACCATTTCTAGATCCGTGCTTTTGCAGTCTATGTCAACGCCAGTCCCCAACGACGGGAGTTCTTTCTAACACTACAAGACACTGAGCCGAAGCTCGTACCAATACAAGATGTACGTACCCGCTGGAATTCAACATACCTAATGCTTCAGCGCGCAAAACGTCTGTCCATCACATTCAACAGGTACTGTACTCTATACAACCAGCTTCGGTTCCAGCTAAGTGCACAAGAGTGGCGGCAGGTTGATTACCTGCTTTGTATCACAAAACCTTTCTACGCGTGGACAGTCGGACTATCCAAGGTCAAGGATGTCACTATCCATTGCGTGTTCGAGGTATACAACAGACTGTTTGGACATTTTGAAGATTCCCAGAAGCGTCTACATCGGAAGAAGGTTCCTTGGAAGAAGGCGATGCTTTGTGCTTTGAAGGCTGGGGAACAGAAGCTTGCAACATACTACAAGGAAACTGAAAAGGCTCATGGGTATCTTTATGCAATGGGAACGATCCTTACCCCTGTGCATAAGCTTGACTACTTCAAGGGAGCAGACTGGGCTGGTGATGATGCGGACTGGTACACAGTCTACGAAAGCTCTCTACATTCCTACCTTGAGCGATACTATCAGCGCCAGCCTACAACTCAATCAGTGGATAAAGGCAAGGCTCCACAACGAACTGGGAGTATGTCTAGTCTACTTGCACAGACCCGACCGAGATCAGTTATCCGAGAGAAGGTTGGCTGGCGAGAAGAGTTGACAGGTTATCTCAATCTCCGTATGTATACCGCAGAACTTGAAACCATGATATATACTGACTTCGCAAGGAACTGATGATGATGACCCATGTCAATTCTGGAGACAACATGAGACCCAGTTCCCAACCCTTGCGGCGCTAGCTCGGGATGTCTTCTCTATTCCTGCTACTGGCGCAGGAGTTGAACGGTTATTCAGCTCAGCGCGGGATATCTGCCATTATAGACGTGGATCTCTCGATGCAACGACCATTCGAGATCTAATGATGCTCCGCTGTATAACGCGTTTTGATGCAAACCACACTCAAGGCCAGCTATCGGCAGAAAGCCAGGATCCAAGTGAAAGGATGGAGGCCGATGAGGAGGCAGAGGCCCAACTCTCTGATTATGATGTGGCTGGTATTAGCGATGATGAGGAACTTGAGTCTGAAACTGACAACGTGTCTGAAGCCGATATCATGGACGCCCATGATCGTGAGACTTCACCTGGTCCCCAGGACGCAGGCCTACCTCTGGATCAAGAGGTAGAATCAGTTGAACTTCCAGATCATCACCCAGTAGTTAGAATTGTACAAAGCGATAGCCAGCGCCCACACCGGGAACGGAAGCGTCGGAGAGATGATGATGAATATGTATATACCAAGGGGACCAATTAAAGCGCAAATAATCAAACAAATTTGATGATGATCTTTTCCAGATGTCCAGTTTACTGTAAGCAAATTACACCAAAATTACTGGCTTTTCTACATAACTTATGCATGTCACGAGGTAAGTTGTGTTTGCACTGTTTACAGTGCTGCAGCACTCCCGCTGCAGCACTGCAGCACCGAACCAAGTGTCTGGTGCTGCCAAGCCTTAGTGCTGCAGCACCGAACCAAGGGCCTAGTGCTGCGGGACTTGTCAAGGCCTAGTCCGATCACAAGAACCTCACGTTCTTCACGACAACGAAAGTTCTCACACGACGACAAGCGCGATGGGCTGAGACCCTAGCACAATACGATTTTAGAATCGAACACTGCAAGGGGACAGAAAACAGCCAAGCGGACGCGTTGAGTAGACGACCAGACTACGAACTTGGTACCAAAGCAGCGGAACCAGCAGTCTTGAGACAAAACTCAGATGGCACCATTTCGTACAACAAACAGCTATTGGCCGCGACAGTGGAACTGAAGGACGATGATTTCCTACAACAAATCAGAGACGCAATGGAAGAAGATACAATCAACCAACTCGTCGAGAAAGGTGGCAAGCTCACCAAGGACGAGACCGGACTATTCCATATGCACGGCTTAATCTACGTTCCAGCCAAATTGAGAAACGAAGTCATCAAGCGACACCACGACGATGTCACACATGGACATCCAGGGGTAGAAAAGACGATCGAACACATTTCTCGAAATTACTATTTTCCAAACATGTGGCGAAAGGTCCGATTCTACATCAGAGTATGCGATACGTGCCAACGAAACAAACCAGCACGACACGCACCCTTAGGCTTCCGCAGAACCCAACCGGACCCGGACCCAACCCGGACCCAACCCGGGTTTGGGTTGGGTCCGGGTCCAAAATCTCAACCCAGCGCTGGGTTCTGGGTTACTACCCTCAACCCGGACCCATACTGGGGCCCCAATTGGGTTACAAATAAGACAAATATACCAAGGAATCCTCACTGCATAATTTATACAATCTCTTATTGTAATTTTGGGTATTTCTCTTACATCTTATCTATATCAAGAGTATGTAGATTTAGGGTAGGAAGATAAAATTTTAGCTAACTAGTGATACTGGAAATTATCATCATCTCGCTGTTTACGCTTCCGTCCTGATAATCGGAGCTGCGTACCATTATCCGGTAGCTTGGGCTCAATCATATCATCTTCAATATCCTCTATCGCCTTATTCTCCTTATCCCCTTTATCTAGCTCTTCAGTATCACTAATTGGGTCTACTTCAACCCCATCGGGTCTCTCATCCTTCTCTTCCTTCGCCACTTCAATTTCGTCTTGTGTAAAAAACTCTTCAAGTCGCTTAGCCTCTTGCTCCTCAAGATCGAATCTTGAAGTACAAAGGAACATCATAAGCTCTTGGATTGTTTCGGACTTCATTCTTCCCCGGCGGTAATGACAGATATCTCGAGCGGTATTAAATAGTCGTTCAACACCAGCGCCTGTTGCTGGTATTGAGAGAATATCCCTTGCAAGAGCTGCAATAGCTGGAAAGCGGTGTTGATTCTCTCTCCAGAAACCAAGAGGCGCAATTTCAATCGTATCTATTAACTAGTTAGTAAAATATTAATATTATTTAGGTTTAACATACCACTATCGAGATATTGTGTTATCTCATCTGTGACTCCCGACAGCTGTCTTCTATTACTATTCAACATCTTATCAAGCTTCGAACTTGGTCGAGGTTGATTATAAGAAGGTTGCGAGTCTTGTATATGAGAAAGCCGATCTTGATATGGCACGAGAGCTTTTTGGAATGCCTGGCGATATTTATCGCGCCACTCTTGATCCCAGTCATCAGTTTGAAAGAATTGAAACTTATTCACAGGCGCAAGCATGGTACATATCGCAAAGATATACCCTCGGATATGATCAGTCTGAGAGTAATATTCGTCAAGCTTCAGTCGACTAGCTTCGAGCGCATCAAGCATCTGTTTCTTCCATAGAACACGCTTCCGTCTGAGCTGCTTCATTGACTGTTCAAGATGCTCAAAAAGCCGGTTGTATATCTTAAAAGTATAATGTGCAGTAATATCCCGAGTCTTTGAGAGTTGTAGAGTATAATCAAAGAATGGCTCCGTGATACAAAGAAGATAGTCAATTTGACGCCACTCTTCGGTATCTGGTAGCAGATCAAGACGAGCATACTCTTCACAAAAAGGGCCAAAAACAGACCGTAGTCTCTTCGCGCGGCGAAGCATTAGGAATGTTGAATTCCACCGGGTCTTCACATCTTGGATTGGGGCAATCTTGACTTTTTGGGGCTGGAGATTGTAAAAACTCTCCCGGCGCTGGGGACTAGCGTTCACATATATTGCAAGGTAACGAATCTTATTCAGCGTAGAAGAAATCCCTCGCTGCTGTTGTTCTGCATTCTGCTGGGCCATTTTAGACTGTTGATCAGTCCACTTTGTCTCTGTAGTCTCATTTTCTGGAACTGCCTTGATGTGTCCAAGAAGCTGGTTCAGGCTAAGTTGGATAACATGGGCAAGACAAGGAATTCGAATAACAATAACACCATCCGGTAAAACCTGTTGAAGGGATTCCATAAGAGTTTTGTTGTTTGATGCATTGTCTGTTGTCAGCCCAAACACCCTATCTTCGATTCCATGTTCTGTGAGGGTCTCTATCAGCGCACTACTTAGGTTTGCACCAGTATGCGCCCCATAAATAGGCTTGAAGTCTAGTAGCACCTCTCGATATACCCAGTCGCTATCAATGAAATAGCCAGTGATTGCCATAAACGCCTGTGAGAAGGGAGAGGTCCAGCAATCAAGGGCAATAGATATCTTTGAGTGAGATGGAAGCATCTGAAGCACACTCTGTTGCCGACTCTTAACTGTGCTTGATAGCCGGCGACGAATTGTATCAGCAGAGGGGATCAACGGGGTGGATAGAGAGGTGCGAGCCATTTGAATTAGGCTCTGAAACGTTCGGTGCTCGATAAGTTGAAATGGGAGTCGATTAAGAGATAAGAAGGATAAAATCTCTTCCTCCCAGGCCTCTTGTGAGAAAGGAGCCTCGGTCGGAGTATCATCCTAAAGAAATTTAGTAAGGAGAATAAAAGATTAAGTTATAATAGAACATACAGCTTTGCTGAGGAATCTTGTGATCTCTAGCTTTGATCCACCCTTAGCCTTTCGACACCCTGCGCTCTTGATATGTTTTGACATTGTTGATGTGCCATGATATTGTGCTTTCCGGTCGCCCGTTGGATGAGGATGGATAGTGTAAGGATGCTCAAGAATCTGGCCGCAATTCTTACACATAACCTTTGGTGCCCCATCGATACTATTTGCAACCTGTTTAAACCTACCCCAAACATCAGACTGGTGGTTTGAGTCCCAATGGATCTTGCTCTTCCTTCCAAAATCAGTCTGTAACCACCAGTCGACCCATTCGGTATGAGTCATTTTGTCATAAAGAACAAATGCCTTTCTCCGATCGGGACCAACACGTAGAAGTGAGGTAGGAGGTATAAGGGGAATAATCGGACGAAGGAATTCGGAGTCAATAGAGTCGAGATCGAACGTCTGCTGGCTAGTGGATGGTTCAGGGGTACCAAGTCGGTTTGAAGGGGTAAGATAACCAAGATTGTCTATATCTCCATCATAAATCGAGGATGTCAAATTAGATTGCTGGCTCTGGGACATAATAGGCGAAATAAATAAATGATCAATTACGAGGGGAAGAATAAGAGAAGGGATTTACTTACAAAGGGTAGAAGACGTATTACCCTAGCTGTGAATAGAGAGCTGAACGAACAAGTCGTCGTTTATCAAAAGTACCTACTTCACTAGCATTTAATTGGTATATATTATAGGTTTAAGTGGGTTAGAGCCAGCATAACCCAGCCAAAACCCAGCCAAACCCAGCCAAACCCAGCCAAACCCAGCCAAACCCAGCAAAACCCAGCCAAACCCAGCAAAACCCAGCAAAACCCAGCAAAACCCAGCAAAACCCAGCAAAACCCAGCAAAACCCAGCAAAACCCAGCAAAACCCAGCAAAACCCAGCAAAACCCAGCAAAACCCAGCAAAACCCAGCAAAACCCAGCAAAACCCAGCAAAACCCAGCAAAACCCAGCAAAACCCAGCAAAACCCAAACGGGCACGTGTAAGGATAGAGTGACTACTAAGATACTTACACTGTATTCAAAATATATTTCTACAACTTCAACCATGTCAGCAAACCTAAATTATCAAATACCACTACAACCATGATTATCTTTAATTTTTATTGGTAATAAACTAATATCTGGCCAATATAAAATGATATAAGTGTCTATTTAGTTTAGTCATATAAAGTTGATGTCGAATAAGTGAGTTCATATGGGTTCGATCTAAAACACAAAAAAAGACGAAGATTACATGTTGATTATTTAGCAACTTTATGAACGCCAAGAGTTTGTTTTTATGCAAAGTTGGGTTTTACTGGGGCCCCATTGGGGGCCCAGCGCTGGGTCCGGGTTGGGTCCGGGTTCGCTGACTTCGACCCGGACCCAGGCTGGGTCCGGGTCCGGGTCCGATATCTCGACCCAAACCCGGGTTGTGCGATAGACTAAGCACCAGTTGCTGGTATTGAGAGAATATCGCGAGCAAGTAACGCGATTGCAGGGAAACGAGATTGGTTCTCCCGCCAGAACTGAAGAGGTTCAACATCGACCAGATCTAGGAGTAAACATTAGTACAATCATGGATTGAAGGATCGGATCAAGCATACCACTGTCAAGGTATTGTGTCATCTCATTGCCAGCTGGCTTCATAGGTATTTTACTACTCTTCAGCATCTTGTTTAACCTAGAACCGGCTGTTACCGCTGTGGGAGTATTGCCTGAACCTTGATTTATAGCAAGACGCTCTTGATACGGAATTAATAATTCTTGGAATGACTTTCGGTAAGTATCACGCCAGTGAGACTCCCAATTATCAGATAAAAAGAACTGAAACCTGCTATCAGGGGCTAACATTGTCCCAACTGCATAGATATGCCCTTTAAGACTGTCTGTTTGAGAGTAATACTCATCAAGTTTCAGGCGACCAGCTTTAAGTGCGTTTAGCATGTCTGCTTTCCATGGAACACGCTTACGCTTGAGTAGCGCCTCCGCTTCGAAAAAGTGATTGAAGAGAGCATTGTAAAGCTTGAACACAAGATGTGTGGTAACCTCCTTTGTCTTTGAAAGCTCTGTTGTATAGTCAAAGAACGGCCGAGTGATTTGTAGAAGGTAGTCAATCTGACGCCATTCTTGATTATCAAGCAGCATCTCCTCGCAGTCATATTCTTCACAGAAGGGTTGGAAGAAACTGCGTAGCCTCTTTGCACGACGAAGCATAAGGAAGGTAGAGTTCCACCGAGTCCTTATATCCTGGATCGGGACAAGCTGTGATCCCTTTTCTTGGAGTCGGAGAAAGGCAGCCTGCCGTTGAGGACTTGCATGGATGTATACAGCAAGGTAACGGACCTTGTTCAATGTATATGCGATCCTCTGTGTTCGATGCTGAGCATTGGCCTTTGCTGCAGATGACTTCTGCTCAGTCCATTTTGTTTCTGTATTCTCATTAAGGGGAATAGCTTTCAGGCGATCAAGGAGCTGGTTCAAACAAAGTTGGATGATATGGGCAAGACAGGGTATTCGGATCACTGTGACATCGCTAGAGAGCGCTATTTGGATTGCATCAACCATTGTCTTGTTGTTGGTCGCATTATCAGTTGTGATTCCGAATACCCGATCCTGGATCTTATATTCTACCAGGGTTTCAAGGACAATCCCACTTAGGTTTAAACCTGTATGGGAGCCCTGAAGTGGCTTAAATCCAAGTAGAACCTCTTGGTATACCCAGTCACAATCAATGAAATAGCCAGTGATAGCCATAAATGCTTGGTTGTAAGGAGAAGTCCAGCAATCTAATGCAATCGAAATTTTGGCATCACTTGGGAGCGTTTTGAGGATAGACTGCTGTCGTTCTTTGATGATATCATGTAGACGACGACGTATAGTGGTAGCAGAGGGAATTGGAGGGAGGAATGGCGCGGAGCGGGCTAATCGGAACAGATTGTGAAATGATGGATGTTCGATTAGGTGGAATGGAAGGCGATTAAGCGTAAGAAATTGGAGAAGATGCTCTTCCCAGGCTGAGTGCGAAAAAGGGGCTTCCGATGGGGTATGGTCCTTTATTTTTGATTGTGTTAAATCATAGAATAGGAGAATTATGTAGGCTAGGAGACATACTACCTTTTGGAGGAATTTGGTAATTTCTCCTTTCCCTCCCTGTTGAGCTTTACGGCAGCCAGCTGTTTTCAAATGCTTCAACATTGTTGATGTACCATGATAGCCTTTTCCACTAGGTGATAGAGAATGCGGATGCTCAAGGACCTTTGAGCAGCGCTTACACATCACCTTAGGCGCACCGTCTTTGGAATTGGCGACTTGGTTGAAGTCACTCCAAATATTTGAGTTACGGTTTGAATCCCAAGCAAGATTGCTTTTCCGCCCATAATCGGTCTGTAGCCACCATTCAACCCATTCTTCATGTGCCATTGCATCGTATAGTACATAGGCCTTCCTCCGATCGGGGCCAACGCGAGTAAAAGATGGTGGGATTGGTGGAGGATTTAATGGTCGAAGGAAGTCTGAATCAATATTATCAACTGGTTCAGCTGTGAGCTGGGAACCAGATGGGGTTGCAACTTGGGAGGAAGGTATAAGATAGCTGAAATTATCTGTATCCCCATCATAAAGAGTAGGTAGAAAGTCAGAATGCTGGCTTTGGGACATCTCAACAGGCCCTGTAAGGGGGTAATACTTCAGAGAGAGGACATACTTACACATAGGCCTTGACAAGTCCCGCCGATTTGGTCCCGCCTTGGCGCCAAGCAGGCGCCAAGGCGCTAGTTTCAGTGCTGCCTTGGCATTATGATGCAGATCACTTTCCTATCTAGGTAGTTTTCTAGCCTAAATAGGTATGGTCGCAGCACCACAGCACCAGAATTCCGTTTGGTGCTGCAGCACCGTAACCAAAAATTGGCTGGTGCTGCGGGACTTGTCAAGGCCTACTTACACAAGAAGGGAATCTGAATAAAAACCTCAGTCCTATAGTAAAGGAGAATTGATTAATCAAATAGAGAGGTTTACCCCAGTTTCATATGATTGGCCATAGAGTATTATTTAGATGGGTCCGACCTAACAGAACCCAACGAAACCCATTGATAACCCATTACAACCCATCAAAACCCATTACAACCCATCAAAACCCATTATAACCCATCATAACCCATTGATAACCCATTATAACCCATCAAAACCCATTGATAACCCAGCAAAACCCAATTCCCACATTTTCAGCCCTAAATATTTTGAAAACACCTCAGGTTCAACACTAGAGAAGGCCTTATAATTCATGATCAGAACGATTGCTAGCCTTACTAGCTACAACTCTGCTTTTCTTAATAGATAATACAATTTGATTGACATATGCAAAATAAGATAATGAACAGAATGACGATAGAATTCTATGATACTTGCGTAGGGAGATTTACTACCAGTGGTAGTCTACCACTGTTGCAGTCATGTACATTGTAAATATATATATCTACATCTTCGTCCCAGACAGTTATGACTCAAACCTAGTCAAATATACCAATCAACACATTATACGTTTTAAATAATAAAAGAGATATATTCAACTTGACTCAAAAAAAAAAAGAACCAGAGCAGAACTTGATTTATTGGCTTGGTTTGGATTGATTCCATGGGCCTTTGGTTCTTGTTGCGCTCAAGATGTACTTGCGAGGCAAAGTGATTGTATGTATGAACTGGAAAGGTTGTAAAATACAGTGTTTGATCGCAATATTGATTACTTAGCCTCTTTATGAACGCCAAGGCCGACGTTTTATGTACAAATGGGTTCAAATGGGTTCTTGATGGGTTATTGGGTTTAACCCATTGGGTTTTGGGTTGGGTTGGGTTATGGAGGTCCGGACCCAAAACCCAATGGGTTGGGTTTTGGGTCGAGACCTCCGACCCAAAATGGGTTCTGCCGAAGTCTAATCACCCTTCTGCTCACTGATCGCAGGTGGAGTTCTTCTCCCTGAATACTCGGGGGCGCCAGAGTATTAGGTGTTACACGTGATCTGATGACAGATAGATTGGTTGGCTCTTGGTGGCCCATCTGTGTACCCCTGTGGGTCACCGTTGATTGGTGACGGGTAGGTCCGTAACATGGTGCTTTGTCATTTAGATATAGCCCCCCGAAACGTTATCGTTATCTGGTTGGATGATAGCCATGTCTGTTTACTGGACTGGCCATCAGCAGGATTTTATCTGAGACTGTTGGAATTTGTCAGTCTATTCTTTCAAGAATACCATTTTAGCGAGATGCTTCTGAAAGCAGTCGGGTTTGGCTCTGGCCGTGATAAATAAGAACAGCAGAGGATCTGCCAGGCATTGTATAACAATGAAAGGTATTCCTAGTAAGTCAGAACTGACCAGAATTATTCATCTTTGTCAAAATTCTGACTCGAAAAATAGTCATTCGCGGGATACTCGAGAAGGGTTCTCCGCACGATGAAACAGCTGGTTGCATCTTTCCTCTTCCATTACTTCTGGAACCGCAAAAACTTCCGACTTGCCGAGGGGGAAATGGTACTAGTGAATTATGGGAATGAATTTAATCCGTACATTGAGTAGAAGTAATTGACTTCCTGTGGATATGTTACGAGTGATCGCCGCACCAATTGTGGAATGCCCGCTGATTCGGAGTTACGAAACCTATTTACAAGTCTGTGCAACGATCAATGAACAGCCCTGGGAAACCGAAAGCGAAAATTACATGACAACATTTGGGATCGTGGTATTCTAGCAAGGGGGGTGGCATCATGGCTGTGGAAGGAATTAGGCCTTGACAAGTCCCGCAGCACCGGTGCTGCAGCACCAGTGCTGCCGCAGCACTAGGCCCTTGGTTCGGTGCTGCAGCACTAAGGCTTGGCAGCACCAGACACTTGGTTCGGTGCTGCAGTGCTGCAGCGGGAGTGCTGCAGCACTGTAAACAGTGCAAACACAACTTACCTCGTGACATGCATAAGTTATGTAGAAAAGCCAGTAATTTTGGTGTAATTTGCTTACAGTAAACTGGACATCTGGAAAAGATCATCATCAAATTTGTTTGATTATTTGCGCTTTAATTGGTCCCCTTGGTATATACATATTCATCATCATCTCTCCGACGCTTCCGTTCCCGGTGTGGGCGCTGGCTATCGCTTTGTACAATTCTAACTACTGGGTGATGATCTGGAAGTTCAACTGATTCTACCTCTTGATCCAGAGGTAGGCCTGCGTCCTGGGGACCAGGTGAAGTCTCACGATCATGGGCGTCCATGATATCGGCTTCAGACACGTTGTCAGTTTCAGACTCAAGTTCCTCATCATCGCTAATACCAGCCACATCATAATCAGAGAGTTGGGCCTCTGCCTCCTCATCGGCCTCCATCCTTTCACTTGGATCCTGGCTTTCTGCCGATAGCTGGCCTTGAGTGTGGTTTGCATCAAAACGCGTTATACAGCGGAGCATCATTAGATCTCGAATGGTCGTTGCATTGAGAGATCCACGTCTATAATGGCAGATATCCCGCGCTGAGCTGAATAACCGTTCAACTCCTGCGCCAGTAGCAGGAATAGAGAAGACATCCCGAGCTAGCGCCGCAAGGGTTGGGAACTGGGTCTCATGTTGTCTCCAGAATTGACATGGGTCATCATCATCAGTTCCTTGCGAAGTCAGTATATATCATGGTTTCAAGTTCTGCGGTATACATACGGAGATTGAGATAACCTGTCAACTCTTCTCGCCAGCCAACCTTCTCTCGGATAACTGATCTCGGTCGGGTCTGTGCAAGTAGACTAGACATACTCCCAGTTCGTTGTGGAGCCTTGCCTTTATCCACTGATTGAGTTGTAGGCTGGCGCTGATAGTATCGCTCAAGGTAGGAATGTAGAGAGCTTTCGTAGACTGTGTACCAGTCCGCATCATCACCAGCCCAGTCTGCTCCCTTGAAGTAGTCAAGCTTATGCACAGGGGTAAGGATCGTTCCCATTGCATAAAGATACCCATGAGCCTTTTCAGTTTCCTTGTAGTATGTTGCAAGCTTCTGTTCCCCAGCCTTCAAAGCACAAAGCATCGCCTTCTTCCAAGGAACCTTCTTCCGATGTAGACGCTTCTGGGAATCTTCAAAATGTCCAAACAGTCTGTTGTATACCTCGAACACGCAATGGATAGTGACATCCTTGACCTTGGATAGTCCGACTGTCCACGCGTAGAAAGGTTTTGTGATACAAAGCAGGTAATCAACCTGCCGCCACTCTTGTGCACTTAGCTGGAACCGAAGCTGGTTGTATAGAGTACAGTACCTGTTGAATGTGATGGACAGACGTTTTGCGCGCTGAAGCATTAGGTATGTTGAATTCCAGCGGGTACGTACATCTTGTATTGGTACGAGCTTCGGCTCAGTGTCTTGTAGTGTTAGAAAGAACTCCCGTCGTTGGGGACTGGCGTTGACATAGACTGCAAAAGCACGGATCTAGAAATGGTATAAGTATGCTTCAATAAAGATTTTGAATAACTGACCTTTGCAAGTGTATAGATGATTCCTTTCTCAGATTGAGCCTTCTGAAGAGCGGACTTGTTCTCTTCTTCTGACCAGATAGTATCGGCAGTATCATTGTTTGGGTTGGCTTTCATCAATCCAAGGAGGTCCTTCAAGCTGAGCTGAATCACATGGGCAAGGCACGGAATTCGTATAACTCGTGTGCTATCTGGGAGATTGAGCTGTTCGATCGACTGGTGAAGGCTCTCCACAAGTGTTTTATTGTTAGAGGCGTTGTCTGTAGTCACTGCAAGCACTCTATCCATGATATCATGCTGCTGTAGTACATCCTGTAGTATCTCACTTAGGTGACTACCGGTGTGCTGACCATGTACTGGCTCAAAGCCTAGCAGTATCTCATGATAATTCCAGCTAGAGTCCACAAAATAGCCAGTGATTGCCATAAACGCTTGTTGAAAAGGTGAAGTCCAGCAGTCAAGTGCCATTGAAAGCTTAGCATTCTTTGGTAAAAAAGCAAGGGCCTTTTGATGATCCCCCTTGACCATCATTTGTAGGCGACGCCTTGCTGTCTTGGGAGTCAAGATTGGAGGTATGTCTTTTGAGAGGCGAGCAAATCGAACAAATTCGAATATTTCCGGCCTTTCAAGGAACTGGAAGGGGAGTTGACACATCGTGATCAAATTGACTTGAATTCGCTCCCAATCGTCGGTATTGAAAGAGGTCTTCTGCTCCGAAGGACACTCGGACTAAGATATATTAAATTAGTATATGGTACGTTTTGAGATATGATAGTATATATTACCGCAAACTGTAGCGATTGCCTTAATGTCTGCTGGAGAGAAGAATTCCTCCCACCCTGCTGACAAGTCTTACTCTCACGGTGCTTTTTTAACGAGTGAAGACCTCCAGACTGTGATGGATGCGGGACCGCCTTTCCACATCGTCGACAAAGTGCCATCGGCTGTCCGGTCTGATGGTGTGCGACCTGGTCGAAGTGTTCCCAATGTGGTGATGTATAGTTCGCATCAAAGTTGACTTTACGTCGTGAAGTATTTGATTGGGCGTGTGTAGTGTGTCGCCACCACTCGATAAATTGCGTTTTGTTCATCTTTGTGTAGCGCACCCAAAGCTTCTTAGCTCCAGGTCCAATTCGTTCGAGGGTTATTGGAGCAGTGACAGTATGTGGAGCCTGGAACTCTGGAATGCTTAGGGTTGAGGAGGCTTCAGGATTTGGTGTCTGTTGGCTGATTGACTGGTCAGGAGTAAGGGGATCATGCGTTAGGTCGTATGGAAGAAAGTCGCAGTCGGTAAGGCGGTCTGAGAATCCGATTTGCGATGTAGAAACCTGCGAAGAAGGGCCAGCCTCAGCGTACTGTCCAAACTGTGACATATTGAAGTTCAAGTGCAAATGGCATGTGTGCTATAAGGTAAAGGAGAAGACTGAAAGCATGAATGGCATACATGGAAAAATCTGTGACCGACACAACTAACAAAAAACAGGGAGAGCGTCTACAATGTTAGACCTTAGTATGGTGGTAGATAGATCATATAAATGATAAATCTCGATATCCATTGGCTATGAACCTCTAACTTCTGTAATAGCCCCACCGGAGTGCTGCAGCACTCCCGCAGCACTCCCGCAGCACCATAGAATATAATGTCTTTCGGGGTCTATATGATCCCCCTATTCTATAGAGCTGCCCAAAGTCCACTTTTCTGACCAAGGGCAGAAAACAGATAGTATATCAAGTCATTGTACAAAGCCTATACAAGATATTAATTATAATTTACAAAGATCAAAATAAAATTTAGGGTAATTCATCCGGTCGCAATATTACCCTGTCTTAAAAAGGGTGAAGTATAGACTTTTACTAAAGAAAAATAAAATGGAAACTACAATGTACAAACTGGAAGGTATACACATGGAGCAAATATATATATCCACACACGATACCAGCACATTCTCTTCCATATAATACCAACCACTAATTCTGCACTGTTTTGGGCTGATTTCACTTTAAATCTACATTTGTACAGTACTTGAAGCTTTCCATCTATTTTTTGGACATGAGTTGATACGAACCTCAGTAGTGAGTGAGCATAACTGCCTCCCAATGCCAATACATGAGTAAAAAACAGTAATTTATCAGAATAAGTCAGCATTTTATCCATCCATTTTGGGCAATCCTTGGCAGAATTATGCTAGCGCAGCACTAAAACTGGTGCTGCGACGGTGCTGCAGCACCTGGTGCCGCAGCACCATACAACAGCACCAAAATTCGCTTAGTCCCGCAGCACCTCGCAGCACCATACCGCAGCACCAAAATTGCCTTGGTGCTGCGGGACTTGTCAAGGCCTAGAAGGAATGGTGGGATGAAAACCTTGCATTCGCAAGACCTCCTACATAATAATCATGGACATGCACTTTATTGTAAACCTACCCCTCGTTCATTAAGTACTGACAATTAGATGATCAGTCGTGGATATCAATGTAGCAGGACGATAATGAAATGCAGGAAGGCAAAAACTGTCATGGTGGAAGTTTTCCCCCGGTAATTTGTTTGTACCTTTAAAGGCTGAAAGCTATCTGATGGCGGTCTCTACCAGCCATATTTCCATCCCGCTCTCTCCCCAGGCCCCGGGGGTGAGAGGTTACTTACATGTCAATACCCCTCGACACCTGAGGCAATAAAAGGTTAGGTAAGCATTGTCAATGACGTCACATGTCCAGGTGATGTCGAGCATTGGAGTAACAGACAGAACGTTACAGCCTTGCAGGTCAAGTTGGGGGACAAATTTCTGTCGTATACTCTCAAATTTCCAACCAAATGCCCGGACACTTGGGCCAAAAGATCCTCAAGACCTTGGGTTTGAAAGATCATGCCCATCAACAGAACACCTCGAGCGTTCAGCTTCCAGGCAGACCAGCCGTGAACAACGATGAACGCGGATTGTCCTCACCTCCCAACAATGGCACATATCCTCGTCTCTGCAGACTCTCAGATGGCACCATTCTCTCGTCTTTCACCCGATTTCCCGATGGACAGCGCTCACTCCGCGTCGCAAAAAGTACCGATAACGGCCGCACATTCGAGGACTTTTCCGAGGTAACCCGCGCTGCTGGCGACGTGGATAACATGTTCTTGTGTGAAGTGGCTCCGGGGACAATATTGGCGGCTTTCCGCAACCACGACAAGGGTCCAAATGGACCCACGCACTTCCGCATCACTGTCTGCCGGTCTACGGATGGAGGTCGGGTCTGGCAGTTCGCATCGCAGGCAGCTGAGAAGCGCCCTCCTTTGGGAATTTGGGAACCCTTCATGCGTGTCGGGCGTAGAGGTGAAGTGCAGCTTTATTTCTCGCAGGAATTCGCCCATAACAACCAATGTACCATGCTAGTCGTCTCGCAGGACCAAGGAAGTACCTGGACCCGACCGACCTGTCTGCATGGCGATCAAGATCCCCTCCGCGATGGTATGTGCGGCATTGCACGAACTGTTGATAACGGCCGCGAGGCTCTTCTCATGGTATTCGAGACCACCCGGTACGGACCTTTTAATGTCGAAGCCCTGCTATCCTATGATGACGGTGCCACCTGGGGTTGGCGTCAGGAAGTTTTCCGCCCACGAAAGGGTCACAATGCGGGCTCTCCTCAGATTGCCTCTTTTGCGGATGGATCCATGGCCACGGTATTCATGACAGACGATGACTCGGAGCACGTGAGTTGGGTAAAGAATGCCTCTATCAAGGTCGTATTTGCCGGTCCTCCCGTTGAAGGGCGTGTTCAATGGAGCCCTCCAACCCTTGTCTCCCCCAGCCTCCAGTTTCTGGCCTGGAATTATGGCATTGGATCACCACACCGTACTAGCCGCTTACGACCGGGGTGGACCCCTTGCGAAGACTATCACCTGGCACCCTGTGTAGACATTTGATCTCGGGGGTACTTTCGCTATCGAGAGCCTTGAGACTGGTTCCAGGGTACTCGTCATATTCTTACCCAAATCGGTGGTTTTTCAGATAATGCTTCACTAGACGTTTTTCATATTCTTTGCACCTGGTCCCATAGTTAAATGCATAACTTCCAATTAAACCAATGCCATCTTTTACGGGACTCCTCGTAGTCCACTCCACAAATCATATGCTGCATACATAGATGTCTCTTTTTTTTGGTTCACGTCTGCCTCCAAACTCGGCAGTCGCTTGGGGGCCCCAACTTGCTCAGCCCGGATGCCGGGACTTGTAGGTGGCGTTCGGTTCTCGACGGATATAACTTACTCCGTTTGACTCGGAGTTAACCCAATGGGGAAATTAACATCGGAGCTAATCTGATAGTCAGATCAGATTAAAAGGGCGCTATTTATATGAAGGTCCTCGGGGTAACCTTCGAAATTTCCTTTTTTCACTTAATTCATTCAATTCATTCAGAATGGCAACCCCTTTACGGAATATTATTGTTGTTGGCGGATCGTTCGTTGGACGTGTGGGTTCATTCTGCTCCCGACAGAGAGTATAACCAACTAATATAAATACAGACGACAGCTCAGGAGCTCGCACGCATTGTGCCTTCAACATACCGAGTAGGCTACCATTGACGTATATCTTGAGCGATGAAAGCTAATGTTTGGTGCAGGTCCTCTTGACTGAGCCTCATAGCCACTTCCACCACCTTTTCACCTTTGTAAGTTGACTTTGATACCAGTAGAAGTTCATTCCAGTAAGCCTCCAGGGCTAACATATAGCCCATAGCCTCGATTTGCAATTGTTCCTGGGCAGGAACACAAAGCATTTATTCCTTACAGTGGGATCTTCAATGCCTCGCCCAGTCCTTCCTCCCATGGCATAGTCCAAGCTAGGCCTTGACAAGTCCCGCCGATTTGGTCCCGCCTTGGCGCCAAGCAGGCGCCAAGGCGCTAGTTTCAGTGCTGCCTTGGCATTATGATGCAGATCACTTTCCTATCTAGGTAGTTTTCTAGCCTAAATAGGTATGGTCGCAGCACCACAGCACCAGAATTCCGTTTGGTGCTGCAGCACCGTAACCAAAAATTGGCTGGTGCTGCGGGACTTGTCAAGGCCTAGTCCAAGCTCGCGTTTTGTCAGTAAAGCCCACGCATATTGAGTTGGACCGTGAATGGCAGGGCTCAAAAGTAGTTCCCTTTGACTACATCGTTCTTGCGACCGGCACCCGTCTCTCCAAACCTGCAGCTATGGACGACGATGACAAGGCATCATCGGTCGACTATCTACAAAAACATCAAGCTGGCGTGAAGAGATCACAGTCGATTTTGATTGTCGGCGGCGGTGCTGTCGGTGTTCAAATGGCCACCGATCTGAAAGAATATTACCCAGAGAAGGAGGTCACCGTGGTGCAATCCAGGCCGCGGCTGATGCCGAGTTTCCACTCTGGACTCCATGACCTTATCAAGCGACGATTTGACGAGCTAGGGATCCGACTCATCACTGGTTCTCGAGTCACAATTCCCGCAAGTGGATTTCCCAACGATGGCAGCACCTTTGATGTTCAGCTTACAAACGGTACCACCGAATCCACGCAATTCGTCATCTTGGCCACCGGGCAAACCCCAAATAATCAACTAGTGGCTGAGTTGAAGTCTTCTCACCCGGACGGCAAGTCAGTCATCAATCCGCATAATGGATTTATCCGCGTTAGACCCACTATGCAGTTCTTGGATGGGCAATATTCGAACATGTTTGCCGTGGGTGATATTGCAGATACTGGTGCCCAAAAAGCCGCTCGGCCAGGCTCAGCGCAGGCAGCAATTGTCGCGAAGAATATACAGGCTTTGATTGAAGGCCGCACTGCCGAAGATACGTTTGTTAAGGGACCTGGGGCCATTCATCTGACACTCGGCATGGTAAGTTCATCCAGCGTTGATGCAGACTCATTACTTAAGCTAACTCGTGTTTTTAAAGAAACACAATGTGATCTTCCGCAATCCCAATACTGCAGAGGGTCAGACAGAGCCTTGGATCAACCCAAAGGATGAGTGAGTTCCTTTCCTTCTTGCATTATCCTAGCAGAAGCTAACATCTTTACCAGTGGTCGAGAGGATATGAATGTGGAAGGTATGTGGGAACGGATGGGTATCTCGGTTGAGAATCCTCGTCAATACCACCTCTAAGTCTTTCAAGGATAAAAATAAATTAAAAGAACGAATATTGCTAGTATTTTTTACCTCTGTCGCCATCTTTATCACCCAATTCAATTTAATTCTACATTGACACGGGAAACTTGGATCATCTTCGCCTGCATGACATAATGACTAGACTGCGACAACGCCCACGAAAGTGGAGACACTTTTAGCGTCGCCAAGACATATGCGGGCACTCTTGGCAAGGTGGATACTGCCAAGAATTAGTTGTGTACATAAAATAGCCTAATAGGGTAATTTTTGAATTAATTTTGCATAACGGTGGGCGATGGGCGTCAAATTTCAAAAGGCCCACGGGCCGTGGACACTTCCTAGTGCCCATGGACGGGCGATGTCGCAGTCTACTGCCTATTTTGGTAATCTAGCGAACAGCTTGATAAGGTTATGCTGAATGTGGACACATTTGTTCGATAACGTTAACCCCAATGTGCAAGTTATATATTGATTTATCTTTTCTACAGCCCTTTTCTATTGCCGTCTCTATTTCACACGTTCTAATTTCTACATTTGCTTAATTCGGGTAGTATCTCTATCTCTGTCCCTTTGCCATTAATCTGAAGATAACCTGTCCAAAACTTCTCGGCCCTTTTCATCCAAATTCGGATATTTTCTCAAATGACGCAGATCAGTCCAGAATTCCTTCGCATCATCATGTCCTTCGCCATGTACGCCCATACGCTCTCGAAGAAGTTTTTTCCACTCGGCGTCCTCCTCTGTCCACCCCCAAGAGGCCGAGACGTATTCATACCAGATGGGGTAATATGCAGCAAATTCCCAATCAAGTATCCCAGCCAGTCCCCCGTCTTTCACCATGATATTGCCCAAATTAAGATCACAATGAGTGAGAACATAGGGTTCACATTTAGGAAGACGTTTCTTCAGATTGTCTAAAGCTCGTTGAGGGAACAATATTGTAGGTGGATCGTGGAGAGTAAGGCTTATGGCATCCCAGAGTTCATTGTCGGAATGAAAAGGCCCGTGTGGCTCGCGGTCAGAAAAGAGTAGACCCGGAAAACAAGGACTTTGATCAACGGTTTGTATAGATGTTGACTGAAAAGATCGAAGCTGCTTTCGAATTTCAATAACTTCATCTGCGATATCCACTTTCTGAGATTTTGATAACGAAGACCAGGCCTGCTCGAGTGTTTGGCCTTGTATCCGCTCTTGAAGTACAAAGTATCGCCCGTTACCGTCAACCCAGTCACGCAGGATCTTTGGAACCGGGATATTGGAGTAGGATGTAAGGTGATTCAGGGTGGTCACTTCGGTTTTCGGGCCTTCGTCAGGGCGTTCCTTTAAGATAACATCAGACCCGATCGACCACACCCCCGCCTGCTTGCACCATAGAAGAGTTTGACATGGCTCGAGTAAAAGCACTGTTCTTGCTGATCGAGCGTCCAACCACAAGCGATGCAGCCTTTAGATGATTCTTCGGACATCATCGGGTACGCTGAGAAATTCATGGGTCTATAGAAGGAGGAAAGGGGATTTACCGTTAATTGTAGTCGAGGAAAGCAGCTGTTCACCGCCCCTGTCCTGCGCTGGGACTAGCACGGCCCCGCTCTTAACTTGCGTTAAATACGTCGTTCGGGTTCGTTCCCATTCGCTGGCAACCTTCCACATATTTTAGAGACTCTCGATCCTCATTTAGGTGGGGCCATGCATACCTTCAATTGTGCTGGTGCGTCTCTCAAGCCAAACATATCGCGCTTCGACTGCGAAAATTTCTCAGCTGAGAGATACCAGATTTTATTTTATTTTGGAAATCGCAGGGTAAAAGTGGGGCTTTACCTTAGACTGGAGAGCTACATGAACCGAGCGGGGAACCATGTCCTAAATACATGCATACCAGCGCGGTACACATTATGAGTTGTGTGGCATTTGCTAGACCAGGTCATGAAAGTGGCCCCTCATGCGGGTGATACGTTAGCAAGCCGTTAACCTGGAATCTCGAGAAGCGCCCTACGCCCCAAAGGGAATGCCACTGCCTATATGCTTAAGCCAGCGGCTATGTCAGTTGGTAGATATTGGGAGTTTGGCCAATGAGTGTGAGCGAGCCTTCGTCCTCCCATCACAACTTTTACTGGTGCCTACTTCACAGCCTCAATATAGCAACTAGGCCTTGACAAGTCCCGCAGCACCAAGGCAATTTTGGTGCTGCGGTATGGTGCTGCGAGGTGCTGCGGGACTAAGCGAATTTTGGTGCTGTTGTATGGTGCTGCGGCACCAGGTGCTGCAGCACCGTCGCAGCACCAGTTTTAGTGCTGCGCTAGCATAATTCTGCCAAGGATTGCCCAAAATGGATGGATAAAATGCTGACTTATTCTGATAAATTACTGTTTTTTACTCATGTATTGGCATTGGGAGGCAGTTATGCTCACTCACTACTGAGGTTCGTATCAACTCATGTCCAAAAAATAGATGGAAAGCTTCAAGTACTGTACAAATGTAGATTTAAAGTGAAATCAGCCCAAAACAGTGCAGAATTAGTGGTTGGTATTATATGGAAGAGAATGTGCTGGTATCGTGTGTGGATATATATATTTGCTCCATGTGTATACCTTCCAGTTTGTACATTGTAGTTTCCATTTTATTTTTCTTTAGTAAAAGTCTATACTTCACCCTTTTTAAGACAGGGTAATATTGCGACCGGATGAATTATGTCAAAGTGCAAGGTCAAATACATGGATTTACAAGGTATTATACCATGCAAATCATGTGACTTCGAGTACCATGCATACCATATATTACGTTTAGTCATCATTACCGCTCAGATTGTTGAAATAGCGGGTTTTGTCATTTTAGTTAATTAGAGTTCTTCATCTATGCCATTTGTACCCATACGTTGCAATACAGACAGATTTCTGTCAGTTATGAGCCCGGAATCGTTCCATTGAAGATCTATCTGCATATAGATCATCTTTACAACCTCGCTGTCGCCGAAACTGAGGCTGATTTTGACTACTTGTCAATCGCCTAGCGCCGAAGCGAACCCCTGAATTTGAACTTCGAAGAATCGGAGATCTGTCAACAAACATCAACAATATGGCCGAATACCTCTCCGCGGGTCCATCCTCTCGCGTTATACTAAAGGATACAACAACATGGGATGCATGGTTAGCCAATATCGAGTCAATTGCTGTTCAATTTGACGTGTGGGAGCTATGTGATCCAAACAATGAAGAGAAACCTGAGCCAATGAAGGCACCAGAAAAGGTCATCTCTATACTTGAAGCGCAAGAGCAATACCAAAATCAATGGTTTGAATCATTAAAGATGCTTCAAGCACAATGGGCCATCGACAACACGGCCTATACCCAGCAAAAGAAGGGGTTGAGCATCGTAGTGACAGCTATTCGGAATAGTGTTCACGCCAACTACCAACCATTCATTATTGACTACAAAACACCGTACGATTTGCTTCGTAATCTACGTCAAAGATTCGCCGCCGAATGTGACCCTACAAATGCCGCTAGACTTCGTCAACAATGGAGAAATCTAGATAGGGGACTAGATCGAAACATCGATATCGACAAATGGTTATTGAACTGGGAGACTATACAGGCAAGATTAGGCTTCCGCAGAACCCAACCGGACCCGGACCCAACCCGGACCCAACCCGGGTTTGGGTTGGGTCCGGGTCCAAAATCTCAACCCAGCGCTGGGTTCTGGGTTACTACCCTCAACCCGGACCCATACTGGGGCCCCAATTGGGTTACAAATAAGACAAATATACCAAGGAATCCTCACTGCATAATTTATACAATCTCTTATTGTAATTTTGGGTATTTCTCTTACATCTTATCTATATCAAGAGTATGTAGATTTAGGGTAGGAAGATAAAATTTTAGCTAACTAGTGATACTGGAAATTATCATCATCTCGCTGTTTACGCTTCCGTCCTGATAATCGGAGCTGCGTACCATTATCCGGTAGCTTGGGCTCAATCATATCATCTTCAATATCCTCTATCGCCTTATTCTCCTTATCCCCTTTATCTAGCTCTTCAGTATCACTAATTGGGTCTACTTCAACCCCATCGGGTCTCTCATCCTTCTCTTCCTTCGCCACTTCAATTTCGTCTTGTGTAAAAAACTCTTCAAGTCGCTTAGCCTCTTGCTCCTCAAGATCGAATCTTGAAGTACAAAGGAACATCATAAGCTCTTGGATTGTTTCGGACTTCATTCTTCCCCGGCGGTAATGACAGATATCTCGAGCGGTATTAAATAGTCGTTCAACACCAGCGCCTGTTGCTGGTATTGAGAGAATATCCCTTGCAAGAGCTGCAATAGCTGGAAAGCGGTGTTGATTCTCTCTCCAGAAACCAAGAGGCGCAATTTCAATCGTATCTATTAACTAGTTAGTAAAATATTAATATTATTTAGGTTTAACATACCACTATCGAGATATTGTGTTATCTCATCTGTGACTCCCGACAGCTGTCTTCTATTACTATTCAACATCTTATCAAGCTTCGAACTTGGTCGAGGTTGATTATAAGAAGGTTGCGAGTCTTGTATATGAGAAAGCCGATCTTGATATGGCACGAGAGCTTTTTGGAATGCCTGGCGATATTTATCGCGCCACTCTTGATCCCAGTCATCAGTTTGAAAGAATTGAAACTTATTCACAGGCGCAAGCATGGTACATATCGCAAAGATATACCCTCGGATATGATCAGTCTGAGAGTAATATTCGTCAAGCTTCAGTCGACTAGCTTCGAGCGCATCAAGCATCTGTTTCTTCCATAGAACACGCTTCCGTCTGAGCTGCTTCATTGACTGTTCAAGATGCTCAAAAAGCCGGTTGTATATCTTAAAAGTATAATGTGCAGTAATATCCCGAGTCTTTGAGAGTTGTAGAGTATAATCAAAGAATGGCTCCGTGATACAAAGAAGATAGTCAATTTGACGCCACTCTTCGGTATCTGGTAGCAGATCAAGACGAGCATACTCTTCACAAAAAGGGCCAAAAACAGACCGTAGTCTCTTCGCGCGGCGAAGCATTAGGAATGTTGAATTCCACCGGGTCTTCACATCTTGGATTGGGGCAATCTTGACTTTTTGGGGCTGGAGATTGTAAAAACTCTCCCGGCGCTGGGGACTAGCGTTCACATATATTGCAAGGTAACGAATCTTATTCAGCGTAGAAGAAATCCCTCGCTGCTGTTGTTCTGCATTCTGCTGGGCCATTTTAGACTGTTGATCAGTCCACTTTGTCTCTGTAGTCTCATTTTCTGGAACTGCCTTGATGTGTCCAAGAAGCTGGTTCAGGCTAAGTTGGATAACATGGGCAAGACAAGGAATTCGAATAACAATAACACCATCCGGTAAAACCTGTTGAAGGGATTCCATAAGAGTTTTGTTGTTTGATGCATTGTCTGTTGTCAGCCCAAACACCCTATCTTCGATTCCATGTTCTGTGAGGGTCTCTATCAGCGCACTACTTAGGTTTGCACCAGTATGCGCCCCATAAATAGGCTTGAAGTCTAGTAGCACCTCTCGATATACCCAGTCGCTATCAATGAAATAGCCAGTGATTGCCATAAACGCCTGTGAGAAGGGAGAGGTCCAGCAATCAAGGGCAATAGATATCTTTGAGTGAGATGGAAGCATCTGAAGCACACTCTGTTGCCGACTCTTAACTGTGCTTGATAGCCGGCGACGAATTGTATCAGCAGAGGGGATCAACGGGGTGGATAGAGAGGTGCGAGCCATTTGAATTAGGCTCTGAAACGTTCGGTGCTCGATAAGTTGAAATGGGAGTCGATTAAGAGATAAGAAGGATAAAATCTCTTCCTCCCAGGCCTCTTGTGAGAAAGGAGCCTCGGTCGGAGTATCATCCTAAAGAAATTTAGTAAGGAGAATAAAAGATTAAGTTATAATAGAACATACAGCTTTGCTGAGGAATCTTGTGATCTCTAGCTTTGATCCACCCTTAGCCTTTCGACACCCTGCGCTCTTGATATGTTTTGACATTGTTGATGTGCCATGATATTGTGCTTTCCGGTCGCCCGTTGGATGAGGATGGATAGTGTAAGGATGCTCAAGAATCTGGCCGCAATTCTTACACATAACCTTTGGTGCCCCATCGATACTATTTGCAACCTGTTTAAACCTACCCCAAACATCAGACTGGTGGTTTGAGTCCCAATGGATCTTGCTCTTCCTTCCAAAATCAGTCTGTAACCACCAGTCGACCCATTCGGTATGAGTCATTTTGTCATAAAGAACAAATGCCTTTCTCCGATCGGGACCAACACGTAGAAGTGAGGTAGGAGGTATAAGGGGAATAATCGGACGAAGGAATTCGGAGTCAATAGAGTCGAGATCGAACGTCTGCTGGCTAGTGGATGGTTCAGGGGTACCAAGTCGGTTTGAAGGGGTAAGATAACCAAGATTGTCTATATCTCCATCATAAATCGAGGATGTCAAATTAGATTGCTGGCTCTGGGACATAATAGGCGAAATAAATAAATGATCAATTACGAGGGGAAGAATAAGAGAAGGGATTTACTTACAAAGGGTAGAAGACGTATTACCCTAGCTGTGAATAGAGAGCTGAACGAACAAGTCGTCGTTTATCAAAAGTACCTACTTCACTAGCATTTAATTGGTATATATTATAGGTTTAAGTGGGTTAGAGCCAGCATAACCCAGCCAAAACCCAGCCAAACCCAGCCAAACCCAGCCAAACCCAGCCAAACCCAGCAAAACCCAGCCAAACCCAGCAAAACCCAGCAAAACCCAGCAAAACCCAGCAAAACCCAGCAAAACCCAGCAAAACCCAGCAAAACCCAGCAAAACCCAGCAAAACCCAGCAAAACCCAGCAAAACCCAGCAAAACCCAGCAAAACCCAGCAAAACCCAGCAAAACCCAAACGGGCACGTGTAAGGATAGAGTGACTACTAAGATACTTACACTGTATTCAAAATATATTTCTACAACTTCAACCATGTCAGCAAACCTAAATTATCAAATACCACTACAACCATGATTATCTTTAATTTTTATTGGTAATAAACTAATATCTGGCCAATATAAAATGATATAAGTGTCTATTTAGTTTAGTCATATAAAGTTGATGTCGAATAAGTGAGTTCATATGGGTTCGATCTAAAACACAAAAAAAGACGAAGATTACATGTTGATTATTTAGCAACTTTATGAACGCCAAGAGTTTGTTTTTATGCAAAGTTGGGTTTTACTGGGGCCCCATTGGGGGCCCAGCGCTGGGTCCGGGTTGGGTCCGGGTTCGCTGACTTCGACCCGGACCCAGGCTGGGTCCGGGTCCCGGGTCCGATATCTCGACCCAAACCCGGGTTGTGCGATAGACTAAGCACCAGTTGCTGGTATTGAGAGAATATCGCGAGCAAGTAACGCGATTGCAGGGAAACGAGATTGGTTCTCCCGCCAGAACTGAAGAGGTTCAACATCGACCAGATCTAGGAGTAAACATTAGTACAATCATGGATTGAAGGATCGGATCAAGCATACCACTGTCAAGGTATTGTGTCATCTCATTGCCAGCTGGCTTCATAGGTATTTTACTACTCTTCAGCATCTTGTTTAACCTAGAACCGGCTGTTACCGCTGTGGGAGTATTGCCTGAACCTTGATTTATAGCAAGACGCTCTTGATACGGAATTAATAATTCTTGGAATGACTTTCGGTAAGTATCACGCCAGTGAGACTCCCAATTATCAGATAAAAAGAACTGAAACCTGCTATCAGGGGCTAACATTGTCCCAACTGCATAGATATGCCCTTTAAGACTGTCTGTTTGAGAGTAATACTCATCAAGTTTCAGGCGACCAGCTTTAAGTGCGTTTAGCATGTCTGCTTTCCATGGAACACGCTTACGCTTGAGTAGCGCCTCCGCTTCGAAAAAGTGATTGAAGAGAGCATTGTAAAGCTTGAACACAAGATGTGTGGTAACCTCCTTTGTCTTTGAAAGCTCTGTTGTATAGTCAAAGAACGGCCGAGTGATTTGTAGAAGGTAGTCAATCTGACGCCATTCTTGATTATCAAGCAGCATCTCCTCGCAGTCATATTCTTCACAGAAGGGTTGGAAGAAACTGCGTAGCCTCTTTGCACGACGAAGCATAAGGAAGGTAGAGTTCCACCGAGTCCTTATATCCTGGATCGGGACAAGCTGTGATCCCTTTTCTTGGAGTCGGAGAAAGGCAGCCTGCCGTTGAGGACTTGCATGGATGTATACAGCAAGGTAACGGACCTTGTTCAATGTATATGCGATCCTCTGTGTTCGATGCTGAGCATTGGCCTTTGCTGCAGATGACTTCTGCTCAGTCCATTTTGTTTCTGTATTCTCATTAAGGGGAATAGCTTTCAGGCGATCAAGGAGCTGGTTCAAACAAAGTTGGATGATATGGGCAAGACAGGGTATTCGGATCACTGTGACATCGCTAGAGAGCGCTATTTGGATTGCATCAACCATTGTCTTGTTGTTGGTCGCATTATCAGTTGTGATTCCGAATACCCGATCCTGGATCTTATATTCTACCAGGGTTTCAAGGACAATCCCACTTAGGTTTAAACCTGTATGGGAGCCCTGAAGTGGCTTAAATCCAAGTAGAACCTCTTGGTATACCCAGTCACAATCAATGAAATAGCCAGTGATAGCCATAAATGCTTGGTTGTAAGGAGAAGTCCAGCAATCTAATGCAATCGAAATTTTGGCATCACTTGGGAGCGTTTTGAGGATAGACTGCTGTCGTTCTTTGATGATATCATGTAGACGACGACGTATAGTGGTAGCAGAGGGAATTGGAGGGAGGAATGGCGCGGAGCGGGCTAATCGGAACAGATTGTGAAATGATGGATGTTCGATTAGGTGGAATGGAAGGCGATTAAGCGTAAGAAATTGGAGAAGATGCTCTTCCCAGGCTGAGTGCGAAAAAGGGGCTTCCGATGGGGTATGGTCCTTTATTTTTGATTGTGTTAAATCATAGAATAGGAGAATTATGTAGGCTAGGAGACATACTACCTTTTGGAGGAATTTGGTAATTTCTCCTTTCCCTCCCTGTTGAGCTTTACGGCAGCCAGCTGTTTTCAAATGCTTCAACATTGTTGATGTACCATGATAGCCTTTTCCACTAGGTGATAGAGAATGCGGATGCTCAAGGACCTTTGAGCAGCGCTTACACATCACCTTAGGCGCACCGTCTTTGGAATTGGCGACTTGGTTGAAGTCACTCCAAATATTTGAGTTACGGTTTGAATCCCAAGCAAGATTGCTTTTCCGCCCATAATCGGTCTGTAGCCACCATTCAACCCATTCTTCATGTGCCATTGCATCGTATAGTACATAGGCCTTCCTCCGATCGGGGCCAACGCGAGTAAAAGATGGTGGGATTGGTGGAGGATTTAATGGTCGAAGGAAGTCTGAATCAATATTATCAACTGGTTCAGCTGTGAGCTGGGAACCAGATGGGGTTGCAACTTGGGAGGAAGGTATAAGATAGCTGAAATTATCTGTATCCCCATCATAAAGAGTAGGTAGAAAGTCAGAATGCTGGCTTTGGGACATCTCAACAGGCCCTGTAAGGGGGTAATACTTCAGAGAGAGGACATACTTACACATAGGCCTTGACAAGTCCCGCCGATTTGGTCCCGCCTTGGCGCCAAGCAGGCGCCAAGGCGCTAGTTTCAGTGCTGCCTTGGCATTATGATGCAGATCACTTTCCTATCTAGGTAGTTTTCTAGCCTAAATAGGTATGGTCGCAGCACCACAGCACCAGAATTCCGTTTGGTGCTGCAGCACCGTAACCAAAAATTGGCTGGTGCTGCGGGACTTGTCAAGGCCTACTTACACAAGAAGGGAATCTGAATAAAAACCTCAGTCCTATAGTAAAGGAGAATTGATTAATCAAATAGAGAGGTTTACCCCAGTTTCATATGATTGGCCATAGAGTATTATTTAGATGGGTCCGACCTAACAGAACCCAACGAAACCCATTGATAACCCATTACAACCCATCAAAACCCATTACAACCCATCAAAACCCATTATAACCCATCATAACCCATTGATAACCCATTATAACCCATCAAAACCCATTGATAACCCAGCAAAACCCAATTCCCACATTTTCAGCCCTAAATATTTTGAAAACACCTCAGGTTCAACACTAGAGAAGGCCTTATAATTCATGATCAGAACGATTGCTAGCCTTACTAGCTACAACTCTGCTTTTCTTAATAGATAATACAATTTGATTGACATATGCAAAATAAGATAATGAACAGAATGACGATAGAATTCTATGATACTTGCGTAGGGAGATTTACTACCAGTGGTAGTCTACCACTGTTGCAGTCATGTACATTGTAAATATATATATCTACATCTTCGTCCCAGACAGTTATGACTCAAACCTAGTCAAATATACCAATCAACACATTATACGTTTTAAATAATAAAAGAGATATATTCAACTTGACTCAAAAAAAAAAGAACCAGAGCAGAACTTGATTTATTGGCTTGGTTTGGATTGATTCCATGGGCCTTTGGTTCTTGTTGCGCTCAAGATGTACTTGCGAGGCAAAGTGATTGTATGTATGAACTGGAAAGGTTGTAAAATACAGTGTTTGATCGCAATATTGATTACTTAGCCTCTTTATGAACGCCAAGGCCGACGTTTTATGTACAAATGGGTTCAAATGGGTTCTTGATGGGTTATTGGGTTTAACCCATTGGGTTTTGGGTTGGGTTGGGTTATGGAGGTCCGGACCCAAAACCCAATGGGTTGGGTTTTGGGTCGAGACCTCCGACCCAAAATGGGTTCTGCCGAAGTCTAATCACCCTTCTGCTCACTGATCGCAGGTGGAGTTCTTCTCCCTGAATACTCGGGGGCGCCAGAGTATTAGGTGTTACACGTGATCTGATGACAGATAGATTGGTTGGCTCTTGGTGGCCCATCTGTGTACCCCTGTGGGTCACCGTTGATTGGTGACGGGTAGGTCCGTAACATGGTGCTTTGTCATTTAGATATAGCCCCCTGAAACGTTATCGTTATCTGGTTGGATGATAGCCATGTCTGTTTACTGGACTGGCCATCAGCAGGATTTTATCTGAGACTGTTGGAATTTGTCAGTCTATTCTTTCAAGAATACCATTTTAGCGAGATGCTTCTGAAAGCAGTCGGGTTTGGCTCTGGCCGTGATAAATAAGAACAGCAGAGGATCTGCCAGGCATTGTATAACAATGAAAGGTATTCCTAGTAAGTCAGAACTGACCAGAATTATTCATCTTTGTCAAAATTCTGACTCGAAAAATAGTCATTCGCGGGATACTCGAGAAGGGTTCTCCGCACGATGAAACAGCTGGTTGCATCTTTCCTCTTCCATTACTTCTGGAACCGCAAAACTTCCGACTTGCCGAGGGGGAAATGGTACTAGTGAATTATGGGAATGAATTTAATCCGTACATTGAGTAGAAGTAATTGACTTCCTGTGGATATGTTACGAGTGATCGCCGCACCAATTGTGGAATGCCCGCTGATTCGGAGTTACGAAACCTATTTACAAGTCTGTGCAACGATCAATGAACAGCCCTGGGAAACCGAAAGCGAAAATTACATGACAACATTTGGGATCGTGGTATTCTAGCAAGGGGGGTGGCATCATGGCTGTGGAAGGAATTAGGCCTTGACAAGTCCCGCAGCACCGGTGCTGCAGCACCAGTGCTGCCGCAGCACTAGGCCCTTGGTTCGGTGCTGCAGCACTAAGGCTTGGCAGCACCAGACACTTGGCCTGGTGCTGCAGTGCTGCAGCGGGAGTGCTGCAGCACTGTAAACAGTGCAAACACAACTTACCTCGTGACATGCATAAGTTATGTAGAAAAGCCAGTAATTTTGGTGTAATTTGCTTACAGTAAACTGGACATCTGGAAAAGATCATCATCAAATTTGTTTGATTATTTGCGCTTTAATTGGTCCCCTTGGTATATACATATTCATCATCATCTCTCCGACGCTTCCGTTCCCGGTGTGGGCGCTGGCTATCGCTTTGTACAATTCTAACTACTGGGTGATGATCTGGAAGTTCAACTGATTCTACCTCTTGATCCAGAGGTAGGCCTGCGTCCTGGGGACCAGGTGAAGTCTCACGATCATGGGCGTCCATGATATCGGCTTCAGACACGTTGTCAGTTTCAGACTCAAGTTCCTCATCATCGCTAATACCAGCCACATCATAATCAGAGAGTTGGGCCTCTGCCTCCTCATCGGCCTCCATCCTTTCACTTGGATCCTGGCTTTCTGCCGATAGCTGGCCTTGAGTGTGGTTTGCATCAAAACGCGTTATACAGCGGAGCATCATTAGATCTCTCGAATGGTCGTTGCATTGAGAGATCCACGTCTATAATGGCAGATATCCCGCGCTGAGCTGAATAACCGTTCAACTCCTGCGCCAGTAGCAGGAATAGAGAAGACATCCCGAGCTAGCGCCGCAAGGGTTGGGAACTGGTCCATGTTGTCTCCAGAACTGACATGGGTCATCATCATCAGTTCCTTGCGAAGTCAGTATATATCATGGTTTCAAGTTCTGCGGTATACATACGGAGATTGAGATAACCTGTCAACTCTTCTCGCCACCAACCTTCTCGGATAACTGATCTCGGTCGGGTCTGTGCAAGTAGACTAGACATACTCCCCAGTTCGTTGTGGAGCCCTTGCCTTTATCCACTGATTGAGCTGTAGGCTGGCGCTGATAGTATCGCCTAGGTAGGAATGTAGAGAGCTTTCGTAGACTGTGTACCAGTCCGCATCATCACCAGCCCAGTCGGCTCCCTTGAAGTAGTCAAGCTTATGCACAGGGGTAAGGATCGTCTCCTACTGCATAAAGATACCCATGAGCCTTTTCAGTTTCCTTGTAGTATGTTGCAAGCTTCCAGTTCCCAGCCTTCAAAGCACAAAGCATCGCCTTCTTCCAAGGAACCTTCTTCCGATGTAGACGCTTCTGGGAATCTTCAAATGTCCAAACAGTCTGTTGTATACCTCGAATACGCAATGGATAGTGACATCCTTGACCTTGGATAGTCCGACTGTCCACGCGTAGAGAGGTTTTGTGATACAAAGCAGGTAACCAACCTGCCGCCACTCTTGTGCACTTAGCTGGAACCGAAGCTTGTTGCCTAGAGTACAGTACCTGTTGGACGTGATGGACAGACGTTTTGCGCGCTGAAGCATTAGGTATGCTGAATTCCAGCGGGTACGTATATCTTGTATTGGTACGAGCTTCGGCTCAGTGTCTTGTAGTGTTAGAAAGAACTCCTGTCGTTGGGGACTAGCGTTGACATAGACTGCAAAAGCACGGATCTAGAAATGGTATAAGTATGCTTCAGTAAAGATTTTGAATAACCGACCCTTGCAAGTGCATAGATGATTCCTTTCAGATTGAGCCTTCTGAAGAGCGGACTTGTTCTCTTCTTCTGAACGATAGTATCGGTATCATTGTTTGGGTTGGCTTTCATCAATCCAAGGGAGGTCCTTCAAGCTGAGCTGAATCACATAGGGCAAGGCACGGAATCCGTATAACTCGTGTGCTATCTGGGAGATTGAGCTGTTCGATCGACTGGTGAAGGCTCTCCACAAGTGTTTTATTGTTAGAGGCGTTGTCAGAGTCACTGCAAGCACTTCATCCATGATATCATGCTGCTGTAGTACATCCTGTAGTATCTCACTTAGGTGACTACCGGTGTGCTGACCATGTACTGGCTCAAAGCCTAGCAGTATCTCATGATAATTCCAGCTAGAGTCCACAAAATAGCCAGTGATTGCCATAAACGCTTGTTGAAAAGGTGAAGTCCAGCAGTCAAGTGCCATTGAAAGCTTAGCATTCTTTGGTAAAAAGCAAGGGCCTTTTGATGATCCCCTTGACCATCATTTGTAGGCGACGCCTTGCTGTCTTGGGAGTCAAGATTGGAGGTATGTTCCCCTTTTGAGAGGCGAGCAAATCGAACAAATTCGAATATTTCCGGCCTTTCAAGGAACGGAAGGGAGTTGACACATCGTGATCAAATTGACTTGAATTCGCTCCCAATCGTCGGTATTGAAAGAGGTCTTCTGCTCCGAAGGACACTCGGACTAAGATATATTAAATTAGTATATGGTACGTTTTGAGATATGATAGTATATATTACCGCAAACTGTAGCGATTGCCTTAATGTCTGCTGGAGAGAAGAATTCTCTCCCACCCTGCTGACAAGTCTTACTCCTCACGGTGCTTTTTTAACGAGTGAAGACCTCCAGACTGTGATGGATGCGGGACCGCCTTTCCACATCGTCGACAAAGTGCCATCGGCTGTCCGGTCTGATGGTGTGCGACCTGGTCGAAGTGTTCCCAATGTGGTGATGTATAGTTCGCATCAAAGTTGACTTTACGTCGTGAAGTATTTGATTGGGCGTGTGTAGTGTGTCGCCACCACTCGATAAATTGCGTTTTGTTCATCTTTGTGTAGCGCACCCAAAGCTTCTTAGCTCCAGGTCCAATTCGTTCGAGGGTTATTGGAGCAGTGACAGTACGTGGAGCCTGGAACTCTGGATTGCTTAGGGGTTGAGGAGGCTTCAGGATTTGGTGTCTGTTGGCTGATTGACTGGTCAGGAGTAAGGGGATCATGCGTTAGGTCGTATGGAAGAAAGTCGCAGTCGGTAAGGCGGTCTGAGAATCCGATTTGCGATGTAGAAACCTGCGAAGAAGGGCCAGCCTCAGCGTACTGTCCAAACTGTGACATATTGAAGTTCAAAGTGCAAATGGCATATGTGCTATAAGGTAAAGGAGAAGACCGGAAAGCATGAATGGCATACATGGAAAAAATCTCAGACCGACACAACTAACAAAAAACAGGGAGAGCGTCTACAATGTTAGACCTTAGTATGGTGGTAGATAGATCATATAAATGATAAATCTCGATATCCATTGGCTATGAACCTCTAACTTCTGTAATAGCTCCACCGGAGTGCTGCAGCACTCCCCGCAGCACTCCCGCAGCACCATAGAATATAATGTCTTTCGGGGTCTATATGATCCCCCCTATTCTATAGAGCTGCCCAAAGTCCACTTTTCTGACCAAGCAGCAGAAAACAGATAGTATATCAAGTCATTGTACAAAGCCTATACAAGATATTAATTATAATTTACAAAGATCAATCAAATTTAGGGTAATTCATCCGGTCGCAATATTACTCCTGTCTTAAAAAGGGTGAAGTATAGACTTTTACTAAAGAAAATAAAATGGAAACTACAATGTGACAAACCGGAAGGTATACACATGGAGCAAACATATATATCCACACACGATACCAGCACATTCTCTTCCATATATACCAACCACTAATTTTGCACTGTTTTGGGCTGATTTCACCTTTAAATCTACATTTGTACAGTACTTGAAGCTTTCCATCTATTTTTTGGACATGAGTTGATACTGAACCTAGTAGATGAGTGAGCATAACTGCCTCCCAATGCCAACAATACATGAGTAAAAAACAGTAATTTATCAGAATAAGTCAGCATTTTATCCATCCATTTTGGGCAATCCTTGGCAGAATTATGCAAGCGCAGCACTAAAACTGGTGGGCAGCTGCGACGGTGCTGCAGCACCCGGTG